>JAVKLA010000090.1:32131632-32147373 GCA_034782735.1 Sagittarius serpentarius | reverse complement strand
ACACCCCCCCCCCCCCCCCCATTCTTGGCAGGCATGAAGGAGGCTCAGACCAGCACGGTGGCCTCTGAAAACACACCGTCGTTCCCCCAGCGCACACGCCTGGCCATCTGCGAGAGCATAGACCTAACAGCGTACCTAGCAAGTCAGGAAGCTACTGCACATCTAGGGGTCTGTAAGAAGGAGAGGGGACCTGTCATCATGAGACATCATCCCTGAAAACAGGGAAACAGCAGTGGTTGGGGGGGAGTTAATTGGAAGAGTTCAAAAGAAACAGAGTTCAAGATCCAGTTTTGAACCATTTAAGGGAAGGAGAGGAGCCCTGCCAGGGAGAAAGGCAGCAGAGCAGCAGCTTGGGGAAGGAGGGGAGCCCAGCATTGCGCTGGGTGGCCGGGCTCCAAAGCCCAGCACAGGCAACATCCCAGCTCCAGTGCACACAGACAGGCTTTGGAGAGGCTCACTACCCACCATGCGGGGTGAGCGCTTGCCTTCTTTTGACAGCGTTGGTGCTGGCTGGATGCTGGCATCCTACAGAACACGTGGGAGAGAGGGCGAGCAAGAAGCGCCGGGGGGAACAGAGAAATATGTTTGCAGCCCCTTGCGGTTTTGCAAGGCAGAACTCGACGGTGGCAAGTTATTCTAGAGTAGAGCCCAAGCTAAACAAAGCCAGGTATGGTTTACTTTCTGCCTGAATTGTTTGTTTCAAAGCAAAATAAAAAAAAAAAAATATCCCAGGCCGGGACCAAGTCTTAGAGCACTTTTTGCCTGTCTAAGGTTGCACAGATAAGCCCTTTCCCACCTAACCCACAGGAGTAGATCTGTAAATCAGCTTCCTCTTACTTTTTGCCTGCAGCAAAAACGCAAAGCAACATTCCAGGTTTAGGGAGGTCTTAAGGTCTCTGCAAACAAGTCAGTGTCCCCAGGAGCCTGAATTTCCCTGCCAATCTTTATAGCGCAGTTCACGATCTGCTGAGGGAAGGCAGAGCAGATAACACGGGTGGGTGCAATGCTCCTGGTCTCCCCCAGCACTGCATGGGCTTCACGTGGCTGAGCAGAATTTCAGGGCCAGGAGGCTCAGCAAAGCACTCCAGACAAAGGGGAACTGCATAAAGTGGAGCATCATTTTTTACCTTGCATTTAGCCAGGACTAAGCAGCTTCATCTCCTTTCATTAAACGGCGCTCTCGCCCATCCAGGGACTAGGAGGCAGGAGGCCGGAGCCCCAGCGTCAATGGCAACACCTCATTGCTGCACAGCTACGAGGCCAGATGTCCAAGACTTCTGTGCCTCAGTTTCCCCAGCTGAAGAGCTGGGATTACCCCTGCCCACAGCACAGGTGTTTGCAAACATCTCTGAAGACACGATCTTTGCCGTGCAAGGGTTTCGAAGGAGCTTACAGAAGTTGGGCACCCACATGCCACTGCTGTTCAATGGAGGGCAAGCGTCCTGCTTTTCACCAGGCGCCTCCTCCTTTCCCACCCATCTCCCACAGCATCCTCCTCCACAGGACAAGTCTCAAAGAGACGGTGGGAAAGAGGGAGAGCTGTGGACTGGACGAGCATGGTGAAGATGACCCCACAGCACATGTGCCAGCAGGGATGTGCCACACTACCGCCTAAAACCTGTCTCCAGCCAAAGAGCTGGCACTGATGCACATCACCACCAGCAGCATCTTCAGCGCCAGGTCTCAGGAGATAGAGTGCGTGTGGAGCTCTATGCTAGGACCAGTCAAGGCTGGAGAGGAACGTGGACTAACGCGCAGCAGGAGGCAGCCTGGTCCCCTCCTGAAAGAAGGCACGGCTGGTGCAGAGGGGCCAGACCACAAACTGGTTTCTACGCGGATGCGGGAGGCAGAGCCCCTAGGTTGAGGTCATCACCAAAAACTGTTCTGGTGACCACCAGGTGACAAGCAAAAGTCAGTCTCTCTTCTTCATCCAGCCTCCCTGACTAGTAGGACAGCAGAAAAGGAAACACAAACACCACAAGGCTGGGGAAGGATTTTTTGATGATGCTCAGATTGAGCCCACAGCAGGCTGCAATGCGCATGCCCATCCATCGGTGGGGCACCATGGCCTTGCAGCAGAAGTCAACGAAAGGGTGGCAGAAGGCCAGGGTGCCACCCTTCCAGTCTCTGGCCTGCCTCATCTGTTCAGACCGAAAGCTTCTGGGTACCAGCAGAAGAAGGACCCTTTAACAGGGCTGACAACATGCTGAGCAGGGATGATGCTCCCAGGGGCATTAAGCTAACAGCTCGTAGTTCCTCTGCAAGGGGAACCACACATCCCTGTGGTTGATAAACCCCCCCTCAGGCACTCTTCACCATGATGGCAATGTCCGGTCTTGCTGAAAGATCTGAAGGTTTCCCACATTCACCTTAAACTTCTCACTGAAAGGCAAAAACTTGCAGCCTTGATATTGGTCAGGAAAGGGATTGAAACAGAGAAAAAGAGGAAAAGAAATCTATTCAAGCCAAACGTCTCCCCCCTGCTTTTATATATATTTTTTTTTTTTTTTTTTTTTTTTTTTTTGAAAGGGAAAAATCAAGTCCCAAGCCTCCAACTTATTTTTAGGTCCAGGCGATTGGGTGTCCCAGCCGGAGCATGGCGCGCGCAAGCCAGCATTCTAAAAATGCCTTCCTCATGAATATAAAAAGGATGCGAGATAATTTATTGGGGAAGTTTTGTAATGTAACGATCAGACATTAACCACAAACGACAAAAAAATCCGAGGCTGCCTCTGGTCCCCAGCACAGCCCTTAGCAGGCGACAGTCGCAAAGGCTCAGCATCCTCGCCCTCCCCAAAGCCTCCCAGCAAAGTCCTCTGCCTTGTGCCGTCTCAGTGGGTTTGGGCTCCACCGGACCCGTTCTGTCTCAGCCCATCACCCTCCGCAAAGGGGCAATTTGATTTCCTAAATAAAGGTGGCAGCTGGGCCAAGGAAAACTAAAAGCAGTATGTTCGCTTAATGACTCCAACAGCAGCAGCTCAGCCTGCCAACCCAAATGGGGATTAAATGACCCCAGAGACCCCGTCAACGCCGAGCTGACGGTGTCCCACCGGATGGCTGCCGAGCTCTTTGTCACCCTGCCATTTCAGTTCCTGGGGTCTCGCTAGCCTGGCCAGGGTCTTGGCTGGCATCCTCTGCCCGCATGCAAGGGTACAGTCGGACAAGGAGGAGCCCTGGGGAAGGCTGAACATCAGGACAAAGAGTGACACCCCCACCACCACCATTGGACACACGCTGTTCCTTCACAATTGCCATCCTGATACAATCAGCCCCCGTTAAGTGAGCCCCCGGGACAGTGGTGTTCACTAGAACAATAGCTCACATCTGGGACAGCTGTTTTCCCCAAAAGCACCCAGGCTGCCTACAGCCCCCGGGCAGGGGTCCTCTCCCCTCACTCACACGCGGATCATGTTCTCCCTCTCCCACGGAGACGCGGTCACCCCTGGGGGGACCTGGCAGGTTCCTCGAGGAACACGCTGCCTGGCAGCTCCAGGCTCGCAGGAAGGCTTGCGGGAGTGAGCGAGACTCGTCCTCCAGCAGAGGCTTATTGGAAATTAACCCCTGAGCCTTCTACCTTGGGAAGAAAAGGAGTGCATTACTGTAGATGTTATTTCCTACTTTTAGTAGCCCAGAACGCACGGAAGAAGATTTGGGCACATCGGCAGTATGCTGCAGCTTGCTGTAAAGAGCAAGCTGCTTTGGCTAGCACCAAAGCCAGGGGCTGGGGACCCGCCCTTGGACCTGGACATCTCTACACCCTCGTGCTCCTCTGCCAGCCTGGCTCCTCTGCTCCCCCGGGTAATGCAACAAGAGCTCTGGTCCCACCAGGAGCCACTGTAATATGGAACCCTCTACTCTCAACCAGTGTCCCCAAGACCTTGCACAGTCCCTTGAATGGCCGCACCTCGGTGCCACCTTCCTGGCCTGACGCCATGTCGGAGGGGCCGAGTCAGACCCTGGCCCTGCCACATGTGCCTTAGAGAGCGAGCCTCCATGCTGGAGCCCCCGTCATGCCTCCTCTGCCACTCCCGACCTTCTCCTTGGGGTCCTCTCATCGTTTGATGTTACAGCCCACAGCTACCCTTTCCTTTTATCTATCAGCCCACGCTGGAGAGACTATGAATCTCCCTCTCTCACGCCTTTGTGAGAACAAAAGCCCCAAAGCGGCCTTTGGGATGCCCAACTCGTAGCCTCGTTTATGATACAGTTTGGGAGATATGAGAGACACAAGGACAGACAAATGCGTCCCATGGAAGGAAAGGAGCAGCCTTCACAGCAAGCAAGGAACCAGACAGAAGAAATAGGAAGACTACGCAAACAAAATATATCTTGCAGGCGCAGCAAAGGCAGCAGCCAGAGGCCCAGGTATGCAGGTCTCCAGTGGCATAAACGTCAACACGCTGCAGAGCCCACTAAGTCACGCCAGCCAAGCCCACGGTGCATGAATTACCTCATCACCCCGAGTCCTCCCTCTTGGAAGCAAAACCCCATTGTTGGGCTCACCTTTGGCACAATGCACCAGACATTTGCGAAGGAGTAGTAACACGCCAAATACTCTCCAGTGTACTCTGAGAAGGTCAAAACCAAATCTGGGGTCTTCACCCCCAAGTGAGGGCTCTGGGTGGGCTGAGTAACCCAGAGGCATGTTCCCATGGATATAGCCTCCAAGTCCCACCACGAGCAAGCAGCTTGGTAGTCATCCTTCCCACCTGATATACTGGGCTCTACCACAGACAGTCCCTTCTATCTTTGCCAAGTTTTGAAATCGGTAATCAATGGGAAAGCTCAGAGAGAGCGGGCTTTCCTACAAGGAAAGAATGAGTTTTTTGATGAGCATAAATCCAACCATTCTCATGAAACTTTAAAGCATCCACCAAGAAAACATCAGGCTCCAGCAAAAAGCCCTGTTTATTACTGCACCTCCCCAGTCCCAGCAGGTCTACTAGAAAGGAGAAGCAACAAGCTCAGAAGCCAGCGAACCCATCATTGCCACGTTTGGTGTCCCCAAAGCACCCATCTCCTCACCGCCACACTTACAAGCCCTGAGACCTGAGCCCAGCAATTGAGGCTTGATACTTTGGGAACACCAGGGCAATATTTGGGTACAGGCCAGTAGGACTCCAAGAGGTGCCAGAGGGAGCTAAAAAGCAGCCAGAGCTCAGGTCCTGAGCAGGGGTACTTCCTAATTATACTTTCCTCATGGGAGCATCACGCAAGCAAATAGTCTCTTCCGCTCCACGCTTCACAGGCAGCGAGTTCAATAGTTTGCAGATAACAGACCCTCTCCATCCATGCTTCAAGTGACCAACCACCACAAGCAGCAAATGAAGGCACCTGCTGACACCTACCATCTCCGGTTGAACCTACGCTCTACAACAGTATTGGTGACCTCAGGTTGTTCCCAAGGCTCATAATTTTGAAAGAACATTGCACATACCTGCCCTCTTTCACCGTGAGAAAGATCTACTCAGGTTTTCTGTAGCAAGGGAAGGCAAAGAGGAAGCGAGAAGCTAATTTGAATGTCGTCTCACCATCTGGTTGGGATTAAGGTCTGGGCAGGTCAGCTGTTGCCCCAAGAGGCCATCCTTGCCTCACCTGCTGTCAATATTGCACCTTTTATGCTATCAGTCCAACCACATTCAGCTGAACACCCCCTGGCAATGGGCTGCTCAAGTGCCAGAGAATAGCTCGGAGTGATTTGTTCATCCTCGGGGTGGGGGGCTGTCCGCCAGGGACATTCAGTGAGGTTAATCTGGATTGGCTTCTGAAGACACCGCTTAAACAGCCTTAGCAGGGTTAAGGCCAAGCAGCTTTAACCCAATTAAGCATCCTTCCCTTAGGATGGGAAGCCGGCTAAGCTTGCATTAAAGCCCATCAAGTGTCCTGTTAATGAGGTACACTTTAATATCACAGCTGTGGTCATCCCAGTGGAGGCCACCAAGAGGCTGGAGATGCCTCACCATTTTTCACCTCCTTTTGTCACTTGGGTTATTTCTGCCGTTACTTTGGGTAGTGAGATGAAAGGCCCAGCAGCTCTGCCCTTATCCACTTTGCTCTCCAGACTCCTCTTCCAGTTCTTCTTTTCACATTAACTGTGTCACACACCAGACTCTCATTGACTAACTGCCCGAGGGAGACCCTCACTGAGTGTTAATTGCCGTTAATGAGCTGTTGCTGTTTTCCTTCCAAGAGCACCAATTACAACAGCACTCAGGCACTGCAAGAAGATGCGTGTCTGCAGCAAATCAAGGCAAATTTTACTCCAGGCCCTGGCATTGCGCTGCTAGCAACTCCTGGAAAACACTTTAAATCAGGACGAGACTGGGTGAAGGATAACAGCAGGCAGCTCTCCTGCTATTGCCTGTCCCGTTTTTCTTTGTATGGGGGGGTCAGGGTGAAGCAGAAGTCCCCAACTTGCTTCCTATGGCTCTTGTTGTGGCACCTTGCAGGGATGTCTACCTGTTCACCTGAGCTCTCGCTCAAGTCTCCCTCCAACCGCAAGCACACGGTCCCACCAGTGGGTTTTACACGTGGGTGGTGGCCCAGCTGGCTCAGAGCACAGTGGGACTTGTCTTGTCCCACGCACTGCTAGAGGAGGCGCAGGAAGGACTTGGCAAGATGGCTCGACGGCCTGGAGTTATGCACAGCAACGCTGCCATCATTTCGGCATCATCCCCTACCCCGGAGCTGGGGGCAGCTCCTACCTTGGCTACAGTGGGGTCCATCCCCACCAGAGCTTTATAATCCTTCTTTCCAAACCTCATTTCCCTCCCCTGCTAAGCACGGGTGAGGGTATGTGCTAATACCAAGCACGGCCCTGGAAGTACGCTGAGATGTCTGCCAGCTAGGAAGCACTAGAGCTGCTGCTGTTCCTAAGGCTTCTCCCTCTGATTTGCCTTTCTCAAAGCTGCAGCCCAAGGAATGGAGATTTTAAATGAGGGATGTGCTAAGATGGTAAAAGCTTTTGCATGAGTGCTTAAGGTCGTGCAAGCCAAGACGAGCTATTGGGACCCTTTATTGAAATGGACTGAATCTGTCTACGGTGCTAGTAAGAAATTGTCTAGTGTCTCACTCTGACTTTCTCCTTTGGATTATTTCTGGCTGTACTAAGAAACATTCACATCCAAACCACTCTTTGGGAGAGCCTTGAAATGAAATACAGCAGAGCTGATTTACTCCATGAAAAAAAGATCTGAAGATTTTTGCTTTGCTACCTTGATCTGAAAGGAGATTTAGGGAGCAACACCTGCAGCGGAGTTTCCCTCTCCCCCAGCTCTCCCAAAGCCGCAGCTCCCTCCTGGGCTCTGGCACATGGTTCTCCAGCAGGTATGAAAGAGCTCAGGCGCCTCGGCGGAGCAGCAGCCGGCTCGCTCGCTTGCCCTCCTCCAGTTACAGACCGAAAGCTGTCGTTCACATTGAAGCACCTGGCTCCTATTGTGCCGCCTTTCTGCACTTTGTTAAATTTTATTTCACGTTATTTCTCCCGTTTTGGCTTCCACCCTAAAAAGCCTTCTGTAAGTTCCCCAGCTGCCCCGCTCCTCATAAATGTTCGTTTAAGTATAGTACCTTACAAGCAAACCCAGAGGTACTCGCTCAGCGGGAGCTCTGCCTGAACAAAACCCCGTGGGCTAAGGTCACCTGCTCGTGTATCTTGGGATTCATCCACCAGCTTTGACGGAACACCACCGACCTGGTCATGCCCTTGGGTGAGTTCAAGTTCGCCTTGGTTCTTCCCATACCCACGCTACCAATTTCCCAGTGGTTTTCCCACAAACGTATAAATTCTTCCCCAGGAGCCAGGGTACCCTCAGCAGGGATGAGCCCAGGGAGGGTGGGTGTCCACCAGCATCTCTGAAGAAGCCGGCCGAAGGCAGCTCAGAAGAGCTCCGCAGCAGCAGGAGTCAACTCATGCCCCCACATTTCCCAAATGCCGGGCACACCGGATTTCGTTTTTCAGAGCTCAGCCTACAAACAATCAATCTTGTCTTCTGCGCAGGCCAATGAGGTCTGCGGAAAGAAAATTGCAAAAGATCTGTTATTTCCCTAGTGTTCCCATTTTCCCATTCCTTTCCCACAGAAGCAAGGTTTTTGTTTTCTTTTGTTTTGTTTTTCTTTCCCAACTTTCAGGGGAAAATCCTGACAAATGGAAGCCCTGATTCATACCAGCAAAAATTTGGCCTTTTTTAATTTAAGGTGGAGCCCTTCTTGTCTGAGGATGAAAACATTTCTCTAACTGCACACAGAGGGCCAGGACAGAGCCCTGGCCCTGCTGAAGCAAAGGCCGAGTGGCACTGGAGGCTCGTGGCCACAGCGAGCCGAGAGTCATTGTGCAGGCAGGAGGAGAGCTGTCAAGCAGGCAGGAGAGCCACTCATCTCCCCCACGCGCAGGAAAGCACTGCCCACGCTCGCTCACAGGGCTGGGAAACAAAGGGACAGGCAGGCACAGGGTGGTGATGGTGGCTGTCACCAAAGAGAGTTCCAGGGGTGGGGAAACATCTTCTGGGGGGGGACGCTCAGGCAGAGGCAAGGGTGTGCGGCTCTGCGGCCAGAGGGATGCATTGGAAGAAAAGCTCCCCATCCCACTCCTGTGTTTTCTCAGATGACTGAAGGACGTGTGAGAAAGGCTGAGGAAGGGAGGAAGGGAAGCGCTGCTCCTCTGCCAGCACCACCACCCGAGCAGAGAGACCTGCTTCCCTCCTCCCTCTGCGTCCCACCTGGGAAGCAGCAGAGAGAAGAAGCTGGCCTGGGGAGAGAAGGATTTATGGCCACAGCCTACCTGCTCCCACAGCCCAGGGGAAAAAAGGTGAAGGAGAAAGAAGAAGAAGACCAAAGGCGCAATGTGTCCCTAAAACCCTCCCTTGCAGCTTTTCTCCCCAGATGCTGCCATCCATGCTGCACCACTCCCGCTCCGGTGGGCACCTCTGCCCATCGCTGGGAGCCGGCAGCAGGGAATGAGCAATTTTCTCTGACACCGAGACAAGACAGAAACAGCTTAAAAAAAAAAAAAAAAAAGGAAAAGCCGTGACCTTTTTTTCCCTTCCCTGTCTCCAGCCAGAAAGCACATTTGGCAGAGCCCCGAGCGCTGGAAGCCATCAGCGGGGCTGCCAGCACTTCAGAGGCTCTGGGGAGGAGGGCAGGAGTGCGCAAGCCACCGACCGCGCCAAAGCCGCTGTCCCCACTGCCCCGGGGTCCCCCATCACGCAGGGGGGTCCCCCTCTCCATCCCGCCCCAGCTGCTGCCTCCAAAGGGCCCTGGGGAGAGCGAGGGTCCCCTAACGCTGCGCATTGATGCTCCACGGAGCAACATGGGTTTTGCAGAGCATTCTGCGCCTGAGGCACGTGGCAAGGGCACACGTCCTCCTCCGGCACCGAGCAGCCACCCCGTGCCTTTGCCTGAAGAGGGGAGATTTGCTCCTCAACCACTATTTGGCTTTGAGGAGCAGAGTTTGATGAGTCCTGCCCGTGCCCAGCCGAGGGGATCTCTCCCGGGCATCGCTCCCCAGGGAGGGTCCGGGGAGGCACATGCACACCGACCCACACCTTACCGAATCCTGCCACTCACACCTAGCAGCATCACCTCCTTCTCCCCACCCCAGCACTCAGGCAAAGGCATTTTGAATATAAATTAAGAAATCAGGCTTTTAGACACGTTCAGGGAAGGCAGGGAAGGGGCAGCAATCCCCCCGCTGCATCCCATGCAGGGGGGGTCAGGGGAAGCAGCACCCTTTGCAAAGGGCCACTCTGCCCACCCCAGGGATGCCCACGGTCCCACTGGCGTGTCGCTGGAGACTGGCAGCTCTGCACCGGGAATCCCCCTGAGGGGGAGTTCCCCATCACCCCCTGCTCATTTTGCGGGGAGGGGGGAAACACTTCACAGCAGGGCGTTGCAGAGGGGTAGGACTCAATCCTGCACCTCCGTCCCACGGGAAAACACTTCTCCGCCTTCCCACGCTGGAAAGTGGTGGGTCAGAAGCAACATCCAGGTGCAGAGCGGGCACTGGGGAAAGGGTGCACCCCATCCCTTGACATGCCACCCCCCCTCATAAGCCCCACACCTACCGCTGGGGTGAGTCGGGGTCGAAGCAAGTCCTGGCCACGTCAGTAGCCCGCGGGTCGCAGCAGTCGCCGTCGTCGAAGTCATCCAACATGTTGTTGCACTCCATGTGGCAGATGCCATCGCGGCGCTTCCAGGAGAAGCAGCGGCCGGGCCGGCGGCAGTCCCCGCCGTCGTAGCCAGTCAGGGGATGCTCGCACTCGGGGTCGCAGCGCTCGTTGCCCACCTTGCTGGGCTCGCAGCCCAGGAGGATGGCGCGGCGGCGCAGGGAGGAGTTGCGTACCTCCAGCAAGCTGAGCTGCCAGGAGATGTTGTAAGGTCGGAAAGCTTCACTCAGCGCCCAGTGTTGCCGCCAAACCTGCTCCCGGCTGACCGTCGGCCGCCCACCGTCATCCTCTGCCAGGTTCACCACCCGGTACCGCACCACCTTCCCGCTCCGCAGTGGCCAGTGCTGGTTGTAGTGGGAGACCAGCTCCACGTTATCGCAGGCAGTCTGCCCGCAGGCAGGGGGGCCCAGCGGCCGCAGGACAGGGGATGGCAGGGACGGCAGCACCCGCTGCCGGGGGAAGGCACCCTCCCGAAAAGGTGCCCAGCGCTCCTCTGGGGTGGCGAAGCCGGCGGCCAGAGCCAGCCCTGCCACTCCCCCGGCCGCCTCCTCTAGGAAGGGACGCTGGAGATGGGGTTGGGACAGGGCACCCCGCCACAGGGCCAGCCCGGCCAGGTGTCCCCGGAAAGTATGCGTTGTCCCCCAGGCGTCCCCCCCCAGCAGCAGTGTGCGGCAGGAAGCCATGAAGGCGCTGTGCAGGGGTCCCCCCTGCCCGCTGGCGCGGCCCACCCGCGCACCGTCCACGTAGAGGGCCATCCACCGCCCGTCGTAGCTGGCGGCCAGGTGGGTCCATGCCTCGGGGCGGTAGCGGTGGTAGGCGGTCACCTCGGTGGCGGTGGCCGCCCGGTCCGTGCGGAGGGAGAAGAAGAAGCGGGCGTCCTTCTTGCCGCCGAGCTGCAGGGCGCGGATGCCCAGCGCCCAGCCCTTATCGCTGGCTGTGTGCGAGCAGTTGTCGAAGACGCCTGCAGCGGGGACGGGGATGGGGATGGAGAGAGAGGAGAGCTGGTGAGGACCGGAGAGCATCGCCGCTCCTCCCCAGAGGACGAGCTGGGTCCTCGGTGGCGGGACAGCTCTTGGCAGGGCTGCGGGAAGGCTCCCGCTGCCACTGCCATGGGTAAATGAAGGTGTCCAGAGGCTGGGCAATGGGTGCTGCATCAGGGGCGACACCCCAGCCCCCATCCAAAATCATTCGGATGAGCAGGTGGAGTAGCCAGGAAGGACAGCAGAGCTGAAGAGGCCGGATGGAGAGGGAAGGAAGAGCATGGACGGGAGGAGAGGCTGAGGAGCGAGGTGTTTCTGAGCTGCCCTCCATAGGAGCGCTCCTGCGGGACGGGATTAGAGGCTAAGCTTTTTATCTGCGGGCCAAAGCTTTTAAGAATTAGAGCACAGCAACCCAAAGCAAAACAGCCTCCTCCAGGGACTGCTTTCCCAACAGCTTCCAGGCAGATTTACAGCTCTCCTTTATGCTCCAGTTTTCCTCCCAGTCATGCATCCAGCGCAGGCAGGCAAGGGTCGGGCCGGAGAGGGATGTGCTGCCTCCAGCTGGGCGGGTGCACTCCTCAGCCCCTAAGGTGTCCCCAGCATAAATCCATCCCCAGGAATAGCTTTGGGCTCGGTTTCTCCCTGTGCGCCCAAGCATGTTGCAAACCTGTGCTTTAGGCTGGGCAAGACCTGGAGCTTTGCTGGCTTTCCCTGGAACTCGGGCTACTGAGTGCCCGTGGTTAAGAACCAGAGGCTTGCAGGCACTGAACGCCCTTGGGAACCAATGGCCGTAAGGCACTTAGATATTGGTAAGGGCAGATGGACCCACTGCTTGAAATTAATGCTTCTGGGCTCCTAAATCAGCACAACCAGGACATTCCTGCAGGTCATCGGCTGGGGCGAGCGAGCTCAAAAGCATGCTTTGAGCCCCACCAGTGGCATCTTCTGGGAGACCCCTGCTCTCCCGTTCACCGCCCCAACAAATCGCTTCCAGATGCAACAGTGCCCCGACACTGCCGAAACCTTTTGCTGTGGCCGGAGGCCCTTTTTATATTCCTGCTGCGGTACTCCTTATGCCCCAGCCTGCTTGTCGCTGCTGCATGGGCTCTCCTGCCCCTCACCGAGCCACTCCCATTGCACGCGCTGCCTGCCCACCTCCGTGGCGTCAGGGCATCACGGGCCGAAACAAGGCAGGCCTGCCCTGTCCATCTGCATCGCCTCTCCCTGGGGATGCTCAGCGTGACACTCTGAGGAAACCGTACCTGCCACCGGGATTGCAAAGAAGCCAGCAGAGAGGGGCAGAGGTGTAGAGGAGCGGGAGCTCCAGGAGGAGCCGGACCCCCTGGCTTTCATCCAGGGGATGTGGCTGAAGCCAGGCTGCCATGACCCCGTCTCTCCCCCACCAGCCCTCGTAAACATCAAGCCCCGCTGCACCCCAGGAAGCAGCACCCCTCCTTCCATCCATCCCTTTCACCGAGGGCAAGGTGGGCGGTGGCCTCTTGGCCATCCCACGGTCGTACCCACCCCAGGCACGGATCCCTGCCACCGCTCACTACAAAGGCAGCCGCGCACAAGTCCTCCGTGGGCGGATGGGCTTTGGCCACCTCTTGTTTTCTGGTGGATTGTGAAAGGGAAGCAGAAAGACCAGGGGAAGCTGAGACAGGGAGAAGCCAAAAAGCAGGAGGCAGGCAAGGGAGCCTTGCAGGCGTGAGAAGGCAAAGCTGGAGAGCACTTTTGGGCTGGGTGCTGAACGAATGGTGCTTAGACCTGCACGCTCGAAAGCCATCTTCTAGTATTCGGCCCTCATTGGGGTTGAGGAAACGGGGCTTGGTACTTCCTCTCTTAGGAAAACTCACACATTTCACCTTGAAATGATTTAGTGCCCCAGATTTGATTAAACACTGAGGAAAAACCCAGGCAAACAGCATCAGGGGCGGGACAGCCTTCTGGGGTCAGCGTGAGCTAGCATCCTCGCAAACCCATGCTGGAACCAAGCCAAGCCTGGAAGAGCCTGAAGAGTTCAAAACCGGCCGAAAGAACCTTAAGCGAGCCTAAAACCAGGTCTGGAGACTTCATGAAAGCGAAGCAAGTAAGGCCAAGGTCAGCTCCTCGACAGGGGCTGGAAAGGCACTACAGCAGCAGCTGGTGCTTCCTAGCCATGGCCAGGGATGCCATCTCCGGTGCAGCGGCAGCCATGGAGCGTGCAGGCAGAGCAGCAGGTCCCACGGCCGGGAGCCACTGCAGAACAGTGAAGCAGAGCCGTCCAGCACCAGGTGCTGAGGTCCCCTGAGGGCCTTCACAAGAAATCAGCAGGGGACCGGCTTCAAGAGCCTGGAATCTGCCAGGGAACTTGGTATTTTGCCCTGGGGCAGTCCATCAGGAAGGGAAAGAGCTGTTTGTAGAGGAGGTGCAAGGTGATCTCCTCAGCACCTGTAAGCGCAAAACTCTGCCTCTGATGCATCAGGTGGGAAAGGGGAGCTCTAATCTGGTTTGTGATGTTCATCAGTCCTTAGGGTGATAACTTTGGGGTTTAAAACAAGAGCCGTTGGCAACAGTGCAAAAAGACGAAGGGAAAGGTGTCTGCCAGGAAAGGTGTCTGGTGGAGAAAAAGCCTCCGAAGAGGTGAAGCGTGCCACTTTGTAAGGACCACACTCAAAGCAGCATCTTCTCCCGCTGGGGCCAGGAGCTCTGCAGCACAAGGAAGAGTTCAGCCACACTTTGAGACTCAAACACCAGCCGCAAATTGGCTGCTAAAGCTCTGGCGGGTCTGACACAGGCCAGGAGCCCCTAGCTGTGTCCTGTGTGCAGCCAGCCCAAGAGAGGGTCGTCACCCCAGGACCCGAGGAGGACAACTTAGACACATCAGAAGTCTGGGACCGCCTCTGGTGAGGGATCTTCTCACCCAACACCACCATCTTTGATCTGAGTAAAAACAAACCTCAGCCTGGCGCAAAAGGGAAATCCCCTTGGGGCTTACCAGAAGCAGAGCAGGCAGGGATGGAGGGGAGACAAAAAAGGTGGAAGAAGAAATGGCATCACATGAAAAGACTCTCAACTGCTGCCCAAAACGAGAAGGATGTGGAAGAGGGACCGCTCTCCTTCCCTGGCAGTGGCCATGGCAGGGTGCTGGGGTTATACCCCAGCAGAAATCCCCCCCCATGCAAAAGGTGCTAAGAGAGATGAACAGCCCCATCCAGGGTGGCCCTAAGGCAAAATGTGACACATACAGGAACAAAGCCCCAACTCCTGAGCCTTCAATCCAGGCAGCAGTCACAGCAGCCGACAGAACAGCTTGCTTTGCCTGGACAGAGCTGCTCAGCCTGGCCTTATTTCCCAGGCGATGATGCTGGGAGATGCTCAGCTCTGCCCTGCTTTCCTCCCGCCTTCCCTCACACACGGACACCTGCCCCACTCTGGACCACCTCACGGCTCGGTCCCCTCTCTACCCACAGAGCAGGAGCAGCAGATCACAGGCAGACCCGGCCCCTGCCGAAGGGCTGGCGGCTGCCTCCATCACCTCCTCACACGAAACGCCGGCGGTGCTGGCCTGTCCCCCTTCGCCACCCGCAACCGGCCCCCGCGGTCCCAGCTGCAGGGAGACAGTGGGAAGAGGGCAGTGACTCAAACAGCTGGAGCTGTGCGGGGCTGACTCAAACCCTGGCACACGGAGCCTGGGGGATATTACCCAAGTGAGTGCCAGCGCTCACGGGCGGCGCTTTCGGCACTAACAACCATCCCACCCTCCGCAAGAAAACTAAAAAAGAAAGAAAAAAATAATTAAAAAAAAACCCTGCTGGCTAGCTGGGAAAAGTAAACCCCAACACCTGCAGGCCAGACCTCCAGATGCAAACAGCTGTGCTGCTGATGCGACGGCTGGGAAGTGTGCTCCGTGCATCCCGAGCCGCTGCCTGCCGGCAGGGAGGCAGCAAGGTCCCCGGTGGGAAGGCGGACAGCGAGGTGAATGCTAGGTGGTCGCCTTGTACACGGCTGCTTTTCCCCTCTGCCACCTGGCCTCTAGCCTGTCCCTCCTACCTCTTCCACAGCAAAGATGCGGCTGTTGCCCCAACGAGCTGGGGAGCTAAATTAATGAAAGGGGCCAGGCGGTCAGCAAAGCAGCGGGATGTTCAGTGGAGGGATCACAAGCGGAGGGAGAGTTAGGACAGAGGGTTTCCCCAACCAGCCAGCTCTGCCAAGGTCACACAGAAACACAGCAGCCCCCACGCTGTTCCAAGAGGGACCCCAGACATCCCACGGGAACACCACATCTTGGCTCTGCCTCCCGTTCCCAGCCCTGCCCGGCATCACTGCCCTGCCCTGCCGTCCTTCTACCCTGCGCCAAACGCCCATCCTGGCACGGCGGCATGAAGCACCGGCTGCAGGAGGTGACATCTGCCCCGCTCCCTGCCCGTGGGTGCCAGTCCCCTCTGTCTCCCCCGGCCCTCCATCACCTGCCTGTTTCTCTGCTTGGTGGGTTGAAGGGGTAATTCCCAACCAAAAGCATCTGGGGCCGCCCTCTGCCCCGAGGAGCCGCTCTGCAGAGTCCTCGGGGCCGGGAGCCCGGGGCAGGGCGGGGGGACGGAGGACCGGGACCGGGACCGGGA
>JAVKLA010000090.1:32113159-32130031 GCA_034782735.1 Sagittarius serpentarius | reverse complement strand
GGGTCCCCTCCGCATCCCCTCCCCGCCCCCGGCATTTTGGGGCAGCACCTGCCCTGTCCTTGCCCGTTATCAGCGGTGGCAGTTGGCTTGGCCCAGCAGCCTTCCCCACAGCCCCGCTCGCTGCCTCTCTCATTCCTCCGCTTGGCAGTCCGGCACTTGGTTTCTTTTCCTTTTTTTTTTTTTTTTAATTTTTTTTTTTTGGGGGGGGGTGTTTTGGTTTTTTTTTTTCTTTCTAAGTTGAAATGTGCCTGTGTTTTCTCTCCTGTTGTAGCTCGGGGTGCTATATTTGCCTGCCCGCCTTGCCTCCATCCTCCATCTCCATCACCTAGGGGGGAGGAAAGGAAAGCCAAAGAAGGGGACACACACACACACCCCCCTCCTCAGCCCTCCCCCGGCGAAAGAGAGGTAGTCTTGGGCTCAGTGTGTGTGAGGAGAGACCCAGGGTCCCTCCTCAGCTAGAAATTTTGCTGCTTTTTCTCTTTCCTTTTTTTTTTTTTTTTTTTTTTTACTGCCCCGAACAACAATCCCATCTGTTTGACACGTGCAGGAAGGTGGGCTGGAGGCGCCTTATCTGGGCGAGAGGAAAAGAGTCACAAAAACCCCATCGATACACCAAGGGGGCAGGCAGCGGTGGGAGACGCATCTCACCCACCACCCTGCCAGGGGGTACGGCACCAGCGCTGCCAGGGGAGAGTTGCTCAAAGCACACGGGTGAGAAAACAAGCCCCCAAAGTTTCCTCTTGGTTCCCAAGACACCATCACACCGGCACGCGGCGCAGGAGACTGGGAAAACTTCAGCAAGGAGATTCAGCAAGAACAGATTTTTCTCTTTTTTCTTTTCATTATTATTATTTTATATTTCACTTTTTTTTCACTCCCAAACACTATCTGTGGCGGTCAGTCTGAAGCAGGGTTGCCAGCGAAAGCCGAGAGGCCCCTTCCAGGGTACAGGCTTTCAAACCAGCGAGGCAGGAGGGAAGGGATTTAAGAACAAACAGCAGGAGCTGGCTGCGTGGGGTTGGCGTTGGGTTTTTTCGTCTTCTCAAGGTGGGAAGGCGATGGGAGGAGGGCGGGGAGGGGGGCTGGTGCTTTAGTAGGGGGGAGATAGAAAAAAATAGTGCTGGAAAAACCTGCGGGTTAGGAGGGGTGAGCACAGTGCTTC
This sequence comes from Sagittarius serpentarius, assembly GCA_034782735.1. Taxonomy (NCBI): domain Eukaryota; kingdom Metazoa; phylum Chordata; class Aves; order Accipitriformes; family Sagittariidae; genus Sagittarius; species Sagittarius serpentarius. The sequence goes on along the minus strand of JAVKLA010000090.1, from coordinate 32,128,869 downwards.
GCCAACGCCCCGGGAAGGAGGAAGGTAGGTGTAAGCACGCAGAGAGGTAAGGGCATGGGCAGGCTGGGCTGGAGGTGTGCGGAGAGGAAGGGAGGACACGCAGAGGGCGAACGAGGCCAGGCAGAGCGGGGATGGCTCATGCAAAGGCGCTTGAGCAGCTCCCAAGGACCTTCGGGGCCTGAACCACATCCAAGCACAACACGAACACCCGTCGCTCACGGGGAGGTGGTGAGAAGAGGTCTGCAGCTCTCCTGCCTGCACCGAAAGCACGGGTGCCCATCCGCCAGTGGCAGGGATACGGGGATAACCCAGCTCGGTGCTTGTTGGCACTGGTGAGGTGGCCCAGTGAGAGTGTTGTCCTGGGGCCAACGCCAGCAAGCGTTGCTTACAGTGCGTATTCATTCAGGAATGAACCGAGCTCCTGATAGCCCTGTCTACCAGGGCCTGATAAGAGATGATCCCATGGGACGGCTTAGTTCGAATGGTGGTGACCTTATTAAGCGGTTATTAATCATCTTGCCACACAACACCCTGCCCTACCCCATCATCAGACTGGGTACTCCAAAGCAGCAAGACCACGAGACCCTCAGCAGCATGTGCTGCCATGTGAGAGGTTCAGCAGCACTGCCTCCTCGGGGACAGCCTGGCTGGGATGAATCCAGCATCGGAGCAACAAAACCCTCCAAAAATGCACCCAAGTGAGGCCTCTATATATAGGCTCTGGCCCAGGCTAAGCCACTCGCTTCACAAAATGACACCCGCAAACAAATAGCTCTGCTGTCTGTTGGGCTGGTACGCAGCAGGAGCTGCAAAGGAGGAGTGAAAGCCCACCAAGGAGCCCCCTTTTTGGAGGGGAGATGGGCAAGAACAGAGGAAGGCTCCCCTCTGCGCCAAGCCCCCGGCTCCCCCTGCCCTGCCTGCCCAAGCCCAAAGCAGGAACCCCCGGAGCAGGCAGCCGAGCGCATGAATCATTACCCCACACTGGCTCCAGCACGCTCTCCATCCCCACACAGGCAGGTTCCCCTCCCAGCCGCTCCCAACATGGGGCCTGGAGGAGGCTGGGGAGGATGGGGAGGGCAGGACTGTGGTGGCAACTCACTGGGATGGGTCAGTGTCTGGGGAGCAGAGAGGCCGGGATGCTGTTGCCATCCCAGCGCCACTGCGGGATACAGAGCAAACCCCTGTTGTTTGGGTAGTTTTTCTTTGTTTTCCCAAAAAAGGGGCAATTAGCTTGACCAATGCAATGATTTTGCTGTGTGTGAAGTGAAGACTGGCCCCAGGGATAAGGCAACAGACTCAAAGACGGCAGGATGGTGGCAATGCACCCTCAGCATGTTTTCTGTCTCTTGGGGAAGCAGGGCGGGAATCTGTTAGAGGTCCCAGCTCAGAGCCAGGCTGCCTTGGCTGAGGAATGCAACGGCCCTGCATCTTCCAGGGATCCCTGCACCTTCCAGGGATCCCTGCACGCAGCATCGGGATGGAGATGCTCATCCCAGGCAGGGTCCAGCTGCAGTTCAAATTGCTGATGCTCAAGAGTAAGAGAAAGGATGTTGGATGGGAGGAAGGAGGAGGACAAAGCAGTGGCAGAGGATAGGTTTGGCTGGATATTCCTCATCCCTTTCCCATGCGTTGTCCTTCTTGGCATCTCTGTGCTCTTCGGACCCTCGGGGCTGCAGGTCTCTGCCGTCAGGGTTATTTGGGGCAGGGACCGACACAGGCAGGCTGCTGGTGCTGGGCAGGAGCAGGGGGCTCACGTTGAGCCCCCGGCCAGGAGCCTCTGGAAGGAGGCAGGGTGAAGGGGGCGGGGGGAGGGGGCAACAAAGTGAGATGCTGAGCTGGGGCTGTGGGGTGACCCCAACACAGCAGTGGGGTTCCCAGTACAGGCTCAGCCCATGCCGGAGGAAGGTGAAGAGCAGCATTTTAGCTGGAGCAGAGGCCGAGCCGTGCTTTTCCCCACGCCTGTCAAAAGCCATCAACAAAAGCCTTACTCTCCCTCCAGTCCTCCTCGGGTAAACACCGGTGACCTCAACATGGGAATAAAGGCTCCGGGAGAATCCAGCTTTTTTTGTTTGTGGCCAGGCAGCCAAATCCTGCGAGCCCGAGACAGCAAAGCCTCAGCAATCAAAGCCACGAGTGACAGCCAACCCTGCTCAGAGCACAGCCCCAGCCCTCCCTTCTCTCCCTCCCAAGTTCGCCTGCTTTTCCCAAGCAGATTAGGAGCCTGTTCAAATGCGCAGGACCCCTGGAGGTCAGAGACGCTGGGCTCCTGCACCAGGGGTTTGCTTGGGAACTCACTGAGTTTCCTGCTTCTGGTAGGTCTGGAGATAAGCCCTGGTGTGCGGCCACCGCCGGTGCCAGCACCGGCAGGAATCCACAGTCACACACTGAAAACCCTGCAGCAAAAGCTCCAGAGCCCCATCTCTTGTGTGTTTGTGCCTTGCAGTTGGGCACATGTTGTAAGGGACAAGAGGCAACCGGGGAGCCCTCCCACAGGCGCTCTCACCTGGATTCTCCAAGGCCCGACAGGAAGGCTGGGCTCCCCCCACCCCACGACACCTAGTAGGGTTTCCCTGTGCTCTTCAGTCCCATGAGTTTGGTGACAACAGCTTCTCCAAGCCCCTCTGCTGAATTCGGCTACACCCGCCTCAAGAATTCAACCAGCCACGTTCACAACCTCAACTCCTTTGGCAACGGAACCAAGGAATGAACTTTAAGTAACAGCAAAGAACACCCAGCCAAGGATACGCCTGCTCCGTCACCCTCACGCCTCACATCTGCCTCCTCACCTTTGCTCTCAGCCACGCAGCCTGCAGGCAGCGGGTAGCGGCCCCACAGCAGCAGGGATGGTAGGAGCCCGGGGAGGAAGCCAGCTAGCCAGGCACGCATCGGGGCATCAACGGAGACATTTTGAAGCTGGTTTGGCGTATCACCATCAGGTGCAGCTGTTTTGGAACAGCCTTGGATGTCATGCTGGAGCCCCAAGCTGCAGAAGAGCTGGGTTCTGAAGGGCTCTTGCAAGCCTCCAGTAAAAACCATTTACTTCCAGTTGGGAGATGAGGACGATGTAGACGCTCAGCAGCATGCTCACATCTGTACATAGGGAAGACGTTCCCTACACAATAGCCTCCAGGGGCCTTTCTGCATCCCCGAGTTTTGCACTTCACCAAGAACTTGCAGGTGCTAAATTAAGACCATCTAGAGAACAGAGCATGACCTTTGCCAGATGGGGTGTCTCAGATATTGAAAATTATTCCAACTGCTCACAAAGGACAGGGACTTATCTGCCTTTACGTAATGTAGCTCTTCCAGCAGCCACAGAGGAAAAGCACACATGAAAAATCAGGGAGAGAAAGGGAATCAGCCTCTCACTTCCATTCTGCCACTGTCGTTGGGGAGTTTCAGCCCCATTAAGTCAGGAACGTTCAAGCGCATCTCCGTATCCCGGCTGGGTGGGAAGCATCTGCCAAAGAGAAGAGATGGGAGAGGCACAGTGCTGCACAGCTCCTGTGCCAGCAGCAGAGGCAGGGTCCCAGACGAGGACGTGAGCTCCGCAGGTACCCGCGGGAGGAGCATATTGGTACAATCACAACAAGGACCGGCTCAGGCTTCCAAAATCTGCCCCCAGCAGAGCCAAGGTCTGCTGGCAGGAGCTCCAGGAGAGTACCACGCTCACGGCAGCTCCGGCAGTAAATCCAGGTGGAATAATTATACGACCTTGCTGCATTCTCACCATCCCTGTGCCCACGGCAACATCTGCTTGTTAGTCCACCTTGGATGTGCCACTCACACGATAGCATCTCTTCCCTAGTTGAGCATGACTTTCCTTGCAGGAGTGTCAGACCAATTACTTGTACAAACATGCCTTGCCATCTCCAGATAGCCTTTGCTCTGCCTCTTGCATTTATATGCACTTCCCGTGTGTCACCCAGGCAGAAAAGCCATTTGCTAGAGCCAGCCGATAAGACCCAGAGCGAACATTTAATCTGGCACAGGTATCTGAAGAACGAGGGGAGGGGGAAAGGGCTCGTGCCACCCCGGTGCGGCAGCTTTGCAGAGGCAAAGGTCAGCAGCTCCTTAAACTCCCTTTTTAACATCTCTCCATCTGACCCAAGCCAGGGAACAGCTGCTGCAAGAAGAAATGGAGCAGGAGCAAATGAGCACATTGGCTGGGGTGGAGGCAAAAGGGCTGTATTTGTCAACTTCGCTGCCTCTGTCCTCAAGGTAAAGAAGGATTTTTGGCACTGTAAATTAGAGGTGCCTCCTGACTGCTGGTCCAAAACACACTGTCATTGCGACATCCTCTATTCTGCTCCTGGGCCAGCGGGGAGGACCTGCTTCATAATTTGGCAGCGAGCAATAAAAAGAAGCGTGAAAGAGTCAGACTCAGCTCTTAAAATCTGGCTAGCAGGGATTTAAGTATTTGCGGTTTGGACAAGTTCATCACAACACGGAAACACCTCTGCCCTCCCCACTCCTTTTTAGAAGAGACAAATAAAAATAGACTCGCCAGGGGAGCCACAGGCAGGGGAGCAAGGGGGAGGAAGCCACGTGCCAGCTGCCGAGGCAGCTTGCAGCCTCTGGCTCCCGTCTGTGCTGTGGACCTGCACCACCGGGTTCATTCATGTCCCACCTCGGGGCAGGTCAGCACCCTGGGGAAAAGGTGGAAGGAAAGGGGAGCATGCACGCAGACATGCTCTTCTCGAGCAAGAGGAAGAAGTGGTTATCCCAGGCTGGGGAAAAGACACATCCTGGTTTTTGCTGGACCAGGAAGGAGACCAAGAGATGAACTCTGGCACCACCCGTTATCCAGCAAGTTTCCAGTTGCTTCTTAGTTTGGTTGCTGGATGTTGCCCACGTGACTCTCTAACTAGTTTGGTTTTGCACCCGCATTGTTGGAGGTGACGGCAGCCCCGGGTGTGCACCCCCAGGTGTACTCACGCCAGCGTCATGCTGGTACTTATGAGTCTACACAAGTAGTGGGAGCTGGAGGCACCCAAGAGTGGTGGTTCCCCCAGCCTTTGCAACCAGAGGTGCCCTCCATTTCCTGGAGGACTGACACTGAGACATATCCTGCCACATTGTGCCCTCTGTGCCAGTTAGCTGAAGCTCACATAAGCCCCTGAATCTTTGGCTTCAGGCTCCTGAGCCCTTAGCCTTCAGTGTCTCTTTAGCAATGATGCCGTGGTCATGGGTCACCTCTCTGACCCACCTCAGAGCACAGGGACGTCTTCCGAGGATGTTTAGCGCCTTTGCTCCCGACATGTTTGTGGCATTTTTCACCTCGTCTCAACCCTGGTGCCACCTCAAAACCATCACAATCCAGAGCACTCACACTCACCACAGCTGTTAAGCAGAGGAGGGCAAGGCAAGGGCATGAAAGCCTTGGTCAGGACAAGGTCACTTCCTGGGTGCTAAAACCCATTGCATCTTTGTAGCCTGCTCTTGTAGTCTTTATCTCGGCTCAGCCAGACCTAATTAGCTCTTCCAAACTTCATCCCTCGGTCATGTTTTCCCCTCAGCCGTTTCTGTGGCTTCCTTTGGAGCCGTGGATGCACAAGTGATCTCTGGTGTGCCCGGAGTTACTCAGAGACGTCTCTGAGCTCGCTCCTGCACTGCTGTCAGAGCTGGCCAGCAGCACTTCCAGCTTCTGCCAGCCTCGCTGTGCTGTCAAGAAGCACAGGAAAAGAGTGGGAATCCCGGTCCGGGGTGAGCCAGCACAATCAGTAAGATCGCTTTGGATGGGTACAGACCCACCAGGCAAGGTCGCTCCAGTTACGCGTGGAGATGAGGTGGTGTTTGCTGGCATGCCCTTCCCATGCAAGCCTCCAGCTCCTGAACCTGCTGCTTGCGAGTCCCTCGCAGCTGAGTGTGCCCACCCAGTGGAGACCCCTGCATTATCTCCTTCCTGCAGCCCACACCACTATGCCCAGCACCGCAGCATCGCCCAGAGTGGTCCTTTCCCTCCTTGCCTTCGCCCGGGCCCTGGAGAGTCTGGAGACATGCCACGTCCCACACTGCTCTCCACCGTAGGGCTGGGGCCCTGGGCCAAGCTGGAGGAGCTCCAAGGATGCAGCAGTCCCTTGAGCATCTTCCATTGCCCAGCAGATTCACCAGAGGGGTCCATGGCTGGGTGCTGCCCCTAGCCGGAGCACGGCTCTCCAGCATCACTGCAGGGGACTGCGGAGGAACGTGCTGCCCCACAGATTAAAGGCAGCTGGGATGAAGAAGAATAAAGCTAAAGCTTCATCTTGCTGGGATATTGGCATGCTGGCACTCATGTGTCCCTCTTAGTTCAAGCTGGTTAGCAGTGCAGAAAACCTCAGGCCAAACACATCCAGCAAAATCCTTTAGTATCGATAGTTTTGCCCCCATAAGGGGCCATTTGGCAGCATCGCTGTCCCACGCCGGGTTGAGGGATTAAAACAAAAAGACCCTTTTGCAAGTACAGAAGGTCCCCAGTGTCGGCTGCCTTGTTCCTGGGGAAGGTGGTTAAACCGTGCTGGGGAAAACGTGCTTTTCCACCTGCTGCTGCCCATGTGCTGAGGCAGGGCCCTAGCTAGACGGGTTTCTCGGCTAACCTTCTGCCCTGGCAGCACTGATTTCTCCTGCCAGGCTGCCAAAGCACCGCCAGCAGCCTGGAGGCCGAGAAGTGGCCCCATCCCACCACGAGGCCACCATGAGCCCCGTGGGAACCGGTGAAACGCCGCAGCGAGGGAAATCCTCGGGTACCTACATCCAAGGCGGGCAGTGGTCCAGGCACATGGCGCGCACCCAAGCGTGCCAGCGCGGCTGGGACCCTGGCACCCACCCGATCCCCGGCGAAGGCGCTGCGGTTCTTGGTCTCCCCCCAGTGACCAGACCACATATAACAAAGCGGCAGGTCTGGCTCATGTACGGGAGGTTTCCAGCCCCACAAGCAGAGCTCCTGGCTCCCAGAATGGGTGTATTATTATCAGGTAATTATACTAACAACTATTTCCCCAAATCCTTGCCACGAGTGAAGGCCTCTTGCTGGTGCGGTGGCTTTCTTTTGCATTTTTGGAAGCAAGACCCTATTTCCCCCCAAACACTAGAACTTCCAATGTATATATATATTCATTCATTAAGGAGCACCGACACCTCTGCAGCAAATGACCTGTCAACAGATTTACAGCAGGAAGTAAGTCACTGCCTCTGAGCCTGCACTCTTAATGTAATTAAAGTCCTCTGTTTGGAATTTGTTGCTAATTAATATTCATGCTCTGTTCCCCATCTGCCATCCCCGAGTTGCTGATTCCTTCTGAGATTGATCAGAGGGTTATTAAGGCAACGAGCAGACAGAGGAGGAGGGGGGCAGCTGGTGGGAAGGGGTTGGATCAGCTTTTGGTAAGGGAGTAGAATTGCATCCAGGACCCTGGCTGCTCTGGGAGGAGATGGCTGAAGCATTGTCCCAGCTCGCTCTATTGCTGCGGGGGGGAATTAAAGGGCTGGTGGAAGTGATGGATCAAGAGATAGACACCGTTGGTTGGCTCCTGGAGTCTCTCAGGGCTTGCTTCAGCCCTCGGAGGAAGGCGAGAAGCATCTCTGGAGATGGGCTGCCGAGGAAAGCTGGTAGCTGGTGGTGTGAGCAAAGCCCAATTGAGATAGAGCCTAATTGCTGGTTCTTGTGGTTTGGCACGGGGGAGTAGCCATGGCAGCCCAGCACCAGGAACCAGACCCACCCGTGCAGTTACTTGGCGGTAGAGGCTCAGAGGGAGTTTCTGATGAAGCTGTACTCACCTGGGTGTGCATGGAGAGGCCACGGATGTATGGGGTGTTCATGGGCACCAAGAACTTGCCCCAGCACAGCGTGGGACAAGAGAGGACAACTGCGGGGACACCCTCGCTGGCTGTTTTGGTTGGGCACAGCCCTTGCAGTGACAACACATGAGGTGCTCCTGTTAAAGCAGGTCGTGAGCTCCCCCTGCGTGGGCCCTAAGAGCTTGCCCCATCCCAGCACAGGCTGGAGGTCTTGTTCTCCTCTCTGACCCGCGGCTGCTGTGGCATTTCCACATGCCCTCAGCATGGATCCTGACAGGATCAGACACCCACAGGAACAGCCACAACTCCTGTGCCAAAAACGCTGAAACCAGGCACACACCACTTTGGGTGAGAAAAATGTCCCCATGTCACAGGCTGAGAGCCTGGTGGATGCCATCCCGCTGAGCACACAGGCTGCCGTGAGTAAATGCAGTGCTCTGCTGCCTGAGGAGGCCAGCTGGACACGTGTCCCCAGTGGTGGCTCTGTATCACCCCATTGCCCCATCTCCAGATGCTGGAGATGCCAGAGCTAAGTGTCCTTTGAAATTAAGGATGCTGCATGCACTGCAAAGCCTCTCGAAGACCCTTTCTGCTCCCAGGATGCCACCCAGGATAACTGGTGGCCTGCGGCCAGCGTGGACAGGTAGGGAGCTGGAAAGCAGGTCTTGCATCCAGCCTACCTCAGCAAGGAGGATGCTGCCCCTCTCCCATTCCTGGGCACCTCTTCTTCTCCAGGAAAGGTGGCACAGGGATGTGGCATCTCAGGACAGAGGTTCCCAAGGGACCAGAGGGACTGGGGCTCTCAGCCAAGCCCTGTGTGCTGAGTGACCATGGCTCTGTCGCAGGAGCACTATGAGTGGGGTTTCCTCAATTAACAAAGCCCATTTCAAATGGCTTTTAGATCCTTAAACACAATCGTAGGGCTCAAATTGGATGCACCCGGCTTTGAAAGCCGAGTCCCGCTGGCATCTCCTGTTTATATATGAACAATCAAAGTGATTTATTCATCTGCCTAAAGCACGGTTGCTCTTTGACCGTCCATCCATTATCCTTATCTATCTGTCCTAGTTAGGAGCCTAGCAATCCATCTTACCCAATCTAATGTATGCCAAATGACTCCGCAAGCCGCCGCGCTCCGAGCGGGCTCCGCCAGGGCAGACGACATGGGCCTGGTTTTCAGTAGCACTAACGCAATTGCATTGACGTCAACCAGAGCCGCCCGCCATCACCCTCCTGGAAAATTAAAGCCTAGGATGGGCAGACCTGAGGCAGGCACTGAAGGGATCTGTAGTTGTAATTGGGACCGGATCTGCCACTGGGCTCGTTGTGCGACATGTGGACCCTGTGCCAGCAGCATGCAAAAAGCCCGTTTAACCCAAAGAACTTCTTGTTTCCCCTGATTAAATTGCAAAAGAGGACAGGCAGTGCGGGCGGCATCTTCTCATTCGTGATGAAAAGACCATGCTGCTCCTGTGCTGCATAAGCATGCAACAGTGGCAGCTGCACCCAGGGTCTCTGGTTGTCCCTGCTTGGGACGTTGCAGAGGGGCAGCACCTTCTGCAATCAGATGTCAGGGGGTGTTGCAGGCGATAGAGGGCTGTAGCCCTCCCATCTCCCAGGGGAGAGAGGTTCCCACATTGTAGAAAAGGAGTAAGTAAGTGAAGCACCACATGAATGCCCCTGGAAGTGTTCAAGGCCAGGTTGGATGAGGCTTTGAGCAACCTCATCTAGTGAAAGATAACGCTGCCCATGGCAGGGGGGGTGGAACTAGATGATCTTTAAGATTCCTTCCAACCCAAACCATTCCATGATGCTATGATCTATGACCACGAGAAGTTAGCTCAGAAAATGTGTTGCCACCTCTCTTCTCATCTTTCATCAGGCGTAAGTGGTTGAGACAGGTTGAAGGTGCCTGCAAGCCCCTTGTCTGCAGCAGGCAGGTGCCCATCAAGGGGTCCCTGTTCTCTGTCCCGCTGTCTGTCCCTGTCTTGGGCTCTACTGGGACTGTTCAATCCCACGGCCATGGATGGGAGAGTGCTGAGGCTCAGTCGTGCAGGAGACATGGAGGGTCTCCACCCTGCAGGAGGCACGGCTCAGGGAGTATGACAGTGGAGCTGCCCGCCCTGCGCACCACCATGGTGCTGCCTGCACCTCTCGGTCAGCAGGTCGAGTGACCGCTGCTGAAACTCTAGCTAAGAAAAGCAAGTCTAAAAATTTAAATCAGCTGCAAAGGGCATTGTGCTCTTCTAAGGAAACCAGGAGGGTTTTGCCACTGAAAAAGGTTAATAAGAGTATGGTCCCATCGAGAGGCTCTCCCCTTGCCAAATTTCACCTCCCCACGTGAAGCACAGGGTGTGACAGCTTTCCAAGGGAGTTTCGGGAAGGGTGTTTGGCCACAGACAAACCAAATGGCTTTCCCCTGGCTTTTCTCTTGGAAAAAGCTGACTCAGTTTGGCTGAAATTTTCCAGAGAAGTTCAGGTTGAGGCAAATCCATGGGAGACAATTTCTGCCTAAATGACCGTGTTTTGGCTTTGTTCTAAGCAATGGGAAACACAGCCCTATAATGGGAAGTGTTGGGTAACCTCAGTAACAAGTAGTGTTATCTACCCCATCTACCATAAAATAATTAATTCTTATTCATTTGCCCTCTTTTCCTTTGAAGAAGATTTCCAAACTGAGGAAAAAAAAGACAAAAAAAGAGGAGAAGAAAGCAATGGAATTAGCCAACCCGCCCCGGACTTGAATCACTCCAGATCTGTGTGATGGCATCTGGCAGAGCAAGGAGCGGTGTTAAGTGCTGTGGTTAGGAGACCTCTGAGTTCATCTAATAAACAAGAAAAAGGTTCTTGCCGCTGCCATCTCTGAGCGGGACCTTTGACAGTTGGGTAATATCAGAGGAAGCTCCTGGGTCGTGAAGCAAAAGCAGGGGGTGGTAGAAGTAGGGCACCGTCTTTTCCAGAAAACACAGTCCTGGAGAGGGAAAAGCAGGTATTTTCATGGTATTTAAGCCCATTTTTATCTGTGCAGAGCGGACAAGCAGTGCTCTTGCATCAGGATTCTCTGTAGCATCAGTGAATGGGTTTTACAGCCTGTCTGAAAGCAGGAGTCACCAAATCTTTGTGAAAGAGCCTGGTTTTTGAAAGATTTTCAGCCTGAGCAATTCATGGTTTGGATTATCCAGAGAAGCTGGAGGTAAGCATTTAAAATTTGGGGAACCAAGCAGACCCAGACCCTCAAGGCCGGTGCCCACAATTGAGTACCAGGATGCACAGTTTGTATCCCCAGTTCTGCGGCCAACTTGGTAGGTCGAAGTGAGGCAAGATGACCTCCCCAACCATGCACCTCCTCCACTGTTGCCCCAGTTGGACAGAGACGCAGGTACTGAGCATCACTGCTGCCAACACTGCTGCAGCACTCATGCAGTCCAACCCAGTGCACCACCAACATGTTTTGGGCCGTGACCGGTTGTCTTCTGGAAATTCCTGGCTAAATCGTGTCAAAAGATCACTCAGGTTCAACAAATTGAGTTTGCTATAGTGTCAGATGACTCCGTCCACAAGCCAGGGTGACTTCATAGCTGGTGTAAGTGCAGGGACAATCACCATGTGCTTGAAGAGAAGTCCACAAGCCAAAGAGGTGCTTTTGTGCAGGGAAAGTATTTTCACCGAGCTTAAGTCAAGCAATGAAATATTCATAGGACACTAAAGCAGTGGGCTCACTGGCTGCCTTCTTATGGGAATTCAATAATACTGGAGACAGCCTTAATTCAATATTCAAAAAGCCTCTTTCTCTTTCCCTCTCTCTCCATCTCCCTGCTGTCTCTTTGGGTTCAGAGATCTTTTCAGAAACCTCACTTTTATGCGCTGGATGCATTAGTGGAGAGAGAATGGTGGAGAGCAGAAACGGGGGGAGAAGGAGTGGGAGCGCAAGGATGAGGACCACACGCAGGACAGCTGGGGATTTCTGGTCCCCAAGCTGCCTGGTGATGCTTGGCTGGATGATCTGAACCAGCTCTTCCTAAAGGCATGTCTGCATGGCTTTTTTGGGGCCGGACCCACACTTGTCCTCAGACATGGCTGGTTAGGAATCACCTCTGGTCCAAGAGTAATCATGGTCATGTGGTCCTGCGCTCCCACCAACAGACCCACTGAGAAACAGGCTGCCCGGCTCAGCCATGGTGTGATGCTAGCTGGACTGAGGCCATTTTTGGCTCGGCATCTATCCTGTGAAAAAAAAACCAATGGAGATGGAGCCTTTGTCCACCAGCGTGAACTGGAAATCGTGAGAGTTGGGCCTAGATGCTTGTGAGGGGTAAAGTCCTGTGGCTCCAATGACATGGGTGCTGTTCACGTGGACATTCATCTTCACCCGGGGTGAGGACACAGATGCTGGCAGAGCTCTAATGAGCCATTTGTGTGCTCCTGGCTTGCCCTGCTGTTGCTACAACTCTCGATCCCTGTCCTGGAAGAGCAATACCGACATCCTCCTCCCCGTTTCAGAGAGCAGGGACCAACCTGTGAACCTCTTCCCAGAGGTCACGTTTTGGGCGGAGCTGCTAACCCCCAGAAGCCAATACTGACACACAGCTACCCCATGCCACGAGATGGGCACCGCTTCGTGCTGCAGCCAGGTGGGAGGGAGCTGTAACTCTCTCTGCTGGCAGGACCTTTCTGCCCATTGTGGAGCAGGCCGATACTCAAGGATGTGACCAAAGCTCCTCCAGCCATTGAAGGGCCAGGGGACTGCTTGCTGCCCCCCTGAATACAAAAATGGGGGGGCACCAAAGGATACGAGCAGCAGGAGGTGGCTTTCCACACCATCCACGGACACCGCAAGGACAGGATGAAGTGCTGAATTTTGACGTGGTTCAGACAAATTCAGGGAAGAAAGTTCCCCGCCACGACCCACTCGTCACCCATAGCTTTGGATGGCAATGCTCTATAGGTGCTGCAGCAGCAAAGGGGAGATTCAGAAGAGCAACAGCTTTCCAAGCAATTAGCAGGGTTTTTTTCCCCTTGTAGGATCCTTTCCCGGAGAGTATTTAAAATCAAATGATTTACTCCACAATGCACTGGTTATTTGGTTTCTTCTGGCATCTCCCTGTCACGAATGCCCTCAAGCAGATCAGTTTCAACCTTCAGAAAACCTCTCTATTAGCATTTGATCTTGTCAAGCTCTTTTTATAGCCACTCTTAAAGCTAAGTGGAAGCCGCTCGATGGCAATCATCTGCCGCGCTGGGGCATGCGGGCAGATGCCAGCTAGCAGGGGCAGAGCACAGTCCCCATGTGGGAGGCTCCAAAGCACCAACGATAGTACAAACGATGCACAAAAGTTGTGAGAGATGCACAAAAATTGGGTCCATGTTCACATGCTGTGGTGAGGATGGGGAGCTCCGTACTGCTCTGAGCTGCTCCCTATCTCCAAGGCCAGGCGGGAGCCCTTCGGGGAAAAAGCAAGATGCTCCATCCCATTGCAGGGAGGGTAGCTGGGTGCTTGGTGGGTGCCAGCACCCTGACTTGGGGGCTGTGCTAGTGCATCCTGCAGTAGGAGAGGGCAAGCAGGATGCCTGCAAATCCTTTCACACCTTCTGCAAGAGCCTGGTGTTAGCAAGGCCGCAGCCAAACTCCAGCAGGGGCCTGACATGCTGCCTCTCTTTCCTGGTCTTTCCATGGCAAAAAAGAGATTTTTTTCATTCTTCCTTATTCTAGCATCTCCAGGCCTGATGCTGATCATGCAAACTCACTGGAGATACTCTTTCTCCCTGTTGATCCTTTATAGATTCTGGTTCCAGCTGTACTTGGAATTACTTTATTTTTTTAAGACTTTCTGGCAAATCACCAGTCCCACAGATGACTGTTTTGGAGCAGATATCCCTGTGCATTTGGAGACAGTGCAGGTCTCCTGATGGGGTCTCAGGAAGCTCCCCTTGTCCCTCACCTCTCTGCTGGTGCTCCAGGTGCATGCCTGCCATGTCACCCCATAACACCCACTTCTTACCCCATCTGCCCATGGCTTGGGGCTTCCCTCTCCATTTTGTGTCTTCAAGCCAGGTGGAACAGCTGGACCACGTCTCCCAAGGGGCACAGTGACCTCCTACTTCTGGGGCACCTGGCACTGCCTGGAGTCACCTGGTCCACAAAGACAAGCTGAAGTATAGTGCACGCAATGGAAGCTCCCAAAAGGCACTGACGATTCACTGTCAAACAGGAATTTGGTGGTGTCGGGCTGAAACTTTTTCCTGTCTGATGTAATATCTCAAATACAGCATGGCAAACCACAACCCTACCACAGATGCAGCTATAGTGCTATAGCATCGGTGTGTGTCCGGGCTGGAGAGGTGAGACAGATATTTTATCCCATGGCAATGTGTCACTGGAGGCAGGTATTTAGCTATTGGAAAACTAGTTGTTTTGTGATGAACAGAGATGATGAAGCTTGGTTTTTTTCTAGATTTTAAGTCTTATACTTTGACTCCCAGCTTTAGAGCTCCAAGCTTGGCGTTTTCTGTATTTGTGGTGTTGACTGTTTCATGATGACTCTTGGTACACATCAGAATATAGTTGATGGAACTCACAGACCATGTTGGGAGCTGAAAGCAGAGACGTGCACTGATGTTTCAGGTGGGAAAGTAGGTTATAAAGCAGGTCTAAACAAGGTTACACAGGAGGTGTGTGGCAGAGCAGGGACAGGATATGGCGTCTACAGTAATGGTCCTCACACCTTGCCTTGATCCCTTTCTTCTCAAGGACAGCTTGAACAACCTGAAGGTCCCCCTTTGCCCAAAGCAGCTCTTGCACCATGGCTCTTGGGCCGCTGGTGGGTGAAGGACCAGCTCTGCCCCCATGCAGCAACGCATGCCAGGGTGTCCCCATGATCCCAGCTGCTCCCAGCTTCTCCCTCAAGAAATCTCCCCCAGGTGGAGCCACCCACAGACCCATAAGCCTCCCAAGAAGACCTCTGTGAGAAATAACGTCTCTGATGGATGTTGCCTGTCTGCGTGAATCATCTGCCAGTAGGTCACGAATTACTCAGATGTGTCTGTTATCCCGAATTATGCCCTGATTCACACAGCAGCTTACGCAGGAGCTCCTTGATTAGATTCCTCAATATCGAATGCCCCGGCTTGTTGGACTGATCTTCTCGTCCACGTAAGCCTCCAGACCATAAACCATTCTTATCCAAAATCTTGACCTCATGTTTAATTTTATCTCCGTTGACGTTAACGGAGGTTAGGTAGGCTTAAGCACATGCTGGTAGTTGAGCTTTCCTGTACCAGGGCCTCCATGAGTTCCCCTACGCTGACCGACGACCCGAATTTAATGATGCCTTTTCCCTGGCTTTGACAGGCTTCAGCTTGGCACATGCATAATTCCTGGAATCGGTTCTCCACCACCGACGATGATGAATCAATCATTTGCCTTCTGAACCTGTTCCACAGAATTCCCTCGGCCTTCAATGCGCTGGCAGGCTTTCCCACCAGAAAATTAGTTGGCTCAACAGTTCTTGGGACAGCAAGAACCCTGAGAACAGTTCCTGCCTGGAAACAAATGGATTTAAATCTTTGAAGCAAACTTTTTGGGGATGACCTTTCTCAGCCTTGGTGAGAACCAGACTCAACAAAAATGGATTTGTGGGCACAGTGTGGTTGAGGGGAAGGAAGTGTGCATGAGGGTTGGTGTATTGACATTGGTCAGCCTGGCATACTCTAGAGAGGGTTTTTACAGGTTCAGGAGACCCCTGGGTATCTGACCTCGCCAGGGAAGTTCCATGGAAAGTTCCTGTAGCATTCAGTTTGAATTCACCTCACAGTGGATACCTGTAAGGTTGGTGTCATGGTTTAAGCCCAGCCGGGAGCAAAGCACCACATGGCCACTCGCTCACTCCTCCCCCCACAGTGGGATGGGGAGGAGAAAATATAAAGAAAAGCTT
>JAVKLA010000090.1:32100950-32112542 GCA_034782735.1 Sagittarius serpentarius | reverse complement strand
CTGGGTGGGGGTTTCTCTCACATCCCACTCCCCGCTCTGCTGCAGGTTCCCCCTCTTAAATCTGTTGTCCCAGAGGTGCTACCGCCGTCACTGACTGGCTCGGCCTGGGCCAGAGGCAGGTTGGGCTTGGAGCCGGGGAAGCTTCTAGCAGCTTCTCACAGGAGCCGCCCCTGCAGTCCCTCCCCCACTACCAAAACCCCACCACACAAACCCAGAACAGTTGGTTGGTTTGCTTAGCTGTCTACAGCAAGCAAATCATTCAGACTTCCCCCGCTGAAGAGAGGAGCAAGAGTTCAGCCCAGAGGTTGATTTATCCCAGGAATTTGAGGCAACTGGCTTAGATGGGATGAATCACTCTCAAACAGCTGCTCATTCAGTCCTTTGGTCATCAAGGGATCTTGAACAACAGCTTTTGCTGCAATAACTAGCTTTTGGATGGCTGACGTGAATCCTGCCCTTCGGTGCCCACCTGTAATTTCGCAAGCCTCCGCCACTGTCCGAACACCCCAGTCTGCATGGTCCACATCCACACATGATGCTCCACAGTTGCTGTGTGAGGAACAGCAAAGCACCTTCAGCCAGCAGTGGGAGAGGAACCGGCAGGGCATCCCAGTTCATGGGGCAAAACTCATTTGGTATTTCCCCCACAGCTGCTTGAGCAGCAAGGTCAGAGCCTCCTGCCAGCAATGGGGACTCCCTGCAACATCTCCTCATGCTTCACTATTTTTTCCTGGTGGAAAGTGGTTTCCTCAGTTCTTCCTAACTCTTTGCTGCAGTTCAAACCAATCGCTCCTTGCCTTTTTCTCAAGGGACCGTTCATTCCTCCTCTGGCAGTTTTGGATGTATTTGGAGCCTGTTTCTGTACACTCTCCTCAGTCTTCTCTACTCTTGGTGAAACTGCTCCAGCCCCCTGGTCTCCCCACGATGGCTAGTTTTTCCATACTCACACAGTAAGTTTTTCAGGATTTCTGAGGCAGCTGAAAACAATAAGTTTCTTCCAACTCCACAAACTGATTGTCAGCATCCAAAACAGGAGCCCAAACTCAGATGAACTGGTTGAGAACAGCCCTGCAGAGGAGGACCTGGGGATACCGGTGGGTGACAAATTGGACATGAGGCAGCAATATGTGCTCGCAGCCAAGAAAGCCAACCGTGTCCTGCATCACCATCAGCGTGGCCAGCAGGTCGAGGGAAGGGATGCTCCCCTCTACTCTGCTCTTGTGAGACCCCACCTGGAGCACTGCGTCCAGCTCTGGGGTCCCCAGTACAAGATAGACATGGACCTGTTAGAGGGTCACCAAAACAACCCAAGGGCTGGAACACCTCTCCTCTGAAAAAAGGCTGAGAGAGTTGGGGTTTGGAAAAGAGGCAGCTTCAGAGAGACCTTACTGAGGCCTTTCAATACCTAAAGGGGGCTTATAAGAAAAACGGAGACTATTGACTAGGGCCTGTAGTGTTAGGACAAGGGGTATCAGCTTTAAAGTAAAAGAGGGTAGATCTAGTTTAGCTATAAGGCAGAAATTTCTTACAAAGAGGGTGGCAAGACAGTGGAAGAAGTTGCCCAGAGAAGTTGTGGATGCCCCATCCCTGGAAGTGTTCAAGGTCAGGTTGGATGGGGCTTTGAGCAACCTGATCTAGTGAAAGATGTCCCTGCCCATGGCAGGGGGATTGGACTAGGTGATCTTCGAAGGTTCCTTCCAACCCAAACCATTCTGTGATCCTCAGACCACAATGTAGACTTTAGATAGATGCCCCTGCTTTCCTAAAGATGCCCAGCTCCAAAGCCTGGTAGGGAAGCTCAATGTGGCAGAGGATCCTCGGCACCTCTGGCAATCACATCACACCAGCTTGAGCACCAAAATGGGGCTGGGGGAAGCTGAAGCCTCAACATTGGGCCAGGTGTGGGTGTTTATGTATTAGCATGATGTAGAGCATGTTTGCAAAGAGGAATGAATCATTTTTGCCTATCAGTTTAATTATTGAACTCTGCCTCTCTCTGCAAACTATTCATGAATAGATGACAACTTTCTCTAATTTAGTCATTAGTCCTAATTATTCACTCCATCTCTCCTATTAATAACATGCAGTCAACAGATTGACAGTAAACAGCTCCATGCAATTATTTTGCTCAGTGAAGTTTGAAACACAAGCTGTGCCAGGTATTTCTGATGGGGCACAGACTGCCTGGTGCATCTCTGTCTACTCACCACGTGGCTATGAAATCTTAGAACCGCATTTCTGGTGTGAATGCCCCTGTTTGCAAAATGAACATGTGCCAAAAAGCTGCTGGTTCCCAGACTCAAAGGCATTTGTTTGAATATCTGTGAAACGTGAATACAAAGAAGGACTGAAGCAAATATTTGAAATAGCTCAATAAATCATCAGTCTCAGCTTCACAGGAGACAGCTTTCTTTAGGCTCACCCTGCATCCACACATTAAGTGACAGTGTGAGAATTTGCCACCTGAAACTAAGAGTGATTTATTGCAAGGGTACATGAGGAGTACCCAATATTTAATTAGCATGTTATTAATTAGCTACATCACATTGCTTTCTTCCATCCACACCACAATCTAAGCAGATTCAGGCTCCTGACCAGTGTGTGCAGCCCTCTGCCTTTCTTTCCCTGTGTTACCTGGGCACGGATTCTAGACATCACCAAACCATGAGCAAGTTACTTACGGTTTCACAGTTTTAAGGCTATTTGAGGTTGTAGTCCTAAACTTCTCCCTTAGCAGAGAATAGAAACAGGAATCTCCTTTATGCAGAGAGGCCTAAATTTAAAGCCCCATATCAGGCAAAAATCAGCAGCTCACAAGCATGCCTCATCCCCTGGAAGAGGCAGCTACAGCATTAACTCCAGACAAAATTCCCTGCTATGGAAAACTTATCGACTTCTGGTGGGGAGAGCTCCTGTCTTGGTTTTAAATTCACTTGAGATAGAGTTTATTCAATTATCAGCCATCTAGAGAATGAAATGTGGCTTCACTCCAAATATCAACTGGGCAGCGGAGATGATGACAACCAGGTTAACCCCTTGTTTACCCTTCAGCTAGACAGAGGGCGGGCAGCAGGATGGCACCGAGCGATCCTACATACATGCATCATGCATCTCCAAGGTTAAAGCTATTGGCTCAGTCCCCTGCACATAGAAAAGGCTTTTTTACACTGGCTATGCCTAGGAGGGCAGGTGAAAAAAAAAAATCAGTTTGATGTGGTACCCAATGGGAGGATGCTCTGTTCACAAGCCCCCTTTTGTAAGGGAATCCCATGTAGTACAAAGAGCTCTCTGTCCTCAGGGGAGACCCACGGCTGTAAAAACAAAGAGAGACACCGGGAAAGCGTCTGGTTCATTATTCCCCTCTGAAAAGCTCTCCAGCCATCAGGCTTTTTAAAGGAAGACTCTGGGCAACGAGGGGGGTGTGGATTAAGACTGAGATTCATTGGAAGAGGCAAAGGGGGAAGCTGGCAAGATGTAAATCCTCACCAAATGCCCTGGAAAGCACGGAGGGTCTTGGGCTGGCAGCAAGGACCACATGCCAGCACACAGGGCTCCTGGGGGAGGTCAGAGCTGCAGTAGTATAAAGCAGTTTTCCCTGCTTCTCTAAGATGCATCTGGAGCACTTGAGGGGAACCATGCCCACAGAGGTCACATTAACACCACTGGTTTTGCTGGGCCTGTGCAGCCACGCTCACTAGTGGCTCTGGAGAGCAGCGAGATGCTGGGTAGAAAGCAAGCGCCAGCCAGCACAGCTTTTCCATGTACTGCTCAAAGTCTGTTCTCAGCCATAAATACAATTTCTGCTGGAGAAGGAGAGGCTGGGGAATGTTATATTATACTTGGGACGCTAAAGCACAAACCTGCTGCGTTCTGGGAATCTCTTCTGTATTAAACTGATCTGACTTGGAGCTCGCAACACCATCCTTGCCACTCGCTGCAGGCTGGGGCATTCCTGCCAAGCACAGTTTGCTCTCAGGGGAAGCGGGGAGCAGAGCCCTTCCTGGCAGGAAGCAGAGATGGGAAGCTGGACCTGTCCCCTGCGAGAGGGACGGTAAATGGCCTCCCTTTCCTTTGTCATTACCTGGCAGCAGCAGTCCTGGCAGAGACGGGTCTGGGAAGGAGCAGGCTGCAGTAACCGGGTAGGGAGCATCTTCGCCTGGGCTGAGCTTGCCCTCTGATGGTAAGCGCTGGTAGTGAGAAGAAGCAGGTCTCGCCCAAAACCATTCTGGTTTTGGTGGCTTCCCTATCCCCGGCTGAGCCCCCTGATGCTAATAAATCGTTTCAGAATTTTGCTGCCATGAAGGCATCCTCAGCTCCTGGGCTGAAGGTTGTTCCAATGAGGGCAGCTTCTCCAGACACCACTTTGGCCAGGACAGTCCAAGCTGTGCCCTCCCTCACCCGGCAGAGGGCAAGCAAGGCAGCACAGGGGTGCTGCAGCATCTCAAAGGAGGCAGCAAGGCCGCAGAAGGCTTTTCTAAACCCTAGTTTAAAAAAAGGAGCCAGGGAACAGGAAGGAAACCAAGCAGCTTTCGCCAGCCGTCTACCAGCTTGCCCAAATCCAGCAGCTGGCTCTTTTGGGTGGGTTCCCGCAAGACTAAACCCTGTGACCTGCCATCGACCCGGCTTAGCAAAGAGAAAGCAGGCAGGGGAAGCAGCCAGGGCACAGCCACATCTGCAGTTGCAAGTGTCAGGGAGCAGCAGGAACAGGACTGCCCCATGCAAGGGGGACAAGCCAGGAGCCGAGGGTGACCCCAGCACAGCAGGGCCCTCACCAACACGGGTGCAGCCTGAACCCAGCAGGCAGGGCTGGGTGCTGGTAACAGGGTCCATCAACACTCCCAGACACAGCAAAGGAGTCAGGTCCTGGGTCCACCCAAGAAGCAGCACAAGATGGTACCCAAGGCAGGACCGGAGACCAGCTACCTAGAGCACAGGCACCAGGTCCAGCCAGAAGATAGCACTGGTGACAGGCACCATTACACTACAGCCCAAACAACAGGAGGAGCTTTGGCCTGACCTTAAATACAGCGCCTGGGGCAATGGCGAGAGGGTGTGTGGGTGGAGTTCCCAGATGAGGCTGCTGAAGGCAAAGGCTTTTTGGTGCCCCCAGGGTCCTGGCAGCTGGCATGGTGCTGCATGTAGGGGCAGAGCTTAACACACCTCCCCCCAACTTTTTCCTGCATCTCCCCTGTTTCTCTGCTGAAGGTCAGACCCCGGGGCTCACCTCCACAGTGACAGAGCTGTTGGCTCCTCGCTCTTCATGGGAATCTGCTTCCAAAGCAGGTACTAAGCAAGAACTTTGCTCCCTTCCATGTTCATATGGGGGGAGACATAGAGGATTTGACACCTGCCAATCTTTCTCCCCTGTTTCAGATTAAAGGAGAAGAAAAGCAGCAACATGAGCATGGAGGTTGCGCAGCCAGGAGAGAGTGATACAGACACACATTTCTGGGGACTCCAGGGCTGGACCTGGGGAAGAAGAAACGTATAGGGGGTAGTGAAAATGAAAGGGAGTCCTGGCTGAACTAGGGTGTTGGGAGTGTAGGTCTGTGGGTGAGGGCCAGGGGTGGTGAGGACTTTAGGCACTGAGTTTTGTGTGTAGTCCCTGGCATTCAGCCTGGGCATCACATTGGTTTCCCTGGCCATGTGTGCAGGGAGGGATGAGAGCAGGCACAACTTTATGTCTTTTTTAATCACAACAAATCTATATTGTAGCTGGCCTGTGAGCAACAAGACAGCATCACCGTGGGTCATCCTGGGTTGCAGGTGACAGAGGTGATGCAGGAGAACGGAACCTGCTCCAGCCGGGCAAAGCAGCAAGCAGAGAGCAGGAGGGGTGAGTACCTGTCAGCTCAAACACAGGCCAGTGTACATGGATCTTTGGGTTGGTTCAGACAGCAACTTTTATTTGCCAAGTCCAAAGGCCTTAGGATAATTTTTCTCACCAGATAACCAGCAGAGGCATCATTTTACTTCCTACTTGAAGTAAGAGATGCACCAGATATTTCCTTGTGCCCAGCATGGGTTAGATTTGGGCAATGAATAGCAGCACATGGGCTAGATGGAAAAGCTTACTTGTGCGGGCAGAGTTCATGTCTGGCAGAGGCAACAGGGCAGCGTGAAATTTCTCCAGCTGGAAACCATCAGTAGGTCAGTGGATCACACCCTGAAGTGCCCTTGTTGGTAGCAGTCTTAAATAGCAGGGTAAATTTTTCAAAACCCATTGGTCTGCACCAGGAGAATTAACCCCAATGAATGACAGTGAACTGGAAAATATTCAGGCTGGTCAACCCTAATACCGTCATTTGACAGGCTTGAAAATACTGAGATTTGAAATAGATTTCTCTATATGCATTTCACTTCCTGATTTTTTTTTTAAATTCTTACAGCTCACTTGTTCCAGACTGCCCCTATAACCACATGGGCCAGGCACACACTTCCCTAAAAACGCCACAGAGCAACGTGGCTCAGGCAAACACCAGATCTAGGCAGTCAACTCTTACAAGCCACGCAGTAAATCCTAACAGGTGGCAACGCTAAAACCAGATGACTTTTGCTGTCGATAACATAATGGAGGGAGTTCATGGGAGATAGAATCCCATGCTAATGCTCGGATGAGAGCAGGTACACCAGGCAAGGAACAGCTGAGACTTGCCGCCACACTGCATGAGAACCGGCAGAGATGCAGTGTCCTGAGGCAGACCTGGGGTTGCACAAACTGAGGGCGGGCCAAGCCCGTGCGAGAGAGAAACAGGCACTAGCCCTGCTTACACCGAGCGGAGGGTTTAGTTAATATTTGCCTAGAAAGCCCACTTTTTGAATACAAGGTCAAAGACTCTTGGAGTGAAAGGACATGCCATAAGGCAACACTCACTCTATCCTCGAGCACATGCATTACAGTGTTCTGTTTAATAACAAGATGGTATCTTTTTTTTTTCCCCCTGTAAAAGAGATTTCATAATTTTGGGCAGTGAATCAGGTATTTCTGCTTGTGCAGGGCAGAAATGAAGTCAGGCTCCTCTGTAGCTTTGCTTCAGTGCACACTCATTGAAATGGCAGTTGCACGTGCATTTCTCTTCAGGTCTCTGTAGCACCTGGAAACTTTGGAGACGGTATTTCAGTATTACAGAAGAATCACCAAATGATTTTAACCTCATTTTAGTTCAATCAAGTCAAACGCCTCTTCAGAAGACCCTAATGATATAGTTTGCACTGAAGAGATGACACCTCTTCCAGATAACCTTTTTTTTTTTGCTTTAAAAGATCAGTGCTTTTTAAATACAGCAGAAAATGTTAATATTTTGTTCTGCTGATTCTTCATTTATGAAAATGGTTAAACGACTTTTGCTCAAAATTTCTACACCAACTTGGAGTTAGGTTGAGGCTGATGCATAAAATTCTACCTGGGAGGGGCAAAGGTGTTGTTATAAAGCATCGAAGAAAATGTTTTTTTAATAACGGTGTATAATCCTAACTATAACAGATGTTGCTTATCATCCTCCCTCCCAGCACTACTTGCTTTTGCACTATTGAACTAGAAAAGAAATTAAAAAGAAAAAACAACCAACCAACCAACCAGGTCTCCCACCGTTCCTGCTGTACTCATAACCCAAGCAGCCTGAGTTAACCTAAATTGCATGTTTTAACAGCTCAATATTCTTTCACAGTCAAGTTTCAGGTAATGACCAGACACATACCTGGGTTTCTATAAGAGCAATTCGTTCCTACCCTTCTGCCAAAACACGGTCATTAAGTGCATCGTGCCCCTTCCTCGGAGGCTCTCCCCTATGCGGGCACCAAGCAGGTACCACTGCCCTGCAGAGGAGACGTCTGCTGGGGGCAGGGAGTGCTGAGATCTCCTCCCACATCTGACCTTGCTCTCCAGATCCCCATGTCTCTGTGTCTGACTTGCAGGAATTGAAATTCAGAGAGATGTGTCCAGGTTTCTCCCAGTAAACAGAGGAGGGAGCATACCTGATGGGTAGGAACTGGGTCTCCTGTATAGCTTTGCTGCAGGTTAGCTTTAGAAGTTGCTGACAGCCTAATTTTCGGATTTATGGAGCATTAAGAGTTCCCATTGACTCTGCAACCAGGTGATGAATCTGTCTATGCTTCATTTTTCTCAGCTATAAAAGGGAAGAAATGGCATTTCTGCCACTGGCTAGCTGGGAGGTTAATGCAATGATTATTAATAAAGCTCTCTAATGACCTCTAGAGCAGCAATTCCCAAGCCAGGGTGGCAGTTCCTAGCAGGGGCTGCTGAACTCCTGAACGGACTAACGGACCCAATGGAAATTAGGTGACAGCAACAGGCTCAGAAATGGAAGCAGAAGTAATTTTCCTAATGAGTCACCAGCAGTCGGAAACAGAGCCTGGGAGGTGACTGTCACGTCCCCCAAACATCTGGCCCACAGGTCGCTCTGCGTGGAAGAAGTCTCAGTCTCCCTGCATGGTTATCCATGCAGAGCATCCTTAATGATTTCTGCGGCTGTGCTACCATTGGGCATCAGAGCTGCAACTGCCTGTTGCACAGGTAAATAGAGCTGCAGTCATAAAAGTCACAAACTCGGGGCTTATAATAAGTAGGATTTATGTAACACAGAAGCGCAGAACCTGTACTGCTATTAAGGTTCATTCATCTATAGACAGTACTTGTCGGCTCCTTCCTTTAATGTTAGGGTTAGTGCGTCATCCGTCCTCACACAGATCAGAACTGGTACTTCACTGTTCAGGACACGGTGAGTGAGCGGCTTCAGAGGCTGGAAAATACCGAAAAGTAAGAGCAGATTCCTACAGCCAGTCTTCCAAAATGTATGTCTGTCAGAAATACCAGTTTCATTGTATGAAGTAATCACTAAGGGCTATAGCTGGAGACAACTTATCCCAGAGTAACTGATTTGTGTTAAGCCTAAGTTTCAGGCCAGTCAGGAACGGGTGCTTGTCTTGCTGTGCTCCACACACCTTTGAAGGCAGACAGACACACCACCTCCTTTAAGAGGAGATACAAAGGTAATACCCAGAAGAAGCATGAAACACAAGCAATCCTTTGGGGGCAGGTTTGAAGCTGAAGAGGACCCTAGGAAGAGCGTGCTACCCGAGGATGCAGGTGTCCCCACACCAGGACTCTACCCTCTGTCCTGAACCCAGCAGGAGTTGTGCTTCAATGCGGGATCCCAGCCCAGAGGCGGTGCAAGCATCTGGCACACTGCTGGCTGGAGGAGACAAGGAAAAACCTCTTACAGCTGATCTATTGTGTTTCAGTCTTGTACCCCTGACATTGTGTCCAATAACAGCATTGTCAATACTTGGACTGTTGCAAATTAATTCTTAAGAGCTCATTTCGTGCTAACAGGGACTGGAACATAACTGACACACCACTGCTCTAACTTTATTCATGTCCTTTATCCCGGTACGAGGCACAGGTATCTCTGGCAAGTAGCATCTAATCTTCCCTTTGGCTGCACGCATTGATCTTGGAACTGGTAATGCAAGGTAACCCCAGGAAAGAAATGTCTCCAGAAGCCAGAGGCTGTTCAGTATGCATGAGGGCAGTGAAGAGAAGGTCTTTGCTTCGAGGGCCTCCAAGAGCTCATAATGATACCCTAAAGCTCAGGTATTAGGGAGTTGGTCCTTCAGTGCTGAAGGTGCTGCGTGCCACACTCACTGCCAGGCCTGCGGGTGTAGGTGTTGCTGTGAAGGCCAGTTACATATAGGTCTAAGTGGGCATATATTTGATCTTTAATAGCTTTTGCCTGTGTCACCTTTTCCTCCCTGGGGCACAGTCAGTAATGGCATCAAAGAACAGCAAGACTTTTCAAGGATCAGCCAGTGTTTCAGCATGCGTGAAGCACGTAGACATGCTATTGCCAATACTACTGCTTACTACTTGTTTGTTCTTCCCTTGGAAACCTAAAAGTCCATTGCAGACACTCATCCATAAAGATTTGGTCCTCTGGAAGACAAGGAAATGAGGGTTTCCTTTCTCTTAGCAATAGGAAATATGATGCACACAGACACCAACAGTCAGGCTCAAAGAAAGGTATTTAGGCAATTGTCTTTTGCTCCCACTGAAAACAGGGGGAATCAATATGTTTCAATGTCTTTATGGAGTTAGTCCTGAGACCTGCCTGTCATAAGGCTATTTATAAACAGCAGGGGAACGTAATGGCTAAAAAAAAAATCCAAACCAAAACGCCAAAAAGAACTCCCAAAACTATAAAAAGGAAACTTTTTAATAACAGCAACAAAGAGTTAAATCATGGGAGTGACTATAATGGCAGATGTCAGCTCGTAAAGGTGAGACTACTGACCTGGATCTCAAAGAGAAGCTGCCTTTGGATTTCCTGGCTTGCACCCATCCACATTTCCACACTAACATTCCTCAGAGAGAGTCTGGGTTTCGTTGACTGTCTTGTGGTTTGGTTTTTTTTTCAACATTAGGGATAAATACACAGAGGCAAATACCCGACGGTATCCAAGCACAGTTGAGAGGGGAGGCCGGGAGGAGCACGCCACAGCTCTCCGTGTGCAGCAGCATCTCCAGAGGAAATCAAGAGCCGCGTATCACTGCGCTCCCTTTGGGACCTTTGCGATCCGGTGTCCCCGCCACCCTGCTGCATGCCAGAGAGGTCTCCTGACCAACACTGCCTACCTGAAGCCACCTTTTTTTCTCTCAGACCAGTTTTACCAGCTCTCGTACTGGTTTTACAGCCCACTGAAGGCTCACTCTGCTGTCTGTACTGGGAGGAGTGCTGCAGAGCTGATCTCTTTGGGTGTTTTCCCATACCTGGGTTTAGGATTACCATCCTCAGGGGATGCCCTAGTGTTTCACCAGCTGCCTCTTTAACCCTAGACAGGTAAAGCTGACTGCAGACAACGCAGTTACTCAATGCAAAGCAGGCAATACGTTTCTATAGGTTGTCGGAAGAGAAATGGAAGGGAGCAACAGGTTCTCCGCAGTGCTTCTGGCCACGCTGAGAGTTTGACAAGCGCCGTGTTTCATGAACCCTTCAGCTTGGCTTGCAGAAGTCTGGGTCTGGGGACAACATTTCCCTTAACATCCACAACATCTTTGGGGCATCGTTCGTTAACACTTTATTCATTAACTTATGCAGAAAGCGGCCTGCCCTCGCTTCTGTAAAACCACGGGCTACTGTAGGGAAACGACAACACCCCGCGGGCCTTGTTAGTGGGATCCCCACGTTCGATACTCAGCAGGCGTAGAGCTGCTCTTCAGGGTACACAGCTAAGGTGGTAACTGCAGGTGAGAGCACCCTGTGAGACACAGATCTGTCCTGCCCCTTCACGGGACCCCTCCGTGGCCCTGAGGGGTCGGGGTGGCCAGGGACGGTCTCTGAGGGAGAGGCCTGGCAGCCTTCCCCCCTCAGCGCTGCCGCACTCTGATGGAGAGGTGGCGTCAGGGGGACATGCCTCCTTGCCTCACAGCAAGAGGTGGGTTTGCCCCGTGTGGCCTCCACCGGGGCGGCCCGGGGCGACCGCGGGCACGCCAGCCCCCGCAGCGCCGGGGAGCGCAGGGCCCGCGCCGTCGCCGGGAGGCCGGGCCGGCGACCCACCGCCGCGCGGCCCCCCCCC
>JAVKLA010000090.1:32085090-32100339 GCA_034782735.1 Sagittarius serpentarius | reverse complement strand
CCCGGCGGCGGCGGCTCCTCCGCGGGAAGCGGCGGTAGCGGCGCGGGCGGCGGCAGCAGCAGGAAGAGGCCGCTGCTCACCCCGCTCTGCAACGGGCTCATCAACTCCTACGAGGACAAGAGCAACGACTTCGTCTGGTGAGTGCGGTATATCGCGATAGCGGCACCCGCTACTCCGCTGAGGGAAGTCGGGGCGCCGCCATGCCGGCGGGAAGCCCGGGGGGGGGTGTAAAATAGCGGCGGGAGGACGGAGCAGCCGGCAGCGGCACCGCGGGGGCTCGCTGAGGAGAAAGAGGCGTTGGTAGGTATAATTGCCCTCGAGGGGTTATGGCTTTGGGGCTTTCCCCCCTCCCCCCCCCAGCCCTTTGTGGCTGTCTGCTTGCTTTTTGGGCCTGTGTAACAGCGTTGCTTTCACTCTCTCTGTTTTAAAGCAAAATCAGGTTATTCCCAGCAGGTTCCTCCTTGGGTATGCTCCGGAGCAGCCTGACTTACCAGAAAGGACCCACAACCTGAGGTGTTTCCTCATAGCATGTTGACATTACAAGCAAATATCTTGTTTTCCTGGACGGTGTAGCCTTGGCAGGGGCTGGGGGGGGTCTCTGGCCCTCAGCGGGTGAAGTGGCCCCTCCGGAGCCCTCGTGCTGTCCCCGTCTGACCTCTAGAAGAAGAGCCAGCAGAGGATTTTGTGGTCCTTCGGACGGGGATCCAAGGAGTCTCGTGGTGGTTGATAGATCCAGCGAAGCTGGTGTAAGTTTGCCTCCCTTGCTGGGAGAGGTTGGCTGGTTTGAAACTGCAATAAGGTTTGTGTCAGTCTGGCACCTAAAACCAGATGAGTGGGAAATTTCGGCGATGATGGGATAAAGATTTTTCTTGAAGCTGTTCAGATGCTGTCCTCCTAATGTTCAGCCAAAGCTGCAGCTCATAGCTGGAAATACCCTTTCAGCAGAAGTAGGAGACCAAGGGCCTCTGCAATGTGTGGTTTGGGAACTGTTGGTAATTTGCAGTTTTAAAGACGCCCCATTGCTGATGGGTTTCAAACCTCCTAACATAAGGAGTAGGTTTGATTTTTATAGCGGGTTGGATGTACTAAAATGTGAGAACAGAAAGTGGGGTATGTGCTCGCATCTGAGAGAGAACAACAGTGAGGAGATACTGGAAAGAAGCTTGAGTTGCAGGAAAGTCATGTATTGGAAAGAAACAGTTAAAAAAAAGGAAGAGAAATGGGCTACAGCTTCCAAGATTACTTTGACAGCTCTGACTTACAGGTGAGGGTTGGATGTTTGGCATTTCCACAGGACAGGCATTGTCTCAAAAACCTGTAGACTTGATTTTACAGCTTTGTAAACTGTCCAGCAGAGTACATAGGAAATATCCTTGCTACTGAAGTGAGAACCTGAAGCTGCTAAAAAGTTAGTGGCAGAAGAAACACTACTTCTTACTAGTAATAAGTAATAACAAAAAATTACTGCAAGTAGTTTTTTGCTCAGTAGCAGACTTGGGATGAGAGCACAGCTGTAATCAGCTGATGTCCTGCTCTGGCTGAAGGCTAGGCCATGTTAGGTGGATTTAAGGGCAGTTGGTGTGGGAGACGGCTGCGTTGCTGTTGGTCGTGGGGGATGACTTGATTGCAAATGCCTGTGCCACTCTGTTCCCTCTACAGTTATACTCTGGCAGTAGTGGTCTGCAACCATTGCTCCTTGTCCCTTTCTAGTCAGCTGTCATTTCCCGTTTCGTTGTCTGTCATAGAAATGAGGGTGTTTGAAGGGAAATGACACCCATAACAAGTTTGTAGGCCAGCTGAAGTATTTTAAGACAGTTCAAAAAGCTGAGTTTCTTGGTTCTGTGTTTTTCTGCAGTTAAGTACTGTGCATGCTTCAAGGAGAACATGTAATTAGCTGTTTTCTCCTCACTGAGAAGTGCTGCTGGCTGAACAAGTGAGAGTTAAAAGTCAACTGAGTAGTAATCAGGGCAAAATGTCTTTCCTTGTCCTCCTTTTCTTGGTACTTACAAGAGCCACATTGGGCATATGGAAGTGCAGATCAGACGCTTTAAGAACGAACAATGATTATAATTAACTTACCTGGATTCTTTGCTGCTGTGTATTTCTGTGGGCTGTAGGGCTTGTTCTTGCTTAGTAACGCTAGCTTCAAATTATAGTATTCCCCCCCCCCTTTTTTTTTTGAGTTAGCAATACAGTTACGCAGTACAGAAATAAACTCAACTGGGCAACTCTGGAATTTTGAGCAATGTCCAAGACGACAGGTATGTGTGTGTGTGTGCAGGTTTAAATAGTCGATTTAAACAAGCTTTGGATATCTCAGTGTGAGAAGCAGGTTTTCTGTATGCTGTTGTTATTTTTTCTGTAAGGACGCTTTCAAGATGCTGCCAGTTGCAGGGAATATTTGATGATTTCTCTGAATGTGGACTGTGAGTTCCTGTTAGCTACAGTTGTAAACTAGTAGTAGATTCCGCCTGTACCAGGCTGAAGGAAGGAAAGAGTAAAGAAGTTTGGGTAAGTTTCAAATGTCAAGATGCAAGTGGAAGTCCTGTAAATAATGTTGATCTGTGCAACCTTCCTGCTTGTTTTCTGAAAGTGCTGTTTCAGCAATGTGAGGCCTGGGCTTCAACATAAATGTTGGCATACGTTGCTAGTCTGGGTTGTGAAATGTTTAGCAAGTGTACTCTCAGGAGTTTGCAAGTGTGTACCGTTTGTGGTATCGCCTTCTGCCTGGAAATGTGTAACTCTGGTCAGGAAAGCAAACGGGCCTGACTTACTGGACAACTTTATAATAAAAGAGGAAACTTTTTGTTTCTCTTGGTGCAGGATGTAGAATTTAAAGGTCAAGTTTGTGCTGCTCCTGCAGCGAGGCCTCTTCCCAGTTGCTTGGAGAGTACCTGAGAGGAAATCCTCTAATCGGAGGATTTTCTCCTGTCCAGCAGCATAATTGCTTATGGTTTTCCAAGGCCCTACATTAACCCTTCCAATCAGTGGTTGACTAAACCTCTTTAAAACCAGTTACTACCTGCTTTGCTCCCTGGATGGAGGGGATCTTACTGTAGGCTGTCTCTTCAGTGGCTGCTTCATACCGGTGCTTGTTTCTGAGCTCTGGCATAAATAAGAACATATGGAAGAGGGGATGTCGCCTGCTGACCTGGAGAGGTACACACAAAACACTTGGGAAGGGCTGTGTGCCACGTTTAAAGGTAGACTTGCAGGTTTATGGGTTTTTAAAAATAGTTCTTTCCTGAGATGGTTACCTGTTAATGCTAGGCATGGACTGAGTGTAGTTATTCAAGTGTTTGTGATCTGGCAAACCCCTTTAGTAAGGAATACTGCAGACTGACCCTGAAGGTCACAAACTAAAACCACAGCGAGCTGTTTACATACCACATACAATGATGGTTTTATAATCTATTGTTATATGGGAGCTGCATATTGAGTAGGTAGTAATGGTAGCGATCTTTAACCTGGTCACCTCCCGTGTGAAGGACAGCCTGCAGCAGCTCCTGCTCTCTGCTTAGACTGAAGAGGAGCAGAATAGGAGGGAGAAACTGTAATGGGTCTTGTCTGCTGTGGAGCAGAAGGAGATTTGAAATGTGTTTAAATTTTATAGTGACCATTTCAGCCAGGTGTTTGGGTAGCAGCAGGGTGACAGTAGTACTCTTGAGAGGTGCCTTGAAAACAGCTGGCAAAAGTTAGAGGCATGAACTTGGTTAAAATGACTTTAAAAATGTTTGAGGTCTACCCCATAGGGAAAGAATGGCAAGCATTTGCAGTGCTGGGTAAAAAGCTGTTTACTAAATAAGGCATCAGTATCTGGTAAAGATCAGTGACATTTTTTGGCTTGCTGAAGTAATTTGCATCCTTTTTACCTGGCTCAGCTCTTACTCTCTATTTCTCTCCATGAGATTGCTGCTTAAGACAAGCCTTGATTTCAGCATGCCTGTGCTTCTTAATTTTGGTGTATACTACAAGCTGTAGTATGTCTCAAATCCTTGTCACTCCAGTACTGTTTTAACCGTCCCTCTGTGTTAGATTAACTGAAAACAACTGGTGCATAGCAACTTTCATGTGTTACAGCCAGCTTGGCTTTGGTAAGTACTAAAAGACATCAATCTTGTTTCCACTTGTAAATCAGTGAGTATTTCAGGGGAAACGGTTCTTAATGGAAACTTCAGGCTCTGTTAACGATGACCCTGGCACTGAATGGCTACATTTGCTGGCTCTGGATGCTTTTTCTCAACTGTTTTGGCTCTGTCACTTTTCCAATCATGAAGAAGTATGAAGAAGAATAAGTTTGGGAACAGTGGTCTTGGGTGACTGTCAGGAGGTAATCTTGCTATTTTAGCTCTAATTTGTGATGTCCTGTTGCAGACAGAGGAGCATTACAGCCTTGTTGATTGCTGCACTTTTGGAGACTGGGTATTAGCGTGCTGGAAAGAACACATCTGGCCCTGTGGCGACAGCAGTTTTTAGCACAGTACAGAATGGGACTGTGTTATACAGCATGACTGGAAGAAGGCAAAGAAGTTAAGCTGTTTGTCACTGGTGGGGAGAAACCAGCCTCAGACACTCATATAAGTCTTTGACTTTCTTTTTTTAAAGGCCAGCTAACACAATACAAAGATGCCTAATTCTCCGTTTATTAATCCACCCTTGTTGGCTAAGTTTGGTCATAATTTATTCTGACTAAACAGTGCCTTGAAACTAAGTAACTTCTAACTTGGAAACGGTGGCTTGAACTTCTGAAGTTGGTGCTAATCAAGACAAATAATGTGCAGTAAAAGGTCTGTCAGGGTGGACGAGGGACAGGTGCATATGAATTATTTTTGAGGCTTCTTTTGAGATGGCTCAGTTGGTTCAGAGAGTTGCATTCTGGTTTGATTCGTTTGCCTTTATGTTGTGTTTATACAGTGGAATATTTAAGGCATCCTGGTTTGTATGTTAGGTTGGACAAACCTTTCAAGGCATCCACGTTTTCCAGTTTGGTGATTCAGAGGGGGATTGCACTGGCAGGGGCCACAGCTTCCCCTCTGTGGGCTTAAAAAATAAATATTTAAGAGGTGTTTCCTCCTTCCTATTTTTAAATGCCTAATGGGGTAACAAATGTTGGTATCCTCTAAAATGGATGACAGAAGGGGGAATGACTTCTGGGGAGTGCTAACAAGGGGAGAAATCGAGGTGCTCCCCTCCCCTGCTCAGCCAAGCATTGTTTATTTTAGTCTGATCTGGGTTTTCGATCTTGGATTCAGAAAGATTCCTGCTTCTCTAAAGTTGTTAACAGTTTATTAGCAGCTCATTCTGTGGGAGCTGCCTTGTTGGCAGAAGGTGGGAGGAGGCTGTTCCTGAAGAAAACAAATGCTGGTGAAAACCTCTCTGAACTGAGATTGGTGTGGACTTGGAATGGGAGGAGAGCATTTGGATCTCTGGCTTGAAAGCAAAGTGAAGCTTGTGACACAGCTGATACACGTGTTACATGCAGAATTGTGATATTGCGGTCCACAGCATCTCGCTGGATAGCTGGCCGAGACCTGAAGACAAGTACGTATGTGACAGCTTATCTTACCAGCTATCAGGGATAGCAGCCGTAGGAGTCACTGGAAGTAAGATGCAGCTCTCCTCTGTTTTCATTTGTGTTTTGTTTTCCTTTCAGAGATGTCACAGCTACTTGATGATGAGACAGATTTCTTCTGCTACCCATATCACTGAATTCCTGTCACTCTTGTCTTGCTCAGGTTCCTGTGGAGCACTGCTTGCTTGCACATCCTTCTCTTCAGCTCCCTGCTTGGTTCTTGGTGATCCTTCCCAGAGGGCTGGCTGCGCTTTGGTCACTAACTAGTCTCGGAAAAAACTAAAGCCCTTTTTTTTCCGTTTGCGTTCCTCTGTCTTCCTTATGAACAATCCCACGTTCTACGTTTCCTGCCTCCTCCTTTGACTCTGTAACACTGTGCTGAACTGTTGGCTGGCTCCCTCTTTCAGTTGCACTGTACCTTCATCATGCTCTTCAGCAGCCTCAGCCCTGCCTGCTGCCTGGCAGGGCTATGCAGGCACATCCCCTCGTTGGCACCTTCTCCTCCTGCTTAGTAGTTCTTGTTCATGACATCATTACTATTTCTGTTCTGCTCTGCCTCTTTGCGTAACTTTTTTTTTTAATTATAGATAGCTATTGGCTGAAGAAAAGGGTAAACTAATTTTGGTGTCATTTATAAATACCTTATGTCTGCTCATATAAAAACCATGTTTGAGACCCAGTGCAGATGGTTGGGGGGTTCTTCTGCAACCTCGCTTGCTGAAGGTACTCTGGCTTTGTTTAGGTGGCTTGCAAGTGTTGAAAGCTTCAAAAGTGAACACTCACCTGGTTTCTAATTGTAGAAAACAGCAGTATCATTCAGAGTTCAAAGAACTGTTGACTGCCCTTTTGATCTTTATACTGCCCGGTTGCTGTTGCACCTATGTGTCCTCTTTCATTTTACAAATAAAGTATTATCCAGGTGTGATTAGGTGGCTGCTTTGAATAAGTAATACTTTCCTTCTTTGTTTAACATAAAAAGACATCTTTGTGATTTTTTTTTTTTTTTGGTTTTGTTTTCAGCCCCATCTGTTTTGATATGATTGAAGAAGCCTACATGACGAAATGTGGACACAGCTTCTGGTAAGACTTTTTTTTTGTATTGCGCAAAATGTCCATCTCTTACAGCGTGCATAATGTTGCTGTGAATCCCTTTCCTTCTGAGGTTTCGTTACTTTTCTGTCTTCTGTCCCTGCACTGAAGAAAGAGGTTGAAATTTTCAAAAGATGAGTACCAGTTAGATTTAAAAAAAGTCATCTTGGTGTTTAAAACAAAAAATGTTGTGCCAGCGTATTTCCTCTGTAAAGAAATAAAATGGTCATAAACTGCTGGTAGCATCCAGTACCCAGAGTCAGAACAGTTTGTCAGCTTACCTCTTGGTCCTGCCTCTGTAGGCGTCGTGGGAGTGAGTGTTGGTGTTGGGAGGTCCTCCTTGCTGTGGTGCAGGACCATCTATAGTTTGAAGTGGCTTGCACATTGACTATTGCAATTCTCTTAAACTTTTTAAGAGAGGATATGCTTCAGGCTTGTTTCTGTTATATTGAATTGGCCCACGGTCCACTTATTTTTCAGTGTGGTATCCCTGGCTGTCAGGAGGAGCAAACATACTTCTCCACAAAACAAGAACCCTCCAGGATCAGGTGTGGAACTATTTGCTGCTCCTCCTCTCAACTAGGGATCAGAATAAATGTTCAGCCATGATGATTTAATGTCCCGCGTACGTTATACTCTTACAGTGTCTGTTAACTAGAAATAAATGGCCTACCTTTTACAAGAAGTAATATTTTAGTAGCATAAAGCACTTGCTCAAGCAGCAGATTCAGTTAACTTTCAGAAAAGCTTTGACCTGCAACAGGTAAGGTAACAGCTGATTTTGTGCTCTCTATGGTAACACTTCATCCCTGTGATCTGTAACTTTTTTAGCAGTCCAAGACGAGAAGCATTCAAATATCATTATTTAGAAAGAACAGAGCAATGTTATCATGTGATGTCTCTATCAGCAGTTGACATCAAGCTAGGTTCTTAGTGAGATGCTTACACCAGATGCTAAAGTGCATCTCGTAGTTACTCTGTCCCTCAAATAGCTAACAGCTCGACAGAGAGCACCTCTGAAGTCACTTCTGGTGAGAACAACAGCCAGGGGGTAGGGAAGAAATGTGAGAAGCTGGTGAAGGTATTTGCTCTGCTCAGTTACCCAAAAAGTGTAATAGCTTTTAATGTCATTTGCGAGGTATTTGGCTAATCTAGAAGAGTTGCTTCTGAATAATGCAGTCTGGTTTTGTTAGCTCTACCTGTGGAAGGGGGGCGTGAATTTGAGGTGGAAGTGTGGCTGAAATATCCAGGTTGCCACAATTCTCAGGGAAGTAAGAGTGAAGTACTCAAATGCCTTTTGTAATCCTTGCCAAGAAACTTTGCTGTGTCTCTGCTGTAGCAT
Source organism: Sagittarius serpentarius (assembly GCA_034782735.1). Classification (NCBI taxonomy): domain Eukaryota; kingdom Metazoa; phylum Chordata; class Aves; order Accipitriformes; family Sagittariidae; genus Sagittarius; species Sagittarius serpentarius. The sequence continues at coordinate 32,092,336 of JAVKLA010000090.1, read as the reverse complement.
GCTCTGAGTTAATATTGGAACATTTTGACTCCTCTGTAGGATCTTGGCAATGCAGCTGTTAGCTGGCAACACAGAGTACACATTATCTAAGGTTGATGTTGTTTACCTTGTGCTTATGTTTTGTTCCTTCATGTTTGCTACCTTGTTTAGTTTCTTTTTTTTGTTGTTTTTGTTTTTAAACAGCTATAAATGTATTCACCAGAGCTTGGAGGACAATAACAGGTGTCCCAAATGCAACTATGTTGTGGACAACATAGATCATCTTTATCCCAACTTCTTAGGTGAGCTCTAGGCTTGCTTGCATGAGAAACATCTTAGTTGTTAAGAGAGTACTTATAAATTTGTCCTATAAATAACTAGCTTCTGGATTATTGAAGATAAAACCCAAACATCAGCCCTTCGGTCAACTGTGGGTTTTTTGTTTTTTGTTTTTTTTTTTAAAAAAACCAAAACAACTACCAACAAAAAACCCCTCCTAAAACGGTTAATAGTATAAACTGTTAATACTCCAATGCCTCCAGCAGTTCTGTATGCTGAGTTTCAGTAGTGAGACTGACTTGCTGCTGTTTGGATGCTAAGAAAAGCAAAATGAAGATGTTTTTCTGATGGCTTAGAGATTGGAATACCTTATTTAATTTTGTTTTCTTTCATTGTTTGTCTAATAATCAAGAACATGCCCTGTTTACAAAACATGGACACTGAAGAGGGGAGGCTGAATTACATATTCTACTATTTGGCTACTGTAGTGAGGTCCATGTGATGTATGTATGTGTAAACTGGATACAGAGAAAATACTCATACACATACCTATATGCAATCCTAATCGATTGCCTCTTAAACAGAGGAGGGAAATGTTCCTAACCGGAAGTAGAGTTTAAAACTTAGTTATGGGAACAAAAGATGAAAGGAAACACACTGCAGTGTGAAATATCAAAAGTAAATCGAATCTTGATTTTGTGTGCTGGGATACCCATTTAATAGTAAATAGATTAAAAGCCACAATAGCCAAGGAATGGTTCAGAAACGGGCATCCTGATTTAGACCCAAGCACGTTGTGCCAAAGATGGTGCTGAGGCAGGTCTTGGAGTGTATGTTAGGCCAAAGAGCATTGCTTCCGTGCATCTGTGTTCAGGGGTTTGAGATCTTGGTTGGTGGGGGAAGAGCTTGTATACACGTGTGTGAAGGGTTGAGGTTATCTTTCTCTCTTTGCACCATTTACTAAATTGGTGTGAAATAAAACTGTAGCAAAAATATGTCTTTAAAAATGCACATAGTGATTAAAGGAAAAAGTTGTTCTATTCAGCTGTGCTTGTTTTCAGCCTGTAGTAAATCAGTTAATGTTTTATCTTCCTCATACTCTTCTGTGATATATTTCTGCCTTGGAGTTGAAAAACTTTATCAGAGAGCCATGGGTGTTTAGAAAAAAGAAGAGAAGCAATTTGGGGAAAGTGTAGGCTTTGTATTTGTTGATGATTTTTTTTTTTTAAATAATCTTTGTATACTTTAAAAAAAAAATCAAGGAATAAATTGGTGAGGAAAAAATGGAGACATCTACTGTTTTCATTACTGATAAACTTACTGTGGAATTAATAACTAGAGTAAAAATATTGAGGTAGAATCTTTCATTCTTGTCTTGTGAACTTTAAATCCATCTCTCCTCTGTCATCTTATTTATGTTTTTTAGTCAATGAACTTATTCTTAAACAGAAGCAAAGATCTGAGGAGAAAAGGCTCAAACTGGACCATTCAGTGAGTAGCACCGTATGTTCCAACTTTCTTACTTTATATTTATTTAATGGTTTTGTACCACTTGTCATTATATGGCTTAATTTAGAAGAATTTATACCGTTGAGCTGATGCTTTAACTTGCTTTATGAGAGAATAATACCAGTATCAGTGGGACTAGCTCCCTTCAACCTTGTTAACTCTCATTCTTCCTGCCAGCATTATATGTGCAGAGGCAAGCTGTGTTAGCATAGCTAAGTGTCATATGATGTATTGAATATAACCTGGGAAACTACCCATGGAAGCACACTTGTTTAAAGGTAAAAATTTTCATTCAGTGTTGGAAATTACAGCTACAGGGAGAGTAATGGATGATTAGAAGTGCCCCGGGGTTGTCTGATGACATGCAGGAAGCCGTGTTCTACAGGGAAATCAGAGGAAGGCTAATACCAACCACAAGAGGGAGAAGGATGCGTTTGGAGTAGTGGTGTTCTGGCTCTGATCCCAGATAAAACTGCCTGGATATCGTCTAGGCTTGCTTTGTGTCACAGAATCAGAGCATAATCTGTGTCCTCAGTTCATGAAAACCCCTGTACAGCAGCAGTGGGTGCTCTTGTACATTAAGATCAAAAAGAACATACGACATTAACCAGGAAACTTGCATATTTGTCTTGCTGTGTCTGGCTTCCTTCCTTGGCTTCTGTAATTCAGGAATAAGGTTGCAAAGTAATACTAAAAATCATGGTTCGCTTGTTTTTGTCAGCTAACCCCCCCCCCCCCCCCCCCATTGGTGTACTATTAATTTAGGGCCTGCGTTGCAGAAACCAATGTTTTCAGCAGTTGTAGGCTTTAGAAAAGGGCACGCTTCAGGGATTCATTTGTTTACTCACAGTAAGTTTTTATATTCAACATAAAACACCCATATACCATATTCAATATAAAATATGCATAAACCATATCTGGTTTAAAATGCACACGACTGACCTGAAGGCATGTACAGTAACTTCTGGGAAATTGGTTCTACTCTTTCTTGTAGCGCACCTTTAGAAACTATGCCTGTAGATGCATCTATGTTAGATAACTACCAGTAAGTGGAAATCTACCATGACTTCATACCCAAACCAGTATTTTGTCTGCCTTTTGGCAGCAAATAAAAAATGCCAACATCTCTAAAAAGAGAAACCTTGCTGTTGTACCAGCTGCTTAACGTGCCTGTCCTCCTCTTATATTACTTTTGGTATTAAGAGAAGTCATTCAAGACATGTTGCAGCAAATGCACCTTTTCTTGGTCATGGATTTGTCTCATTGAGAAATCACGTTAAGGCATCTTTGAAGCTTTCTGAGTAGTTAGCAGTAGTACATTTAACTAATGCATTAGTATGTTAAAGTTTGTCTCAAATCTTGTTGTCTTAAAAATTACGTTTTTTTCCAGTTGTTCAGATCAAATTGGGGTTTTGCCTGTGTGGTCTCCACAGGTTCTGTTGAGTTGTGTAAAGTTGAGTGTTCTATATGGATGTTACGTATTCTATTTTTCTTAATCTAGTCAATATAAATAGGCTACAACCTCTGAGAAAATGTCTGGATGGCATTTCTAGCTCTTGCAAATTTAAATATCTTGATCTAGTGTCATACCTTTTATGGGGCAGGATTTTTTAATCCATCTTTGCTGCTTAGAAGGCCTAAAGACCTTTCAGCTGCTCCTGTTGGTTCCTGAGGCTTTTTGATGTAAGGCTATATTGGCATTAACCTATTATTCAGGTTTTCCTGTGCTAAAAAGTATCTTCTTTAACTTTTTACTGACAAGGAGAAGACCAAAACAGCCTGTAGGGAAGAATGACCTTCATGGTAGTACGCTGGCTCTGAGGAGTCCTCCTCGGCGCTAAACAGGCTGAACGAGAAGATCACCCTGATGAGTTCCATCTTCTTCCCTGCTCTCACATTTCCCATGAAAATACTCTTAAGAGGAGTAATGTGGGAGGTGAGAATAGAAAAAATAAGGTGATACTACCTTCTTCCATTAGAATTTAGCATGAGGGCTTTACCTATTACTTGGTTAAAAAAATTAAAAGGTATTACCACTTAACAGTATTTCAGATAGATGTAATCCAATTAAGCTTGGATAAACGTTTTTTTCTTTCTCCCCATAGAGACACGTTCTCAGAAACTAGGACACAGATCAGATAAAGTTGTGGCTGTGAAATAATCTCTTTCTAGCAGAAGCAGCTATGCTCTCATAAAGAGCAAATACCTTCCAAATAAGACAAGCAGTTACACAGTAGGACAGAAGAACTATCCCCTGTACATGTGGGAGAATTGGGAATTCTGATTCGTGAAAATTGTTTTTTCCTGAAAAATTTCCTGAAATTTTTACAAAGGGATGAAATATTCCAGCGTTGCTTTTAGTATCTGTTGTTGTATAGTCCTGGATGGCTTGAACTCACTATCTTTCCAACATCTCTTGTTCTCTTTCTAGAATGGCCATAGGTGGCAGATAATTCAAGATTTGTTGGGGACTGATCAAGACAATCTTGACTTGGCCAATGTCAACCTGATGCTGGAGCTGCTGGTGCAAAAGAAGAAGCAGTTGGAAGCAGTAATAAGTTTCTCTTGTCTTATTTAAGTGAACACTGTTGTCTAGTTAGCAGGTTTTTCTTCTCATGCTTTTATCTTCTTGAAGTAAGATTCTATTGCCGAATTAATTGCTCAGAATTCTTTTGCATTTTGGGTTGAAAAGCTGGCCATCTCATGACCTTTGTTCTAGCAAACTGACACGTCAACTGTGACGCCCATAACACTTTATAGTGTTGCTGCTGGCAGGGTTGTATAAACAAACAGGGAAAATGGAAAAGGATTAGAGAAAGTGGCTAGCAAAACAGAGAAATGCATATGAATATGTTTGCTAATTGACTGTTGCACAAGTAAATATCAGATCTTTCTTGGTAATAAGTGTGAAGAAATCTAAAATACAGGTTAAGGAATAAACTCGAACATGTGAAAAAGATCACACCTTTTAGTTTCTACTGGAACTGATAGAACTTGAATGACTGCCATCCCTGAAGATTTTTTAAGCATTTAATTCCTGAAAGAAAAGCTCAGATGTCTTGTTTATGAGGTTGGTTTGAAGATTTATACAATATGAAGCAAGCTGTTCCTATGATTTAACTGACATGTAGTTGATTTGGGATAGTTCTCATGTATTTGGCCATTCCATGCTGTTGGTCTCAAGTGACTATTTTCCAGTTAATGAGAGCCAGACCTTCTAAATTAAACTGGATTACAAAATTTGGCCTAGTGAGCTTTGGGTAGGATTGGGTAGGAGGGTGGATTTCCACAGTGCTTTAAAAAAGGTGACTGAAAGTCGTATTGGGAATGGTTTATCTTATTCACTGTTGCAGAATCAATATTTACACAACTTGTGGTTCTGATGGAAGGAAAGTAACCCAAAAATATGTTTACTGACTACTAGCAAAACTGTTATGTTACCTTATTGCAGGTGGCTTTGTATATAACTTTTTTTTTATTGTGATTCATTGAAGATATGGTGGGAATATGGTTTCTAACTTCAGAGTAAATTTTTTTTCTCAAGCCTTTTTGTGTTGTTTGTGACAAATTTGAAACAAAGAGGGCACAGAACTGAGTGTATGGGTGCTTTTGAGCAGGAATATCTTTTAAGGATACTAAGCCTTAAGAAAAAACAAACACACGTGACGCTTAAAGAACAATTTAAAAACATTTTTCCTTTCTAGTTTTACTTGCTTCACTTTCATTATAGTCACAGGGATGGGGAGGAGAAAACGATCTCAGAAAAGTAGTAGTCTTGCATCCTAATGCCTTTACTTTTCCTGTCCCATCTGCCTTTAACGGATTCTGCGTGCTCCTATGTCTTGATCCTTCCAGAGTGTATGTTTACAGTCCTTTAATAAAAAATATTTTGGTAGGCTGTGAACATAAGTCTCAGAATGCTGGGGTAAGATTAGGGCTATACTAATGCTGGAATACAGGTTTCATTTTTCTTTCCTCTTCTGCTTCTCTTACCTTGCCCTGTCAAGTTTTTGGTTGATTTTGGTGAAAATACTGAGCTGATGGTTAAGGTAAATGACCTGGAAAGGGATGTTTTAGTTTCCTCAGTGACTTTATTGTTGTCTTGCACTCTGGAGAAATCTTCAGCAGTAATCTCTTTACATAAACACAACTGTTAATTTGTGGGGGGAGGTGTTTTATATAAATATTTCATGCTTTAGTATGTTAATCATGAAGTGGATGCTAATGATCTTCCAGGGTAGAAGGTGAGTCTGTGAGGAACCTGTATTCCAAAAACAATTTCAGATGCTGTAGCCAAAAAAACCAAAAAGCACTTCAACTTATTAGTAAGTCTTCAGTAATGCACAGACAAGAGCTATTACGATTTCTGCCTTCGTGTAAAGACTTGTTATGAGCCAAACAAGGCCTTAAAACCTGTGAGGAAAAGAAAAACTACCATTCTTAAAACTGTCTAAAGCTATTTTCTCTTCCTCACCTCTAAATGAAAGCTGTTTCTGTGCTGAGCATGGATTTCTGTCTATAAAATGAATGATGAGTGTTTGTTTCTCTTAATGTATGTGGAAAAGTTACAGTTACACTTCCTTATTTGCTGTGTTACAGGAGTCCCATGCTGCCCAATTGCAGATCCTTATGGAATTTCTCAAAGTTGCCAGGAGAAACAAACGAGAGGTAACTTGCTTTGTGTTTCAGTGGGTGAGGTGATGTCTGCTGCTTTCTACTAGTTCCTTTCTATTTAAGTGATGTGTTAGCCTAGCATTATCTCTGCAAAGAAAAAGGCAGGGCATGTTTGGGGAAGTCTCAGGCAGAAGACACGTGGGTTTTAAGGAAAATTAATCTCTTTACATGTGCAGCTTCAATTTTTAATCAGTTACCTTGTTGTCTTACATTGGTGGGAAGCATATGGGAAGATAGAGATTCCTTGCTGTAAATTTACATCAGATTCTTGTGAAAAGGTAGTGGTTTTTTTTTTTCTGCAATAGGAAAACTGAAAGATGGGGAAGGAGTGAAATTGTTGTCACTCAAATTTTTTCTTTTAGTTTATCAGATGCCATGACTAATGTTCATAACAGAATGAACATTCTGTGCTCTTTCCTTATTTGTCTCAAAATGAATATCTCAAGGAATGCAAGAGGGTTCCATAATCACATACAGTCTTTCATGGTTTGAGACTTATCCTTTATAATGTCATGCAATGCATAAACCCTAATACCAGAAATATCCCAGAAACCTAGAAAAATGATCGTGAAAACAGCAGAAGGACAAGCTTTCTTGGGGATGATGGTTTCTCATAAAAGATGTGAAGAACATAAGACCCAACAGTTTGATTTTAAGGTCAGACTTGAACCATGTAAGGGCGATGGGTGTAAGAGGTCTCGTCCAGAATGGATTGAGGGTCTGGTTATGAAGTGTCCTGGTTTTGGCTGGGATAGAGTTAATTGTCTTCCTAGTAGCTGGTACAGCGCTGTGTTTTCAGTTCAGT
>JAVKLA010000090.1:32023687-32084990 GCA_034782735.1 Sagittarius serpentarius | reverse complement strand
GCCGGGACAGCTGACCCAAACTGGCCACAGGGGTATTCCATACCCTGGGACATCATGCCCAGTATATAAACTGGGGGGAGTGGGTCAGGGGAGGAGCGCTGCTCGGGCATCAGTCTGTGAGTGGTGAGCAATTGCACTGTGCATCACTTGTTTTGTGTACTCCAATCCTTTTATTGTTATTGTCACTTTGCTGTTGTTGTTAGTGTCATTGTTAGTTTCTTCCTTTCTGTTCTATTAAACTGTCTTTATCTCAACCCATGAGTTTTACTTTTTTCTGATTCTTTTCCCGCCCCCACTGGATGGGAGGGAAGTGAGTGAGCGGCTGCGTGGTGCTGAGTTGCTGGCTGGGGTTAAACCACAACATGGAGTCATCCCAAAGCAAGTTGTTTAGAGTCTGTACACCAACAGATACCCATCGCCTCCTGACCAGTACCAACAAGGGTAATGGAAAAGAACTAACCAAAGGGGAAAACTGAGTCCAAGATAAAGTTGCATTTGTAGAGTTTGAGACCTACTAGGCTAGGCATAGTATCCCATGAGAAGTCATGAAAATATTCTTTATTAGGATACCTGAATGTCCAAGGAAAATGAGAGCCAAGATGTCCCCTACTGTACTGAACTTATTAGTGAAGACAAAATGGCATGCTTCCACTTCTGATTCCGTTTAGTATGAAGCATACTATTTGTTTGATCCTTCAGGGTTGGAAAAAAAATGGAGTAATAGGTATTACTGTTATTTTTTGCTTAAATAGCAAAGACACAAGTGTTGCTCAAAACCATTGAGGTTATCTTTTACCTTTCATTTTTTGAATGCTGGTAGAAGTTATTTTATGGCAGCTTAGTCTACAAACACTTCTCAGATCTTCAGAATTGCTACTTTCATTTACTTGTAGTCATAATATTTAGTATTATGCAGAGAATTTCAGAAGTTTGACCCATCTTCACTGCAGAACTAATGCAGGCTCTGACCATTGTCCATCAGCACTCCTTAAACACCTTCCATCAGGATTCAGTGCAGCTTGAGGGACCATTAAGATATTGGGGAAGTTTCCTGGTAATGCTGCCTTTGTCTAGGAGGTGAATTGGGAAGTAGGTGCTTCAGGAGATCATACACAGCTTAGCGAGGGTGCTCTTCCTTGAGTAATCCTGTGGTGGTTCAAGTGCAAGGGTGTTTGGGGCAGTACCATAAAGTCAGTGAAGGCTTTGCTTTCTGCTCCCTCAGCTGAAACTGAGTTAGAACAACTCTCACAGAAGGAGGGGCTGTTTATACCTACTTCAGTCTGCATGTGCCAGGTGGGAAGGATGAAGGGAAGGGAAATTGCATAGCTTCTGGTTTTTAACATAACCATAGCACAGAGTTTCATCACTGACTGATTTTCAGCACCTGGGAAACCTTTCCTATCTCATCTGCATCTGCCCTTGGCTTTAGTAATAATATACAAGGATAGCATCTCTTTTAAGGCTAAAGAAACATAATTTTGGCTGCAGATCCTCTGAATAAGGTCTTGGGAACATCCTGAAGCCTCTTGGGACATGGCTTATTTCAGATCCTCTCTGTCCCTACTTATGTCTTCCCTCTGTTGCCAAGACTTCCTCTGATGTTATTTCTTACCTCCCTTTATATTCTAGTGTGAAATGCAGACTCAAAGCTGAAGAGACTTTTGTGCAGGCCTGTCAGTTCTGTCCTTGCCATAGTGGTTAGCCATTTATTTTCAGGGAAATCAGGACTTGTCAGACTTGCTGCCAGCAATCTTTCTTTTCACTTGTTAAGAAAGATGAGAACCAGCGGGTAGAAGCATGGAAAATACAGACCACTCAGTAGAATAGTTTTAGAAAGGTTAGCAGAGCTTCAAAGTTTACTGTAGTTTCTTTTGATGCTGTAATAGGTGACTGTTTAAGAAATAAGGATGGAACTCAAGAAACGTGTGGACCCTGAAACAGTTCTACAATGTATTGCAAGTAGCTATGAGTCGTATGAGCAGGCTTTATTGTCGGGAGGAACACTACCTTTTTTCCTTTCCTAATTCAGACCTGGTTCTAGTAAAGATAACTGCAGAGTAATTGCAATTCCACTCAGTAAGCCATGGCTGTAACATTAAGTTCTTAATAAAAAGCTTTTATGTGTATGACTGAGAGTGCTTGTTTCAAGTTTTTGGCTTAAATGTTTAAAGGAGTGTAGTATTGCCTGCTAACTTTGTTTCCTAATATGCCTCTTTGAATGTTATTTATTGCATGGTTTTATTAACGGGTTTTATTTATTACGTACTGCAAGCTCTTAAATAGAGACTAGGTACTGTTAGTTAATATGGACACTGCCTTAGAGTTAATATACCTGTATAATATTTCATAACATGTTTGAGCATATAGTTAACCACCTGTAACCCTCCTTGCTTGCTTCACCCAGAAGTTTTGAGGTTTCTTCTCCTGCCTGCATGAAGTGGTGACTTCTGAGTTTATTGGAGGGAGTTTGCATCTAGAATAAAACTGTATCTTTATAGACTTGTACTTAAGAATTCAGAATATTGCTGTAGTCAAGTATTTTGACAAATGCCTCTTTCTTGCACTTCCATGATTTCTCTAGAAGATAAATGCGAGATTCAGCACCTGCAGGAGTTTCTATTAGAAATCCTGTTTTGATGTGTTCATAACTTTCCAAAACATTGATCTTTCAAGCTGAAATTTACTGCCTGTTTTTTTGCACAAAGGTATTTGCAAGTCCTTTTTCTTTTAAGTTTATATAATTTGTTTTCTTTGACCTATGGCAATGTGGCAAAAAAACCAAATCCTCCTAGTAATAGAAAAAAAATTCTTACTTTGAAAAAAGATTGAAAACAAATGGCTGAAGACTGAAAATACCTTTTCAACAAAATAACAGATAGTTTTGGAGGGGAGAAATGTATTGATCATCCACAGCAGCTGGTTGTCTCTAAGGAAGACTTAGCATGGCTGTATGCCTTTCCATATGTGTGCACAGTTAATTGAATGCATACTCTCCATTTTTTTTTTTTTTTGATCCAGCAGTCTCTTCTGTTAAAATCAAGGATCCAAGGAGTCTGGAAGGTCAAGTTTAATAATGAAATACTTTGTTTTTTTTTTAATTCCTGTTTCAAGGGAAACCAAATGCAACAACCTGTAACTTTTAAAATTCATATTTTCTTGCCAGAGTTTTAATGCATTTAGCTGTGTTGCATAAATACTTTTGCAAGTTTGACTTTGTTTACTTTTAAATGATCGCGTGTTCTTGCATCTTGTGAACACTTTGTGAGAGAGGCGATGATACCAGTTAATACAAAAAGTTCTCCCCAGTTTTATATTCATATGTTTATATATCACTTTAAAAAGAGGCCTTACTAATTGTCTTGTCAGGATTTCAATGTTACCAAATGAAGTTAGACACCGCCATATATAATTTGTCCTAAAACAATGTTAGCTGAGCTACCTGATGGAGTGTGTTTGCTATTTCTGTGAAGTAGCACCCTTGCTTACTGAAGGAGAGTACTGAGCTTAAGGAATAGTATCACAAATCAAGTTCTACAACATACAGGAGATACTCTCTAGATGAATTCACGTTTCTCTTGGCAGCTGTCACTTCATTTTTATTTTGGCATTTTCTTTCTAATAACGTCATATTAAGTCTCGTATCTAACAACTGAGACCACTTTCATGTCTGCTAGTGCATGGGGGCTGTTTTTAGCTGGTAAACATCCTGGGGCAGAGGAATAATCCTGAAATGTCTCAGGTTTGTGGTACTGAGTGCCTGCTCAGCATTTCAGAATCATCATTCTTTTCAGCCTCAAATGCATGTGTGTATCCAGCTGTCTTCACTTACTCCATATTGTGAGCATGTTAAATACTAAAAATAAGAGGAGTTATTAGTTATTGTGGGATAATTGTAGGGAATTAGAAGCATAAATTCTCCAGGGATGTCATTACCTTGTGTTAATCACTTCATCTGTCAAGTCTTATTGTTCTGTGCATACACACATGGATGAACTAATGAGTAAGCAAGAGGTGGTGACAGAACTAGAAATCAGTCCTGCTCTTATGTTGTCATATAGACTTGATTACATTCCAGGACTCCTGAGGTGAATTTATAGGTATAGTAATCTCTTTCCTATCCACTGCACTTAAATAACTGGTATTTTAAATCTATTTGCATTGCTAAGCTACTCAATGAGAGACATGAGCTCTGACTGCAGTGATAATAAGCTAAGGGATACAGCTAGTGTATGAGCAGCAAGCTAGAAATTATCATATAAACATTAGTGCATAATAGCTGACTCTCCTTACTGCAGTGGAGAGGTCTTTCCAAAGAAAAAGAGGGGGCAACCTAGTACTAGGAGCTAAATAGCATGTACAGTGATGTATTAAACTCTAAGGCAATTAATCTGAATGCTCAGACAGCTTTGTTCCCTGCCGCAGGTATCTTTCTCTTGTGACACTTTTCTATCGGAGCCTATCGGTAAGCCTTCAAAGTATTACTCCTGCAACCCAAACTGGAGGATCTAAATGAGGAGGAGGAAGATTCAAGATATGAAACATATTTGTGATCAGCCAGGCACCTCCTTCCTCCTGCCCTGAGGAATTCCGTGGGTTAACTCAACCAGGATGTTGTTCTCTAACCTTTTTGTTAACTCTTCCCCAGCTAAGAGGAAACACCATTTAGAGGAGGTATTGATCAGAGAGAAGAAACAGTCCCTGCAGATTGATGTGTTATATATGGACTGCCCATGTGTCCAAAAGACTTGGATGCCATGTTTCACCAATGAAAGTAATTTGTGGAGGCTCAGGTGTTCTTGTCTTCATACTGAAAGAAACTGTGCACCTTTTTCGGCTTGTGCAAAGACTTTGTAATGGTGAAGCGTTATGTCAAAATAAGTGACATTTGCAATTAGTTTAAAAGGCTAAAATCTCTCTAAACTCTGAAGATGACTTCCTTGCCGTAGTTGCCCTGTATGTTGTAACAGTCTCTGTATCTGAAGCAATAATGGAAGGAAAACCCAGAGACAGAGAAGACTTCCAGTTGGTTTCCAGAGAGAGAAATTGATCTTACCCATTGTAGAGTTGTTGAGGTATTGAGTTCTGTGGGAAGAAATTCATTTCACTGGGTATCTTTAGGAGAGGTTTGGCTGTTGATACTTAAGTTTACACTCAAATTTGTTAGAGCGGTAGTTGATGGAAGAACAAGAAGTAGGAAGAGATCGTGTTGGATGGATGAAGTTGTGGGATAGAGTGAAGGGATTATCTACAGAGACTACCTGATTCATCCTCCTCAGCTGGACAGATGATACTTTTTACCCCGTCCTGGTTGGTGCCATGGCTATGTGTGCTTGGGAAAAAAGATGCTCCCTCTGGTAATAGTCTCATCTGTTTGTCTTGATCTACAGTGTATATTGTGATGAATGCATGAGGTTCTTGGATTAGAGCCTTGAAGGTGTGTGATTGAATATAATGTGACTTGTGAGCTTTCAAAAGTATGAATCCAGATGCTCTGTTGAAGCTGCTCGGTGGAATAGTGTTGGTGATTTCATACTATTTCTGTAGAAAATAACTTCTGCTGTTCTTTGCTTGTGCTTTTGCTAGAATTGGGAAAGACGGTGTATGACTCCTTCCCTCATGCATTTTTCTAGGCTGTTTCTTTAAGCTGTCTCTGTGGCACTGGGAGGCTTTGCTGAGCTTTTAGGTTTTTTGCAAACACTTAAAACTGGCACCAGGAGACCCAGTCAGGACCGCTTGTCTGTGCTTTACAAATACAAAGGATGAAGTCGCTGCCTCCTGAGGGGCACTCCGTCCAGGAGAAGCAGGAAGCCCAAGGATGGAAACCTTTAGCGCTGTGCGCAGCGGCGCTTGTTAGTAGACAGCCAGCTGAAATAAAACTGACCATGAGCTAGTGTTTAGCATTGTGTAAGTTCAAATTAGTATTTCCTCCCAAGAGTCTTATGTGGAAATTCAGTAGTATGGTGGGGTGTCTCTACCTCTGAGCAGCTCCAACCAGGTGCCTTGATTTCAGCTGGGGTAGAGTTAATTTTCTTCTTAGTAGCTGGTACAGTGTGTTTTGGATTTAGAGTGAGAATAATGTTGGTAACACACTGATGTTTTAGTGGTTGCTAAGTAGCGCTTATCTTAAATTAAGGGTTTTTCAGTTTCCCATGCTCTGCCAGCAAGCAGGTTTACAAGAAGCTGGGAGAGAGCATGGCCAGGACGGCTGACCTGAACGAGCCAAAGGGATATTTCATACCACAGAACGTCATGCTCCGTGTATAAACTGGGGGGAGTTGGCCGTGAAGGGCAGATTGCTGCTCAGGCATCAGTCAGTGAGTGGTTAGCAACTGTACTGTGCATCTCTTGTCTCTTCTTGGGTTTTATTTTCTCTTCTTTTTTTGTTGTAGTCCTTTTCATTACTATTTTTATTACTATTATTATTGTAATATTTTATTTTAGTTATTAAACTGCTCTTATCTCAACCCATGAGTTTTACTTTTTTTTTTTTTTAAATCTCCTCCCCATCCCACTGCAGGGCCGGGGGAGTGAGCGAGCAGCTGTGTGGTGCTTAGTTGCTGGCTGAGGTTAAACCACAAGACCAGGGGATTTCCCTTCATCCATGTAGTCTAGGGCTGAGAGTTGTCTTTGAAGAACTCTTTGTATGTGTGTCTAAGCTTCTGACTCAAAGTACAGGGTTTTGGGGGGACTGCCCTGTGGGGGCAAAAGGGGTTTGGATCTGAAAGGTTACCTAAAAAGAATGATATGAAAGCCTGCATTTCCTATTGTGGTAGTTTCTTGACTTGAATGTCTGAAATCCCTTTGCCAGAGATTATAAGAAACATAGGCTGTTTTGCATGTATGTGTGTGTGTGTAACGTGGGACCAGAATGTTATACACCTACCTGTTGTAGTTCATTCAGTGGAGTCAAAATGACAGATTTAACTGCTGAATTGAAGCCTGCTTGCCCACATTGGCCTTTTCAGTTCTGGGAAAGCATCTGTTTGAGAAGAGTTTATAGTATGTGCTTCTATTTTAGTGTACATTTTGGTGTTCATTTTAAGTGTTTTTGCTGACTTAATCTGAAGTTTGACAGGTGTGATTCTGCCCATCGTTGGGACAGGACTTGGCTTGCTTTCCGTGCCCAGCATAGTGAAAATCAAATTAAGGGCCCATAAATCTGGATATACTGCAAAGACTATAACTCATTTAGCTTTCCCTAAATGTCCGTCAATGGCTGGCAATTATAAATCAGTCGTGTCATTTTTCAAAGTTTAATTGGAATGAATGTGGACTGATTTAAGGGTTTTAATAGATTAAAGCTAAACCGTGAAACACTTGAGCCAACCTACCAAAAAAAGTCTTAATGTGAGCATTAGTAACTCATTTGATGCTGATGGTATGAAAGACTCTTCCTAAAATAAGCATGAAACATACTTGCCTTGTTTTTAGACTTGCTGCTGTTGGGTAAGTTTGTGGTAGGTTCAAATTGCTTGCCTTAATGTAACTAGAAGGAAGAATTAGTAAATGAAGTCCCGGATCTCATACTTTTGGCTCTGTGCAATAGTTAATAAAAGACGGCCAGTAAAAAAGTCTCTGCTCTTGTTCCTATAAAAAGGTCTCCTGTTTATGTGATAGCAACAACTGTCAATTATTTTTCAGTTGTCCAGTTTGGCTGTGAGCCAGTACATTGTAGAATAGCTGATTTCCTTGCTGTAACTTTGGAACTTCGAAGCATTTTTGTAACTTCTTTTTAAATGGGGTTTATGAAAGTGGGAGACTAATGGTATTTGTCTGCTAGAGCTTTCTACAGGCAGGACCCGTGCTGTGCAAGTGTCACTTAACTTTACCACTAATCTTGGAGCTATAGCACCACCTGCTATTCTTGCTGTAGGTTTTGCAAGTGAAAATGGAATTACATGTTATGGTGTAGTGGTTTGCAAATTATCTGTGGCAGTCTAGTTTTAAACCATTAAACTTACGCTGTCTTTGACTCAAATTACATACAAACTGAAACCTCCAGAGTAGAGGGATTAGGATATAAATGTGATGTCATCTAATTCCAAGGAAGAACCAGCCATGTTAGAAATAGGTGTGGACCCAGCAGTCCTTTCTTCTCCTGTCTGCGGGGACAGAAGCTTTTTTTGATGTTGAAAAGGTAAATTAAAATGGTGGATTATCTAATGCAGAGCACACAGATACTTGCAAGGCTGGTCAATAGTGGGGGTTTAAGTGGTGAGTGAGGTTTTTGTTTGAAGGTTTAAGCTTAAGTACTTGAATGAGTAAGTGTTTGGGAGTAGCCTGCCAAATGTTCTTGGGAATATGTTGTACTAAGAGTACTAAGTCTTGCAATACTAGTCACTTTGGATTGGGCCAATTTGATATTCCCAGTAAAGTCAAAATGACAAAAATTTGTCTGGCCTTTAGAGAACGTGTTGTGCTTAAGCTTTCAGTGGACTTGCCAACTTGGTAACAGCTTCTGGTCACAGGCCGTAGTGGTAGTGGTCTGTAGATTTTTACTGTGAGTTGAGGAGAAGAGCCAGGTGGACTTCCAGTTCTCAATGTATTCATTAGACTTGTGTGTCTTAGTGAACTAGACTTGCATTGGAGCTGAGTTTTGTCTGTTTAGGTCCAGACTTGGAGCTCTCCCCTAGAAAAGTACATATGTTTGAATCTTGCAAGGCTGGGTATAGGCTCTGTGGGTGTTTGGATGGGATGTGTCTGCTGAATGAAGGTGGTAATTAGAGCTGGTAAATAGATGATGTGCTTGCTTAGGGGTAAACAATTGTCAAGTCTGTGGCTTCACAGTTGCTGGAGATGAGTGAAGCCAGGTTGCTGACTGACTGAAAAGTAGTTGAAAAACCTGAGAAATACTACGTGTGACACACAGAAGGGAAAGGGGGTGTTGGCTGGTGAGAGGGGAAGTCCCCTTCTGACCCTTTCAGGGATAGCCTTCCTCCCTGAGGAGGGAGTTCATGGTGTAATCCAAGGTAAGTAGCACACCTTTGAAAGAAAAGCCACATGGCACTTGCTTGGTGCCAGGAGCAAATCTCTCTGTGGTCATAATAGGTGGGCTTTTTGCCAATCCAAAAATTTTATCAGTAAGTTTAATTGGCAAATGGCAGGTTAACTGCTAGCAAGAGAAATACTCTTAATACCTCTTAGCAAAATGTTTTGTGTTTTGTTGAAGGGTGAAATAAATGATCACTGTCTTCCATGGTGTTTTTTTTCTAGTTATGTTCAGTGTTTGTAAGCCAGTTAAATACCTTGCATGAAAGATGTTAGAGAAGCATAATACTTACTACTTTTAATACTTATTACTATTACAGAGATGTGGGTCTCTTTGTGATTGATATCGAAGTACCTACCTCATGCTCTTGTTTTGCACTGTTTCACAATAACAACTTTGTTTTGCATGTGGCTTGTGTGCACACTTATGTTAATCTGTGCATATGAACTTCCTGCCTAGTGACTTTTGAGTCGTGTAGCATGCCAGTTAAGATAGTTTCTGTTCCTCTCCGAAAAGATCGTAATTTATCTTGGTGGTGGTACAGTGCGCATTGATTTAGACTTACCTCATTCTCTTATCCACAGCAATTGGAGCAGATCCAGAAGGAGCTAAGTGTTCTGGAAGAAGATATTAAACGAGTAGAGGTGAGGTGCCCAGACGTTGTTCTGACTGGCAATTTTTCATTTTCATCAAGCTGTCTGCCTTGCTGTGGGGCTGCTGTGTTAAATTTATGGCATTTGAGTCTGTAATGGGAAAATGAACAGATGATGCTCTTTCTTTAATTTGTTCATTTAGTTGATGTGTGCAAGCTGCAGGTTGGTAAGAGTGGGCTTCATTGAAACCTAGCTCTTACATAATTGTGTCTTTCAATTTCTTTGTGTTGGTAGTAAGTATTTTAGAATAATTGCTAGAAATCAACAGCCAATATGTTGATCATAACTTATGATTTTTGTATGTTGCCATGTTCTGGCTGTTGGCACAGGCTGTTTAAATCTTAGCAGCATGCCACTCTTAAAATGGAGAGGTATTGGGGGGTGCACAAGAGAGCTGTAATGCAGAGACTAGATAGGAGCAGAACGAGCTCCTGCTGCATGTCAAAACAGAAGCAATCTGCTACTGCCTGATATGATTCTCTTAGTTCCTTAGTGATGGGGATCTCTTGAGATTTTTACTAAGAATTATTCTCCAAGTATTTGTAAATCTGTCAGTTTAATCCTTCTGTCCTTATTGAGTCCTTAGGTTCCTTCTTGGTCCTTTCCTGTAATCATTCCAGTGTTTTGATCTTGGAGTAGGAAACTGATGTTTCAGGAATGCATCAGGCTGCCACCTCTCAAAAAAGCATTCCCTTAAAGCTTCTTGGGAATCAGTTTGCAGATCTGCTTCTCTCTTCTTGCTTGTCTCAAGCAGTCATCACGAGCTCCCAACCACTACCCAAAAGCCTTTTAGATTTCTTCACTTCCGATTTATATGCATGCTGATGAATTATCAAAATATAAATAGAACTAACAACTGCAAAACTTCCCTTCAGCTGATAGCTACAGAAATTGTAACTTGGTAGATCACAGCATTTTTCAGGCCTATTTCCCTAAATGTTCATCAGCTCTTGGGAAATAAATATGCCTTAGCATGTTTCCTTGAGACTCGTAAAATAGGGCTTCAGATCTAGGAGAAGCTATTCCCAAAGCTGCAGGATCCCTCGAAGAATATCTAGCTACCTGCGTTTCTGCTCTTTAATCAGGCACTTCAGTAGCCTGCAGCTAGGGTATGTATCTGATGTGGATAGTGACCTTGGTTCTGACCTCTAAAGCTTGGGATCTCTTGTCACAAATACCCCGGTTTCTCCCTAACAACTAATGGGCACCTAGTGGGAATTTGAAAAGCACCACTAATGTTGTCCTAGAACACTTTGCCCCCCTAACTAATGAGCTGCAGCATCCTGCATGGCTTCCATTTCTTAAACAGATAAAAGGTACAGTCTCATACTGGGTACACAGCAGTGATTTAGTCTGGCAGTGACAAAGCCAAGTTTACGTGCAAAGTTTGTCTCTTGTGCACTTGCCCCACAGAAGACTGATAGATCTTCTTTTAAGTCTGGGGCACAATACCACCTTTGTTCTGTCACCTTGTGACTGTTCTTGCTGTGACCCATATCCAGTAGTACTTTCCAGCTGTGAAGGCTATTGGGTAAGTTTGCACGTATCTCAAAAATGCAGTTGCAGCTTGCTTGTTCTGCCATCTTTAAGGGAGGTGCTGGGTTAGAGGCAATTGGATGGTAACCAAATCCATTGATTTTTAAACTCCAGAACTGCCTCTTTGGGGGCAAAAACCACTGCAGTTGTAGCATTTCTGAAACCCAGTTGGAATAATAAGTGGGAAAAAAAAAATTGAAGAAAATCAATGTTTGTTCAGGTATAGTAAAGACTTCTAGGTGAGAGTTGAGTAAATGTAGATAGTTGGTTGTCTGCTTGGAAAAACACAAAATTACAACATGAACACTGTATATTAGAAGGTGCCTACTATTCATGTGTTGTCAGCTTTGCTGTAACGTGGCTTTCTGTTTCAGGAAATGAGTGGCTTGTACTCCCCCGTCAGTGAGGACAGTACGGTGCCGCAGTTTGAGGCTCCCTCACCTTCACACAGGTATGGAGCTTGCAACTCAGAACTTGGATTTCAGGCTATATATATTGCCCTGTACTTGCTAGTCCTCTCTGTGCCATGCCCAAAACACAAGCAAAACTAGTTTTTGAGTGCCATACAATATTTTCCTGTTCTGTTTTTGATTGGTCTAAACTTTATATGAACAAAGCAGTGAAAAAAAAAAGCCATCTTCGTCTGCAGCTGGATGAAAAGTGTACTCTAAACCAGACGCTGTAGAAAGCTGATGGTTTTAAATGCAGTGTGGATTAGTTAACTTGAGTCATAAGCCTTTGCTATGGTATGAAATATTACTGTTAAATACATGCTACCTTTTCTGAACGTTGTGTAGTTGTGCCTGGCTTATGAAAGGTCTTAATTCTGTATGATACTGGTGTCCTCTGGCTTCCCCACTCAGCGTGAATGGCTAAAGGTATGGGCTCACAGGATCAAAATTTAAAATACACAGCCGGTTGTTTGTTTATCTGCTGTCTGTTTTGATTTAATGAAATGCCTTTCTAATAACATTTTCAATGTGGATATTTGTCTGGAATATCGTGTAGTCTGGTTTCTTGATAAAATTGCAGATGCTTCTCGTGTCCAAGTTGTATGTGCCAGTGTTTGAAGTGCTCTACTTTTTTATAGCTGTGTTTTTTGGTTATAAGAAAGCTCTGATTTCACAGGGCCAAGTTATGTTATTAAATGGTTGTTTCTCCTACCATTTAATATCAGAGTTCTCTACACTGTTGACTTCTGTTATAAAATTTTACTGGTACCTTTTCTGCAATTAGCAGCTCTAAACCCAATAGCCCAGAAATAAGTAAGAAAAAATGATTATATTTCCTCCCCTACAGAGATTTAGATACAGTGCTCTGGTAAGGAGCCTAGCTGTATTGGCTGGGATTTCTTACCAAGATGCTATTTCTGGACACTGAGACCAGAATCTCTCGTATTTCTGTGAAGCTGTAGCTGGCCCTGAGGGAAAGGACAGGAATATGGCCAAGATGGATGGGAACGGTGTTTGTTATTCCGTGCTTCATTGCTTGTTTAATTTTGTGGTGCAGGTGTGTTTTTTGACATGGGTTACTGCTGTTTTGCCAAGAAGCAGTTTTGTGAAGCTGATGTGATTCTTGTCAGCTTCTGCTAGTTTTCTGGCTATTGGCTATTAAATAGATTGCTTGTTTGCTTCATGGTACTGCTGCTTGGGGAAAACTTGAGCGCTGGTTGGGCTGAATTTGTTACAAGTTGAATGCCTTCAGGCCTAGAAACCTTTCCTTTTTTTTTTTTTTTTTTTTTTTTTTTTACAATCCCTGAAGATTGTACTTACGAGTAGAAATGTATCTCTATTACTTGAGCCAAGCTAACAAGCAAGCTCCCAAAGAAGTCTTTTATCTGTTGAAAGCTAGACTAACATTTTAAGCCCAAGAATTTTGGTGAAAGAGTTGGGGGAAAAAAATCTGCTCTGAGACCTATGCTGGTTTCAGTCTACAGAGAACTTGTTATTTCTTCATGCCTGCTTATTTCACATCCTAGGGTCAATCATCCTCAGTTTTTGCTTTTGAAGATATAAGATAGTGTCCAGAATATTTTAGTGACTTTGGACTGAGGTGCTTCACCTGAGGTCTGCTGGGAGATGGTGATGGGTTAGACCATGGCGGGTGCAGAGACCATGGGCTTTGTCTTGCCTGATCTTAACGCTTGTCTGGTTCCGTCTCGACTGTGTCTTGAGCTTTTGGGTTCTTCCTCTGATTCAACGTGCCAGGAGCGTGATATAATAGCATATTTAGGGGTTTCCTAGGGTATGTGGGGTTGCCTTTTTCCTCTTAGCTTGAGAAGACCCCTTTTCTGTTTCTCAGTGACATTCCTGCATTGAGGTAGCCTTGAGTGGCCAAAGAGAAGACAGTACATGAAGGAAATGTCTGAACAGGCAGCAGTTGTTGCCGGATTCTTGTAATGTATGTTCACTGCCTATCCTGACAGTTTTGTGTAATTTAAACCAATTCAGTTACTTGAATTACCAGAACTCAGATTCCAGAAAAGTCTACCACTTGAAATTCATTTTCTTTTCAACATTAAATGTAAGTTTTGGACAGTATCTCAAACTGTAACTTTGATTCCTCCTTGGAAAGAAAGCTGCAGAACTGATAGGACCTTTAAAATACGCTGGGTTTTTTCGGCTCTGTTAACTGAAATATTTATCTCCAAAGTGCATTTTAGAGATGCTGTGAACCCCTAAGAACGAAATACAAATGTAGTTTGAGATGGTTTCGCTTCCATGTTAAAATGTTGTTAAACTTGCAGAGACTTTTAAACTTATCAGTGAATTAAAATGGTATATTTAAATTGGACTATAACTTTAACATGCTTGACACCCTGCTAATGAAATAGAATTGTATAAAATTTTACTAATGTGTCTTATAAATAGTACAAGGTTATCATAGAACCATACTGAGATGAAGAAAATTTCTTTGGCCATTGAATTTAAAGTTCAGGAGAATAGAGTTCTTTGGAATTTGGTTTTATCTGGTCTTTAGTGACTTGACCTTTATTCATCTACTTCCTCTAAATCACAGGCTTGCTTCATTAATACTCTGCTTTTCATTGTTTGTAGCTTCCCCACCCCCCCCCACCTTTAACATCTTCAAAATGTGAAATTCCTATACCTCCCCCTATCTTCCTTCGTAAGTTCTTTAGCAAAAAAACCAAGTATGGCTATCGTGTTCAATACGTTCTTGGCTTCGAGAAACACGTGTTTTCTCTTATGCTTGTACAGGGTATGATGAAATACTAAATTGGGTAATAGCACCGCACTTGTTTACAGTGTTGCAGATTGCTGGGCTTGTATACTAATAAGAGAACAAGAGGGGAAGAATAAGGGAAAAGAACAAATAGTTCTGTGTAGGGTTTTTCTGAAGAGGCGCGCATGCTATTCTTGCTACCAGTAAATGGTGCAATCAGGAGATACAAGTAAACAACTTCTCCATGACTGCATGTTCAGGCAGTAAGAGCAATAACAAACTATTACTCTAATAGGAGTTTCTGGGGTAAGATTCTGATCTAAAAATTAGTTGCCTGGTAACTCCGATTCGGTTACCAAAATCCTGATCTTCTTCCCCTCCATTTGTTCTAACTACCCCCTCCCACCTCCGTAAGGCTATAACAAATGGGATTTATAGTCTGATTTTGTTGTTGTTGTTCCAGGTTTTTAAATATGTCGTGTTATTGTAGCTGGATTTCCTAATTGAGCCTAATGCTACAGCTTTTTAAAAAGAATTCAGAGGGAACTTTTGTAATATTCTGATTATTTGTGTCCTGTTTTTAAAAGGGGAAACATCCAATCATATGCCAGTTAACTCGGCTACAGGCACCTCACAGAAATGACTTTGAATTTGTATTCTGGTTAGGGAGATGACGTCTGCACTCCTGAAGGCTTTACATCACCAGACAACCTGCAGCAAAACGAGACCAGACGCTCTAAATCTGTGTGTTTTGCTGTTAATTGCCACTGTACCTGTCTGAGTGTAGTACTTTTTCGTTGCTTTCTAGCCGAGTGTCTTATTCGTGCTGTTCCTGGCAGGATCTGCTGTATGTGTTTCATTATTTCATGTGGCCACATTCTAATTTAAAGTTCATTGTCCCTGACCATGCCTGAAACAGCTCTGTTGTTTTCTCCTTTGCAATAGCTTGCAGCAAATAATGATTTTTATCCCTCAGATTTTCTTGGTTTGCAGCTTTTGTCTTGCCTTTTAACAGAAGCCCAATCAATCTCATCTTATAAGTTAACCACTAATGAGACTTTAAAATCATCTCTCATCTTCTGTTTCTAGTTCTTTCCACCTCCAGGGGAACTTTATAACATTCAGAGAAATATTTCAGCACTAGTACCATCATCCTTCTAGACTTACAGGTGCCCTGACCGGCATTTCAACCAAACCGCTTGTTTTATGACTGAGAAGTCAAGTCTGTGCATCAGTTCTGGCAGCTGTTACATAAACATCAATAGGTATAATCATCTTTTACAAAACCAGGACCTATAGCAGTGTTCTGGCAGCTTTTTAAAGAAACCTTCAGCTTTCCCAAGCAATGCTTAAATCTAAGGCTACCTTGTAAGTAAGACTGAGAATAACGAACTCATATTTTCCTTTCCCTCCAAGCCAAATGACATAGCAGAAGCGAGTCAAAGATTTTTTTAGAAACAAATCATGGTGATGCTTGTAATGTGTTCTCTGTAATTAAAATGGTCATCTTCTGTACTAACCTTTGCTTGTCCTAAAAGTATTTTAAATTTGAGTGATAAGGGTGCTTTAATCTGGCTGTGGTGTCTTATTGTGAGAGCTAGATATTTTGCCCATATGCGCAAGAATACTGGACCACTTGTTTTCCACTTATATCAGTAGATCCTTTTGCAGTTTTGAAAGTTGAATCTCTTGAGTTTGCGTATGTGTGCTATGTTTTGAAAACAGTGACTTAAGGTAGGTTGTGTCTTTATAGATACTGTGTAGCTACATATGATGTATCATTGTCCAATTATAATAATCCTGCCTGTCAGTATTTTTTGGCTTTATTTCTGTATTTCATTACTTGTGTCATTTTGTATGTCTTCAGAGATGTCTGGAATACTAGTGTCTGTCTTTAGCTGATTTCTCTAGCTTTTCTGTTCACGATGCTGTTTCAAATGCCATGGCATTAAACTTTTTTTTTTAAAAGAACTGAAAACCAATGGTAGCATGTTATTTTCAGAATGTCTTGTCCTGCGTATTTCGTGCAAAAGATATGCTTTTGCATTCTAATTGGAAATTAATTTTTTTCAAAAAACATAATTTTTTTTTACATCATTTTGCTGCAGGCGTTCCCTTTATTAAAAAAAAAAAAAAAAAAAAAAAATCCCTCCCAAACAAAAAAATAACCTTGTGTTCCCTGTCTGTGAAATGAATTTCAAAGGCAAGTATGCTGCACGATGTAAAGGGGGAATAGCAAACAGATTAAAAATGATAAAGGATGGTTGTACAGTGATTTAAGCAGACTATTTCTTTTGGTTTTGCAGTAGTATTATTGACTCCACGGAGTATAGCCAGCCTCCAGGCTTCAGTGGCAGTTCTCAGGTAAGGTAATACATGTGTCTGTGCACAGCGGGGTGGGAGAGTGAGTGTGGGCATTGGGCAGAGATTAGGCACAGCTACATCCATCTCCAGGGTACAGGTCAACCCGAGTCTTGCAAATGCTTTTAACTAGTTGTATGGACAAACTGAAGCCAAGACTACAGCTGTCGGGATGACTGTGCATGATTGAGTGTCCACGTTGATGCCATCAAAGAAATCTGGTGTAGTATATTTAGACATCTGCCTGTATTCCCAAAGCTGACCCTTCCAGAGAAGAGGGGCTATTTTTTTGCTCTTCATCTCTTCTCCCAAGTGGGCAGCATTTGGGTGGGGAGGTGAATCCCAGGCCTTTTGCATTGACTTAAATAGCTTTTGAAAGCTTGACTTTCAAAACAAGAAATATTCATTCTCCAAACATACAGCCTTTTTGTAGTTTGTCCTTGTTTAGGGTCTTACAAACTATATTATAAACTAATTCACAAAGAGGGTAAAAAGTTGCGTATACAGTCAAGCCATTTGACAGGCAGCCTCCGAACTGTGATCCGCAGGGCCTCCTGGGTGCCAAAGAGCACCGCCATAGACTTGCAGCTCAGAGTGATTCAGCTGGGCAGGGAAGATGACAGATACCCAGCTCACAGTTTCAGAAAGGCTATACAGTTGTGGCTTAGACGGATGGACTGTTGGTTACATGCCAGCTCATGCCTTTGGTGCTCTCTGGTGGTGGTGGACCATCTGTGGCACACAGCAGCATCAGATTGGTAAATGAATGGGTAGAAGTGCTGTTGGATCTTATTTGATGGAGTAGCGATGTAAAGAAAAAACACCTGAATTTGGGGCTGATGTGCATATATGTGTGCATGCAGGTTTTTGGGTTTGCAGCTGTATAACCAATTGGGAATTAGAAAATTCCATCTATTAGTCTGTGGGAAAATCCTTGTTCCTGATACTGTGGTCTTGGGAGGTCTTTGCTTGAGCAAAGAACTGTATCTCTACCTCACTTCAGAGGGCAAGTGAAATGTGGGTGGAGACTTTATATTCAAGACTCTGTAATACGGTACAGTGTGTTCATTCCCCACTGACAGTACTTGTCTCAGTACTTTTCTTTCTATTTCAAAGACAAAAATTAATAGTGTAGCTATACTGCTGGTAAGTGCACAAAACAAACAAGCTAGACTTTCTAGTCATTCTGTATGACAGCCTTACTTATGTGAGAATAATCTTTTTTTTGTCCTCAAGAGTGCAAGATCTGTACTCTGTAGTACAAATTCTTCAATTAAACTTTAATATATGTTTGGATGGGGAGCTGAAAGAGAAGTCTTGAAGTTAAACGCTTCATTCAAAGGTAGTCTAGTTTCAGGAAGACTTAACCATAAAACTATTTTTAAGAGTACAAATCCAATTGTGCTTTTTTCCTAATTGTCAGTCATGGCAAAAATCATAGATTAGGCACTGCTGGCAGGAAGAAGCTATGCTAGGATGGACAGCATAGCTTTCGTTCTCAATATAATCACTTTGTGCATTGCTCACGGACATGTTCTTAGGGAAGAATTTACATGCTGCAAAGCTACAGGACAGTTTTCTTCCAGAAGCTGAGCTTCAGAAGTAAATAGTGGACAAATCGCATAGTCCCTGGGGAATTCAGCGGATAGTATTTAGTGGCAGTACCTTTCTTTTCTGCCAGAAATCAGGAGCTTGTGTGCAGCTATGAAGCTTTTCCACAGTTGTTAGAGGACTCTTTAGAGCACCTGATGGAGTTCAGATAGTAAAATCTCTTTTGATAACAGAGCAATCCGAACTAATGTCCTCAGCTAGGACAACCATAGTAGTTTTAGCAGTTGAATAAAAATTCCTTGGGTATGTTTTCTCTCTTTTCCCTTACTTTTTTTGCCTCCTGCTTCCCAGCATTGCTTAACAAGTAGGCAGGGAGCAGACTTCATAGAAACTGCGTAAATATTTGGTAAAACATGAGCAATTTAAAATGCTTAGCTGGGGAGGATCTGATGAGGATGGGTTAATGCAGTTCGATTCCCAGCACAGTTGGATCACCATGTGCCAGCCTAAGACCTGCTGCAGGGGGATCTTCCTCTTGTGACCCAGCAGGTAATTGCACAGCAGGCAAATACTTCCATGATTGATTCAGTCTCAGTGTGGACTGGGCTCATCTGGCAGATCAGACTTGGGCTTGGGTTATATCGCTCATCATGTTGCAGGTGGCTTCTCTTAACTTGGGACTGAAGTGATTGGTCTTTGATACTTGGAGTTGTCTTGAGCCCTTATCACTCCTGAGAGGCTGAGAGAGGCTGGAGCCCTTGCAGGCTGGTGCACAAAATTAGTAGGAAGACGCTATAAAACTATTCTGTTAAGCATTTCTTAAAGCTGTGAAACTTTAGAAAATTGTAGTTAAAAGGTGTTGATGTAGGAGTACTTTCTGGTGTTCTAGTTGTGTGTTATTGGAGTTGCTTTTGAGATAAAAGAAGCTGCGTAGACCATAGGTGCTGTCAATATGCAGGCGTGAGTCACAATGTCAATGTATAGCCAGGGCCCTCGCATGGGAAGTGGCATCTGAAGGTTTCATTGCTTGGGATTTGCTTTTTCCCTAAAATCTTGGATTACTGTTCATACAGGTATAAGCAGAATTTGACTGGGGCTGTAAACTTAGTTTGTTCTTGATGGCTTGCTTGTTGGCTGTAATGAGGGCAGCCTGTTCTCCTGCATAGGTTGAGGGGGACGTGTACATGAAGTGGGTTTTGTTAGTGCCATTGGGTGGCATTATGGGCCTTGTACGTGGTCAGGGACACTGTTCATTAGGGAGCCTGGTGGTTCTCAAATCTTTTAAAATTTCCCCATTAGCTTTGAGTATGTGATATGTGAGACTTCTTAAATATAAACTAAAGCAAGGTGCTCTTCATGCTTCTTGTCTAGTAGAGGAATTTGTTCCTTTTCGTTGCTAGTGATTAAAACAAGAAGTACTGTATTTGCTGTTCTGCTTCAGGAGGAGAGCTTACATAGTTTCAATCCTCTCCTTCTACCTCTCACTATTACTGCTTGGGTAGGTTGGGAAATGGCTTTAATGATGAGTTTCATGGACTTATTTTCAATTAACCTTTGAACTTTGTGGTGTCGCCTGCTTCTATCCTTATTTGCTTAGCTTTGCGGAGAGTTAGTAAGTTGCTTCAAAAGAAGTAATTCAATAACTCTTTAAAATAAACGCCACCTTCTCTTTTTAATGAGCTGTCTGCCGGGGATCTAGGAAGTATTTGTTGTATAGTCTGTTTGATTTGTGAAGCTGGAAGCCTGGTATCTTTGCCTTCTGCTGTCTATCTGTATAAATGCAAGATGTCATTTCCCAAGGGTTGCTGCTCTCTGTCCTGTGTGTGAGGCTGGAATCAATGAATTATCAAAGGTTCAGGAAACAAGAGCTGTCTAAAAGCAGCTTTTCTTGTTTGTCAAGTTAAAGGGTGCAACATAGGACCCTTAAGAATAACTGTTGTCGGTGGCAAGATCTTCATTTATTGTCATTGTACGCTTCTAACCCTTCACATATGATGTATAAATTGTTTATAATTTGGTAATATCTACTGAAATGAAACCCAGGCCTGGCTTTGCATTTCTGAAGTGTCCTCTCTTTTCTGTTCAGACCAAAAAGCAGCCATGGTATAACAGCACGCTGGCCTCACGACGCAAGCGGCTCACAGCTCATTTTGAGGACCTAGAGCAGTGCTATTTTTCCACCAGGATGACACGTGTCTCGGGTGAGTTCCTCTTGTGTGGTGTTCAGCTTCTGACATCAGCTACCTCTTACAGTGCCTAGTCCTCAGAAAAGACTTGGTTTTGACAGAGCAGCTTTCACTTCTTCCTTGCATGGGAATGTTGCTGTACATATTTGTGTTACTCCGGTCATCCCATTTTGCTTTTCTTGAGAAATCTTTGAAGTTGCTAAATCTAGAAAATTTAATCCTGTCACTTTGGAGGGGCACATACATTGCTTTGTAATCCTATACTGTGAAGGGCATAACCCACAATAAACAATTTCACTGATGCTCATTCTGAAGATGCAAATGTTTGAAAGAAATGTTTGAAAGCAGTGGTTGGGTTGTCTTTCTACTAGATGTGGTATAAACACAGTAGTTAAAAACACTGCTATTGAAATACTACAGAGGTATAAACATAAAATGATAAATTCTCCTGTATTTAGCATGCAATAGGACACTTGGAGGTTATCCTTTGTTGTCTAGATTGGGTCTTGGTTAACAAATGGCTTGGAGTGTAGAAGCTGAGTGTGCAGCAATGTTGTTGTCCCATGGGGCACACCTTAGATTTAAGATTTGTTTTGTAGAATTAGAAGGTGTTTTCACAATTGCCTAGATTGCTTCATTCATAATTGAGTAACAGTGTGACAGCAGCTAGACTAATTGTTACCTAGTGGATGGATGGTTCTTAATTACATGACAAGATTCTCTTAAGAAACAAACGGGTCAAATGAGAATGTCTTGAGGGTGAGACAGGTTGCTCGGTGGCCCCTCTGGGAAAGAAACCAGCTTTGGGAAAAATGTTTCAGGCAATGGGCTGTGGCAGGCAAGAGATTTGCAGCACCAAGCTGCAAGCTGCAGCTCATAGGAAGAATGATAGACTGCAGCAAGGAGCAGGGAGCAGCCAGCCCTCAGGGGATGGGAAGAATCTCCTAGGGACAAGAGGGAACCAGGCAGAGGTTGCTGCAGCGGGGTATCTTTACTTGTAGCCTTGGAAGGCAAGGACCAACCTCCCAGGACACAGAGATCAGCCAGAGAGCTGGGGTAGAAACCCCTGCTTTTTCTTCTCTGTTAATTCAGTTTAAGTATTATTAACTTTAAAATAAATAAAAATGAGGCTCTGTTGTTATGTCTACATCTTCTACCTACTTCAGAGCAGTGACTGACTAGGTTCTCATGGTGCACAGCAAAATAATTCTGACAAGGAATACAGCACATTGAGAGGGTGCTTCAGTAGCTGGAAGATCGCAGAAGCCGGTTGTATGTGACTAGCCAGTTTCCTGTGAAGCGCTAGCAAGTGCTTTGCGGAATATAGTACTTCACGGAATACAGTACTTCACAGATCGCACAGAGATGTTTTCATGTGGTGCTATCTTGGTGATGCATAACCGAGTTTATGTTAAAATAATACTTATTAACCAAGGATAACAAATGGGGCTCTTCCCAGCATTCCCTTGTAGAAGACATCTTTCTTCATAATTGGAACTATAAATATGAATGTGGTGAAACTGTTTCTTGTATTCGTATGTGTCAGCTGCACCAAGAGCGGAGGGTTTGCAAGTGCAGGTTTTTCCTAAATAGGGGATAACCTGTGGTACTTGATTAACTTTTCTTCTCTTAGTCATTCTTCCTTTTTTACACATTTTAAATAGGATTTAATGTGGATTTAAAGCTTTTGGCAAGAAGTGCCCATGAATGTTCTAGTAGGCAGTGGAGACATAATATAACTGTAATTACGAAATGGCCTTGCACTTTGATGGGGAAAATGTCTTGAGAAATAACATTCGGTTTTTCAAGCACAGAAACAGAATAAATTATAGGAGGACTTTGTGCTTGATCTCTAAATGAGGGAAATGGAAGAGTAGCAGCTATTTGTTCCTATCATAGTGTCGAAGGAAGAAACAGTCTTTGAAAAATGCTGACTGATATTTATGTGCTTCTTCTCAAGCTGTTTCCTATACTGGTCAGGTGCTGATGATTTTAATTAGGAGCACCACTTTGTTCATTTTGCCCCTTTTGATCCATCAGACATGGGTAATATATATGCTAGTACCCTTAAACATGCTAATTACTAGCCTTCACTGTTCCTTTATATGATCAAACATTAAATAGCATATAAGGGACACTTCAAAATGCCTTACAAGTGTAGAGCAAGATAATAATTTCTTATGGCAAGGAATTACCAGGGTGCAAAGTGATTATTCTCTCTTGTTTTCCCACAAGAGATCACAGCTCTATTTTGCTTTTATAGATCAACCTTTTCCTTTTTTCACCCCAGTACTTCCAAAGCTTTCTAGTAAGTGGAGCTTTGTCATTTCCTTCTGCTGCTGATAAAATGGATAAGGGTAACTTCAACCAATGGGTGAAATTTGATCTCAGCCATGCCAGCGAGTCGTGTGTATGGTTTCCCTGCTGCTGCAGTGGATGCTGTGGTTTAACAGGCGACAAGGTGCACAGTACCTGTAAACCAAGGTGCTGTGCATTAGTGCTGCAAGAGCAGCGATAGCTGTAGTTCCCTTGTATTGCATTGGTGCAAAAAGATAAAGCGAAGGTGGGAGCATTAGAGGAGGAAAGGCAGAATAGCTGCAAATTCTGGGAGTTATTACAAAGCCTGAAGGCTCTACCTAATGTTTGACTGCAGATGCATGATCATATTGGGAACCCTGGCTTGCCCATGCGGCATTGCTGTAGGTTAGGAATTTTTCCTTATTTAGGAAATATTAAATTTTAAAATGGTTTAAATAAAATTCTGTTCATACCAAGAAAAGTTGGGACTTCTGAGGAATCGGGGAATGACTTTCAACTATCTACACTGTAATTTATTTTTAACTTTTGTAGTAAACTGTTCTATTTCCCACAGAATATTTATCATCATTATTCAAGCTGGCTCAATTTCACCATGTCTGCTGAAGGTCATAATTTTCACAAAACTTACAGTACAGGGAGTCTTCTGGTTTCATGCTTGTCTTCCTTCTCCAGCCCTGAAACAACTCTCCCTTAGCTCTGTTGCTTTTGGAGTAAGAAGACAAATGTTTTTTAGTAAAAGTATTTTGAATGTAATTGACACCAAACATAAGCATATTGTAACAGAAATACAAGGAAAGGAATATACTTTCACCTCCACAGAAAACTAGATGTATTCTTCACTGTGCATTTTGATAGGCTTGAAGGTTTTCTGTTAATAATCTGGTATGACCCATGGGCTTTGAATTTGAATAAAATAAATGAGCTTACCAGGAAAGCTGTATTTGTGATCTTTAGGCAGATTCTCAGCACGGTAAGTTCACCTAGCATTGCAGTGGAAAGACTTAACTTGTGCTCTGAAAAATCATACTGCCTTCAGGGAATGCTAGAGGTGAGAGGAAACCTGTTCTTGACCACGAATCCTCCCCAAATAACAATCAGAGGTAGTGTCACATGAAGACATGCATCTTTATTTTTTTTTTTTTTTGCTGTTGAGTTTATCTTCTTACTCTCTTTCTGTCCTCCCCAATGCTGCTGCCTCTCCCTAGATGACAGCAGAACCACAAGCCAGCTGGATGAGTTTCAGGAGTGTCTATCCAAGTTCACGCGCTACAATTCTGTCCGACCCCTGGCAACACTGTCATACGCTAGTGACCTCTACAATGGCTCCAGCATAGTATCCAGGTAAGACATACTGCGGCTCTGACAGTGCATCTCATGCTGATACAGGCTGCTGAGGCTGAGTTAGTAACCTGTATTAAACAATTTATGGTCTGTACATATATATTCTTTGCAGTCGCTTCCCAAAAACAGTTTTGCAAATGTGTGATTATCATTGATCTGCGAAGGTAGTTGAGTGCCACAGTAGTACCTTTTATTCCTGTTGGTGTTGGTCAAGACCAGATGCAGAACCTTTGAGGAGCCAGTGAATATCTGCAGCTGTTGTGATAAAGCACAAAGCCTGTTGTAGGCTCAGTCCTCTTCATGTTAGTTTAATTGCGTTGTAAGTGATGCAGTTCTAGTGTTTTAAGAAACATCCATCTTGCTTGGTGTTGGTAATTGTAAGAATCTGTGATGGTTTTAAATATTGTTGGTAGATCCAGTCATAATGGCAAATGTTAAAAAGCTGAGTTGTTTTTAACTGTGATGGCTTGAACTCTTGAGCGTTGGAAGCTCTTTTTACAGTGCTCAACACTAGTGAGGGGTGGTTGTGGTAAAGCCAACTCGACAGCTCTGTTCTTGCCAGCAATAACTGTGTCCCCTGCCGTGGGGGGTGGTTGTCCTGTACATTGCTGCTGAAGCTCATCTGAGCCTCCTGTGGACCAGTTTGGACACTCAACTGGTGAAATGCTATTGACTGTCTTTCAACAGAATTAGTTTCTTCTAGATTAGCTCCATGAACCGACTCCCTTAGGGATCAGGCTTCAGAGAGCACATGGGACAGGGAGAGGCTGGAACCTGCCAACAGCCCTAACCTTAAACTGGTTTCAGCAGCTGTGGAAGCATACCTTGGGGGATTTAATTAGTCTGTGGTAGCTTGTTTGGAGCTGGTTGTGGTGGAAAAAATGATGCAACATGTTAACTGGGAAATCTTTTCCACGTGGCATATGTGGGACCTGTTATCTTCTTACAGGCACGTTTCACAAATTTAAATGTTTGTTCACTGCAACCTTTTGAGGGAGAGAGAAGTAGTATCATCTCTATTTTATACATGGGGAGCAGGAGATCCAAAGTGGACATACTTGAGGTCTTGACAGAAACATTACAATGACATGATGTTTGTCCTTGGGTTTTCTGAGTCTTGATCTAATGCCTTACAAAGGGGCTGTTTCGACAGTGACAGAACAGCTTGAATGTTTGTTGAAAAGACCCCAAGAAATTTGTACTACTTGAAGAAATTGAGGCATGTGTGGCATAGAATACCCAGGTTTTTTTTAAAGCAGCGTTGATTCCTTAACTACTGCAATATGTAGCAGGAATGTATAATGTCCGACTTAGCCACAGAGGTCAGAACACAATAATCACTGATCTGACGTATATTTAACCTGCAGTGATTGGGTTCACACTAGCTGCAATGAAATGCAGATGGGAATCTCACGGCAACGTAGACAGACTTCCTCAGCTACCAACTTCAGCACGGATTGGATTTTGCTCTTTTTGCCCTTTCTTCTCCTTGACATTCTGCAAGAGCAGCATTTTTGTGGTATTTGGTTAGAAAATGCTGGAAGGGCAGTAAATCTTGCTCCCATTTTCAAGGCGTTACAATTCTTGGGTGAAATACATGTTTGGAAAGTATGTGTGTTACTGTTAGAATGAAGATACTGTGGGGCCTCCCTCCAAGCCAGTGCTAGAATCGGTAGTTAAATGCATTTAACTGCAAAATAACTTGGCTTCCAACTCAGGGTTCTCCCCTTTTACTTATGAAAGCATTTAAGAAATTTTTAGGAATTTTAGTATGTGGGCTGAGTAAGACTGTTCACATCTGAGTGTGTCAAGTGCTTTGGTAAAGCAGGGCTGGTGAATGTGCTGCTGCTGTAACTCTTGTTAGCTTCTGGCTATTCAACCAGTTCCTTTAAAGTTTGAATTTGTTAATCAAGAGTTTACATGTAGCATATGTTGGCCAACACACTTCTGTGTTCATCATTGTTCTTTATCCAAATTAATAGACTCAAGTTCAGAGAGAGTCTGTGAAGCTAAATGAGGGGGGTGTGTGTTGGTGATGGCAGCTTAAGATAGTAAGAGCAGCTTTTAGATACCCACGGATGGGCCAAACTAATTATTGGGGCACTTTAAAAGCTTATAATTCTCATTTTTTTAAATGCTGTGAAAAGTTTTATTGTTTATTTGGTCCACGGCACTGATTTCTAAAGGTCTTCCTGGGCATGCAGTAGGAAACACTGACAAAAAGACAAAAAGTAAGTCTTGCTGCTTAGCTGTTGCTGTTGAGACAAGCGCGAATATAAGATCAATAAGTAAGGAATCCGCAATTTTTTTAGAAAGTATTTTAAAGGGATATTTTAAGTATGCGTAAGAATAAAAGTAGAATTGACTGGAAGTTAAACTTCCTTGTACTTAATTTAGTTTGTGTTCTTTTTTTTTTAAATAAACTGCTGTTACAAATGGACAGAATACAGAAGTGTTTGGTTTGTATTGTTTTAACCCTACATGAAGTTCACACACTGAACTCCAAAAGATCTGCTGTCTTAAAGAGGTTTTTTAAGATGTATTAGCTTTACCTTTGCAAAGGAAGAAGATGGAAATATGTTCCTTATCTGCAGAACCTTGATGTTTGGGAAGGGAAATAAAATTGGGTTTATGGTAACAGGGTAAAAAGTGTAATTAAAAGACTGTATATAAACAGGCTGAAAAAAAACCCCAACCCTGAAACTGAGCAGCAACAGTATTCTCCTGAGCGCCTTGCCACAGGCGCATTTATGAATGTCTGGACTTCTTGAGGACTAATAAAAGACCATAAACAATACTATATATGTTGTGTTACTGTAAAAATTCTGATGAAATATTTCGGAAAGCTACAATTGCCTTTTCAGATGCAGGGACACAAGCCAGCGCTCTGCTCTCCAGTTCCAGCTTTCCCCAGCCTGGCAGGGAGCTTGCCCGGGGGACCCGTACTGAGCCTGGCTGGGCTGGCAGCTCTGCAGCAGCCGTGCAGCATCCGCACGGTGGCAGCCGTCGGTTGCGGTGCTGGCAGCGCGGGGCTGCGGGCAGGGGGTGGGGGACCGATGCAGGGCTGGTACCGAAGCTATGCATCTTCCATTGTGGGCTTACAGCCTTATTTAGCAAGGTGCATGCAAGTGCAATCATAAGCCCTGTGAGGGAGAGCTTTCTTACCTTGCTTAGAAACATGCTCATAAGCAAAATTTACAGTGCTCAGTCGTCTTCCCCCTGCCCCCCGCATTTGCTTCAAGAAATGCAGATTAACAGAGAAGGATGTTCAGTGAAAACATGTTCAAGGCTTTGCAAGGGCAGGTCCCTCAGTTTTGCTTTAACATTAGGGAGACTTTCAGCATGCTTGCAATGTGAATGTATACGTACTTCTATGCTAAATGGTTTTTATACACTCAGTTCTCTTAAGTACACAGTATTTACACGGTTTTCACGAGTACATTAAGTTTTGTTAGAACTGGGCCAAGGAATAAATTTTCCATTTATTATGCCCCCAGACAGAGCAGTCGTCAGAGCTTAGCTTTTCTTCTCTCTGCTTGCTGTGGCAGTAAATAGTAAAGGCTTTCTTTTAAAGATGAGTCTGTAAACTGCAGCGTTAGCATTACAATGATTTATGTAGAAAATTGCTTTAGCACTGTCAGAGGCCTTCAGAGAATAATGTGGCAGTCTTTCATATTTTAAAAAAAGAACAGAAAAATCCAAGAAACAGACTACAGCAAAATGTCTGTCTGAAACCTGGTTATCAGAAAGCTGGTTCTTCCTGCCCAGTGATTCCCAGGTCTGGTGGAAACATGAGTACATCTCTCCCAGAGGTCTAGGGGCAAAAATGGTGTGGGGTTTTGTCATCTGCTCAGACTTCAAATTCTTCTGGGCTAGCTTACCATTTCTCTGAAAGGTCTTGAAATGACATCTGAAGGGTTTTGGGTAGCCAAGATTATTTATCTAAAGGTGTAGTGATTTACAGAGAGGGAAAGAAACAGCTTGGGGTTTGGCTCCTGAAACCTTACTCATCTGTTGAATTTTGAGACTGTTCAAAACCTGGATCTTACCTTTGGGGTCCGTTACTCTTTTTTTTTTTTTTTTTTTCTTCCTTCATTGCTTGCTTATTATTCTGTTACCTCTAAGCAGTGAACAAGATATGAAGAGGTTTCTCTTAGCATTCAAACAGTACGATTAAGTTGCTTTTAAGGTTGTATTTTTGTTTGTGTTGAACCTTTCAGTAACGTGACCTGAAGTCCTTTCTTCAAAGGTAAGCTTAAAAGAAAAAACGTCCGTTAGGAGTATGTTTTCCATCTGTTCATTGAACCATCCTTTTTTTTTTTTTTTTCCCCCCTCTTTACTTCGGACTACAATTACTTGTCCATGTAAGTTCTCAGATCCAGACTTTAATAACAAGATACCTTTTAGTTCTGTCTGCCATACCAAGCCCATTTTCCCATCCTGCTCTTTTTTTTTTTTTTTTTTTTTTTTTTTAAATGCCCTGGACTGGCTAGGATTAGATGAGCCATTCTATTAAGTTTGTGATCAGCAATGCTTCTGTCTTGGTGGTAAAGATAAATGGAAGAAATGTAAGTGGGTTTATCTTTCACAGGATTATGTTTCAGAGTACAGTAGATGCTGCTCCTTGGGAAGATGAGAAATGAGGAGGGCCAAATTTTTCTTGTAGTCTGTTAAATTGATCATTTTTTAAACGCACTCTTATTTACAAGTGGCAACTCCAAACTGTGGATGGATCTGTTTTATTTGGACTGTTCCACAACTGGAAAGAGAAATGCTTGGATAAAGAGACTTGAACTGCAGAGTGGCTGAGGAAACTTGAAGTATGATACCCTGAACCTACTTGAAGTTTGTGCTTCTCCTCTGGTTCTCTTACCTTACTTCATCTGAGGTTTTAGCCCACAGACTGGAGGTTGTCTGGGGCTGGAATGGGATTTTGTTTAATTAGAGCTGAGTAAAGGACAGAGCCTTTCCCTAACTTTCTCTTCTTTTTCTCTGGAGTACAGAACCAATACGTTTCCTAGTACATAATTGTGGTCTGGATCCCTTGAGCAGAAGCTAAATTTGACTTGTACCCAGCAGAAGAGTTATATAGGTGTCAGTTCAGATCTCTGAATTCAGAGTTCAGAGACACTCTCAACTCTGTAACATCCCCAGGACCGACTGCTAGTACCAAAAGGGACTCTGAAACCAGGAAAGAGTATGTCTGCTTCTATCTCCAGTCTTGACCTGAAAAGTAACCTTCTGGTGACTGCAGTGACACTGCAGAGAGAGAAGTCTGTTCTTCCATCAACATAAGCTTTCACTTTTAGGGGTAAAACTTAAATAACTTGAGATTAGGAAGTTAATGAATGGAAGTTGCATGGTCACCAGTGGGACCTCATTTTTTTCCTAGTAACTTCAGACTATTTGATAGTAGGAAGATCTTTTTGCTATTATGCTCTCTTAGTACTTCAAACCTGTCTCCATCTGCAGATAATTAGATGAGGTTTCTTTAGTTTGATTTAAATTTTGTGAATCTTTATAAATGGTCTGTTAAAAGTATTGAACAGTCTTTTGATGAATTTGGGAATCAGGTTTTAAACCAAACGTTTTAAACGATGATTGCTCATCATGTTTTTTTTTTCTTTATTGATATCTTGGAGAAACTTTGTGCAGTTTCCATAAGCAGTTTCCATTTCTTGGCACACGCCGTGTTGTGGTCTCTGGCTGCAGTGTGGGGCAGTCGAGCATTGGAGCAGGCTTCCCAAAGAGGTGGTGCGAGCTCCATCCTCAGAGATATTCAAGAACTGGCTGGAGAAAGCCCTGGGCAGCCTGATCTGACCAAAGAGCTGCCCCTGCTCTGAGCAGGATATTGGACTAGAGACCTCCAAGTCTTGGGGACGGTATTCTTGTGATAAAGGCACATGATCAGCTTGTTAGAAACTGGAGATTCTGTCCTTGACTTTCTGCCGAGTGTCTTCCTCTGGCCTTAGGTTTTAAGGAAAAGCGATGCGCTACATGTGGCAAAGCCACATAATGACAAAGTGAAATTCACTTCCTACGAACTTTGGGATCCCCCACTTGCAAATGGGGTTTAATTTAAACAGGATTGTATTTATCAGAATAAGATTGGGCTTTTTTGAAGAGATGCTTCATAAGTGCAGGAGTGTAAGATGGATGCTGTAGTGTCAGGAATGTCTTCTGAGAGATTAGTATTTAGGGTAGGAGGATGGTACCATGTGGAAGTTGTATTACATCATTGCATCCACCCCTTCTTGTTTCATCAGGACAAAAATCTTTTCTGTGAGGCTGCAGGTAGCTGCCCTTCTGTTCCTCCTGATGTTCATGTAATAATGGCTATCGTCAGGCAGCAGTGCTGTGTCTTGGCCTCAGGAATTCGACCTTCAAGGCACGAAAGCTGTGGGTTTGCAGCATCTTCTATGCAGAACTTCCATGCTGACCGTGTTGGTAAAAGGCAAAGACAGATTTCCCTTGATTACCCCCAATTTTATTGCTTTCTTTCAACATTGAATGTTGATACAGTGAATTTTTGCATCTGCTTGAATTAACGAGCCTGTTACTAATAGAACATGAATTTCTGTAGCTTATTACAGTGTTCTTTTAATTCTCTAGCCATATTTGTTGGAAATGCCTGAATTTCCTAGGAGGTCATTATCTGAAAAGCATTACTATGCCTTTGGGTTTTTTGTTTGTTCCTTCCTTGCTGACTAGGGGAGTTAGTCTGTTAAATGGTAGGTAGTTGAAAAAATATATTGAGGTGGTGTGTTAAGGCATGCGAAAACGTATGGTGTGGGCTTAAACAGTTCTGAGAAAAACCTTACAAGCAGCTCAGCCTGGAGAAGAGGCTTGAGCTAATGATGATTCGTATCATCTGTATTAATAAATACAGACTCCAAGACAGAGATGTTTGGGATTTATATGTTGCATAGGTGTTTTGTAGGATAAGTTATGAAGTGCCACGTATGTTCTTACAGGATTATATACAAGCGTGTGTATGCATTTGTGCAAATGAAGGTTGAAGTCAGATCAAGTTTCTCTATACGATAGTGTGTGAAATTTAGGGTATTCATAAGTACCGTTGTTTTTTCTGAAGAATGGTTTAAGGATAGCATACAAAATACTGACCGGAAAAGATTCAAAATACCATCGAAACAATCTCCTGAAACAGATTTAGCAGCTGGATGAAAAATGCTTCAAATGGCATTTTAACCTCATTCCATCATGACCAGGCAGCAGGACCATCGGAGTTAATTGCCCCAGCCTATTCTCTGGCTCCTCGAGACGGCTCATCTGCAGCGTATGGACTCGATATTTATGAAGGCTGATGTCCTGCTCGTGGCGCCTGTTGGATTGAGCTGAGGTGCCTAAAGAGGTTACTGTCTCCAGCTGTCCCTCCTGATGCTCTGCTGCAGGGTGTCTGGCAGAAGAGCTGGTGGCGGTGTCAGGTGAATTCAGAGGCTTGGGTTAACAATATGGCAGGCTGTGTACTGGGACACTGGGCTGGGTGGTGATTTGTTCTGAGAAATGGGACCTCTGGCAACGTGGTCAGCTGGACACAGAAATGTCTTCAGCTGCAGCAGCTGGAATCATGAATTGAAGCCTATGGACAGACCATGTTGTTTGCAGTCCCAGTATTGATGGAGGTTTCCGGTGCTGACCTCTTTCAGACATTTCTTCCCATGCCTCTTCAGCTCTGTCAGCAGCTACTGTACTCAGTTTTGAAGAAACAAAATCCTTGTTGGTGTAGTAATAAATGTGGTGGCTTGAAAACAAGCTTGCAAGCTTTTGAATGGCCTTATTTAGAAAGTACTTTGATGTCTGTCACAATTGATTGAGTTCGTTCCTACTTAACGGCATAATCCTGGTAAGACGGTACTGCTGTGCCGACAACCTTGCAACTTGTCATGGAGCAGGGTTTCCTACCTCAAACCTGCTCCTTATACAGCTTGGGCTGAGGCTGCTGCCTTCTTTTTGGGAAGTGTTTCCCAAGCTTGAATGCAGAAAGAAGGCAGCTGAGTATGTTTGGAGTCTTAAAACCTCTTCCACCTTAGTGTTTTGTAATATTGAGGCTGTGTTCCTGCTACTGTCAGAGCTGTTCATAACCTACTGTGTATCAGCCCAGCTGGGAGAAATGGCAGATCCTGGTTTTCAAATATAAATAGGTTAACCGAAATATTACAGCAGGCAGACTTATAATTTGGCTTGAATTTTAAATAGTGTCGTAAGAAACATTCTGCATTTAACTGTTGGCATTTTTAGTTAACATTTCTCTACTCTAGCTTATTTAAAATGGTGTTTGTGGAAAAACTGAATCTAATCCTCATTAACTTGCATGGTAGTTGTTTGCAACGGCTTTGGCTCATTGTACTTCTGTGTATCTGGCATATAAACCCGGGGATTGTCGTCATCTTCTCTTCAGCATGCAGAAGAGCATCGCCTAGCAGTAAAGTGGCTTTTCATCAATACGCTTTATGTTCAGTTGCTTGCAAAATTCAGTAGTTCCCTATAGGTTTTCTCATCATTAGTGCTAATTAAGCCAGGTTCCCCTGAATACGCGTGTGAAAAAAACCCCACAAAACTTAGGCAGTAGAACAGGATGTCTCTAGCTATGGAGTCTTATACGCAAGGCTGGAAGTCTGCTATGGCTTCCTGGGAGATTGTGGGTTGTATTTAGAGGAGATTAGGTTCAAGGTCACTTCCCCTTGCTTCCCCCCCAAAGTAGAGGGGATCGTGGTTCTGAAAATTGAGCTATTGCAGGAGGCATAATTAATCTCTTGTAGCATCGTATATTCTCTCATTGGGTTTAAAAAGAAAAAAGAATGACTCTGTTTTATCTAGCGATGACAAAGCATGAAAGTAGCTCTGTTTTGGTTTTGATTTCAGAGCTGTGAGATGGGACTAAGCCCACCAAACCTCCTTAATTCAGATTTAATATTTTCCTTTAAACAAGCTCTTTATGGAATGAGAGTATCACTAAGTGGTCTCTGTTAGAACTGATGGCATTTCATTACCTTAAAAGGATTTTTGTGAGCATGAAGTGGGCCTGGAACTAGGTCTAATGACATTACTTTGTCAGCGTGGTACCTTTTTATGCCTTTCTTCGAATGGAGCAAAATAAAACTCCAGGCTACTGTGGCTACAAGAAAGATGCTGAAAGTGTGACTGCAGCATGACTGGTGCAATAATGTCTTCCCAAGGGAGCCCGGAGCTGAGGACTGTCCTTCTCTGTGTAGCGCAGGCTTTGATAAACTGTTAAAATGCCCTTCCCTCTCTGTTTCCCAGCTGGGGTGGGGTGGGGGGAGATAACACACAGAGCTGACTTTCTAGCATCTTCTTTTTACGCTTCAAGTAGAGGTTTGCTTGGGGGAGTGTATTCCCATCAGATGTTTGAAGCCTGGAGGAGGTGTGATGGCAGGGAGGGTACCCGAGGTATGTACAGCAGCAGCTGGTGCTGCTGAACCTGGAGCTGGAATATCCCAAACAACTCCATGGAATGGGATCAAACTGAAATAGTTTGAGGTCCTCTGTCCCACGGTTTTCATTAGACTTCCATTAGACCTGAATCTGATCCCTTGGGAGGCCATAATTATAATAGCCAAGACAACTTTACTTTGATTAGAGGACAAATCTGGCAATTTTCTGGTAATCTGGGGGTCACAGCTAACACAATCTGATTCTTAGGGATTAAGGTGTTTGCTCTCTGACAGGATGCATTTAAGTGGAGTCTCATTTATACAATTAATTTATCCATGTAGCAGTCTAGAGATCGAAGGGTTTTTTCTTTAAGTGGTCCTTCCTGAATAGAGATTGCAGTAACCCATCTGGGATTGTGGTATGCTCGCTCAGTTTATAGTTTGGAAGACATTTAGCAGCATGGGGGTTTAAATCAGGGAATGTATTCAACCAGCAGTGGTCTATCCTTGTCCCTGTGGCACAGGCCTTCGGAATAGTAGCAGTGACCTTACGTAGGTGGTGCCTTGGAGTAGGGAGTAACTAATGAAACTGTTGCTTTGTTAAACACACACACACACGCGCACACCCAGCCACCCACCCAACACTTTTCATTTCAGCTGCACACAGGTTTAGCAAAACAGTCTTTTGATACCAAAACTTCATATGGCGCGTCTCGGTAGCCTTTGTTTTTATATGTGACAAAAAACAGACTGAGCTGATGGAGCACAAAATCTGAGCACTGTAATAGCAGCTTCTTATGCCTGAATGTGGCTTTGTTTTTCAAAACTGCAAATTAGTATGCTAGTGCATGCTTAGTGACACTAATTATTTTGCCTTAAAATATCAGTCTGCTGTAAAAACAGTCTTTAAAAGGTATGTGATATTAATACCAATGTCTGTATTGGTCCCAGTTGCTGAACAATGCAGTGGTGGCCATGGTGTTGGATTGTAACCTAAATTTCTAATCTTTGACTTCGATGCCTCAAAATGGGTATTGGAAATAGGCAACCAGGCTATATAAGGTGGTGGGACCTGGGATTGTTAGAAGTGAGAGGATATCCTTCAGAGGTCAGGGAGTGGAAACGTCAAGTGAGAAAGACTCCAAGGAAATGTAAGTGAAGAGCGAAAGCTGCTG
Source organism: Sagittarius serpentarius (assembly GCA_034782735.1). Taxonomy (NCBI): domain Eukaryota; kingdom Metazoa; phylum Chordata; class Aves; order Accipitriformes; family Sagittariidae; genus Sagittarius; species Sagittarius serpentarius. The sequence goes on along the minus strand of JAVKLA010000090.1, from coordinate 32,050,283 downwards.
TTCTCTCTCCTTTCTCCCATCATTAAGTCCCCAAAACTGAAAACAATGTATCCATTTTTTGCAATTAAATATAGGGCCATGGCAAGATAGGAGTTGTGGTTAGAGATACAGAAATAGAAACAGCACCATATTAGGTAGAAGTAGAATTAAAAGGCTTTGGTGTATTCAGGGAGGAAATATATATATATACACACACACACGCATGTATATATATATATATATAGTCCCATGAGAGGGACTGAGTCATCCACTTTGTGGAAATGGCAACTCCTGTGGTCACAGCTGAGGCATTTGTGATTATAGTAGCAATTGTAGAGTGCGTGCATGGAAAGGGGAGAGGAGCAGTTGGCTGCAGACCTTTAATTGTAACTAGTGATGCAGTTAAAGGCAAATGCAGTTAGATGCAACCCCCACCCTCTTCTCCTGGTTTGAAGGAGTAGATATAGCACGTAGCCATTTCTCAGGGAAGCTGGCTGGGCTAGGTGACCCCCAGGGCATTTCAAACTGCAATTTCAAGTACAGCGTGAGCTGCCCTGGGGGTCAGCTTGGAGGGCACGTAGCCCCATGCCGTCCCTGCAGAAGACGACAGAGCATGCCAACTGATCACTGCCTGTAGAGTTGTCTTGCGGCTTTCCAGCATCCACAGTCATTGCATCGGGGATATTAAAGGGTATATACATATTTATTTCCCTTAGTATCTGGTATGGACCAGTTGTTCATGGATTACTGTTGTCAGGTTCACTCTGCCATCAGCATGTCCTGCAGGAGTAAGTACCTGGAATGTGTGTGTGGGGGGTGTCTTTTAAAGTGTAACTGGGAGGGGGGAAATCCTCATCTGTCCCAAATCAATCTTCTGATGAGTGCCTCCTGGTTCTAGTGTGGAGAGACTTGTTGAACACCAGTCTTGCTGTCACCTTGTTCATAGCCCTTTTGGTAAGGCAGCTGCTCCATTCATTTAATCAATTTAGTTGCCAATCTGTATGCGTTCTCTAACTCCAGTGTGTCCTTCTGGGAATGTGGAGAACAACTGCACACAGCATCAGGATGCGAATGTAGCAAGGCATTATACAATGGCATAACTGGTAAATACTTATTCTTTACTCTTTCTCCACTGGTCTACCCTCAAGACCAAGCCAAACTTCCAGACATATTTGAGAAGCAATTTATTTCATAATTCCATTTGTTAGCTATGAGTGCTCCCCAAGGTTGTAGGTCTTAGCATTAAAATGAAGCAATTGATTTATAATCTCACAGATTGAGAATAAAGATAAGGAGCAGAGAAACCAAAACTATTTTCTAGCAGCTCTTAGTGGTATTTGCATAGGATGCTGGTCATTAACTTCTCAGGAAAAAGAAAGCAGTGACTTGGGAATGGGACGTTTGTCTTCTGTTTTCCCTAGAGCAAAACAATCGGTTCCTTTCAGTTTGATTTTTTTATAAGTAAATACTGTTGCAGATTTATAAATCGTTTTCAAATATCCTGGAGTTTCCTTGTAAAAATAGGTTTTTAAAAAAAAAAAGGAGCAATTGCTAATTGTTTCTAGTGTGCACATCTTTGAGGAGCAAGGACTGCTGCTAGTCCAAAAGGGAACGTCACTGGATGTTCAGATGATCTAAAATATGGCTTACCTCTAGTGCTTCCCTAAAAAAAACGAAAACGTCTGAACTGGTCTGCTGTTTCTAGAAGGAGGTTGCTTCAAGCCAGGACTGAGGTAGGTTTGTAGCACGAACAGACAGTTGGTGCTCCATCTGCCCTCTGAGATGGTGAAAACGTTCATTGTCAGTCCCACGTTAAGTCTACTTAAAATAGTGCTACCGAACCACACTGCTCTTGTTTTAGCAGGACATTAATAGCCATTGCAGGCATGTTTTATGTGTTGCTTTGGCTCGCTGGTGGCTCTGTGCCTCTCGCCATGTGTGAAGTGGATGCTGTTGTCTAGCTGGTTTCTCTTGACTTGATGGCCTTTTTTAAAAAGGATAAAGTATTTCCTATTACTCTATCGCATGTTATCATTGTGCTAATGATCAACTCGCTTTGACTGTAGAAATGTATCACCTGCAAACCAGAATGTGGTGGTTGTTCAGAGCTGGCCCTGTTGTCTTTTGACAAAGTAAAACTAAGTTCTCTTGTGAATTTTCATATAGGCTTGTCTATGAGCAAGCACTTACATTGACACAAAGACTTCAAGCAGTAAGTGACAGGAATACCATCGAGCTAGTTAAATGCAAATAAGCCTTGCTTAATACTAAACGTATTTAGAAGACTTTGTAGGAAAAAGCATGAAAATAACTGTTGCTATGCAAGTGGGCTGTTTGTGCTAATCCTGATGAGTACGGGGGAAGCAGAGCTTTGCAAATATTAGGAATAGTTTTATATGTTAAATAATCCACTTGATTAACTACTTAGATTTTTCATATTTTTCTTCGTAAATCGCTTGCTGAAAGCTAACTGGCAGAAAGTGAGAGCACTTGTTGTACCAGGACTGTGCATAGATGATGGAGGCCAAGGTGCAAGCGTACATTAGGCTTGCTGTGTTGGGTTTGCCTGCCTGCCTCACAGCCAATAAACATCTGTACAGGTGGTGGTTTATTTCTGCATCCCTTTCTTCCCTGCAGTGTCTTTGATGTTGTTTGAAGGTCACAGGTCTGACAGTCAATTTCATTGGTTGATGCTTTTTATTAATTTTTTTAATGATGCATTAACTTCTATAGACATATTGAAATACTCATTTGTTATGTCTACAGCTTGTCTCTCTGTAAAGAAAAAAAAAATAAAAAAAAAAACCTGAATTAATGCTAGAGAAGCAAACCCACCCCAGGTGAGAGAGGTTCTATTCTGTTCTAATAACTTGGCTTTTTACCAGACATTGTAATACGTTATTTTTTTTCTTCAGCAGAAGGCTAAGGGTATAAATTGAACCCAAGTAGATGGATCGCTGCCATCAGTTTAGTTGCGCTTTGCCTGAATCCACAGGGCAGCGAGCAGGAGCTGAGGCACTGGTTCAATTAAGACTGTGGTACAAGTAAATCCATTGTATTGTTACAGAGGCTTTCGATTATAAAGTTCTTCCATAGATTAGGATGAGCTGACAAGACAGGACAGGCCTGAACGGAGCTTTTGTCCTGTTTGTATAAGAAGTGATTAGACTAGGGTAGATCTGGGGCAGGGGGAGAGCAGTCTGGCTGCTTAGATGACTTATTGCCCTTTCCTGTTTTATGTAAATAAATGCATGCTTGCTTGTTTTGTTCCCGAGCCATAAGCGTATTCCTTTTCTTTGCCTTGTGGAGGCTCGCAATTTTGTAGGCTTGACCTAACTAGCTCATTTCTCCTCTAGCAAGCAAGCAGTCGTGAGTGGGACCATCGCCTGCCACTGCTTCGGAGAAGTTTAGGTGCCTGAGTTAAAAGGCCAAGTTTCAAGCTGTTTCATTGAATTATTTTATACCGTCAGACTGCATATCGATAATCCTTTCTCTCCATAGTTTAAAAATAACTTGATGATAACTCCTTTACATGGACTTGAAAACTCTGTTGGCATTTGAATGTATCTTCCCTTGAAAGCATTGCAGTGCCTCTGACTTTCCAGCTATGTTGAGGGGTAGAAAACTCTAGCTGTTACAGCTATGGGACAGCCTAAAGAGCCCTCTCTTGTAATTGGTTTAATGCTTTAATTGTAGAAAGGTACCTTAAATACCCCTGCTCTCAGGACTTTTCAAGCTATATGAATGCAAAATCAGTGTAAACTCGGTTTTCTCTGCTGCCATTCAGAACTTGCTGCCTGGTTCACAAATGCTCTGGCTTCTTGGAAAAAGAAAATGTGATAGGGACAGCAGAGAGTGAAATTAATTACGGAGTGGAAGAACCCCAAAAGAGACCTCTCAAAGTAGTAGATTGATTGCTTACTGAAGAGACTTCAGGAGAGCTGGTTACTGATCATGGAAACACGGAGATGAGGGCATGTCTCACTGAGGCTGATGCTCCTTGAAAGGAGGTAGGTGTATGTGCACATCCACCCTGCCCTGCCTGCAGCGACATGGGTTGCAGGCAGGCAGGAGCTCTAGGAAGCAGGTTTACTTTCCTGACTGCTAGATGTCTAACAGGTTTCTCTCGAGCCCTTCCAAGCTGCGAAGGTGGCAATGACATTAGCTGTTTATAATCTGCTGCCTGCCTTTCTCTCAGATGTATTTCATGTACAACCTCAGGCTTTTCTCATTTGCAGCTCAACTTTGTTATAAGGTGACTGCTTTTACTTCCAACTTCATTGATATCTATTACAAACTTGCCCTGCAGTTCAGGAAAGAAGGTGGCTTGGTTTCCATGAGCAACTCTTAAGTGCAAGTCATAGCGTGCATGGTTTTTACAGTACTGATGATATATGTTTTGACCTTCTGTTGTTACTCAGGGAATTTAGAAGGTTTTTTCCCCACAAATACTGGTCTGCTTTGCATTAACACTTAAAGTTCACCAAGCTGCTGTATATAGGAGCTAAGGGATGCAGCAGTGCAACTGAGAGAAATCAACAGACGGTCATCCCAGAGCACATTGATCACAGAGCATACAGCTGAATGTTAAGCATGTTTCCAGAGCAAGCTGTCAGCTTTGACTTTTGGGTACCATGGAATGTAGATGGTGTAGCTGAACTGGGAAACCTCTAGAGCATCTAAACAAAGATCCTGGCTGCAGAAGGGAGATTGTGCTACCACAAAAAGTCCGTTTCAGTAAATTGAGATGTGGGTGTATATGGAGGGGACTAGAAAATGGTGCCTGAGAGCAAGAACTCCATACTGTTGGCGTGTGTGCCAGACCTGACCAAGGTGTTCTGAACGAGGTATTTGCTAACTGCTCTGCCATACTGAGATGTTTAAGTGGTAAAATAACCTGCTGGTAAGTACGTGTGTTGTGTTACACAGTTCTCAACCTATGCTTTTGTTCCTCAGTATTGAGTTCGACCGAGACTGTGACTACTTTGCCATCGCTGGGGTGACAAAGAAGATTAAAGTCTATGAGTATGGTACAGTCATTCAGGATGCGGTGGATATTCACTACCCTGAGAATGAAATGACCTGTAATTCCAAAATCAGGTAGGTGTTGACTTTGCATTTGAACTTGGAGGGCCTTTTTCATTTGCTTGTTTATGTGCAGTAGCTGTTTTGCTTTCTTTATCCATTGTGGGAATGGGAGGGGAAAGGAGGAAAGCAGGAGGCGATGGAGAGCTTGCTTTGAACTCTGGGTGGGATCGAGTGGCACAAGCACCGTTACTTATGTATGTTGGGCTCATCCAAGGTAACAGCAGGCCCATGTATCTGGAGGAGAGAGAGACATAGGGTAGTGAACTACTTTTGTGTTCCTTGCAAATGCTGTTGGATACCTGCTCAGTTAAAAAGAGAGTAAAAACAGAGTAATAGATATGCTCCAGATAAAGTCTTAGCTTGTTTCAGGGTAACTCCTGTGCCTAGTTCTTCATAATAGCTACAGATTCCTACATGCTGTCTTCTCTTTATGGACCAGATCCTTTCCGTTCTGCTGAGAGGCAGCTAGTCCTCAGGAAACGTGCTTCATTTGCACCTTCTGCCTATGAATTTGTCTGCCTGAAGTACTGTTCTGCTGGGCCTCATAATATCAGGCTCTTGGGAAAAGACCTTGCTTGATTTTTTGCTTCTGTGCTGCTATCATTGCTGTCAACCTATTTTTTTATCTTTTGAGATGACTTAAACCAAAGAAATGTAGACCACCATGTCAGAACTTCAATTGAAAGAATCCGGCTAACATAACTTAAAAATCCGAATTAAAAAATTCTGTTAAAGCTCAAAAGTAAATAATACAGGCAATCAAACCAATTCAGTATTATAATACAAGTCTCCAGCACCTCTGCTGAACTAATTTGGTTTTATTTGGTACTCTACATTTTAGAAACAGTAAAGCACCCACAAAAGTGTAAGGAATAGTTTTATGTAACAGTCCGGCTTCTACGAAAACAAAATGTTGTGCAACAAGATTATTAATGTTTGCAAGCCTGCTTTATAGTGTAAAAGTCACGCTTAGTTTTGTAGTTGACGTGTTTCTTAAGATAGATTGGTCGCTCCTGTATCAGTCAGGCTGATTATTCTCGGGAATTTTGTAACACTATTTTATGAAGGAAGAGATGTAAATGCAACTGATCCTGGGACTGGCTTTCAAGACGGGTAAAAACAGTCTGAGAGGGATTTGTATTGATAAGCCATAGTGATTATGGAGCTTGTGTTTTGCTGGACTTGTGAAACGTTCAGCATTTTTGACTGAGTCATAGCAGAGTTCACAGTCTTAAACTTCATTATTCTGCTCTTCTCTCCAGAATAGTAGGAGAACCAGCTAGCAGTCAATTAATACCTTTTGCCTTAATTAGAAGGGGAAAAGCAATGTGTGTTTGGTATTTCTGAGTCCATCTGAGACGACTTTCCAGACTTGCTAGTTCAAATTTGGCAGGGATCTACCCTGATGATCCTGACAGGCATTAGGTTGTTGTTTGTTCTCCCTTCTCCAGCAACTGCTGGTGAGGAGAGCCATGTTGACAGCTTCACTGATGTTACTCTTGTCAGGTTTGTGCTCCAGACAAAGACACTGCTCGCATTCAAGATTTCTTCTCTTCCTCAAATTTCATGCATATATATATATATATATATATATATATAAAAATGATGATGCTAAAATGCATTGTGCTCTGACACTCTGCCTCAGCGGAGGTGGACAGGGTCCTCTTCTTTCATTTCCTTGCCCTAGTTTCTCTCATTCCTCCAAAGAAATGCATTTTTTTTTTTTCCTATTGGCACTTCCACGTTATATCAACCTTCCTTCGGCATGTGGGTGCTTTTGGTTTTGACACATAAAGTTAGGCTGTCAGTCGAATGCATCCTTGCTATATCCATTAGCTGTGCTGCCAGTTGCTGGTGCTGGGGTTCACTGGTGCAGTGTCGAGCAGTGTAATAACTTGGTATTCTGAAGTGGCATAGCTTGAGGGAGAAGTTACATATGAAGGCCGTAATTTCATTACTGAATATTGCAGTATGCTGAGAATGTGCCTGTATTACAATAAAAAAAACTAAACAAGTGGAGCCTGCTTTTTGTAAAAAGCCTTGGTTTAAAGCTGTTGATCTTCCAGAGGTTTACTCTACCTGCTAGTGCCCTTTCTGATATCAGACAGATGTATTTCTCCTGTGGCACATGGGTGGTACCTCTCTTCCCAGCAGAGATGCGGGGGTCTGTGTACAGATGGGATTTGGTGACATTTCTTCTGCTGAAGCTGGCGTGTGACACTGACAAGGCTCATACCGTACCTTCCATCCTCATGTGACACCAGAGCTGTCTGTCTGCAGGCGCTTTGGCTTTCCAGAGACACGTCACGGGAAGCTCACCCTATATTGATCCTGGTTGACCTTGTTCGGAGTGATGATGCTGGAACATAAATCGTTAGCGGTTACGTTGGTGACTCAGCTTTTGGAGGAGCAGCAGCTCTGATGGGCTTTTATAAAAGCAGACAGGTGACAACATTTGCAAGGACTCGTGTCTGGCCAAGAGCAAGTCTGCTGGCCTGGAGCAGCTGCGGGAAGGGAAGCCCTGCTCTGCTGCGTGCCAGCTGGGCGCCTGCTGAAAGGTTGAGCTTCATGCCAGCAGTAATTGATTGTAGGCTTTTCTGGACCAGAGCCCTGGTACCAGCTGTAGCTGAGTGTTTCTTCCTCTTTTCCAACACCCCCCCCCCCCTTTTTTTTTTTCCACACCCACCTGCTTCTTAAATACATTCTTTTTTTCATCATCTGCTGAGATTTCTCATCCCTATTTTTAAGAATGGGGAGGAAGTCGATGTGTTGGGTTTCTGGTAAATGTGCATTGCATCCCCCGGGAATGACAGTGGCATAAGCTTCCAGGAAAAACACAAGATGACACATAAATCCTCATAAAAATCCCATTTAGAGATTCATAGCTTCAGTACAAGAAACAAATCCTGGCATTGTGTAGTAGCTATAAACAGCACCCTGTGAGCTAATTATGACTTGCTGTGTCCCTAGCTATGGCAGACAATAATCCGCAGTTCCCCCTGCGCAGGAGGAGATGGGAAAGGACGAGAAGAGGATGAACAGCTAGCAGCAAGCCACAGCTCTTCTCTGATTTATTCAAGAGGCAGATTTGTTGTTTTGCCATAGGTTGCAGGACGAGAAATATAAGGAGATCTAGTGTTCAGGTAAAAAATTGGCTTTAGGCCTCGTTAATCTACAATAGGTGATCTGCAAGTGTGGTTAGGTAAATATGCTTTTGAAATCCATGTTTAGTATTCTGCGTACTCGCCACTGTGTGTTTGCAGCATCTGTACTTCAGTGATAGATGTTACCACAAACCTCCAAACTCGGCTGCATCTGTTTAGTCAACTGCAGTAAAAGCAAAGCATTGGTAGGCTTTTTTAGGAGGCTGCTAGTATTTTATTGTTTTCATTTTTCGGATTCAATAAATCAAATGCATGATTGCTCTATCCTAATAGCAGTTTGTGGGCATATTTCTGTCAGTTTTTAAAATGGCAGCCAGTTCTCACTATTAAGTTTAAATTAAGCAAAAACTTGCTGTATGGGGTTTTTCATCGTAGAGTCTTTGCTATTTGGAGAAGTATGAGCTTTCTTTATGCTGAAAAACCTCACGAGTGGTTGTGTTGGATGCCCATATTTCCAATGCTGAAAATGTTTGGCACTAAACGGGTTATAAGGAAATACACCTTCAACTTGCATTAATTTCAGTTTTCAGAGTAACTGCTTCACTTCGCAATAAGATGAAGTTTTTCTTTAAAAATATTTGTCTCTTAACCCTACTAGAGGTTTTCTTTGGATTGATCAAAGGGTTGGGTTTTTTTAAGACATTCATAATGGTAATGTAATTCTATATGTCTCTGAAGTATTTGGTTAGCATTGTTATTCACGTGGATGTTCCTTGCAGTAATAGATTACTCCTTTTAAAACACTTCAGTCCTAAAACTACTGGGCATTGGTTGACTCATGGTAATAGACTGGTTCTGAGGCACTCAGAAGCAGGTCAAACCGCAGCAGTTTGTACCTTATTAAAAGCTTTAACTCTGTTCAACACTTGCTGCCAGAGGCACAGTTGACACCAGGTAACTTGATCCTGGGTTTGAGACATTCAGCCATAAAAGTACTGGCTTGTGAAAGAAACATCAGCATGAGTGACAACGCTAACCAAGCTGGCCCACTTGTGTCTCTGCATAAAAAGAAGGATGCACATAAATCTTTACAGGGTCAGGATTTCTGTGTGTCCACATCGGATGCTGCGGTTAGGAGAGTGTTTCAGAGGTCGGTGATTAGCTTTCAACTAGAGTTTCTCTAGGCTAATCTTCTAGGAAGGAAAGCTATCACAACTTACGGCAAGATAAACCTCTGGGGTGTAGCTATTGCCCTGTTTCTGGATTAAAGAACAAAGCAAAACCTGAAAAAATACAGCTACTAGTATTTAAAATAAAAGATGGTCTCGCAGAACTCCTTTTAATCCAGCGCGGAATTATACATTATCTCAGCCTTAGGTAGCTATTTTTTGTATTGTATCCCATAGCCCTCCACATTTCAGTTTCTCCCTGGCTGTGGCTGCAGGTCATCTAAAGGTTGTCTACAAAAAGTTATTTTTATGAACTTCTGGGGTTTCAGTGCTTTACCTGTTTGAAGACTGTAGAAGCTGCATTTTTGGTCCATCTCACCTTTGCCGTTTCCCTTACCCTTCTCCAACTTGCTCCCCCATGCATTTTTGAGTCTGCTACTCCATTTGTTACCCGTGATAACATCTCAAGGGAACCCGAAAAAGTAGATGTCTGAAGATTCAACAAAATTTGCCTGTGTTGGACGTGGAAGAAAGATCAGTGCTTCCCTTGAGGGAGAGCATAGCAGTAGGTCCCAGGGAACCCACATAGAAGGGAAACATCGTAATGTCCCAGCTGCAGGACAGCCTTCTTTCAGGCCTGTATCATCACAGATGCCAGAGAATACAACCAAAGGACAGTCAGCCCTTGGTAAAAAGCATCCTTTACCTGGAGACGGAGCTGCTCTCCACCTGATCCAACCCTGAATAGTGCTCTACAGAGGTTACTTTTGAGGATTTGAGTTACAAAGAAGCTCAGGTATTGCAGTGTCAAAGAGAAAGCTCTGGTTTCAGACTTTGTAGAGAGAGTTGGGTGGTGACGAGGGGAGAATTAAGGCTGGAACAGAGTTGGTTTTGCCTTATTATGATCCTTTAATGATATTCCTTAAAAATGAAAGATTTATGGTGTGTGTGCCTTAAAATGTGTTAATTGAACCACTTAGTGGCTGCAAATCCCTAAACATTTTTCACCTGTCAGTTCCTGTTTTCTTTTCAGTCTATCTACAAATGTTTTCCAAGTGAGTGTTAACCCCTTGTTAACACCATCAGAATTCAGTGGGACAGAATGCTTAGCTTGATCTTTTCTGTGCCAGACCTAATGGACATGCTTTTGGGCACAGAAACCTTTCATTTTTCTCCATCTGTATTGATTGATCTGATAAAATATTACCGCTCCCTACAAACTTGACGCTTCTTATATCCTTAGATCTATAACATATCAAACAGAACTGTTAAACTCTCTCCTTTATATTTTTCTACCTACTCAGTAATTCCTAATTTTCATTGTTTGGGGTGATTTCTTTTTTTACTAGATACAGTTGTGTGATTATCCGTTTCATAGTTCAGCTTGCAATACCCAGCTCTCTTCTACCAGTCAGATGTGGATCTCGTGCTCCCCTAGCACGGAGCATCCATCGTCTAAGCAGCCAAGGTGGCACCAGCGTGTCTGCCTTTCTCTAGGACCCTCTCTATCTGCTGATGCTGCCTGATGTACTCTCAAAGCTGCCCAGACAGAAGACTGCCTTCGCTAAGATTTGGCCCTGGGCTGTATTCTTCCTGCTTTTGTGTGATGGCTAAATTTATGGATTTTTTTTTTTTTCCCTTAAGCTCCTTGAAGCCCTGACTTGAGTGGAGATAGGATGGCAGGGGGAAGAGGTTTGAACCAATAAATGTCTAGTGCAGTGTCTTCCCCCCTGCCATTAGTTGGAGACTGCTCCCAGCCCAGAGCCTCACTGTTGCAGCTCTAGGGCTCTGTACCACTTTTGCTTCCATCACTGACTGACTGCTCTGCCTGGAAACAAGACTTCAGATGTCAGACGTGGTTATCTCTGGACTGCTGCAGCCTTCCCCTCATGGTCCTGGTGGGCAGTGCCTGCCAGCTTTATTTGGTCCTCCGGGAGCCACTTAAGCCTCTCTGAATGAGGCTTCTAGTAAATCACAAACTGTCATGACCTGCTTTTCTGTGTGGGTACCTAGTGGTAGTAGAGCTGGTGTAATGATAGGTCCTTGCTTGATACATTTGTGGACAGTCCTTGTACCTACAAGAGCTGAGGACACTAACATTTTCTAGTTAATGCCGTATCGTGGAAGAGGCGAAACCAGGGAAAGCACTACCCAAGCTGTCTCACCTCAAGCGTCCTCTTAGCAGCTGGTGGTTAAAGGTGATGGCTTGCATTTGGTAAATAAAACTTTTTAAGTTTCTGATTGCAAAGTTTTAAAAACAAGGGATGCTGTTATAAGAGGGAAATGTGCAAGTCTGTGAACAGACTGTAGGTAGGTAGAGGTGCACACAGGGAGAAGTGACTGACAGGTTGAAATCAATGTCATTGAATGTCCCTCTGTACTGGCCATTCTAAAGAAAGCTCCCAGTGATCCACTGGGGAAAGTGGATCCTGAAGGTTTTCTCCAAGCATCATGCAGCGGTGCAAGAGCTTGCAGAAAGCTGCTGCTGTTGGACATCTTTGTCTTGTTCTGTAAATTACAGATTAACTTGTACAGACAGAGGAATTCAGAGATGGAAGTCTCTTGGATTACGCAGTGAAGTTTTCTGCTGATGCAAGCACCAATAGCATGTTATTCCTTCCTCATATTTCTTCAAACTTGTCTTAAAAGCCAGTTCACTTTCTTGCCTCACGCTATTTTGCTGCTCCAGAACCTCAGACTAGCTGGGTGGAATGAACAAGGTTAATAGCAGTGAGCTATGATTAGTGGTTGGTGTGCATAGTCCCTCTGTAGTTCTAAAACTGACACCCCAGTAAGTTAAGTTTGACCGTAATGAGGAGCAGAACACCAATGCTGCTTGCTGTTATTTCACAAATTGAAAAATAAGTGTTTATATTGAGCTACCTTAAAAAAGGAAAGGGGTTTTTTCCCTCCTGTGTGTAAATTCCGAAGGAAAACAGGATGCAAGTGTATAGCGGAACCAAGAATTTGCCAAGGTATAATACTCCTAAGTCAGTATCCATGTACCTACATCATATTTCAATGTGTAGCTGCACTGATCAAAGCGGTACTAAAAAGTTAGAGAATCGTGGACTTCTAGTTTATGTTGTTGGTTAAAACTTAGCCCCAAGTCTATCATAATCTAGTTAACTGTGTCAGAGCTGTTTGACCTGCTTGAATTGGATCTGTCAGTTCAGCTTCTGCTACATGCATCGCAGTCGATACCAACTGGCGTGCTTTTCTGCCAGATGGTCCAAAAATTGGTGAACGAGTATTACAAATTTTCTTACCTCTGTCACATTTTTCGGGAGTCAGAGTGGAGGCATAATGCCAGAATGCTACGAATGGGACTTGGCAGTGTCTCTGCTCTTGTTTTGTCTGCTGATGGTTAGAGTTTGTCAGTGGAGTTGTCATTTAGTTTTGCACAGCCACTTAATTCTGTTTAAAATATAAACCTGTGCGATATATTTTGCAGCTCTCGATCAGAAACATCTCCTAGACTGCCCACAGCAAACAAACTGCTGTCTCCTCCTGGATAGGAAGGGGGGTCTTCCCGCATTTACGGAAAGCTGGAAGTAGTTTCTCAGAAGTCAAACTTTCATTTGAACATAGGTACACATATAGAACGTTACATATGTGCCAGAGAGGTTGATTTACCATCCATGCAGCTATTTGTTTTACATATATAGCTTCTGTTAGGTAAGTAGTTATCTTTATGGTAATAATAATAGTAGTAGCTATTGGCAAGAGGCTAAGAAGTCAAACCTGGAGCTCTCTGTGAGAATGTGTGGAATTCAAGTAGCAAAACAATCGCAGTGTTAGAGATGAATGCATTTAAAAAAAAAAATAAATCCCGAACCCTAACACTTCATATTGAGGAGAGCAATGTCACTTAAGGCAATAAAGCTTTTCTTTTAGTTTGTGGAGGAAGGTTTGTTATATTTCTGGTGGGCTTTGTTTTTGTCCTTTCGTGAGAGTTTCAGTGGGGTGGCTTGATCGAATGCTGTGTGCTTTGCAAAGACACTAATTGCCTGACGTAGTGCAAGTGATTTTTGTGTTGTAAGGAGTGATGTAATGTAAGACTGACTGGGGCTCTTTTTCTTTTTAAGCTGTATCAGCTGGAGTAGTTACCACAAGAACCTGCTAGCCAGCAGTGACTATGAAGGCACTGTCATCCTTTGGGATGGATTCACGGGACAAAGATCCAAGGTCTACCAGGTAATATGCAGTCAGGGAGCAACACTTTCCCACACCATGGACCACATCGTGGGAGCAGTATGCAGTCTGAAGTTCTGCTTCTAGTCCAGCAATAGGCTTTTGCATTCCACAGGGTGAAATAGATGCTCCTCCTGTTTAGTAAATGTGTCTCATCCGCACAGCTTTGAGCTGTAGTCCTCTGAGGGAGGCAGCTGTATCTTCTTGTCACAGGCACGAGGTAGTTGACGTTTTCTTGCTGCTGCTTTCAGGCAGGGAATCTGCACAGGGAGAAACGAGTTTCTGGAAGTTGTTTGTCTCGCCTTTCTTTAGAAACCTCTGTCTCTCCATACCTGTTCCACTTCAGTCTTTGCCAAAAGCCTTTTGTAAAATCTTGCAGTGATTGCTGCTGCAGGTGCTCGTAAAGCAGAAGAGCAAAATGCAGACTTAAGTGGCGAGGCTGGGAGAACGGAGCAGTAGGCAGAACCCTTCCCGATTACGGTCCTGTGCTCAGCAGAACAGTGTACGCATGCAAGTGGGTTGAGCTCAACAGCGAGACCTGTTTCAGGAGAAGTTTCTGGCATTTTGTCTTTTCATGCCATTTGAACATAGTGTTTCTGTATAAGAGATTCCAAGAGGCTTGTGATCAGAACAAGGAGGTTGGAAGAGGGGTTGTTCCATTTGGGGAGAGGCTGAAGTGCTGCAGGCTGTTCTATAGGTATCATAGTGCATTGAAACTGGGCAGTGATAATGAATGAACTGTAGACTGGCCTTCAGTTCCCCCTTCTTGATAGTTCAACATAAGTTTTAATTCCTGTTTAAGCCTTTGTTTACTCTTTCATCGTATTTTGGCCATTTTATAATGCTTGTTTTCACTAATCCTTTGCGTATCTCGATTAAAAAGAAATTATACTGGACAAAATCAATCTTGTCTGTTTTCCTCTCAAATATATTTTGCATTTCTTTATGAGGCTGAATAATGAACCTAGAGAGGACCAGCTGTTGCTTATGTTAAAACAAACTCATTTTGCTTCCTGTCAGATTACTTGAAATTTTTATTTGGATTTGCATAGAGGCATGCATACTGACATCTGCTTTGCATGTATTAGAAATCCTTTAGTGACTTTGTCCTGGTGAGCTTTTCATGTCATCGTCTTGCAAGCCTGTGTGAAGGCTTTAAACAAACGGTTTGAGTGAATTTCAGGTTTCAATGCAGTGTTTTGCTTCCACGTGGGATGTGCCAGCATAGCAAATACAGCTCTTCTGTGTTTTGGGGAAGAGTGTAGAGTCTTGTAAGAATACTTGTTTGAGTGGAAAAACATAGGATTAGACACCAGAAGTTCTATGTAATAACTCCTCAACAGGAAGGTGAGGATTTCCTGGACTTTCAGAGAGATGTTTGAAATGGCTTTGAACGGGTATCTTATTGGTATTGGGAGATACAACTGTGATCTGCTAGAATAAACAGCAGCACATGGTGGAACCACAGCCAGTCAAACTGTGCTGGAAAAACAGGTCTTTAATGTATATTTCCTGAAATTTTTTTTTTTCTTTCAAGTAAAAAAAAAAAAAAAAACCAACGGTTTTTAAAATTGCCATTCTACCATTTTCTGCTTTCGGTCTAGCATACTGTAAGCATTGGTCTGATTGGGCAAAAAGGTATTTTTTTAGAAACTCCTAAATACAGTAAGCTTCTCTGTCCAGGACTCTGCTGATAATTTATGCCAAACAGCACATATTTTTTTTTCTTTTATTGTTTTATCAGATTACAGCTCACTACCTTGCAATATTTTTCTTGTTTCTCTAAACAGGAGCATGAGAAAAGGTGCTGGAGTGTTGACTTTAACTTGATGGACCCAAAGCTATTGGCTTCAGGCTCTGATGATGCCAAAGGTATTATTCTTTTTCAGTCTCTGTACAGAATGCTTACACTCTGTGTATTCCCTTTGAGGAACAAAATGTGATATTTCAAGTAGCACATTCCTCAGCTGCCTTCAGTATTGTGGTTGACACGCTAATGTGTCAAGGTATTACTGAACTGTTGAGATCTTAGAGAAGCAGAGGCTTTGTTTGGATTAAGATTTCTTGGTGCGATGTTCACATTTTTTGGGTAATATGCTCTCTAGCTAGCATTTTCCAGGACACTAAACAAAGCAAAATGTGTTTTAACATTACTTAAGCTTGTTGAGTTAAAGCCTTGGGGCCTTTCAAAAGAACAGTGTGTATTTATATTTCAAAAACAAGGTTGTTCGGGGGAAAAAGCAGGAGTTAAAAATGCTTGCTGCAGTTTTACCTGTAGCTCTGAATGTTAAAGAGTTTGCACACTGAGAAGCTTCCCACTTCCCCAGTGTGCAGTGTGTTTCTTGGAAGTTAAGAGTCAGATGATGGACTGAACAGGAGCGTTGAGAGCAACGCCCAGCTTTGCATATTCCAAGGTCCATTTGACAAAGGGCCTTTGGAGAACCATTAAGACAAGCCCTTTCCCAACATACTGGTGGAAAAATGTTCCTCTTCTAAGAAGAAATAGGAAACTTCTAAAGAAAAGGATCGCACTGAGCAACACGTAGTATTCTTCCTCCCTAACGAAGAAGATTTTATCTATAATACATTTACAATATCAAATTAGAGCTATTAAGCAGCAAGAACTTTAGTGTTCCTTTCGTAGTCAGCAGGGACCAGCTCTCGCAGATGGGCTGATACAACTCTGGACAGAGCTCTTCATGTTTTGCTTTCAAATGATAAACTGATTTTTCATAAACATTAAACCTTGCAAGCCACTCCCCCCTCTAAAATGCTTTTAAATTCTGTTTCAAAAGAAAACTGTATTAATGTTCCTCAATTGCATTTGGTGGTCTTAATGTAGCTGGTAATTCCATTTACAAAATGCAGCTTTAATGATTTTTTTTTTTTTTTTTATATTTAAGGTGGGTTTTAAATTTCTTGTTGTATTTCCCCTCCTGCTTTTTGGTGGAAGTCAAGAGTGTTTTCTGTGTGCTTATATGCAGCAGGAGTGAACATTCACCTTGCAAATTATCAGCCTCTTCATCACGTTGCTCCCCACTCATGCTATGCATTTGAAAAAGCTTATCTGCCAGGTAGACATGAATCTATTAGCATGTTAACAAGTTGTCCAGTTTTGCAAAGCCAGCTGCAAGCAGAGCTCCTATCTCTAGTTTAACAGTTCACTTCTTCAGTAATAGTCTCTAAAAGTGTAGTGTTTACTTAGAAATTATTGTAGTAAAGTTTGCAGATCTACATAACTTGCATTTCAGTTCATAAAGGTGTTTTTAAGGTGTGTTGGGGTTTTGGTGAGTAAAACTGGGCTGGAACATTTTCTTCTTCTACCATAATTTGCCTGTGGTTTGCATATGTAACAAGCCCATTAGAGACAAATGGAGTCCTGTGTCGAAGTGTTTGAAATAAGCACAGATTTTAGAAGTCTTTAAGGTACAGAGCAGTAGTAGGAAATGTCCAAATTAATGTTACAGTGTCCACCTTCCATTTCAGTGATCACACTGAAAGGGTTAAATGTGAGGAAAAGGTGACAGCTATGACGAGTGTATTGACTCAAACCTGCCTAACTTAAATTTTTGTCCTTCTGCGTATGTTCCTGAGTGTTTGGTTGAATTCTGGCCAGCTTTGGGTACATAGTAATACCTGTTTGGCCAGGTACAGCACCTGGTGGGAAAGCCAAGATCTATGTACCCTTCCTGTCCTCCTTCACATCTCTGCTTGTGTGAGGCCACACTGGGCTTTCTAACAAGAAGTCTTGATGCTGATAGATATTGGTGTGACCAGAGCAATTGGAGCTAATGTCCTGCGCTTCCCGGGAAAGCATGGGTTAAACATTTTCCTGTCAAGTGATCAGGACGAGCCAGCAAAAAAGTGACAGCTTTGCCAGTTCTTCCTGCTTGCCTGTGTATCTGCCTGTCTCTGCTCTGTCTTTTCAAGTTGGAGGCTAACTTTTAAAGCACTTGGTATGCTCGGTAGGCAGGTATTGGGGAAGGAGCTTTTAGATGAAAAATCCTGTCATCAGTGCTTCACAGCTGTCTCTGCCAGGGCTCAGGCACAGCAAAGGAGGTGCTAACGAATGGAGTGCTATTAGGGATAAAATGATTCTGATACAATTAGAAGCAGCATCCTCGTGCCTCAGGTCCTGCATTGTCCTCTTCATTAGATGAAGATAATCCAGGATGCTTATTTGTGGAAGATCTTTCTACTTTAATAGCAGATAATGAGATCATAAAAGCATTATTGTATTTGAAGTAACTACTGTGTGTATAAAAACCTCACGTTTATCTACAGTTGTCATGCCCTTCCCTTTTCAAGGGCCAGAGGTAGTTGCGTATGTCTATAGGGACCCAAAGGTGTACACCAACTAGACAGTAGCAAGCAAAATGAAAAGTGTTTACTTGTGCTACAAGCAGCTTGGGGAAACGGCACAGTCCTAATTTCAGTTCTTTTATGCATGTAACAATGGCAGGAGCTATGATTCTCATGTAAGTAAGAAAGGGTGAATTTTTGCTATTTGAGCCGAAAAGATTATTCAGTTCTGTGAAGGCAAAATAACACTATGAAAGTGCCAGGCTAGGGCTGGAGCTAGTGCACTTAGCTAATGACTTACAGCTGCTTTTCAACCCAACATCCCTGTCTGTTCTGGATTGGGAATGTAGTTTAATGGCCAAGGTAAAGTTAGCAGATAGAGCAAAATATTTTGTGATGCCCTGTGGGTAGGATTTAAGTCTCCACTGTGGTAGAGATCTGTTCTGGAGTGATGAAGCATTTGTTCTCTGCTCTGGGGTTGTTTTTGAAGCTCAAGGGGATATAAGCAGTACTGACAAATTCAACTGAAGAAGAGAGTCCTGGGTTTATGTCCTTTCTGTAAACTGTAGTCCCTTCACTATTTCCTGGCTCAGAATGGAGAGGTGGAGCAGAACAGGAGCACCTGACAGCTCTGAGCCGTAGCAAGAGGTTACCTTTCTTTGTCTCATGGCAAGGAGGAATGCAGGCATCTGTTTCATCCTGTATAAGGGAAGTAATTTCCATGCTGCCTTGGTAAGTGAGACCACGGGTGCTAATCCTACAGCTATTTTTTTTTGTAGTGTCCCTTAATTCAGTGGGGCAAAGCAGATTTGCAGGGTTGGTTTTGTAAAACGGAAGCATGGCCTTTTAGAAGGGGAACTAACCTGAGAAATGCAAATCTGAGTTTGTTCCCCAGCTTTGTAGAGGACTTCCAGAGGATTGTTTGGGGCTTTATTTTCAGTGATATTTAGCTCCTTCAGCTTCTGCTGACTTTAACTGGAGGTATGGGTGTTTATTGCTCTTAAAATACCAGGTTGAACTTTCAGTTTGCTCATTTTCCTGGCTAAAAGAAGTTCGATAATTTCCTGGAGATTTGTGGGGTTGTTGGATTCTGTTGGGAATACCTTGAAAGGTCAAGATGATGTTGGTAGTTAAAATACCAACCAAAATATCTGTCTGGCTGTGTCTTATGCAAGGAGGAGTACCCCGTGGTCATTGCCTGCTAAAAGTCATCAGTTTACATCGTCCTCCTGATCTGCAGAAGAAGGCAGTGGATCAAAATTTTTACCTAGCAGGACAATTCAGCAGCTTCCTTCTTTCCTAGGAATTCCTCAAATCTGTGCAAACTAGTTTTCTGGCAGCAGTATCCTATTCCTGGTTTACAGCTTTTATGGAGTAACAGCAGCCTCTCCATCACGCGACCAGATAAGAGTTTCAAGAATGACAAGCTGGATGAAATATCCTTACTGTCATTGTACCAACTGTGTACATCGACACGTTCAGCTATTGCAGTACAGGCTTCTGCCTCTTTTTAGTCAGTGTTTAGACACAGAACGGATGTATAGGAAATTAATTTATAAACTTAGACATTTGGTGTAAGGCTCCAACCAGTTAAAAAATGCCTTGAAAAGACATGAACATTTTAAACCAAAAAAGCTCTTCTGGAGGCATCTTCTTACTCATTTGATGAGGGGTAGACATTTGGCCACATAGAGATGTCTCTCTCAGCAGCTGCAAAATTAGGAAACATATGCTTTGAGAACACGTGTTTTAGGAATAGTCAATCTCAGATGGTTGCTTGTCTCATCAGCACAATCCTAGGTGTTATCGAGGCATCTGTACGTTGTATAATTACTGCCTCGACCTCAGCAAAATTGCTGAAAGCTACAGCAAATAAACTCTACCCTTATGAATTATGCTTTATTAACCTGTCAGTTCTTTTTAAAAAATAATGGGCAGTTCCAGGTAAAATTTGGCATGTTTCATTACGTGTTGTTATATGTCGCATATATCCTTTTTTATGGCACTGACTAAGATATAATTGGAGCCCAGCATATCCCACAGCAGTTAGATCACAGAAGTTGCAGACTCTAATCTGTGTCTGTCAGTTGTAACGAATATTATGATGGCTTTGAACACACAGGTTGACGCCTCACCAGATTAAATGGCTCAGTTTATGACCTGAAAACTTGAATGAGAAAAAGGAGCCAAGTTGAAACTGAGCCCTCAGTTAGCTTTTGCTACAAAACTGAGACCAGATGGCCATTTGTTTATTAGAGGTGGTGTCAAGGAGAGACTTGGCCGCTTTGGATGCAACTCTAAATTTTGATACCTGGTTGAAAGGCTTCAAGACAAGCCTGTGTGGTTTTAGTACTAGATTTGGGCAGAACATGTGAGATCATGTAACCTCCCCGCACGCCTCAAGTTAAAGAAATATTGTCTGCCAACAATGTCCTCTTATAATTGTCATATTATTTGCTTCCTATACCATCTCATCCACAAACTTCATGTCCTCTGCTGCCACTGCAACTTAGACTATACATCTCCTGGTGTCTGTTCATTAAGCAAAATGCTAATGTCTTATTGTTTTGCAAAATTCTTTCCTGGCTTCGTTCTTCTCCCCACTCCCAAGCACAAAACACGATGGAGGAGGTATATCATCCAGTCTCACTCGGGAGTAGAGAGCATCTTAAGCCATGCTTGCAAAGCTGTTGGTTTCATTTAGAAATGTAGCTAGGTGTTTAGGATGAGTATTATAGCTTTGGTAAATGAGAATGGATTTATTTCTGAAAACCAGTGACAGGGTGGGTGCTGTTTTCATTGAATTTTATATAATGCTTATATGCAAATCCAGCATGCATCAGTGTTTATATTTCTGTTGTGTGTGTGCTGCTTTATAATGGTTCCAGGCAGCTGTCAGATACAGCACTGTGTGGGTATTTAAAATGATTCCTTGGTTTGCTCTGAGCAGTCATGTATTTCCTTCATCCTTGAAGCAGTTCTCCTAGGTATGGTCAGAAATAGTGTCATCTTGTTGTTTTTCATTGCTTGCATACTATTAAAAAGTAGGTGCACTAGGACAAACCTTCCTGTGTTCCTCCTTCTCCTTGGCCATCTTGGGTAATCCATGTGGAAGCCTTGCTTCTCCTTCCAAAGCTCCTGGGAAAGACTGACCAAGAGGTGATACAGAGGACTCCTTGGGGGGAGGAGGGGGGAGCATACCCTAAGACTACTTACCTCATGTATTGACTGCAGTGGGTAACAAGATTCTTGTTCTTCTGCCATTTTTGCTCACTTCACCTCCAAAGGAGCTTTCTGTAAAAAGACAGCAGAGGACCCATTGGCCACAGACCTGAAGAAGCCCAGGCAGCTCATGCGGAGCTGTTGAAGGGGATTAAGCCTTCATGTAGCTCCTGCGTGTTCAAACGTTGCCTCCAGCTTGCTCTGCTTTCTGCCTCAGCGTGCTGATCGTGATACTCAAGTACAGCACAACCCACTCATCAAGAAGAGGGGGAAGGGAGAACATTAAGTCTTATTTTCTGCCTTATAGGCATCAATGTCACTTGATGCCAATGTGCTGCCCCTTCATCTGGACTGAGGACAAAGTGTTAGATCTGTAGCTTTTTGTAGTAAGATTGGCTATGTGGGGAGAGCCTGACATGCTTCATCTTTAAGGTTAAATGATACTTGAAGTGTTTGTGGAGGGTGGGGAGTGCTTTATTTTGAAAAGCTGCTGGTGTTTTCTGTTGGTCGTCTGTGAAGCACTGAAGTGAGTGCTTGGAGGAAGGGCTCATTCTGTACCACAGCGTTTAATCGATGTTCACACGGTAGTCTCGTAGAACAGTAGAGTTCCTTGTACCAAGGGAATATATCATCATTGGAAGCCGGCACGCTGATTTCTTTCCTATCCATGCCAGTTTCTTGAAAATAAAACAAGTTGTTCTCATTCACTGTGCTCAAGCATACGATTAGGTATATTTATTCTGTTGTCCTCGTTTTGGCTGGGATAGAGTTCATTGTCTTCCTAGTAGCTGGTACAGCGCTGGGTTTTGGGTTGAGTATGAGAAGAATGTTGATAACACCCAGATGTTTTCAGTTGTTGCTCAGTCGTGTTGAGACCAAGTCAAGGACTTTTCAGCTTCTCCTGCCCAGCCAGCAAGAAGGCTGGAGGGGCACAGGAAAGGTGGGAGGGGACACAGCTGGGACAGCTGACCCAGACTGGCCACAGGGGTATTCCATACCCTGGGACGCCATACCCAGTATATAAACTGGGGGGAGTTGGCCGGGGAGGGGCCGCAGATCGTTGCTTGGGAACTAACTGGGCATCAGTCAGCAAGTGGTGAGCAATTGCATTGTGCATCACTTGTTTTGTGTATTCCAGTCCTTTTATTATTAATGTCACTTTGTTGTTGTAATTAGTTCTTCCTTTCTGTCCTATTAAACTGTTCTTATCTAAACCTACAAGTTTTACTTTTTTTTTCCTGATTCTCTCCCCCACCCCACTGGGTGGGAGGGAAGTGAGTGAGCAGCTGCATGGTGCTGAGTTGCTGGCTGGGGTTAACCATGACATATGTGCAAAGCAATTTTGCCATGGAGCATGGAGTTCTTGCATCCCAGCTAAAGGACAAGGAACAAAAAGGGTGCAAGCCTCCTTGCTCTTGGTTATATGAATCTGCACTCCAGTAGCCTTAAATGCTGAGATTCTAACATGTGTTTAGGCGCCTGCTCTGATGTTTTCAGCCATGTGAGATGTGGACTTTCAGCATCTCCTGTGTGTGTGGAGGTGGGTAGAATATTTACAGTGCACACTTGAGAATGTTCTCAAGCTTTCCAGCCATCAGCAGCAACTGACCCTTTATAATCACTAATGTCTTGGCAAATGAGGCTTTTCAGAATCTTATTTATGAAATAGTTAGATCTTATGCCTTTCAGATGAGGTTGATTTTTTGGGGGGGGGTTTGGTTTTGTTTACTCATTTCTCTTTTTCTGTTTCTCTAGTGAAGCTGTGGTCTACCAACCTGGACAACTCAGTAGCAAGCATCGAGGCCAAGGCTAATGTGTGTTGTGTGAAATTCAGCCCCTCTTCTAGGTATCACCTAGCTTTTGGCTGTGCAGGTAGGTAAAAGGGGTTTGGGGCAAAGAGATACTTTTTCTTCCTTCCTTTGTTTGTTACTCCCCCACAAAGATGTGAGGTTGGCTACTCTGCCCAAGACTGAGGTGTCTTTCCAGTTAAAATGCCTCCAAATAAGACTTTTCAAGTGTGCAGTCACCCAGAAGACATCATGATACCCAAGTGTCAACTTCATCCTGCAGCCTGACTTTTTAATTTGGGTGCCTCTATCAGAGATAAAAGCTCACAAAAGCAAGTCGCCTAGTGTGCTTATTGAGATTACTAAGGCAGCCAGGCAGAGCTCAGCTTTGAGAGTCTCATAGCAAAGTTAATGTGTTAACATGGTGATAGTTGTTCTTTCTGATTTATAATGTTGCTTTATAAATACTACAAAGCCATACTGGTAATTTTAACTGGTTTTACCCGAGGTGCTGTGAAACAGTGGCTGTGTTTCCCATAGCTGCAAATATAATCCCCATCGGTGGGCTCATGTTTTCCTAGGTTGGGCAAAGATTGCTGTTAATGTGTTGGTTTGTTGGGTTTTTTTAAGTAGTCAGTGGGGAAGGCACGATGCGCCTTTTATTCACTTAGATTAAATAGTTCTTAGTGATAATACAAAGATTTGAGAGCAGAGTGGGTATTGCTTTGGGAGGAAGCTGCATCATGCTATGCATGCAGCAACTGGAACTTGGAGGCACCTATAAATGTTTAACCAACACTACATTTTCTTTCTCCTTGGGGACTTCTAATGCACTTCTAACTAGATGTTCTGACAACATTTGCTATCTCTGGACTTCAGGAGATATGCTGATCATTCTTGCAACTGCTGGTTTGCCATTTCATTTAGGTGTTCCCATTTCCAGGCTGGTTCTACTTCAATTGTGACTCTTGGGAGGAAGAAAAAATAAATTTGCATTTTGATACACTGCAAAAAATGGATTCAAGTTGGAGTGTAAAATATTGACTTGCTTGACAGGCATCTTGCTGAAGTTTAGTGAATTACATACAAGAATGGAATTGAATTACAATACCTACTAGCAGCATTTGAATGAAAGGGGGTATCTGTGAAAAGCTCTTGGGAAAGATGAGAGCGCCAGCTCCAAATGGATCAGCCACTGATTAAAATAGATATGTAAAAGCACCATGAAACAGAATTCTCCTGATAAATCAGTGACTGGGATTCCTTTCCACCTGAAAGGCAGAGGGGGGATGAGGCACAGATATATCTATGAAGGCTTTTGGAGCTGTGGGGCATGTGGGATGGAAGCAGATAGGAGTGTCTCTATCCCCACACTCAGGTATAACAAACCACAGTGGGCTCGTCTTCAACAAGTGTGTTTGGGAAAGAAGCATTAGCGAGCACTAGGAGTTATATGGAGGTTTTAAATGACTACATGTGCGTTTTTATGATTTAGAGAATGCTGAGGGGTAAAATGGTATTTGTACTAGGGAAGAAGGCGTAGGAGGGAGAGAAGATAAAATTTTAAAAGTGTTTACATCTGCTTGATGCTTGGTAATTGAGTCTCTAAATAAAAATTAAAATGGATATTTAACTATGATTGCTGAAACAATTACATAGAGTAATTGAACTGATGGGAATGACTTCCCACAAAGGAATTCTAATTGATCTTTCAGCCATAAATACATGTGAAAAAATGGCATATGAAATTAAAAGAAATACTGGAGTCTGGAAAGGTGTTCTTTCTGAACTCCTAAAAAAAAAATCAGAACAAAGAAATGAGTTACTCTCTACTTAGTCCATATAGTAAAACAGTCCTGTTTAATGTGTTACGATGGAGACAAAGGTTTTTCTTCTTCATAAGTTTCAGCTAGTCTTGTTTAATAATTTCATTTAGTCCATGGAAAAAGCAATCTAACTTTTAAATAGCGTGATTTGTCACGTGGGCTATAAAATTAATAAAGGAAGAGTCAGAGATGATTTTCTTGTAGTATTTAAAAAAAAAAAAAGTAGATTGGGCACACTGACCTGTTTGCCCCACAACAGAAATAAAGACAAGCAATGCAAAACACTAAACACCAATTCGGTGACCAGTATAGTGAGCAACTTTAGAAAGCTGTCCTAGCTCTGCCTTGGCTTCTTCACATGCTAAGAGGCTTTTCAGTTTTGAAAATTGTTTCAATTCCTTATTCAGTGATTTAGTCAATGGTAAAAGAGCCAAGACTTCCTAGCATTGCATGCCCAACACAGTTTTGTATAGTATTTAGGCAGAAGTGCTGCTCCTGTATATACCCTCGTTTGTTTTGTTGATTTGATGGAACTTAACGCTATATATGTGTCTATGTTTATGTGTGTATATATATTTATAGTTTAAGACTTGATGAGATAAGCAATTGATGAAATGCTGGGGGGGGGCAAAAGTATTGGTACTTAATGTTAGATATAAAAGGAGGAAGTAAATTGATTTACTCTACCATTATTAAATTATTAAACATATATGTTGCAGTTCCCCCCCTTTCTCTGCATGCAGACTAGCTTGCAAGCTAGTATGACTTGCTTTAGCAATGCAATTTTGACTGCAAGTCTAAATTTTTTCAGTGTTAATGTTTTGAAACTTTTTTTTCAATTTTCGTTTCCTGTTTTTTTTCTTGAGGGTCTTTCTTAACCATTCATACAGCTGAAACACCTTTTCATAAGGTCTTGTTCTTTCACACCTTGCTTAAGGAAACATTTTTCTCTGCCCTTGACAAATGCATCTTGCCTGCTTGCATCCGTCTGTTCAGAATGACTCTTTAAAGTGGGTTTTCCTAATCAGATGCTTCAACTAGATCAACTGCATCTATGAATCTCTGTGCTGGTTCCCACTTTGCATTCTCCGCAGAAATAGGATGGCTGTCTTAAGGTCCTTTCTACACTGTCTCCAGTTTACATATCCCTTCTCATTTGTTAGTAATATCTTGACTGTTGGCTCACCTCTGCCTGTAATGCTATATTGTACACAGGTGAAGTATTCAGGGAGATAACTTTGTGCTTTCTCTTACTTTCTCCAATTTTAGAACAACTCCCTTTTACAGAAAAATAAGAAGGAAGATACTTAGAAGTCCCATAGAGGTCTACCAACATGTGGCATGAATTATGTGAGCTGATGCAGCAACCTATTGAAATGGTCTGTGTGGCTCTATCTGCTGAGGACCTCCAGTTCTCAAACCAGGGGCTTTTCGGGGTGGCGAGGTCACTTCTGCACATCTGGTGCTGAGTGTGGTGGCAGCCTGGCCATCATCTGGGTCCCTCAGCTGTACTGAAGTGTAGATTAGCCACAGTCACATAGCTGCAGCTTCAGGGCTCTCTAGGGAATCCTGAACCAGAGGTCTTGGTTTAAAAAAAAAGCATTTCCACCTGCACCCAGTTTTCACGCTGTATTGCCAAATAAAAGGAGTGAACTGAAGAACTGTGGTGATGGATTTTGAAGCAAGGTCAGGCTGCAAGTGCTGTGGCACAGGGAGTGAAACGGGTTAGTGCTCCAGCAGCTTTGACTGTTCTTTTCTCCTTGATGAGACTGTGTTGAGTCTGCTCGACTGCTTGTTGCTCTTCGTGTTCTACTGTTCCTCCTTTGTAAAGAACATCCCTTTCCCCCTTGACGTGCGGAAAGCAGACTCCACAATCTAAGAGATTGTAAAGTAGGTATGTTTATTACAGCGCCGGGCAACACGGG
>JAVKLA010000090.1:32003852-32023587 GCA_034782735.1 Sagittarius serpentarius | reverse complement strand
CTACAGTGCAGACTACGCAAGATCTGGCAAATGACCAAACAGACCATTATAATTGCTAAACCATCTAAAAGAATCATGTATCTCAACTTTTTCTTACTTTTGACCCCCCCCCTTCTCTCACCCTTGTGCTCAGTTCCTCTGCAGATCCCTGCCTATCATTGGCAGCAGGAGAAGAACACAGAGCAACCGCCTTGAATGATACCTCCTGAAGAGGACACGATGTGGGTTGGAATTGGGATTTGGGTGGATTTCTTAGTCAAACCCTCTGTGCTTCGGTATACTTGTTGGTAAACACGAGTAGTGGTAATGGAAGGAGTTGCGGTGATGCTTTGTTTTGAATGTAGCCGTGCTCAAAAGTGTTGTTAGACTGTGTGTCTCCATATGGAGCACTCTCCTTCAGTAGAGAGTACTGGGTTGGCTTCAGATGCCATAGAAAACCATGCTTTAATTGCTGCTGTAGAAGCAAATCCCAGGATTACCATCTAATATGGATGACATATACTTTTCTTTTCTGGGCTTTTCACTCTGAAAGCTTTTAGATGACCAAAAGATCATTTTGGTAGCTTAAAACAGAACAAATGAGCAATAAACTGGAAATAGAGCCTATACAAGAGAGGAATGAGTATTTGGTTTGGGAAATAATTCTCTTAAAATCAGACAGGCACTTCAGGTGAGAGGGAAGCTAGCGTGTCTGGCTGCAGCCTGATAAAATCTGTTGCAGTGGAAAGGGCACATAAAGAAGAAAAGATCCTTTTTGTCTGTTACTTTAATAAAATATTCTATTTGCATGCTTACTGAGTTGAAACATTGGGCAGTATAAACTGTAATCACTGCCGAATACAAAATCAGGTAATTTTGTGGTCTTTTCCTCTTTTTAAAAATAGATAGGGTTTTATCCTGAAATTAGCTATATAAATCATGACTGAAGTTGTTATTGTTCTGCCTTGGCAATAGCACCGATGCCCTCAACCCATATATTTTCTAGTACCGTTTCCCTGCTTTAAAAAAAAAAAAAAAAAGGCTGAAAATGCATGCAGTTTGCAGCTTGAATGTCCAAGTTGTGCAGTCTGGGTGAGATCAGATTGTCTGCTAACTCTAGTGAGCTAAGTGTAGCTACTGATAGTAGCGATGCTTTATTCCCAGCATGTTGTAATACTGTCAGCAGCTACCACTGACCTTTTATTTCCCATATATATTATGCAGAGATCATGTCATCAAAACTTCAGATTCCTGAGTTCTTGCATTAGGTGCATCATCTTCTCCCATGCTATATTTTTTCCCTGTAGGACCCACAAAGCTAGTGGGTTGGATTGGGGGATGAGGGGG
Organism: Sagittarius serpentarius; assembly: GCA_034782735.1. Taxonomy (NCBI): domain Eukaryota; kingdom Metazoa; phylum Chordata; class Aves; order Accipitriformes; family Sagittariidae; genus Sagittarius; species Sagittarius serpentarius. The sequence continues at coordinate 32,022,261 of JAVKLA010000090.1, read as the reverse complement.
GGTCCTCAGGGCTGCAGAGATGCAGGACAGAGACTACCTGTTCTCCAGGAGCTTCACAAAATAAGTGGAAGCAGCAGACAAGTACAGATGAGGAGAGGAGGGGAGAGCAACAGAAGAGTTGCAACATGGTCATAGCTTAAGGTTTTGCCAGGTTAGTTGTAACCTTGATCAGGTCTCTAAACTGCTTCACTGCATTGTCACGAATTTTTGACAGTATGGGTTCAGGTAAAGTGACCAGGGCAGAGAAAACATGGGGCAGTGCTGACTTACGTTGGCTTCACTACTTGTTACAGCCTCAGAGTTTGAGACTACCTGCATTGGGGATACCATAGTTCCTCCTAAACATTCCCAATCTTGCCTTTCCATCTCTTCCTTCATACTGGCAATTGTGTCGCCAAAACTGAGTTGCCTTTTTTCTGGACCAGCTCATGCCATGATCACAGAGCACCAGTGCCAGCCCCAGAGAGGCCTTTGGCAGCCTGAGTTGAGATTAGCATTAGCTAACGCAGGGCAAATCCTCAGTGAACATGAGATCTTCTCCCAGTGCTGAGGTTTCTCCCCTTTCGTGCCTGCTGTGTCTCTCCTCCTTGTTCCCTTCCCCACTTGTTCGGTGACGCTGAGCAAGAACACATCCCAAGAAAGAGCTTTTCCTTCAGAGATGGTTTTGCCCTTCCTCAGCAGGTTTTGCATGCTATTTAAAGATCTTTCCTGTGCACCATCTTCAGCATTACAGAATGGCAACATGTTCTGGCTTTGATTGCTGCCGCCTTTCTTTCATTGTTGAACGGCCACAAAACTAATGATACCGATCCACAGCATCCAGCGTGCTGAAGGACTCCTGTTGCTATGTCAACAGCTTTGTTTTCATTTGCAACTATTTACCCACCCCTTAAGATCTCTGCATCGCCCTCGTGCACTTACAGTTCAAGGTCACGTGTGGCTTCTTTATCAGCATTGTTCAGTTTTGCTAATATTCCTGGTGTCCACGCGGGACCACTTTGGAGACCATGATTGTCTGGTGAAATACTGATTTTTCTGCTGCAGTAACTGGAGCAGTGATTTCTCTTTTGCAGTCATCTCTCTGTAGAGCTAGTCTTTCATGCTGCCTCAGATGTGGGTGAGTTGCCTGGCTTGTCACTCAGCTCAGAAGAATGATGTGATATTAATGACCAAAAAGGCACACTGCCTTTTTGGAAGAGAATTAATGTTTTCCAGCTGAAAGCAAGGTCTTACCTTAATAGATTCTCATGGGTAAGTACTCTGCTCTATTGAAAGCCTGCAGTGACTCAGAAAGAATCTATTTGTGTGAATATATGACATGTTTAGGGTGGAGTTAGGCAGCTTCTTTGGGCTTAAGCTACAAGATTACCTTTGGCGTATGAATTCAGCGCAGTATTAAAAGGCACAGACAAAGGTTAGGCATTTCTTTCACGCCTGTGGAAAAGTGCCCAGCAGTACTCAAAATTCAGCCTTTATGAAATCGATATGGCATGCAGCAGCCCAGGACTTGCCCATTACTTGTATTGGACTTGACCTGCAAGGTGTCTTTTCTTTTTGTGGCTGTTCAGTAATCTTGCTCTAGTCCATGATCTCTGAGACTGTTGGGAGGGGAAGTAGGGGATAAGGTCCATGTTTTGGAAGTACACACTTGTCACCTTATTTAAACTCATTCCAGAATTCCATTGCTAAGGGTTTCATGTGTTGTAACCTTCGAAAGCATCTACAGCACTTCAGTCAGTTGAGGGTCGTCGTTTGGAGGAATCTGTGTTTTCAGCCAGTGTGGTTGTGATCGTATTTCAGTCCCGACAGTACTTATTGTGGGGGAAGTACTGAGCTTTAGTGGGATTGTTTAGGTTAGAACACCATCTTGAAGGTTTGACTTAAAGTTATCCTTCTTCATGGATGTTGGGTTGTAAATGAAAGTGAAATATTGAACCATACCTTCTGCTGTCCTGTTGAAGACAATCTTTCTGGCTCTGGTAGGTAGATCACATTCTGCTTCTCCTGATTGTCAGTCCTGAGCAGAACTGCAGCTATGCTGTGTTATTTAAACCTATGATTTTTGCAGTGAAGCTGACTTGCCTGTATCTGCACATCAGAGGTGCTACCAGATCAGCCAGGCACTGCACAGTGTCTTCCTGCCTTGCTGCAGCTGCTTCCTAGGAAATCATGGAGGGACATGAAACCACTCACAGGCATGCAGGGCATGTTGTATGTGCAAATTTCACATAAGCTTCAGAGTTTAAAAGCTTACATAACTTTTTTACTTGCATAGAAACAGTAGTCCCTGACTTGTATTGGACAAAGCGTTTGCAATCAATAGTGAGTAACAATATAGAAACCTATTGGGAGTTTCCTAGCTTTATCCCAGAGGTCGTCACACTTCAGCAGCAAGTGAACGAATAAAATGAATTTGAAAAGCTCCATTTGATTCTCTGGAGAAACGGATAAATCTGTCATTAGCAGAAATGAGCGTGCTAATTGTTTGCTTAAATATTCTTTTCCTGAACATTTTGTTTTACGACTGGCATAGAAGTCATTTAGTCAATGTTACAAAATTCAAATTTAAATTGAAATGAGCCTTGAAATTCAGGAACAGATAGGCAACTCCAAGATTGATCTTTCCCTCAGAATGCCAAATTGCTCTTGCTACTAGCTGTCGCTGTATGCCTTAGTTTAATCCTTTCCAACCTCGGCAGTTTCCAAAGCTGCAGTTTTTCTGGTAGCTCATTTAAAGGAATTGCTCATTGGAATGACATCCTCTGTAATGGCTTCCTGTGTTATCTCCTATTCAGACTGCTGTGTAGATTAACTGTTCCAGCTTTTTATTTGGGCACTGTGCACATTTAGACTTCTATGACATACACTACTCTTTCCATACAAACTGGTGAAGATTGCCACGTTGCGTAGGAAAACCTGTACCCTGCGAATGCAGTGTGGGCGCTTATCTTGAAGGCATCTCTTCATAGTATCTGAGCGTCTAAGCATTGCATGAGTTTTTAAGAGAAGAGTTTTTGAATGTTTGGGCTAGGTTCCTCTAAAGAGGCCATGTTAGCCATTTGAATCTCAAGAAAAATGATAAAAATTAAGACTGTAGATGTGTGTACAAATCTAGTCGCTCTTCACATGACTTACTTCATTGCCTAGCTAGAATGTACATTGCTTCTTTTCCACGTTGGATACTTGTGTATCATCATGTGCTTTCCCGTGCGTATTTCCTTGCCTGTGTAATTTACCGTACCTTTGGGGTTTTGGTTTAAGCATTCTTATCTGAAGCTTGAATATTAGTGATTGTGACACATCTTTAATATCTGTTGTCTCTTCCAGTGGAGTCTGCTTTGAGGGCAGTTTAGGTAATGAATCAGACCACCATCTCCAGAAGCTAGTGAAAGAAGGCTTATATCTCCTCAGGCTAGTGAAGCAAAATGTAGTTCTCAACCAAAATCGGGTTTGACCGATAATTTGGCAAACTTGGGTCCTCAGCTGCATGTTGTAATGCATATGGCAGCAGCCTGCTCTTTCCCTAGAGCCAGTTTGACTGCTCTGAAGCCTGTTTGGTTCTTTTTGTATGATGTTTGCTGATACAACAAAAACCTTACAGCTGTTGCTTCATAAATGCACTCCTAAAATCTTAGGGAGGATGTTCCTTTTCTCACATCTACCTTTCTTAATGTCTCAAGCCCTTATCTACATGATCTTGATCTGTTGGAGCATGTAGTCCCTGGGAGTCTTGACTGCTGCCCTTTCCCTCCATCACAGCGCCATGACCTGCAGCACCTTGAGTCATTCAAGAAGCAAGGCTGTCATGAGTTTGCAGTGAGAACAAATATTCTGTGCAATCAGTATCTTGAATCAGGAGAGATCTGTTCAGTGAATGAGGTAGTACTTTTGGCTTCAATAGATGTTTCCAGCAGCCATTGACCAAGACAGACCCCATGGCACTCATGTTAGGAGTTCAGATCTTCAGAGATGTAGTCCATTTTTAGACAGCATGGGTTGAAGCACCTTTTAGTATAAAATGACTGTTCTTCACGTGTTCTGAGTGTATTAGAACTCATTTTGGACATTGGCCTACATGCACTAGGGCATGTAGAGTTGTACATGTTTACATAGTCAAGGAGAGAAGTTGGATTAAGAGTTTGAACAGTACATAATTATTTTTTCTCTTTCAGACATAATGAATTCTTCCAAAACCTGCAGGTTGTTACTGCTATTGTCTTCAACGGTTTTGTAACACTAGTAAATCTTCCCTATGTGTACTGAATATTTTTTCTCCAACGGTCTAACAGAAGGCAATCTTTGAATTGCAAAGACCAGCTATCCCTTATTGCTGTGAGAAATCTCTGTAGCTCTTTAAAACCATAAAGGTCAAAGTTTCAAAGGAGTTCTAGAGAAATCTGTTTTGCTTCCCCCTCCCATCAGAGCCCTTTTCTCAACTGATTAAGATCTCTAATGTTTTATGTCTCCTCCTTCTCTCCTTAATATGAGACAAGTTATTTAGGGTGGAGGTTTTATGGGCTGCTGTGTCAAAAGCTTTAGACAAGTCAGTAAAAAATGTCCCCAGTGTGTAAAGACCATTATCCATAACCCAGCAAATGTCATCTGTAACTTCAAGCCAGAGGGATTCTGTTGAATACAAAGGTTAAAAACCCAGTTGGCGGTTCCCGTCAAGGCTGCTGTTCCCTTCATCTGTTCAGCAGAGGGAGATATAGATCTTTAGTGAAATGCTTGTATTGATATACATTTAAAAAAAAAAAAAAGTACAGTTGGTGTTAGTAAGAGATGAAAATCACTGGCTGAAGCAGGGTATAGTCTTCCCTGCAGAGCTCTGTCAAAATATTTCAAGTGCTAACCTGAAACCCTCTGCTGTCGCATCTTTGAGCCTTTTCTTGGTAGAAGGAGAGGTAGAAGGTGCTTATTGTGCTGTTGGTTTTGCCAGATTAAACTGAGGCTACCAGACATGTGTAATCTAACCTCAGCCCTCTTTAATTCAGTTTTCATGGAGTGGACCTTTCTCACGTTGCTTCCTTTGTCATCCAGTCTGCTAAACAGGACACTGTTGGGCATTTTCCTCCTTCTCGAAGCTGTGCTCTTCCTTCATTTAAATGAAAACCTGTGCTGGATTTGTGTTGGATTCCCTAAATATGATTTTTGGAGGCAGTTGCCCATCATCTATATTGCAGTGTAGGAAAATGAGATTGAGTTGTCATCCCCAAATACCCATGTGCCTTCCTCTGCTTTAGAATCTTCCTTTCATCTCCTCGCTAACATCATGGCCTCTGTGCCTTCCTCACTTAAAAGGTTGGGATTTTTTTTAAGATTTTGCCACCAGCAAAATAAATCATACAGACCTTGCTTACTATTGTATAGTCTTCAGAGCACGATGTAAGGGAAGAGCACATGGGGGAGGCTTTCACCTGCAGGGAAAATATCTATTGAATGCTTTTCCAAAGTTCAGTCCCTTTTTGGGCGGCTGTTGAATGTTTGACACCTATGAAGACAGGGTGTGTGGGAGCTCTCTGGGAGTCTGGTACAACGGTGTATGGGACCACTTGTCTAAACAGAACTCCGATAGCAAACATGAATGAAGTACTGCATCTGAAATCATCTTGGTCACACACAGGAAATACAAAGTAAGGGCATTGTTCCAGTTCACTGCTGTGGACCAGAGCACTGCTTCTAGAAGAGATTGCTGTGATTCCCCCAGGGTGACAGAAAATGGTTATTCAGAGAAAAACTGTTCCTTTACTGTAAAGGGAACTCCAGGTAAAAAGAGGAGGAAAAAGCAAATGCATCAAATGTGTGATTTTTGTCTTAGTTATAGAAACAAAGTACTTGCAATTTCTGCTGGAACAGAAAATTGTGAATACAAAGCCATATCCAGCAAACATTTTAATATGCCTGTAACAATGGCTGTTGGGATAAAATTTCCTTGTTTTATTGGGGGTTTTTTTGAAGGGAAGGTATAGACAGGGAAAAAAAAAATTACCAGTTATCTTTACCTGTACTGCGGTGTTCTGCAGGGAGATGTTGGGGTGAAATGGATTTACTTCTGCTTTCTCTTCCTCATGTGATTTGTCATGCTGCAGGTGGAAAACAGCACACTGCATTCTTCAGCAAAATGCTCCGGATAGTTTTGTCTGTCAAAGGTTCTTTGCTTCAGGCTGTATCAAACACATTATTAATCTCATTCCTTACAGTAAGAGAAATGGTTTGTAAAGAGGGCACTGATGTCAACTCACTGTTGTCAATATTATCTAATTTATTCTTAAGAAAATTCTTGTGCTAATTTTTGGTGCACGGCTTTGTTCGCTTGAATTCAGGTCCACTTTGTTTCCTGTCCGTAATGCGTTGTCGTCTTCTTTTTTCCCAAAGCATCTATTTCCTTTATGCAGTGGAAACTATCACACTCTTTTCTCCCTGAAACGGCTTGTGATAGGCCAAAGCCTGCGCTGATCATATCCCATCCTGGTATTACTCTGTCAAGTGAAATAAATCTCTTTATAGTGTTGCGTTGGCTGGAAGGCTTCCTCACTGTTCTTTGTCAAACGCCCAAATGCCACCCTGCATTTCTATTGCTATAATAAAGACCCTTTTTTTTTTTTTCTTCCATATACTCTCTTCTGCCCTGGAAGAGACTCAAGATTAAAAATAGTCTTTTTTTGTGGTCCCTGCATGAAGGCTCACCTGTCCTGTTGAGCTGAATTATTCCCAGAGTGTTCAACTGTCGTATGTCCCCAGTCTTCTCTCCAGAGCAAGACCCACATATGGATGTTCAAACTCCAGCCTGCCTCTCTGCTGTAGGGGAGAGTAAATCTCCACCCTAAACTTTTTGAACCTCAGTCACATGAAGGTCTCTAAGCACTGTTGTTGTTTGGTATTACAGGCTTGGCAACAGTTGAAGTTCAGCAGTTCTCCATTTTTTCTTTTACTAGTAAGAAAAAAAAATGAATTAAAGGAGAACTAAGGTTGTATGGCAGTGCTTCATGTCACCCCCATCATGTGGGAGTAGGCAGATAAAACCTGAAAGAGCTGGGAAGCCAGAAACTTAGGCAGCAAAACACAGCTTAAACACTAATTCTGTAGTGCTAAGAGGTGGTCTAATGCCTTTCCTTTATTATGTCAATAGCAAATAGATTAAGCAAATAAGAATTTTAAAAAATTTCTCCCTAATCCTTTGACATCAGAGTGCTTTTCAAGGCATCTTAAGGTAAGAGTTTACAGACTCTTTGTCTTTGGAAATACCCAGCGCTTGAGTGAGTAGGACCCTTGAACACAATTACTTAACTTGGAAGTTGAATCCAACTTTGCAGTTGTCCCCTCCTTGAGTGGGAAGTCAGACTGGCTGGATTCCAGAGGTGCTTTCCAGCTTACATTGTTCTATGACTTTCAGGGCCCTGGAGCAAAAATGGATTTCAAACAGAAACTGCACTCTGCGTAGGATTAAGTTTCAGTTTGGGCTTCCTCATAATTAAATCCTGAGTTGTTTTTTGACCAGCCTTTGATATTGCTGCCTTTGTGGTGAGGCTCTGTTTCTCCGTGTGGAGGTACGTAAAAGATCCACTGGAGACTTTCCACTTCCTTATTAATAGATTTTAGTAAGTATACAGCTTGTTAGACAGCTTTGAGGTCAAGAGGGTGCTGAGGCTTCTGTAGGTCTCCTCTGAAATTGAAGGAAATCTTTTTAAAGCATTTTGTCTTCAAGGTTTGGGTTCTCATAGCAGCTGTCTGCCTTCTCTCAGGTTTCTGAGAAAGAACAGCCCTTGTTTATCTGGCCCTTGTTCAGGTTCCTGTAAGGACCAAGGCATCTAATGTGCCAAGTCACCTTCAGTGTACTCCAATACAGTACACTGTAGTAAAGTGTACTACTGTTGACTTGAGTTTATTTTTAAATCAGGCTGTTGTCCCTTTTTATCTCCTTCTTCTTTCTCCTCACTAACAGAAGAAAAGTTTTTAACAGTGAAAACTGAGGTTGCATGTGAGCCTCCTGACTGTTTCCATTTTTAGTCCAGCCAAAGGCTTTACCTCTGAGGATGCAAGCTTCCTTTTTATAGTGAGAAATCACACCGAGCCTGGCTGAAAAAGAGACTTTTGGTTAACCCATTTTGATGTTGAAGTTCTGCTCTCCTGCTGCTTATTTATCTATGTTCAACAAAAATTCATTGAGGTGGCTTGCCCTCTCCTTCGTGGCATGCCTTTTAAGGGAATGACAACGTGTACTCTTTCCTTTCACCCAGAGATGCCTGAAACGCAAGCTTTGGTTTGAACCACTGGGCTTATAGACACTTGAAGGTGTAAGGGTATGATTGTATTTTCCTGCTAAACAAGTTGCCTAGATACAATTCTAGGTAGCTCTGAAGGCTTCATTCTGTCCACTGTGTTTGCTGAGTAATCTTGCTTATGCTTGGTGTACAGAGGAGAAACAAGTGAAAGGAAAGATCAATTTCTATAGGTAGATGTTTAAATATAAATAACTGGATTTCAGCTAAGCCCTTCAATATGCATTGAGCAATGGGGGCTTCCTTCAGGATCTCTGAAGTCATTTTTTTTAACCAGTGAAAGTAGAAATGGAATCAACCCCTGCATGCCTCTCATCTTTATTTCTGACTAAAGGTATTTGGGCTTTTTTTGTGCCCTTTTTTTTGTTATTCTTTTAGTTTCTTCAGGATAACTTAGGCAAGTAGGGGTATCTTGCACTAAATTTGCTCTGACTCAGTTTAAATCTTGTTGAACAAGCCATTTAAACACACCCCTCAGACTATAAATGCCTCTTAATCTTACTACTGATGTACAGAGCTTCCCTGGTGAAAACAGGCAGCCTTGATCCAAGCTGGATATTCATATGGAGGAAAAGAAATAGATGAAGCTGAGGGAGTAATCAGCTGAGGACATGAGTTACTGGATGCAACAAATCAGATCAGAAGCACAAGAGAAACACATTAAAGGTTATGCTCTAACCTGGGCTTCTGTTTCAGTAAAACATCTGTAGCACAAGGCATGCAGGACTGCAGGCTGTAGCCAGAGCATTAATGTATGAAATGAATTTGACCCCTAAGTTTGATATTGAAGATCTCTTATTTAAAAAAAGAGTCCAAAATGTGCTTTGACAACAGAAGACTTCTAACACACCACTTAATTAACATCTGGCTCCCTACCCTACAGCTTGGGTTTTGAATGTGGGTATGTTCTTGCCTGTAACATTCATCTGATGTGTAGCAGCGAGCACCACTTATATTCTCAAGTCTATAAGCACTGAGAAATCTGAGTAATGTAAATTACTTATTTTTTGAATGGATCAGTAATCTAAATATTGAACAGTTAAGAAATACGCATTTCTAAATGATTGAAATAAGAAAAATGGTCACTGATTTTTCCAGCAACTCAGTTTTCCAGCGGAGAGCCACAAAACCTTTGTATGCAGCTCTTGGGGCTTTCAAATCGTTACACCCATTGAATATAAAACTTGCATTGCAGGTAAATTTTTGTTTTGCTGTCCTTGGCTTGATATCCCTTCGAGTAAGTGGTTCTTGGTCAAAAAGAGCCTGGGGGTGGTCTTGTAAGTTAGCTCACGCTGGTTAATGTTCATGGGAAGGTGGATGAAGCACATGACCTGGAAGATGAATGTTACTTGGAATTGCTGTGGGTACCTGGAGAGCTGGATTGCTCTGTGCTTTGGTTTCTGTGTGTTGCTACCCTGCATGTATGGGTACTCAGTGAAAGATAAACTGCTGCTGTGTGATGCTCTGTCCTAACCCTTGCCTACTCTCTCTGGAGCTGCTGCTTGTCACTACATGTTGAGAGCTTTGCAGTAGGTGATACTGAACCTAAAGCCTGCTAGTAACAGCTGTTTTGTGAATTTTATTAACAAATCTAAGTGTAAGGAAAATCACTTGGCAAAAACAGACTTGGCCTTCTTTTTTGGGTTTTGTTTTGTTTAAACAACCAAAAATCCAAGAGCAATCCCATCTTTCTGAACAACTCTGAAATTATCTAAGTTGCTGCTGGCTCTATTAGCAATTCCCAGATCTCTTTTTTTTTGGGGGGGGGGGGGTTTAACCTGATTTCCTAAGATCATTGTAACCACCTCATCAGTTCATTTGCTTTGTCACCCCTTTGCAACCAAGCCGATTCCAAGGATCGATATTGAGAAGGTGCTGATCATTTCACCTTGTACATCACAAAACCATCCTTCCCTTTCGCCCTGTTCCTGCTGGCTGGAGTCTTGTGAATTTATGAGCTGCCGAGCAATGAGGGATGCCATCCTTTGCTGACGCAAGTTATATTTACTGAAGAGGTGGTGAGATCCTTCAGAAGTTTGGAAAAGTCTGAATTCTTGATTAGCTGTCACTAGATGTCTCAAAGGTGAAAGCGGTGGCGTCTAGAGGGAAGTAAGCAGTTCTTGAGCGTTCTGGAAAAATACTATTTAAAAACTCAGGCTTGTGGTCAGAGACCTCTCAGCAGCAGTGGCAGAGCTTAGCTGCCCTTCTTGCCTTCTGAGATCACTTAAAAAAATAGTATATATAATAAAATATAGCCTGCCAACAAACATTTGAATTCAGAAGGTGCAGCAGCAGAGTTCCATCGTGCTCAGCTTCTGCAGTGACATTGAAGTAGACGAGAATTGTTTTGGAGTGTTTAATTTGTTATGGTATATATACATGTTCTTTCCCATTATCTCGTATATATTTCAATTAAGCCTGAATGCAGGAAAAAAAACCAAAGCAGTGAGCTGTTGCTGCTGGTTAAGGCATGAGGCTTTTAACTGTGGAAATGTCGTTTCCAAATCGAGATTGTTCTGAGTGAGTTTTCTGGTTGGGGTGGAAACTGTCGAGCTGCAAAAAAATTGCCAAATGAATATTTTAATGCTCATGTTTGAGGAACAAAACAAGAAGCAGATACCCCTGCGCATCGCTGGTTAGTGGTGGAGTACGTTCCATGGTGTTCCAGGGATGCCAAGGGCAGGAGCCAGCGGTGGGATGCTGGATGAGCTTACGGGCACTTGCAGAGTTCGGGAAGTGTTTGATTCCCCTTAATGCCCACTCTGTTTTCCTTACCTTCAGCTGCCTCTTAGGACTAATTCATTTTCTGAGCTTCCCAGAGCACCCTGCCACCTTGCCTCGGACCTGCTGGCAGGCCGGGGATGCTGCCCATCATGGACAATTTCGGCTCATCAAACTCTACCAGGCGAGGCTGCTGCCAGGGTACCTGGGAGTTGTATTCTTCTCATTTAGCTTCATTTTTGGGCTCACTGCTTCCTCAGCAGATGGCGGTTTTATCGTGTTTTTGGAAAGTCCATATGGCCTACAAGAGAGAGTATCTCTTTAATTGTAAAACATGACCACCTGTTCCGATTTTAATGAATGCAGTGAGCATTTGTCTTCATATATCTACTTAACAATAGCTGCTTCGATTGAATTAAAAAAAAAAAACTCAATTGGGCCAACACTTCGGCTGCTGAAATAATCAATTAATAATTAAGTGGCTAATTTTAGAACCCACTGGCCTTGCCCATTCCCTCGGACTGGTTGTGATCAGAGCAGACAGTGATTGATTGCCCTGCCGATGCCAAGAGGCACACGCGGTGCAGGGGCCAGATGCGGACAGGCTTGGAGCTGTTTGTTGCGATATTTAGAAGGTGAATGCAACTTTGTGTCTCTGCTCTGCAAATGGACTTGTCTTTCCTGCTCTGGCTCTTTCCTCTCCACATTGCTCCAGTTGCTCACGTGCAGCCGTCGGCAGGTACCCCTTTCCCTGCCACCCTCTTAAGGATAAAATCCGATGCTCAAAAGGTATCCTACTGATGGGCCAGCTGGAGAGGAGGTTGAAACTGTAAGCAAAAACAGACTTGAAAGGCTTATCCACTAACTGGCTCTTAGCAGAAAGCCCTGCTAGAATCATTCTGCTTATTAAAATAACAATTGCTAGTTAACTGTTTCATCGTTCTTTCAGCAGGTCTGCTGGCCAGATGAGAATTGTGGAGTGTTTTGGCTCAAGGTTTCAGAGAGGTGGAAGGCACCAGGATACCCAAATCTTGTTAAGGGAGTGTTAACACTTAATTCAAAGTCCCTTTGAAAATTAACCCCTTTATTGAATGAGCCTGTTGCAACATCATCTTGTTCTAAAGCTAATTAAAATACCCCAGTGGTAGGAACACACTGAGATTTTGGTGTTGGCTGTTCGGAGGGTTAATGTTTCAGAGGTGGAAGAAACAGGAGCGTTTGAAAGAGTGCTTGCGGAGTACAGCACTTCCCAGCGTTTCGGTGCTAGCTGTTATGGGTACGATAGCTGCTGGGTTTCAACACATTGGGGTAATTTGACAGTTTGGTGTAAGTAATGGGGAAACCTTGGTGTGGCTGCTTGGAGTGTCTGCTTTTACAGGGCAAGGAGGGAGAGAGCCAAAAGCCTGTTACTGGAGAAGTCTCTGATCCCATCTTGTGCAGAGAGCAAGATGCTGGAAGCAGTTAGAGGGGAAGGCAACTTGCCTGCTTGCCTCGTTTTACTGAAGGTGTCTCTGACACGGCCCCCCGGTCCTGTCATGGCCACCAATTAGCCCGTTAATACAGGGGAGAAGCTACCCTTGCCGGTCTGATGGCAGTTGCTGTAGCCTGATCGATGTAAATCCGGTTATCTCTCAAACCACATGGGATTTTGAGACAGCTGGGTGGTGTTTGTACAGCTGAGAGCCCTGCTTTAAAACGCTGTGCAAATACGAAAATAACCATAGCTATTGGTATTTAAATTCATTTCTGTGTAATCTTTGTGATAAACTTCCATTGGTAGGGTGTTATTTCAGTGGGAGGAGGGTCAGAGCAGTTTTCAGCTGATGTCTGGGTATCGCAAGTTGCTTGGTGAGAAAGGCGTCCGGCTCGGTTTCCTTGCGTGTGTGTGGCCTTCTCTCCCTGCGCTTCCAGAATGGAAGGGATAATTAAATGAAGTTCAACATTGAAGGCCGAAAGCTGGGAAGGGAGAAACTTATTAACCTTGTTGAGCTGGAAAGAGCGCTGTGGGTGTTTGGGGCTTGGGTTTCATGGGGTTTTGTATTCTTATTTTTCTGTTTTCTTGGGAGTTGACATTTAGTTATGCAGAAAATGTATCGCTAATTCTGTTGTGATGCCTTTTATGTGGTTGTGGCTCGGCGGCACATCTGTGAATTAAACCTTAAGAAGAACTGGAATTTAGTCTGTTCTCTCACTAGTGGAAATGCTAATTATCTCTTGATTGGTAATAAAGTCAAAGGAGAGAAGCAAAAAACAAAAGCGTGGAGGTTACCCATTTAGAGTAAGCATGAGATTTAATCCCTATTTTCCACGATACAACTGAAGTAGCAGATGGACTGAGTCTTTAGCCTTGAGTTCCCCAAAAGTTTTCCCAGAGGGGACAGCTTGAGGAAGGAGAAGGGGGTGCAGGGAATTAGAAATGGCAATTGGAATGGCCGGGCAGGGAGTGAAGAAGGCAGCCAGGAGAGGTGAGAGTCCTTTTAGCTGCTGGCTTGCACATGGGCCAAATGGCGTTTGCGGGAGGACATGTGTATGTGCCTGCACATGTGGATGCACCTTTTTCCCTTGCTGGCTCTTTGAAAGGTTGCTCGGACCCTTCCGGACTGAATTTTGGGGCTGTTTTAAGAAGCCTGCTTAAACACTCCTTTCCTATAGTGCAGACCGTTCATCCTAGATGAGGCTTTAAGTGAGATGTGGAAGCTGCAGGCAGAACTCTCATTGTGAGCTGACTGTTAGAGGTCCTGTGCATCCTTCCCAGCTGATTGAGTTTTGCCCCCTTTCTTTCTCATCTCCAGATCACTGTGTTCACTACTACGATCTTCGCAACACTAAGCAGCCAATCATGGTGTTCAAAGGGCATCGCAAGGCAGTCTCCTACGCAAAATTTGTGAGTGGGGAAGAAATCGTCTCTGCGTAAGTATTGCCTTTTATGTAGGCTAAAAACTTTATAGCCCTTGCTTTCCGACGCTCTTCAGGGCCATCGTGCAAGTTCACCTGCGTGGGTGGGTGTGCTTGCTAGCTGCTGTGCTTTTGGGAAGCAGATCGTTGCTTTTTTCCAAGACAGAAATTCATTCCTGGTGTCTCTTGGCTCTGCTCTGTCTTGTGGAGCTGAAATGCTTAAGAGGAATACGAAGACAACTAGATGCCGCTCCTGACCATAAGCCCCAACTTTGGGAAGCTGTGGTTGTGTGCTGTGTGTGCCAAGGGTGCTCCAAACCAGAGGTCTGCTGTAGAGAAGGCTGCTGGCGGAGCCCTGAGGATAGTAATCTGCAGTAAAACACAGCTGATGAGTGACAGGAGTGATCGAATGGTACTGCTATGTCTGAAGAGGAGGCTTAGCCACAGCCTGAAAGCAACTCTAGTAGGACTGACTGATCTGTTCTCTGGTAATTTATTAATCTGCTCTGTGAAGGCCCTTTTTAGGATTATTCTTGAGTTAGAAAGTAGACAAGGAGAAGCTGCATTTTGTGGTCCTAATGGCTGCAGCTTTTCAGCCAGGGTAGACTGTAAGGTCTGCTATGGAGGCCCTGAAGAATAATATTCTACAGCTTCTGTTCAGTTATGTGGCCAGTTGTGGCTGCACCAAAGCCAGATGTGGCTGCCTCAGTTCTAGGTAGGTTTTCAGTCATGTGGGAATGAGTGTCTGTCAGATCACTTAGTGAAAGGTTTGAATGACTGGCTACAAGCCTCTTCAGTAAACCAGAGGTGAGCCCCTCTTACGTGGCGGGGAAGATGCGAGCAACCTTGGGGGGCTGCAGGGGGAATCTTTTGATCTCAACACGCTCGTGTGTAACAGCCGAGGGCAGTAGGGATGGATCACAGGGGTAGATCTAGTCCCAGAAAGTTACGCCTGCTGCCTTGTACTGAGCCAGTGATTATCCAGCTTGGCTCTGTCCTGTGTTTTCACACAGTTTGCTCTAGAAGCCTGGAGCCAAAGCAGAACGTTTTAAGGTCTATTCAGGCTGCTGGTGAGTTAGTCTGAGCTGAGCTGTGTGATGGAAAATTCCCTGGTGGCTTCTGGTACTGTTTGTATTTAATCAGCTCCTCTCTTCTTATTTCCTTTAACATTATAACTCTATAAGGGTGCAGATTCATACCTAGAACACAGAGAAAATTAAATCTAATGCTTTGAACCAAATCTGGGTAAGATGGAAGTGTTTAATAGAAGCAGGAGGAGGCTGGGAACGTTTTACAGCCATGACCAAGTGAGGCATCATCTGTGGAATGTTTCAGGACAGGATGGCCCTGTCCGGCTTGAGCCAGCCACCTGAGAAAGCTTATCCCACAGTCCTGGGAGGAATATCAGTAGAGCTGTCAGACTTGGACAGGCAACAACAGGGTAAGGGGACTAAGTGGAGGTTTCATCTATCTTTTTCTGCATGAACAAAAATAAATGTCAGAGAGAATGGATTATTTTTTATGTCCGTCTTTTGCAAATTGAAGAGAGTAGACAGCAGCAGTCATTCCCAAAAATCAAGCACTGATTTCTTTTAAGAAAAAAATTATATGTATATTCAGATTCTCTAGATTTCTAGCTAAACCTGTTTTATAGATTGCATTGATTTACTTTGCCTTGTAGAGTTAGGTTTTGACCTCAAGGGTGTTCAGAACTGCCTGGTATTTAGCACAACACATTGATTGCAGTGTTGATTTACAGAGAGACAGATTTAAGAGCAGCCCATCCATGATTTTTTGGAGAAGGTATGAAACATGAAGAGCAGTGTAATGCAAGCAGGATCAATGGCCCTTTCGTCTCCTTGTGGTCCAGTGGCGGATAACTTTCTTCTTTTATGGCATGCTTATCCTAAGCAATGCAAACATGGCTAGAGCTTGATGGGAATTTGTTAACAGTAAAAACATTCCATTAGTAATAGACTTTAAGTGTTTTTATTTTAAGGAAAAGATCTAGAATGTACGCTACTAAAATACAGAGGTTAAGTGTCTATATATATGAGGTCTTCTTGATGGGTTAGCTAATAGCAGAAGCTGTCACAGGAATCTTGACAGCTTTTAGACCAGGGATTAGTCTTTTGCTGCTTTACCCTGCCTTCAGAAAAGTTTAGTTTCCAGGCAACTCTGAAGCTTTTAAAAGCCAGGTTTTAAAAATACGGCTGCCCTAATAGCACAGAAGGCATTTCTGCCTTCCTGTACCTGTGGGCCAAAAAAGCAGTAGTGTATACCTTTTTGCCCTTTCTATGAACTATGCTGCTACTGTGATGGTAAGGACAAGAGAAGGGAGGGGAGAGTGAGCAGCAGTGTAGGGCAGGGACAGACATGGAACAAGCATCAGGCAAAGAAGCTGAATACTCTGCTGTAGCCCCACTCCCAGTCAAGACCTGGGATGAGGAATGCACTCCCGCTTAAGTCACAGTGTTACAGATAAAGTTCATACCTTCATTTTGATCTGACCTCATACTATTATTACAAATGACTAACGAATCTTGCTGCAGCTGCCTTATCGCTCCTTTGTCATTCCAGCTGTCATTGAGGACTGAGATAAGGTTTTTTGCAGTATAGCACGAGGTGCATCTCTCCTCTGTGCTATATTTTTAGGCAAATGTGACATTGGTGCAGGGCTAATGTCTTATGTCGTTGGTAATATTTGATGGATATGGGGTGGGAGTTTTTCCCCTCAACTCTAAATATTCAGAAAGCAGCAAGGTTGGGTGACATGACCTGCATGAGGGGAGCGTTGCCTGCCTCTCCTCCCTCCCACCCAGGAGGCTGACAGCTCCTGCTCCCAAACTCTTTCAAATTTGAGATCAGGACTGCACTACCCCTTTCCTCAAGGGTGGCTTCATGGGGCTCCAGTCCCACCGTATCACCATTTGTTCCCCTGCTGTGGAGCGTATCACCATAGGTCAGGAAGTGCCAGAATATCAGAGCCCGGCGATTGCTAGAGAATAACGCCTGTGAAGTAAGAGAGGCTTGTGTCCCCTCAGGTCTGGGGGAAGAAATTAATCCTATGTCTTCCGGAAACGTGGAATCTTCCTATTTCAGTTGAGCTCTGCCAGGCAGAGGAAACTACCTCCGCCTCCTTTCTTTTGCCAAAGCGAAAATATTTGCTCACAGTAAACAGAAAAACATTTTGAAGGCAGGTATGTTTGCATGTGGGGGAACAATGGAAAACATCAATTTTGATTTAATCCCAACAGAGTTTGTATATTTTTAAAAGTAATATTTAGCTTTGCTGCCAAGGTGAAAAAAGTGGAAGTTTGAGATCTGTATCCGTGCAGTCTCAATTACACATGAGAAAACCACATCAATTTAATGCTAATAACAACTCTGAGCCCCCACAGGTTTTTATATGCTGCTGGTTGGTATTGGGCAGGAGGAGGAGAACATGCTTTCAGGGCAGCTGGGGAGGGAGGAGACTGCTTCCTACTGGAGTCCTGTAAAGGCACGAATGAGAGTTTTACCGGCATGGAGAAGGGAACAGATTTTGTCCATGCTGTAGAGGTTTAAAAAAAAAAATTAATTCAATGTGTCCTGGATCCATGAGGATCTGGGGGAGGTGGCGATGGCCCAAAGGCTGCACGGTTTGGTGGAGGACTCTGCAACTGATAGGAGAAAGGAAAAGTAATACTTCGGCAAAGTTTTTCTTCAGACGTGTAATGCGTTTTGACAGGCTTCTAAAATAACGTGATACCTTTGTGAGCTGAAGCTGAGTTGCACGTGACTGAAAGTGGGATAAACTTCCTGGAGTGCCCTAAGACTTCCTACGTTTACATTGCAAGTAGGGTGTTAAGGAGCAAGGTTGCAAGTGAGGAGTTCCTGTCATATGGCTGCAGGGTAACTTTAGGTATTGTTTTCAGGTCAACAGACAGTCAGCTGAAGCTGTGGAACGTAGGGAAGCCTCACTGCTTGCGCTCCTTCAAGGGTCACATCAACGAGAAGAATTTTGTAGGGCTCGCGTCCAACGGAGACTACATTGCCTGTGGTGAGTCGAGCAGCCGTCCTGACAAATGCTAATGGGACTCCTTGGACCTGGTCCCTCTCCAGCTGCAAAGCACACCAGCAGTTGTGCTGCGTAGCTGCATGGGCTTTTAAATAGAGGATTGTTCTGAACTTCCACCCCCCCTTCCCTTCCCAAGGAATAGCATAAGGAGCCCTGACCTAAGGGGATCTGTAGTTGGTTTCCTCCCGTTTCAGATGAGTTCTTTGTATATGATGATTCAGACTTGCTATCACCAAAAATCAGCTACTACTGTAGTTGATAACGTCTTTCAAGTTTATCAACTGACACATCCTCCTGCATCCTTCTAAGGAAGGGCAGTAGCCTGGACCACATGAGGGTCCTGTACTTGTCACTTAGTACAGCGTTCTGTGTGGCAGTGTCGTGGTTTAACCCCAGCCAGCAACTCAGCACCATGCAGCCGCTCACTCACTTCCCCCTCACCCAGTGGGATGGG
>JAVKLA010000090.1:31966475-32003752 GCA_034782735.1 Sagittarius serpentarius | reverse complement strand
CAAGGAAAATGACAATAATAATAAAAGGATTGGAATACACAAGACAAGTGATGCACAGTGCAATTGCTCACCACTTGGCCCACCGATGCCCCAGCCGAGCACCTCCTCCCCCCTCCACCTCACCAGGCATGACGTCCCATGGTACAGACAATTAACTCTATCCCAGCCGAAACCAGGACACAAAGCAGTAACACCCTCATTGTGAACAGCTCCTGACTAGGAGACTGAATCAGCCTGAAGCAGTTACCCCTTTGGCTGTTTTTGTCCTTTCACTGCTTCATTTGGACTGTTGAACCTCTGTAAATCCACAGGTCTTGGTGGGAAAGCAGTGACAGGCTGATAGCCGTGGGATGAACAGGACAGATGTGCCAGCACTGAAGGGAGGACCTTAGTTTGTGTATTCTCTCATCTCTGTACAGCTTGCAAGGCAGAAATTGGGATGGATTTCTAAATAAAGCCTGCACGCTCTATAGTCTCTCTTACTCAAACCTCCACAGACCAAACTGTCATACTCGATTACAGCAAGCAAAACTGTGACAGTGCTACCTGCCTTAGAGCTGTAACGCTGAGCAGGCTGGGTGTAGCGGTGTTTCATGTGGTAGCGTAGATGCTCTGCTCAAAATGCTCTGCCCTAAGGAAGTTACGGGGGACCGTTGGGATCCTGTATATTTTGCAAGTGCACTGCGTGCTGCAGTTGTCTTGTAATAAAACCTGGCCCTGTTATTGAGCATTGTGAAAGTTTGCTGTGGAGCATTCCCAGTTGCCAGGGCACCACGAGCATGATGATAACTCCAAGGAGGAAATGTCTGGTCTTGTCTTAAACAATGAAAGAGCTAAGAAGCCTTATTTCTTTTCCTGCTACCAGAACCTAATCCTGTATATTTGGGGTTTTTTATTTCTAGGAAGTGAAAATAATTCCCTTTACCTATACTACAAGGGCCTCTCAAAGACACTGCTGACATTCAAGTTTGATACAGTCAAAAGTGTGCTGGACAAGGACCGGAAAGAAGATGACACGAATGAGTTTGTGAGTGCTGTATGCTGGAGGGCACTACCAGATGGGGTAAGCTTTCTGCTCAGGCACCCAGCCGGGTGCGAAAGGAATGCCTCCTGCTTTCTCATAAAATAGCATTGCTGAGGGTTTGACTGCAGTTGGTATTTTCCCATTTATGGGTATTGCAGATCAATGTGGAAACGTGAAGATCTGCAGGGTAGCTGAAATGCTGGGGGATGCTGGGGGAGACAGGACTGCCATGCTCTGAACTCTTCCACCTGGATGTTTGAAGTTCTCTACTTGGCATCTGAAATCCCCAAAGCAGCATTGTATTTCTGGCACTTGGTGTGTTTTGTGGGTGCATTAGCGGGGGGTTTTTGTTGCTTTAATGAAGGTACCTGCAAATTCTCACTGTGGAGCCTTATCTCAATGTTACTGTGTCTGTATGGGCTTGCTCATTGAAATACAGCCCCTGTGTTTAGATGAGTAGATACATAAAGGAGGCGAGCCCAGGCTGCAGTCACCTCAATGACTGTTCCAGTGACACTTAATTCATAAACGTAGCATGTGTACTAATGCTGCAGGCAGACCTGACGCAGCTTTTGTGAGAGTGGCCTTTCGGCACAGGGCTGCTCTGGAGAACAAAATGCTGCTTTTAAATTCAGAGTGCTCTTGAAAACCTTGCATAAAAAAAAAAAAACTTGAGCAAGTAACTCTCATGTAGATACAAGGGTTGGCAGATCAGATACTTAATGGGCTTGTTGGGAGGGGGAGGAAAGGAGCTCATCCTAAACACAGTCTTCCAAGTAGCTGAAGTAGAATGTTGCCTAATTGATGCCCTGAGACGTTGCATTCACAAAGCGTTTTGGAAGGGTAACGTCTACCAATCTGTTTCCGTATGAAGAAGCTGCCCCCACAACCATGATTCAGTTGTCACTGGCATAAACTCACTTCAGATAGACACTTCTGAATCAAAACAAAAATAAACCCAAGTGTCTGAAACCGCACTTTGGATTTCGAAGTAAAAAGTGGGCTGTTGTGGTTTGAACTGTGGCCATGAGACTTGGTGAGGTAGGGTCACCAGCCTCTTTTGGGCTGGGGATTTAGGAGGATTTGGTATTCGTGGATGTCATGTCTCAGATGAAGAGTGGCTGTTGGAAGTTGGGTCATTTGTCTTTCTGCTGGATAAAAACATGCTGTGGGAACCTGTGTGTTCAGAAATGCCCTTACCTGAACTGTCTTCACTGCAGTGTTTCTCTGTTGGGTTGTCCTGCCCACTAACCTCCTGGGCAGCTTTTCTACAGGCAACAGACTAACAGTAATGTCTCACCCCTGGTGTTAATTCTGTTGCCGTCTTCTCCTTATCAGTCTTTTCTCTAATTAATGTGCTTTACTCTGATAGACCTTCTGCTTAAGTGACTGAGAAAATTTTGAGCAGTCACCAAGGGCTGTCAAGCAATTCTTCAAAACCAGTATGAAAAATATTGTGCAAAAATGTAATAGTTAAATCAGGCCCATCAAGATTGCACCAAATAATGTTCGGGCTTCACTCCATTAAGCAGCATTCAGAATCCGTCGCTATTCTGATCTCTTTTTTTTTTTTTTCCCCCCATCATTGCTCTGCTTTTCCCTGGGCTTCTAAATTAGCATGTTTCTCCCATGGCAGCCACAGTACCTGGCTCTTGTTTGTAAAGAAAGCAGCAAAAAGCTGCCTGTGATCTGAGAGCCACTGGTTGAGCGTTTTGCTTCCGTGTTTTACCTCTGCCTGTGGTGCATGCCATCCTGCTTTACGTACCAAGCAAGCAGCCTCACGTGGTTTTGCCAAGAGGCCTTAATGCTTCCTTGCACCATATCTCCAGTCCCCCCCGAGACGGGAAGTACTCTTCACCGGTGCAACTGCACATTTCTCTTCCCTCTTGTACCAGCGCAGCGGTCCTCTCCGACCTAATTGAGACTTTGCTCATGTTCTTAGGAAATTAAATTACTGCACAGCCAAAGGTCACTTACGTCCACAAAGTCTTGCTCAAATGATGAAACTCTTCTAGTCCCCATTTTGATAATGTTTCTTAAATTTGGCATAAGATTTTTTTTTTTTTTTTCAAATGAGCTTCATACGCATACAGGCTTCCGAAAGCTGGCTTGTTTTTTGATGCTCAGATGAACTCGAGAAGAAGGCCTTTGCCTCGCAGTGCTGTCAGCATCTGTGGGAATTGGGGAACCCACTGCCTATTTCTGGCTTAATTGCAGACTTTGATCCTGGGTGAGTCACTCTGCCTTAGTTTCCTAATTATTAGACTTAGCACACCTACCTTTTACTACTGGCGGTGATCATGCCTGCTCCGCTGAAGGGTGCGTGTATTGAAGCGGCTGCAGCCTAGCACCCAGCGTGGGCTGGGAAGCCTGCCCCAGAGCTGCAGGGAGCACAACGAGTAAGCTTTGTACTGCTGTGGGCATGCTGTTCTCCCTGGCTTGCTGGGCTGGTTCAAAGCCATCTTGCTTGCCTCCGTGCCGTGGTCACTGGGCAGTAGCTTCGGTTTGCTACCTGGCGTGTTTCTGAGGGGGGAGATGCGGGCACTGTGTGCTAGCCTTTCCTCAGGGCTCCCCGGCAGGCAGACTCTCCTCGGTTTCCCTATGGTGTTGCTCTCAAGGATTGTTCTTTAATTAACCTTTCGAGACGCGATGAGTAAGTTTCAGATCTGTCAGTTATCTTGGGAAGCATGAGTACATGTACTCCTTCACTTCATGCACTTAAGTGCAAAATCTTGGATCCTAATTAAAACTTAACTAAAACTTTCAGATGAAATGTCATTGATTCTTTCTTAAATCTATTTTTATGTAATTCAAGCTTTTACTTCCTCCTGAGCCAAAGTCAAGCTGTGCCAGCAGCCCTTGCCAGAACCTATTTTTTTTTTTTCCCCTCTGCGTTGGTTTTCCTTCACTTATGAAGATGCAGGGACCTTTTTGCTGGAGCTGTCACCTTTCCAACCGCAGAGGTCCAGCCAGCGCCTTTTTTCCACCTGTGTCAAAGCCATAATGAGGGAGAGAAATTGTTCTCTGTAAGTGCTTATTAGCATTTTGTATCAGGCTTACTCACTTTTCAACTCTTAGGTAATGTTTAGAAATAAGCACTAGCTTGTAGACTAGTAGTTTTGTTAGACTCTTTGGGGAAAAAACCAAGCAAACAAAAAACTTCTCAGCAGGTACATCAGAAAGCAAACCTTTGCTTCTTTCAGTGCTGTGTTTTAGACAAAGGTAAATAGGCTGTTTAATATTCTTTAAGTAGCACTTATTTATAGTTTGTGGGGAAAACCATTTCTCAGTTCTCATTTGACTCTACCAATTGATCAATATTTAAAAGTAGAGAAAGCTTCAGGACACTTGGCTTAAGTGACCTGATAAACATGAGTTAGACACAGAGATGCTTTTCAGAACCTTCCCTGAAGCAAATCCTTTTATGTCCCGAGTCAAGGATCCTATAATATATCTGTGCCATGCTTTGTTTCTGGTACATTGGCAAGATTTAGCCAGCTTGATCTGAAATGTGAATCTGGTCTTGAGATTGGAAAATACATTATTCTATTTCATTAGCAGGTAAGGATGGTGCCCTTGCATATGGGGGTGCCCTTGCATATGGGGGTGCCCTTGCATAGGGAAAGGAAATTACAGTGGTGGTAGTAGCTCACTGCAGCTAGATGGGTTGAGATGTTTTATCTGTCTTGGGAGGGTCACTGCAGTTATGTCTAGGTACGTGGAAGGTCGCTGGAGGAGACTGATTAGTACTTCGTTTTCCCTTATGTGTCCTATGCGATGTTTCC
Organism: Sagittarius serpentarius; assembly: GCA_034782735.1. Taxonomy (NCBI): domain Eukaryota; kingdom Metazoa; phylum Chordata; class Aves; order Accipitriformes; family Sagittariidae; genus Sagittarius; species Sagittarius serpentarius. The sequence continues at coordinate 31,998,943 of JAVKLA010000090.1, read as the reverse complement.
CCTTCCCTAAAGGCGACACCTTTCATTTGGACCTGCTTTGCCATATTGCAGAGTTCGAAATGTGCTTCATGCAGCTGTGTTAAATAATTGCATCTCAAGTAGCCCCTTTCCCAGTCACGGTTAGTGTTTCTCAGAAAGAAGCTGTCAAAAGAGAAACCAAGGCTGAACCTGCTCCCAGGACAGCAAAAAGGTATTACTGCTGAACACAGAAGCAATTTGATTATGTAGATTAAGCATGGCTCAATCTATCATAATCACTGTAAAGAAGCCATTTAATTTTGTACCTGTTTGCATGAGTATTCATTACTGCCGATAAGCAGGTTAGCCAGGGAAAGATTTCTCAAGCAGAAATGTCGAGGCTTTGATACCAGTGAGGAGATGCAGATAAGAGTGGGAGGATTCCATGCAAATTAGTTAGGTAAAGCTTTATGTACGTATATTTTTTTTTTTTTTAGGGGGGTAAAGAAGGTAAATCCATTGAGAACAGTGCTGCAGACTTTAACCATGTCATCTCGCTGCAGTGAGCGGGTGAGTGGTGGTACGTGCTGGATGGATGCAGAGGTCTCCTGGCACTTGGGAGGAAGGCTCTCGAAGTGGCGGGATGGCAGCGCTATGAAAGCATCTCCTGCCTGACGGGGGAGAGCAGAAACCCGTGCATGTGTGTTCTCACCTCGTTGTCGCTCTTCAAAAGTCATTTTAACTTAGGGGAGTCTCGAAACAATCATCTAGCCGCAAGTGAGAGAAGCAGGCTCTGAGACTCCAGGCTTCAAGTTGCCTTTAGGCGCTGTCATGTGGTGGAATTATCTTCATAATTAATCTTGCATCTCTGCGCTCCTCTTTGTTAATCTAAGAGGATGGAAATACTCCCTTCAAGTAGGTTTTTGGTGCATCTGTTCAGACAACGAGTTTTTCTTCGATTTATTTGTCTTTTCCTCTGAACATTCAGTGTTGTTTCTTAATGATGTCTGGCTTGAATTCTTTAAATAGAAACCTATAATTGTACCACAATAAGCTGGTCACTTAATAGGGCTGTAATCTTGTTCACTGATGAAAAGTAGCCATCCTTCATTTCCCAGTAGCCTAATAAATGGTACAGAATGTACACAGGAGCTAGTCAGGGACTCTGATAATTTACAATCAGCAAATTGGCTCCCTTCACTGGAATTAATTTAGCCAATACAAATTATTTTGGGAAGTGATTCATTGCCATTTTAAAGCGCTTAATTAATTTGGATGACTTATGAACATTAAAAATGAAACCTCCTTTGTCATTCCCAAATAACCAAATGCTTCTTCAGTGTCATTCTTAAGTAACTTGTATCAACTGTAACTACATCTCTTGTAACTTGAAATATGAATTCCAGTGGGATTTTTGGGGGAAAACAAGTGTAAGACTTGATTTTTTTTTTTTATTATTATTTGTTTTTGTTGTTGTTCTGCCTCACTGCTGAAATTTTGAAGTCTCAAAATTGGTGAGAATTTTGGCTTCCAGCTTCAACTCAGTGTTGTTTTATTTTTGCCGCATCCTCAACTAGTTGTTCAGATGTTGGTTAAGATACACGTAGGTAGTAATCGAAAGCTTCCGAGAGAAATGCCTGCCTGGACTGATCACATCCAGGGCATCCCTTGCCTGCCTCTGATACCCGCTGTGGCACAGGTAGCAGCGTGAGTACCTCCAACCACGGTATTCTCAGGGAGGGTGCCTGCTGTTTTTTGACTCATCCTTTCTTTCCTAGACCGGGGCTGGCCTTCAGCATTTGTGTGCGGCGTCTCCCAAAACGCTATTCTTGCAGGTTATTCTCCGGTGCAGTACCACGCTACTGCTTCGTCCTGGAAACACAGTGGTCTTCATTTTCTCTCTCGTGATTGAAATGCACAGCAGTTTATGGCAGGCTGAGAATGATCGGGTTTTAAAAAAAGCAAGATGTGACTTTGATCGGGTTTATTCTACTGGTTTTTCTCCCCCTCCTGAAAAATCTTCAAAGATGTTCCTCCCTCCTGTGGAAGCTAAGCCCCGTAGCATGTGTGTTGTGAAGCTCGCAACTATCTGTGTGATGGCTTCCTGCTCCTCTTGACGTGCCCTCTGCTCTCTGGCCATTGGCAATGCTTTAAACAAGAAGTTTTCTTCGACCTTTTTTTACTTTGCTGCTTTGCGCTTTCCTTAGGTAGTAAATACATTTTCTTTCTCTTCCATCCTACCTTTTTCATGTCTGTTGCTCTCTTACTCGTTTGAAAATCTCAGATCTTCGTTAAAAACAAGTGGAACCCAGAATATCAAAAGATACATCATGCATGCTTGATTCCCACCCCTCCCCCCCAAAATATTAGAGTATTACTTATGTATACCAACACACACTGTATATATTGTATGATAAGCTGCTTGAAAACTATTTTCATATGCAGAATAATTTCTGCCTTGCTGATAAAAGATGTCACGAGTTTAGTATGTATGATCCCTTGTGCTGAACACGCTTATATACTTTCAAACCCCTGTCTGTTCAAATGCTCATTTTGGGCTCTATTTTTTTCTGTGGCTAGGGAGAATTAATTAAAAAATACTCAGATGACTAACAATATTTTACTCCCCGTCACAGCCCTTGGAGTCCAACTGCAGAGAACTTTGGGGGGGGGGGGGGGAATCATATTCTGTTATTAACACTTTGTGCATTATATTGAAATCTCGGTGTGTTGATGCTTCAGTCCATGTGAAAGACTCTCTTAATAATGTGATTATGCAAATGACAGGCTTTAGGAAAAAGTGTTTAATTTTGAGTATTCTGTAGAAGAATATTGGTAAATGTTCTTTCCTTACTGTCTTATCCCCTGTTGCAGGACACCTCCTGAGCTTCTTCCCAGTTGGGGCAGTTGCTTGCTGGACCTTCCCGGGGTGAAGAGAGCCAGCTGATTCCCTTATAACCCCAACCTCTGGCTGCTGTGCTCCTCCCATCTAGTTTTGATGGGGGAAAGTGTATTGCACCCTTTATTTTGCTGTTTCAGAGCACAATGGGTGGCAGGTACATTGGCGCCTAAGTTAACTCTTCCTTTTCTAGATGCAGAGCAGCTGGCTGTGCTGCCAATGCAAACAGAGGGGATGAGTCTGTTGCTTTTGTTCAGCTCTGGAAGTTCAGGTCCCCTGTGGTACTGCAGCACTCTGATATCATTCTAGCTTCTATTTTAAGAATAGCTTCTCCAAGGAATGTAGGTGGCTCGGGTTTTTATTCTTTGTTGGGTTTAAGTTTACATTTGCAAACTCAGTTTCTCTCTCCTTCTGCAAGATGAGGCATATTTTTTTTTCCTGCATAATTGCAGAAAATTGCCAAGGGGTTGATGATGGTTTTTTTTTTGAAGTGAAGGCAGATCAAAGTTGCACATGTTTCTTGAATGAAGGCAGCATTTACTCTTTCAGACTTTTACAGCTGATATTTGCTTAGCAATGTGTCTCTTCTAATGCCAAGAGAAGTAGACAGCATGCTGCAGATAGGACTGAGGTCCTCCTTATTAGAGTCATCGTCTCTTTCCTAGAGCAAGGGAATGACATAGTGGTCGACCGAACTGAGTGCTGTTGACATTACAGTTCCAACAGCTGATCCCCATGGTACAGCTGTAGAGATAATGGATTGCAGTTTGTTGCTGGTGCAAGCAGAGGTCCGAGCAGGTTCTTGTTGTTTCCTAGGCTTTAAAAAACAAGAGCATCCCAGTGCAATCACAAGTTGTATTGCTATGATACGCACTGTGAACTGGGGACACAAAGAAGTCTCTCTGCAGCTGTCATTAAACTTGTAAGTGGATGTTTTTCTCCTGTTGGGACTCTGCTGCTTTAGTAACCATCAATTCTTTATTCAAGTATGAGTTTTATAACAGATGAACCCAAGTCAGGAATTCGCCTGGAACTTGGACTTCATTCCTGACTCCATCCCCAACTCCCTACTGAACCATAATGTTACAAGGTACAAGGTGAAGTGCAGCGGTATGTATCATGTGGCCCTTTGTATAAGCTACGTCCCAAACAGTACAACTTAACAGAAAATTATTTGTATTAGGGTGATACTCAGGGTCACCCTTATATTATCTATCAGGGTGTAGAGAGAAAAAGAGCGGATTTGTATTCAGAGAGCATTTGCTTTTAGAATTAAGTAATAGGAAAACTGTTTTCACTTCCCACCCAGCCTCTCCAGTGCTGCTGTTGGGCCACTTGGTCTGAATGCTGATACACATCCTCCTGGGTTCTAGAGATGCTGATTAAATAATTGATTAGCCTGCTGTAAGGTTTGGGGTTTTTTGGAGGGGGGATGTCAGGTAATGCCTGGAAACCTGCTTATTGTGAGTTGTAAGCTCCTGTCTTCCTTTGCTTATCTTTAGTGTTATGCATTTCACCCTCTGTTGCTCTAGGGATTAGAGGCGGCAGGCATGCTTGCTCTATTCCCCCACAACTCTTAACCTTTTGGTAGGAAGGCTCATCCCTAGTATTTTCTGGGGGTTTTATGATGTATATTATGTATATTGTCCTGGAGCAGAGCCTCCTGACAGCAGTAAGTCATTGTAAGAGCTAGGCAAGTTTTGTAGGTACTGAGCCAGCATCTATTGCCTGATCTCAAGCTCCAAAGCTGGTCTCTTCTGAGTCAGAGCATCTCCTATGTGAGCAGCCTTTGCTGTCCTTTCCACTGCTAGGTTCATGCTGGCTTTTTTTTTTTTTTTTTTTGAAGTGCCATCTATCTGCTGAAGTCTCTGGTTGGCACAAAGTGCCAATAAGATGAAGTCTGAATGCTCGGAGCTAATCTCAGTAAGTCGGGCAGTATTCGGTGGTTTATGAAGCAGATGAAGGGGGTCATTTACGATAGGAGTTGCAGGGGGTAAAGCTGCGTTTCTCAATACCTAGTCAGTGCTAAAGGAGGACTCTGGTTTCAGACCAGCAAGAGCAAAGCAAGAGAGAGTGAAGTAGGTTTTGAAAAGCCGTTGGCATTGGGCTAACCACTGCCTTTGAAGTCAGCTTCAATGCAGCAGCAGAATTCCCATACCGAGGGTGTTTGAAACCCTCGCTGCTGGTGGTCTGCTGTTGCTGCTGTTTGAAGGTGGGTTTATAACCTCGTTCCCTCTAACGAGTGACACTGCTTCAATTACAGTCAAAGCAACCTCGCAATATTGTCTTCCCTTCCCCACCCCCCACCTTCTTCAGTGCATCTACCGATGGCGAGTCCTGCCAGGCCACCACCATTCAGTAGTCACAGCTCATGAGCTGCGCCAACCTTTCACTCTAGCGCTCCTAATTAAGCAATTTTAATGGCAGGATTTAATGTTTTACAGAGTCTAAATGAAGTGGAAAAAATATGAACTGATTTTTTTTTTTCCAGCACAAGATTTTGATCAGCTAATTTAACCTCTGGGTGAAATGGAAGTAGAAGCATTTATGCACAGGTGGTTTTCTCTGCAAAAGCTTTACTTTATATAGGTCTCTGCATTAATACAGTTACTGCTTGGCTTTGGGCAACTGTTCTGAAGGTTTTCATATGCTTTCTGCCCTTCCGCTCGCAGTAACAAAACCCCAAAGCTTTTTGAAACCCAGTAACTTGCGACCAGCTTAATGCCAATTGCTTTGCATGTTAGTAAAGCAAGAATTAAGGCTTTTATGACACTCCTTGTAAAAACAACTGCTCAGACTGTTTTTCCAAGAGCAACACAGATTTGTATCCTTTTAACCTATTTAAATAAGGCTTGGTTTCCTCTTAGTGCTGTTCTGATTTAACTCTAGCTAATGCTAGATTAGCTAGCTATGTGCACGGAGTGAAAATGGTTGCTCCTTTGAAAACAATCTCATGTCTGAATTGAAACTACTTGGATATGTTTTTAGGATATGCCATTATTTTATATAGGATAGACACAGAATTATAATAATCGGTCCTTTCTAAGTAAGAGAAAGCTAGTATGGTAGGAAAGTTATGTTTAGTAATTTAATGAGTACCTTTTAGACAGAACTGATACTGTTAAATTCAGGGTTGCGCAGCTGAATGGAGTTGCATTCACCCTTGCATGAGGTGTTCTGAATTCTGCAGGGGAAGCGCTGCTTCAAACAATTATGTCTCTTATATGTTATTGTATATCATAATCACTTCCAAAACTCTTATCTGGCTGCTAAAGCTGGAGAGAAGTGAGCTGTTCGGTGCAGTACTGGATTTTCTAGTTTTACTTTAGAATGCCTGAAATGAATATTAAGTTAAGCAGAGAGGTATAGCTGGGGCAGCCTGGGGAGCTGGCAGATGAGACAGTGCATTGTTTCCCATTTACTTATAATAATGAGAGATACTGGAAGGAAGATAAGCAATATTACATATACTGGGAAGAAAGATTGGTTCAGATCCATTAAATAAAAAAGTTCCTTTTACCTGTAATCTGCAGATAGCACATAAATTAACTGCAGCAGGAGTAGGAGAAGCTGCATCCCTCCTCACTACCCACGCTGGCAGAGGCTCAGCATCGCTAGCCAAGTCTCCCAGTGTAAAGCAGGCATACATGATTTTCTTTCTTCCTAGTTTCTAGGCTGATCAGTTGAGACCTCGTTGCCTTTTTTTCCAGAAAGACCTTCTACAAAGCCTTGACTACTCTGGCCAAGTTTTTTCTGACCACCAAATAATGGCAAGCCAGTCTAGTGTGGAGAGTATGTGGTTGGGGGATGTCTTGACTCATTTAGAGTGAAATACCCTTGATTAAACTAGGAGGTTCATAGTGCTTCTGTGTGTGTCTTGCTTCACAACTTGCACGTCGGCTCCAGCAGTTGAAAAGATAAATTTGAGCCAGCAGGAGTTTAAAAAAAAAAAAAAGAGAGAAGATGAGCTGGAAGTGAACTACAAACGTCCTCATTTAGTACAAAAGGATTCACTTCACTGTTGGCTTTGTTTTCGTTAGGTTCGCGCTTGGCTTGACGATGCAAAAGAAGAGATTGTTGGGAAATGCATGAAAATCTGAATTAAAACAGGAGTTAGCAGCTTGTGAAACTTTTCTTCTAGTGTTATAGCAGGCAGCAGCCTGCACTGGGAGCTTGGGAGTTTTCTTTCTTTCAGAACTTAAGTTATATATATATATTTATAAATATATATATATATATGTACCTTGCCAAAAGTAAGCAAAGATCCACACTGTGAAAAATCACTCTTCTGATGCACAGATGTTTGTATAAGAAAAACACCGCTTTAGCGATTTCTTTCGGGTAGATATTTGGCTAAATGTATGGTTACAGGGTGAAGGCCGCTGCTTTCACAGCGTATCCTTGAATGCAGACTCAGACCCTCTCCATACCTCTTGGCCATCTTCTGCAGCCATCATTCTTCTTCCCATCCTAAGGCTCCTTGGTTTTCCCTCGAGAGTAGAGCTGTCTGAGCATGGAAGTGGGGACAAGGACAATCTCCTCCTCATAAGCCCGCCACAATCACTAAATCTTTGGCTTTTGCTATTCATTGTGAACCTGGGAATTACCCATTCTGCAGTGGGGAGGGGAGCTGTGAAAACTCATTTTTGTGCAGATTTTTGAAGTTCCCTTTGTTTTCCTTTGCGAGCAGGTTTGAGGTGAGTTTATGATGCAGACAAGTGTATTCTCAGCCAGGCTGGGGCTTCTGTTTTCATTTTGGATAACAGGAATGTGCAATTTGAGTCCAGCTCACTAAAAATCAAAGTTAATGAAATAATGAACATGACGCACGCCAAGCCCCATCATCTCTGTCTCTCCTTATCCAGACAAACGCATGCTGTGTATGTGCTGTGTGTGGCTTTTTTTTTTTTTAGAGGCAGATTCTTTATACTATCTCACTTATTTCTTCCTTGGAAGCGATAGCTAGGGCAGTAGATGATCATGATGCTCTTCACGGGAGCTTTTCTGCTGATGATTGTAGCAGTACACATGAGTTTGCTGTGACAAGAAATAAGTCACGTGTAGTCCTGACACAGGACAGTTATTTTTTTATATGTCCACTCTATTTTGTCCTGTATTTCTCACCATCTCTGCTGTGAAACATTTGAGGCATCATCAGGCCAAGAGAAAAGCAGGGGGTACCTGCCACACGCTCCAGCTTTGGCTCTGTGGTGTCTGTTGAGGCGTGAGTCAACAGCACCATCTCTTCAGAAAGAATATCTAAAATTGAGGGAGAATGAAGCAGATTAGCTAAAAAAAAAAATTAAAAAAAATTAAAAAATGCCAGAAGTGTATTTGTCTTCCCTCACCCTTTGTCAGCAGAGCTCGGTTTTGTATTCTAATATTTATGTAGCTGAAGGATATTATAAAATCAGAGGTACTGTGTCACAACACAAGGGGGTTTGTTCAATCCTATAATCCCAGTAGGAAAATGACATGGCTTTTTTCTTTATATACTTGAGTCTTTTTAAACTTCCTTTTTTGCTATTAGTGTTGTTGTTGGCTTAATGGATTTCTTGATTGTTGAGCTGCTCTTTTTGATACAGTATTGTTAGTCTTTGCATGCATTCAAAATGACAGGGAGTGTTAAAAACAGTCATTTCAATTTGAGATATCTAGAGATAATTTTTTTATACCCACTGTGTGAAAATAACTTGAACAGTAGCAGAATTATCCATTGTAAGAGAGATGATTTTACTTGTGAATTGGGTTTAAAGATAAAATCTGCCTACTTCCTGAGTCGTGGATTTCCTATTCATTGCTCTGTTAAGATTAATCGGGAGCAAGACTTAATCCAGAACAAAGATGATTGAATTGTCCTTAAACAGTGATGTAGAACATTACCCACATCTCACTTTATTGAATGCCTTTTTTGGTCTCGCAGTGCAGAGAAATCACGAGCGTGTGAGAGCTGCTTGTGAGTACATCATATGAAGAAGGATGCTTTTTTTCCTCATTTGCTGGCTCATTACAAAGTAAAATGCTTTCTGTCTTTTTTGAAATAAAGTTGTTAGGAGGTGTTGTATGGAATGGGTTAAATCTGTATAGTATATTAGCTAGAAATTATTTTGGCATGCAATAAGAAGGGCTCACTCCACCTGCAAAAGCCTATGATGGCTTAAAGGTTTGCTATTAACTGAGCAGCTGCTGGGTTTGTGGACTGGCCAGGATGGAAAATGAAGTACCTTAACACAGCCTCGTTTTCTCTTTGGGAACCCAGAGAAGGACAGGCACAGGCTCAGGCTCCAGCTCCCCGAGCCCGTGGGGCAGTGTGTCTGGCAGAGCCGCAGCGCAATCCACGGCTCCCCTTTGCTGCCGCCAGCCCCGAGTGCTCGCTGCTGATGTAGTTGGTGATGCTAACAACAAAACTGTGCTTTTAAGAATTAATGTCTTTTTTTTGATCTCCTCTTTTCCAGCGGGAAGTGTGTAGAGCCGTCAGGTTGTCTTAAATCTCCAGTTACAGCCTAGAACGGAGTAAAGGATGTCATCTGGTTTTCACCCTTTCGGAGGGCCAGGTTGAGAGCATGGGGGGAAGCATCTAATTCAAGGATTTCCAGGCTGTGATGTGTGAGCTTGACAGCTCCTCAATTCATTTCAGGACTCCTACCTGAGAGCAGGCTATGATCAGTAATGTTTGGGAGCTGGAAATACTTATTTCACATCCGTGTACCACATTGAAAATTTAAAAAAAAAGGGGCGGGGGGGGAAGGCAGCTCGCTGTTTAATGGCCTTGCTGTAGGGATGCTGGCAGGCAGCACACTGTTGGCAAGCTGTTCCCTGGAGTTTAGGAGCGTATTCAAGGCCAGGAGATTTAGGGACTTATTAACGGCACTGCAGCTTCAGGCTCTGCTGTTAGCTGGCAGTCACCGAGCAAGTAAGAAAGGAGCTGTCGGTGCCGTGTTTAAGGCCTTTGGGGGTGTGTGCATGCCCCATGCAGCATCTCTTTCTTCTGGCTAGAATGATTTTGACCTTCTGAGTTAAACTTTCCCACTTAATGATATTTTCCTATTATTGGAATCCTCTTTTCTTCAGCTTATTTGCATGCGTTACATCATGTTTCATTTAGGATTTGATACGGTCAGAAGCCCAGGATAAAAGACAGTGTAATAAGGCTGGTTTAATCATGAAATTTTGTAGGACTGGAAGCTGCTGGGACCAGTCGTGGGCAAAAGAAATATGTTTTGTCCACCATTGCAGTCTTCCTAGAGCAAAGTGGAGGTCTCTGTCTGCTTTAGGAGAGCCAACTAAACCGGATCGTTCCCCTCCATACATGTGTATTATCCCGTAATATGCCAAAACAGCTCCTGCGGTGTCCTTGGCAGCCACTCTGCTGCCCAGCTGCGAAGTCCCACCACGTGGGGACAGCCCTTGGGCAGGGTTTTGTCGGCAGCATCCGGAGCTAAGTCTAATTGCTGAGAGTTAATCCAGCTCAGTAGTTTAAAGCAAGACTATAACCGTAGGTATTGTTTTCTGTATTAAAATGCCCTTTTTTTGTTTTGTTTTTAAAGTCCTCGTTAGGTTTAGCAAACTGGCTGTAGAGGCGATTACATTCTGGTTGGAGAGATGTGGGTGGGTGGGGCAGGGCCGCATGTCCTGAGGTTCCCCTTAATTCTTCTTGCTGCTTCAAGGAACAGTCATTTGCTGTAAAGCCAGGTTTGCAGCTTTGATTGAAAATGACTGTGCAAAACCCCATCAAAGCTGTGCGTGCCCCAGAGTCATTTAAAAAAAAAAATAAATAAAATAAATCTAAAAGGCACCTTGGAGTGCGTGAGCTCCCTGAGATGCTAATGGCCATCGCCTGTGGTTTGCTGGTGTCCCTAGGCAGGACTTAGTAAATCTTTGTCTGCCCAAAGAACCCAGAAAAAAAAGGGAAGAAAGGGAGAAAGGATGAATTGCTCTCCCTCAGGTCTGGAATGATTATTAGGCGCTGGCCCACTGCCTGATGACTGTCACTGATTTGCAGAAGTGAGACATATCTGGGAGAGGTGGCTGCAGCTGTATAACTGGGAAGTTGTGCTTTTAATTGCTAATTAAAATTACTATTTGCATTTGGGGTTTTCCTTTTTAAAGAATGACATCATACTACACAAGAAACTGCTAGCATTGTTTATTTACAGCACGACCAAACTGGCAACTTGCTCTTGCTGCTTTGCTGGTATATCTGTATTTCACCTATTGCCTACTTTTGCTTTCCCATCTGGTTTTTTTTATGACTTCTATCCTGACAGCCCTTGTTCTTCTAGTCCTTGACTCCTCTCCGATGCAGACATACGATCCTGCAATGTTTTCCTTTTTGTCTTTATAAAACAATAGGCAGGCAGTCTAATAGCAGAAGTCCAGAGTCAAGGGAGGTTTGCAGATGCAGCTTGACAACTCCTCTCTCTGAATTATTTAAAGGCCATAAACAAAAGAAAGCCTACCTAGAGCTTCAGGTGACTTCTCACCTAGTATTGTGGAGAATGCCTAATAGGCGAGTCCTGCTAATTTTTCCCCATTTAAATCTATGGAATTTAGTAGAATAGCAAATGCAATTAGAATTCAAGGGCTACCTCCTGGTATTCCGTAGGGGAGGGTTAAGTTGCAGGGAGGTGAGTGAGCAAGTTGAGGAGAGGGAAAGTGGACGGTGAATGAAAGAACAGGGAATTTTTCTCTAGTAAGAGTTGTGTCAGTTTGGATTTTTTTTTTTCCTCTCTTGCAATCAGTGAACTTGTCTAAAGACATCCTGTGTTTTTCTTCTGATTTTAATCTCAGTCCTTGGTGGGGGTTTTGGGGTTTTTTTACATCCTTTGTTTTTAAATCTGAAATGCTTTTCAACAGCTGAATGACCCAATGATTTCTGATTTCTCAGGTGCATTTCTGTTGCTAGTATCAGTCGTCCTTCTGGATTTGGGAGTGGTTCAGATGGATGGGATTAGGGAAGCAGGCAGCAGAGCACAATTGAGTCCTCTAGATGATGAAAGTTCATTATTATCTTTTGAATAGTTCATTCTGCAGAACGAAGAAGGAAAGATGTCATGCTTTGCATTTATTGTACTAAAGCTGTACTCTCATCTTTCTTAATACTTAAGGCATAGCTGTCTTCTCTTCCCACTCCCCTCTCCTCCCAGATAAACACAATGGAGAAAGCATCGGTAGTAGGATGTTAGAGAAGCAACCTCATATGTATCATCTGTACTCTATATGGTTTTGTTTAATGAAGTTCACCTTTTATATACAGTCAGGCCTTACTAAAACTCAATTTAGTGTACTGTCTTTTTCAATACCAGCCATACAATCTGATAATCAAAGCTGGTATTTTGCAGTGTGGCCTTACTTTGAAAACTGACCTGCAAAAATGGCTTGTGGGCTTCAACGTATCTTCTTTCAGAGATTCCAGCATCTTTCAGTTTACAAACGAAAGAGCGCTCTTGTCCAAACAGCCTTGCAGACGGGACCCAGCTCAAAGTCCAGTTCAGCTCCCTTTTGCATAAAGTCATAATAGATTTACAGAGACCATGCTGACCATGAGCCAGGCCAGCTCTAAACCCCTTTTTGGCTGTGGGTGAAGAGGAGATGGTTCTGCTGGCCAGGGGAGGATGCTCAGCTCTGCTGCCCTATTCTTGCCTGTGTTTACCCTGTACCACAGGAACAGAAGACAGTAAACTTTTTTAACACAATCCTATGACTTGAATATGTGCAGGGAGAAGATTTAAGTGTAACTGGAATTTTACCTAGTTCCTACTCGAGAGTAAACTTGCGCTTGTGACATTAAACGCAGTTTTGGGTATCATCAGAACCTGCTGCCTGCAGGTATAGGCTTTAGCCATTTTATCATTGCCAGTCTCAAGTTATCAACATCTCTTCTCCTTCACAATTTTTCTGCGTGCCCTGACTGGTGAAAATGTTTGCCCACTGCACTCGGGGCATTTTAGAAAACATATTTTGAGGAGAGAAAGCTTCCTCTTTCTCAAGACCAGAGAAGGCCACATAGTTTGGTACAGCTTGCCTGCATTGCAGGAGGTTTCAGGTACATAGCGCTGTGCTTGATCCTGTTATAACATTAGCTGAATTGGATGTTGAAGGAGAGCAGCAGGTTGTGAATTCTTTCAAGATTAATGGAAACTTTTGTTTTACCTTGATTAAACTTCCATTCCTTAAATCAAAGTCCTCTCTCCCAAATACGTGTATGTTATAAATAGCATTAGTATAGGTATAATTTCATGAAGCTTATATGCATGCTAATGTTAACATTTGTGCCTTGATTTTTCTCTGCAAGAAACAGTTTGCCCCTTCTTTTATCTCCCTGGTCCTGGTGATTTCACTTCTGTGACACACTTATGTGTGGCATAGAAAATACAAGACAAATATATGTCTGTGTGTATATATATATTTCCTATAGTGGCTTATGCAGCTGCAAGCTGGTCCACCTTGCCGGCAGGTACCCCTCCCTCTTCTGTTCTTACCACCAAGCAGCTTGCAGCCCTTTGGGCAGAAGCAGCCTCCAGGGATGAGGTACTTTTGCTCTCCCGCCGTGCCTCACTTCCCCTCCCCTTGCTGTAGCTCTGCTCGCCGTGCAGATGTGTAATCCCCCACCCTCCCTGCCTGCAGCCTCAGCTGGAGATGCAGCATCTTACATATGCTGTCGTTTCCACCCCCTAGCCCCCCCAGACAGCATCCTCAGCGCTGACACTTAGACCCATGACTCTGTTCCTGTTGCTATTAAATATACTGTTCCTGGCTTAAAGAGAAACGAAGGCTTTGATTTCCATGGCTGCCAGACTTCTGGCCCATCCAGTAATAGAATTAGAAGGATTGCAGATGCAGTGAAACCATCATCCTTCTTTTCCAGCTGGCATGAGGAAAACATTTAGAATAGTTAATGTGTTCTGCAAATATTGAGCACTCAAGTCACCCTGCAACGTTATTCCAAGACCTGTTAATGAAACGGTCAGGATTTTAACATATGTCCAGTAGTTTCAAATTTGGTTGGTTTGGGCTACTGTAGTATCAGGGTTTGGGTTTCGTGGTGGGTTCCCACTTAAAAATGGATGGGTATGTTCAAGGGATGTTATTACGTCTGTAAAGCATACAAATTAAATGTCAGAATTCAGGTTGCTTTAAAGTGACCCTTTTTTGTGTCCCTCTGTCAGGCCAATCTTAGGTGATTTTCATTAGAATGGTGTGGTGCAAAGAAGCTACAATTGACAGGAGACCCAGTTTACTGGGTGTTGTCCAAACAGACAGCGAGTGACAGCTTCCTGCCCCAAAGAGTTGACAGCCAAACTGTATAAAATGAACAGTAGCAGAGTATGAATCCGTTATCAGTTTTAAATAAACTGATTTCCTCAGTCCATCAGCCGTTTCATGAGTTCCTGCCAAAGTGTTCCCCTCTTGCTGACCCAGCCAGCCCAGCTCAGCTTGGCTCCCTTCGTCATTGCTGACATCTCCTGTGATTAACCCATTCTCCTGTATTGATTGCCACCATCTGTGGTTGTAATGCATTAATTGTTCTTCCACTTTTGCTTCAAGGGGATGGTATCATGCAAGGAGTTTAGTAAGGTTTTTCTTTCCAGCCTGTCCCACTAGCACTGGCCAGCACAGTTACACAGCTGCAACATCTCTTCTCCGGATCTCTTCTCTTTCTCCAGAGGTTAGTTTGAGGCTTTATCTGCCCTGTCTTAAGCCTATGGTAGCTTTAATACCTTAATATTAGTCAAGCCTTTCTCTCTTTTGCTTTAATTAGGTGAATTCTGTGTTATTTAGTCTTCTGCACTCCCTGTCTCAGACTGGGAGCCTTGCAGGAACCGGTAACTTTGTGGTCGCTGTCATGTAAGCAACGCTTTGTACGTCATTCTGCTTGGAGAAGGAAGGCTCTGCATCCTGCCATCATGAGACAGACTTCGTATTGATACTCAGGTCTCTTAATCATAGAGATCCAGTTGCTAAAGGTGTTTAGGGGATGAGCTCCTCCTGGTTTACAGTGAGAACTTCTGAAAATCCATCCAGCTTTGCTGAGAGGCACACACTTGGGTTAAAGGGACTGACAGTAGGCATCATCTGGGTCTGAAATGTTTCATCACATGATAATTGGGAAACCTAAAGCGTTTCCACAGCATGTAATTTGCATACAGAGCAGAATTCATGATTTTTGGAAAAAACAAAGCTGGACTTGCCCCAGTATGGGCTGTTGGACTGAATTCTACCAGGCACTACTAAAAAAAAAAAAAAACATCCCTGATACATTGGACAAATCAATTTGGCTGTCAGCTGTAGCCTCAGCCCCAGGAATCAGTGTTTTTCTGTACCAACTGGGGGAAGCAAACAAAACTGCTGGATCTAGAACGGTAGGTTTAGGGCACAGAGTAGCATGTCCTCAAACAGCTGCCATGGTTATGTGGGTGCCACCATTGTCTGGGGACCACTGTGAGGGTCATCTGGGTGTGGGAAGGGAGGAGGAGATGGCGGGATGGGCTCTGCATGGCCTGAAAGACTGGCTTAACCGTGGGTTTGTAGAAGAGTGAGGATATTGGGACACCTGATCTTTTCCAAGATCTGTAACTGTTCAGCGTGTTGTGAGCAGTCGGTGTCATTCAGGAATTTCTTGCTCTTCTCCCGTGCTCCTGGCCTGGGAGCCTGGCGTGAAACTCCCCAAGGGCTAGATAAGCTGTTGGAGCGTTTGGGGTATACAAGACACTGATGTAGGTCTGGGGCCTATGACTGCTAGGTAAGTGTCCGGCATCCCGTGAGCTTAGATGTGTGCATAGTTGTGAACTTTGGGGTGGGAAGGGTCATTCAGTGTTCTTCAAAACCCTTGGCTGGGTATCATGTTGGAGGACCCAGTGTGTTCAGCCTCACCTGGCAGGTTGGAGTTTAGGGTTGATTTTTAACATGCTTGATATCAGTGGTTTGTGCCCCTAGTCTGTTTGGGAGAGGAACGCAGCTGGAACTGGTTTCTCATCAGCAAATAAGTAAATACTGCAGTTCAGAAAAGGAATGCTTATTAGGAGAGTTAAATCTCTGTGGTATTTCTCCCTGCTTTTTCTCTTCAGTGCCTCATTGTGACCATCTGGATTAACCTTGGGCAAATCCACTGAGTGTGTTGCCTCGGTTTCCCCACATGTCAAAGTAGGATAATACTTAGCTACCTCACCAGGGCATTTGTTACACTTAATTAATGTTGTAATGTGTCTTTGGTTCCTCTGATAAAATGTGCTGTGCGAATGCTAAGTTGTTTTTACTGATTGGATTGTTAATTAAATGTGCACATATAAATGATTTATTGGCATTAGAGAACTAAGACTTAATAATTTAAAATATTAACGTCAAGGTGGTTGGGTCAATTTTAAGCCTGTATCATTCAGCTATTTAGAGACTGAAACTAATGGCACTGGGAGAGGAAGGGAAGCAGGAGCTGGACTAGCTAATGGCTTATTTCATGGTATTTCTATGTGGGGATTGATCTAACAACAGGATCCGAACTCCAGTGCCTGGCCCAGGGAAGCCACTGGCAGCATTAATGGTGCGCTGAGCTTCATAGAGCACAGGAGGTGTGTCACCTAGCAGTGATCCCTCTTGGCCCAGCTTAGAAACCATTTGTCAGCCATCGGAGGAGTGGGCTCCAGTTCAGCACGGCAGCCGACATGCAGTGTTACCTTCTGCATATCAGGAAAAAGCATGACAAAGTGTATCTGGGGCACGTGTGCGTCTGCAAGGTTGCTGATGTGGATCACCTTCTCCCATTGAAAGCTCCTGGCCCAGCAGCGGCCTGTTCCCACAAAATAACATGGCGTTTCAGTCTCTAACCATAAGACTTCTGCCTCCTTATGTTCCTCTATCCTCTTCTTTTTATCTCTGCAGATGTTTCTGAGGTGGATGTGGGAATAAGCTGTAGTTGACAGCCCAGGCAGGGACCAGAGGAACAGATACGTCATCCTAGTGCAGTAATGAGTTCAGGGACCCAGAAGTACAGAGCTAAGAAGAGAAGGCCTGTGGGAGCAGATACAGTAGGTTGACTGGACACTGGGACCAGAGAGGAAGGTTAACCATCTATTCCCGTTCTGAACCCAAGGAATGTGCACATTGGTGTTGGAGGTGAAAGGGTTGGAAAGAAAAGGAAACTGTTCTGTAAGCAGGATTTTCAAAGGTGGCTTTACAAGGAGAGCGAGAGAGAAATGGGAAGATGTACATGGTGCTTTAGAAGAGGCAGTTGAAACTCAGGAGCGGAGTGCTGAAAGTAGGGTTTTGATGAGGGATGCCATGCAAGAGACAATGATCTCACAAATACAAAAACCCCGAAGGATATGGGACAGATGGTCTGGGAAAGATGGAAGTGTTCTTGCATAAACTAGGGAATTGCTGATTCAAGTGTGAAGAAGAGTATTTGAAAGGGGGAACTGAGCAACTGAGGAGTGCTGGATACAGTTGAGCTGGAAGAGAAAGCACTGACTTGGCAGAAAGGAGAAGGAAGAAAAATAGAGAAGGTAAGAGGGATTGGGGAGCACATCATGAGTGTGAAAGAAAGCAGCTTGAAAGAACCAACTAAACATGAAGCAGAGCTTAAACGAATTGGAGTTTGCCTTTCACAGTAGGGCAAGGTGTGTGTTGTAAATTAAAGAGGACTGAGGAGCTGGGACGTACGGGAAAGGGTGTCTTTTGCCATCCCTCAGGAGTCTCCCGCCAGCATTCATTCCTTCCCAGTGCAGCAGCTGAGAGTGGTGGTCCTTGCTGTGCTTCAGGACTGGGCTGTGTAGCACTTGGGGTAGCTTGGACTGAAAAGGCTTTTCATGTTCTACTGATTTCTGTTTACGGCTCCTGATCCCTGATGGTTTGCCATTGGTCTGCACAAAACCAAAATCTAAAACTACCAAGATTCAGGTCACATTTCTGAATACTCTCATGCAGATTGGTGGCCGTTTCTTTAGCTCGCATGTTTTGTTTCTGATGAGGGTTTGGAAGGGAGGCATAAGCAACAGTGATAGCAATAGTAATGGTAGCACCTTGGGGCTTAGTTTTGCCACATAGAGCACTGACGGGCAGGGCAGCATGCTCCTTTGGCTAGGGAGAGACTAAATTCATCATCTCCAGCATGATGTAATGTCTGACTGCAGTAAACAGTAGAAGAGGAAGGAGGAAAATGTATTGGTGGAAGGAGGGAGTGCAGGGCAGTGGAGCTCAATATTCACACATACTCCTCCTCAGAGGAGACGATTTGCCCTTTGGGGAAAGGGGGTTAATGCCAACATAATTTGGTTTTAACGTGGGTCTCCCTACCTTGCCTGATGGGGAGGAGTGTGCAACAGCTGTTAGAGCTGTGTACTTCACTTTGCAGAATAGTAAGTGCCTGATGAGTTATTCTCATCTTGAATTCTAAATAAAGTAGGTGCTCATCAAAACCAGTTTTGTTCCAGAACGAATAAATTACAGAGGCGGTCACCTGTAATGTATCACAGTTCGTGGGGTGGGCTTTGCTGGCTGGCTTTCCTTCCTGTGCAGAGCTTTCTTTGCCCTCTTCTCATCAGTCTCGCTGGCCTCCATTTCCATCTTGAATTCAGAAGTGTAGAAACGAGCAAATTGGTGCCTGTGTGCAGCACCATACACGTGCGTACTTCTATTTTCTTCTGGCCTGGTCCTCAGTTGCCTTGTTGATCTTGTTTTCTTGAGAGCTACATGCTGAAAAGAAAGGTCACGCTAAGAAAAAGTGATTTCTCACTTGGCTGAGAGATAGCTTACTACTTATTTGCGTGTGTCATTGGAGCAAGCCTTGGACTGCTTTCCTCTGGGCACCCGTGTGCCGTGAATACAGAGACCTGGGTATATACGATAGTGAATAAGCTGCCAGTTATACAGCAGCATCTTGTGCTGAGTTTGGTCTGAATAGCAGTAGAAAAATACATTAAATGTAAAATTCAAAAATCAGAAGACTCTTTCTTCAGGGAGCAGGAGAGAGGGATATATTCATGTATTCAGAGTCGCGGTTAGAAAATACCAGATGTGGAAGTGTCAGAAAACTTGATAAAGGCATCCCTGGTACAGAGTTTAAAGTCTGGAATTGCAGAAGAATGAGGGGAGGGGTTCAAGGAGATGCTGAATTTCTACCTGCACACTTTTCCTAGCAAGATGTGCTTCATCTTGTGCAGAAGCTGCAAACTCTGCGTGACGTAGGATGATGAAAACACTGATTTGTTTGAAAGCCTTTTTGCCTTTTACAGTGTGTCCATGAATTCCTACGTGAGAAGAAACAATACATGTGTGCATATGATTGTAGGCAAGTCTTTCTACAGAAAGCAAGCCAAAGGAGCGCTGTCATCTGTAAATCTGTGGGTTAATGTGTTAAGAAAATATCTTTATCATGCTGTGCGGGTATAATTATATAGCATTTATAAACTTAAAAATACAGAAGATTTGTGTATTTGCAGCTGGACTTAGAAGGAAGCACAGAGGAGACGTTTTTCAGATACACTGAGTTCTTGCTTTTCCGGGGGGGGGCGGGGGGCAGATAAGCCTAAGGAGGCTTTATCTCTGTGTGTACAAAGGAATTACCTTCAGAATGAGATAAAAATACAGTTTCTAGGGATTAAAAGACACAGTCTAGGCATGCGTATTCTGTTCCAGATTTAAAACCTAAAGACTTGAGTGTTGCTGCTTCTGAAATGTCTTGGTACAACGTCTTTTGTATGTAAGACCTCATTCTTTAAAGAAGTGCTTGGTTTAAAGAAGTAATTAATTTCTGCTTGGGCCTGATGTTCACAGTATAGATAATAAACATGCCCTTAAAATTGCTCAGAAGGGATTAATGTTAGGTGAGTGTGATGGCATATAAAGTAAATTCTGACACACAGGGGGATAGAGGGTTGTGCACCGCTTTAACCATCCCACATGCACCCCTTCATTGGTAACAATTGTATCGCAACAATGGAAAAAAGAAAATAAAATTCCGTGTGCAGCGCATTGTCCTGCTGGGAAGAGATTTAATCTGGCAGTTTAGCTTTTAAAAACCTCTTGATTTTTGTACGCTGGAGGTTCGTTGTGTTTCCTAGGTTAAACTTTGTAATTTTCTTTCAAAAACAAAAGCTGACGAGTTGTACAACAAGGAAATAACCAGGTCTCAGGGGAATTAGAGTGAAAAGCCATTAGAATCTGCTAATTGCAAGATGAAGAGCAGTCAAGCAGTGGTGGTCTGTTGGGGAACCGCTTTCAGATATTTTGATGTATGAAAAGACTTTGTGCGTGACGTCGACGAGAAAAGTTTTTGTGAATTATGTCTTGCAGGTGGCCTGCTGCTCAGTCCTAAAAGCCAGCACCTGAGTAATAGTTGCCATCTTCAGTAAGGACTGAGTAGCTTTACTTAAAGGGCTTTCTGTACAAACAGTGCTAGATTTAGTTCAACTATATACTTTTATTGGGCCTATAAATAACATAAGACAATGGCCACTTGAGTGCAAGCTTTCTCACCCAGTGTATTTTCCCATTGTATCAACAACTTTGCTTAATTAGGCTCCAGTTCCTTTGAGTACGTGTTCAGGGTTCTCTGGCAGCGCATCCGTCTGCTTGAAAGAGCATTGCTGACGAACCAGCCATTCGTTAGCAAAAACGTCTGCTGGGGTGGGAAGGTGAGAAGCTGTTAATTTAAAATAAGATCTTTAAGAATCCTAACTGTGGATACGTAGAACAAACCTATCTGAAAATCCAGAAAAGTCATGCTTACCTCAGTGACGACTGCGCTGGAAGTTTGAGCTGAATATGGTTTATTTGTGCAGAAAAGGGGGGATAACAAAGAGGCACAAACTTCATGGCCTGTAATTATTTATAATACGGTGAAAGTCCCAAGTAAGATTTCCAGTCCATCGCGTGAACATGTGCACACATAACTTGGAGATACGTCTTGCTTCACCGTTGGCACCTTTATAATCCAAAGGAACAATTTCTTCAGCCCATTGCGTTATTGCTGGTATCTGTAGAAGGTAGGGAGGAGTGCAAAAGTAGGAATAAGTCCATGTTGTATCATTTCTCCTTTAGCCAAACTTCCTTCCTTCCTCAGCATGGGCCCTGCAATAAACACAGTCAGGTAAGTTTGTTTAAAGGTTAGTTTTGTCAGGCTAACGGCACAGAGGAGTGCTGCTGCATCTTTTATGTGTTGGCTTACGTGGTCAGAGCTGTGGTTGTTAGCTACCCACTGCAGTTCCTGACCTTCAAGGACTCTCACTCTGTTCCTGATAAGACTAGCTTTTGCAAAACTACTGCATTTACAAACTATAAAAGTGTAGGTTATGTTCACGTATAAATGTTCTGATGCACAGTTTCACTCCCAACAGGGGGGACTGAGATGTTTCAGAGTCAGCATCCAGGCTGCTCCTCTGGTGTAGACCATGCTCCAGCTTTTCCTTGAGTGTGAGCTTCTGAATTTCACTTTAAGGATTGATGTATGTGGGACAACGGAGGAGGAGTGGTCTCACAAAGGATTATATTAACGGGAAAAAAAAATGTGAGTGATTTGTGCTCATCTCGCCTATTTTGAGCCCCTTTGGGACAGGCTCTCTATTTTGTGTCAGGAAAGGAAGACAATAAAATACTCCGCTGTGATTTTGCACGAGCCCGCTGGTGAGAGCAGCTTAACTCCTGGAGCGCTGCGGCTGCAGGTGGGCGTCCACGGTGGCTCTTTATTAGTGAAGAGGGATGGCCAGAGATGAGCTTTGCAG
Source organism: Sagittarius serpentarius (assembly GCA_034782735.1). Classification (NCBI taxonomy): domain Eukaryota; kingdom Metazoa; phylum Chordata; class Aves; order Accipitriformes; family Sagittariidae; genus Sagittarius; species Sagittarius serpentarius. Next base: position 31,977,373 of record JAVKLA010000090.1, on the reverse strand, counting down.
TTAGTGGTTTACAGCTCAGCTAGAGGGTGTCTGGAGCTTTCGCTTGCTCCATAGAGTTCAGCCCGCTTGGATATCAGTGTGCGTCCCTCCAAGGAGATGCGTGTGTTAAGAGCTGGCCATCTGGGGTGACATTCATTTAGTTTCCCCTGCCACCCCACCCCCCCAACGTTTTCTCGCACAAATACGTAAAGAAAGAGTAGAAGAGCTACAATCTCAGCTGTCTTTTACTCCCTGTCACACTGAAGCAGCTCTGACAACTTTTCAGTTTCCTCAAGCTTTGTGAGACATCCAGAGCATTTCTGATTCTCTTAATGCTGACTGCTCTTGCATGAATACCAGCAGGCAGCCAGACTTTCCTCCTTTTCCCTTCCTTCCCTGTACAAATTGCTTCCCCAGGGCCATCCAAACACAGGGCTCATCTAGGAGGGAAGGAAATCAGTGTGCTTCAAAGCCCATCTGTCAGCAGGTGAATAATTCCTTCGAATGATGAATGTAGCAGGTATCTCATCTACTCAAGAAGGTCCTAAATTTGATAAATTTGATTTTGTTTTTCTTTGCCATCAAGAATGTGCTGCAGAAATTTCTTCTTTTGGCACAATCAATGAAAGTCCCTTCAAATCCCAAGGGCAAATGCTCCTGAGTTCCTGTGGGTGGACCAGTTGCATTCATCCAGTGCCATGTCCAGGAGAAAGGGGATGTGTCAGGTTCAGGACAGGGGCTTCTGTCTGCTCTGTCTTTGTACTCAGGACTGATTTACAACTTCATTTTGCATATTGCCTACCTCCGAGTGGAGATGCGTCCAGTCTGTAGGCAATAGCAAAGATTTGTGGTGGAGTCAGGTCCTTCCCAATGTCAAGGAACCGTCCTTCAGACTTCCCATAATACTGTCTCTGCGGTCGAGGAAACGGTTGGCATGTGTGGAAGGCTGTTCATAAGTCTTAGCACAAGACTTCAGCCCTGGAGCATCTTAGAGCAGTTCTGGACCTGCACCCTATATTAATCTTAATGTGAGTCCTGAGATGTACCTACATTTGTCAATTATTCTTTCTAAATTCATATGTAATGCCAAGAGACAAGAAGATGCGCACTTTTGACATCCCCAGAGCCTGGCTCTTTTCTGTCAACTTAACAGGACGAAAACTCTTAAGCTGTCTCCTGTCAATTTTATGGCTGTCCCTGGCTTCTTGAGATGCCATGTTACCTCATCGCAGGGGACCCGAGTGCACCACACCACGTCTCCACCGATTGCTCCTTATCTGCCTTGATGTGCAGAGGAGAGGTTGCCACATTTCATCAGGTTACACAGTCGGTGGCTTTCCAGCAGGGTGCAGCAGTACTTGAGATTAGCAGCCGCATGGAACAAAATGCTGTTGCTTGCCAGGCAGTAAACCCTCATCCCTTGATTTTTGTTGTGGTGGGGTTTGGTTTTTTTTTTTTCCTTCAGTCTTGTTTTAGCAAAGGCAGCTGGCACCTTCTGTCTCTCCTGTTAAGAAGGGCTACAGGTGCTAACCACCCGTAGGAAGAGGTGCATGTGTCGAAGAGTCATTTTAATAACTGATTTCTTCGGAGCAGGACTACTCAGTCAGGGTGGATCTCCAACATAACCCCTGTCTCTGCTTTGGTTGTTTCTGGCTCCTGCAGACAACAAATGTGAGAGGGATGAGGAAGGTCAACCTTTCAACCTTCTTGCCCTGCACAGAAACACCAAGTGATTATGGTAAAGTAAAACATGCAACCACAATGGATGGTGATACCCTGTTTTTCATGCCTGAGATGTATAGGTGCTCATAGTGGTAGGGGAAGTAGGTATTCTGCCAGTTAAGTGGTCATGGTGGTTATCTTTTGAGGACATGGTGACGCCATTCATACATGTCCTAGCAAAAGGATTAGCTCAGCATGCCCACAGCTGTTGCGAGTTACAAACCTACAGATCTAAGCAACTTCACGACTTGCTTAGGTGCTTAACGTGTTGAATATATTGGCTGTTTTACAGGCAACATGAAAGGAAGAGAATTGTTTCTTCAGAGGATTAAAAACAAGTTACTTAGCTGTGTTCCTGGAGAAGCAGTGCTAGAGTGCCTTAACAAGCAAGTCACTGTTTGTTCGATGACAGATTTGGTGCTAATTTTGCTGCTGTCTGCTCCCGTTTGCGTCTCATGGTTGCGGATGAAAGCAGCAGAGCGGTGATTAGCTCAGACCCTGCTGAAAAAAAAAAGCCCGTGGCGTCTGAAGAACAAGGGAGTGAGAGTATATTACCCTCTGGCGTTTTTATTTTATTTAGCAGGTAAAACTGTTCATTGAACCAGAGTTCATTTACAGTGGTACCCCAGAAGACTGCAGCAGCAGGATGAATTACCAATCACTCACAGTGCAAACAGGAATCATTCAAACCCTGGATCATCCGTACTCAGGAGTTCAGGTCTCTTGCACTGCACACTAGATAGCTGCCGGTGCCTCTCCCTTGCCTTCAAAATCCTGTGGGGCATCCTGGTCCCTGTTTTAGTCCCCACATCACATTTATGTCTGCATTCCCCCCCCCCAGTGGGTTTTGATTTTAATGCTGTTAACCAGAAGCTGAGCAGTTCACAGGATTAGACTCTTTAGCCACCAAATTGATGGAAATTGGAGTGTATGGTTCCTTTGAGGATAATACTTTCTTTTCAGGAGCTTTGACTTGGAGGATCATTGCTGAGATAATATCAGGAGTCTTAACTAATCCCCTAATGATTGTACCGGGGGTGAACAAATCTATCTGTAACAATTAGCCCAGTGGTCCACCACAAGGCTACTCGTACCTGATAAGTGGGTTTTTGCGTAGAAAAGGATTTTTCTCCCTTTGCTTCAAAGCCGGTGGCTGTGCAAAATCGTGAACCTTGTGGCAAGGCAGCGTGCAACCGTGTTGGGGCTGGGTCGAGCTGCCTTTCCGCTCCCGTTAGAGCAGGGCGTATTCTAGTCACTGAGTTTATTAAAAATGCATGTGTTAAGCGATGGGATAATTACAGCAAGTTTTTCTGGGGATGGATAGCAGCAGTGAGAGAAACTGAAAAATGTGTCTGAGAAAAGATATCAGCCGTTTTTAGAGAAAATGGTTTGCGGCAGACGGCTTGGCATTATGCATTACGACTGCTGGTGCAAGGACAGATGCAGGACACTGGTCTGGGAGCAGTGGTTCAACCTTGGCACCTCCAGGGCTGTTGTCAGTGCCCCCAGTACTTACGTACTTTAGGTTTATTAGCACCATATCGTTCCTTTGGATTTCCTCCTGTCTGAACAATTTTGGTTTGGGAGGGTGCGTCTGTACTCGCTGATCACATCAGGAACGCTGTCTGAAGAGCAGGGGCTGTCTCCCCCAGTTTTTGCCTGGGGGTTGTCTGACTGATGCAGCAGACCATTAATTTGCAGACAACCAGGCTATCTCCAAAAGCAACTCCATCAACTAGCAGGAGGTAAATAGATGCTGCCTTTCTGAATAAAGCAGGGCTGGAGCCCTCTCTGTTTATCTTCCCTTCCAAACTGCTATTGCTCTCTAATCTCTTCTTGTCTTTGTTTTACTTGTCTGAAGCCTCTTGGCTCTGCAAGAGGTTGCATGGCCTCAGAACCGGAGAGGTTTTGTCATGGTGATTAGTTGGTTTAGTTAGGGCACTGGAGACCTTTGTCCATATGCTGCCAAAAGATGAAAATGATTATTATTATTTGCCCACTTCACAGGGAGACTGTGAGGATTAATTCATGTTTGTAAATTGCTTTGGAGATTTAAAGCTCTGTACAAGCACTAAAGATTATTGCTTTCTAATTCTTTAAGGTAATATAACTTTTATAAAGACTTTTAGCCTCAAAAGCATCTTGGAAATGGGAAGAGTTAAGTCCCTTTGAAATTAGATATACTTCTAATGCTTAAGATAAAAACAACTGCTGCTTCTCTGCTGCTTCTTCCAAAAAAGAAGAAAAAGAAAAAGCAATGGCAGATTGTGATAGTGCCTCTTCTTTTTTTTCCAGGAGTCCAATGTGCTGATTGCTGCTAACAGTCAGGGTACAATTAAGGTAAGTTATTTCATGCATCTCCTCTTTAAATGCTTGAATCTGTTGTTAGTAAAAAGCAAGGTCAGAGAAACCGTACAGCCAGGAGAAACCATTAGAGGAGGTCATCCCAACTGTAGAAGTTTGTAATTTAAATGATGTATTTGCCTCTGGCACACGGTGGAGCAAGCAGACAGCGCACCAGCAATGAAACCCAGTTAAAGCAAGGTGTAGAAAAGCTGCTGGCAGCCATCCAGCACCCGCCGTGCCTCCGCTGCTCCCTGGGGACCTGGTAGCATGGAGAGTCTGCCAGAAGCATCTCCCCGGGCTGATGCTGGTTCTTGCGGCAGCAGAGGCTGTGCATTAACTCGCCGGCGTTAGCCAGAGCCCAGCCTCTGGCTGCCGCCACCAATGCAGGGTGCAGCAGAGCTGAAAACTGAGCTCCTGATGTGCAGCTGGCTGGAGCAGTGTTTGAAATGAGCAGGGATGTTCCCTCGCTTTGCTTACTCCTGGTGCCCGGACTGGCTGTAACAGACAGCAGCTGCCAGCGCAGGGCTCTGTGAAAGCAGCAGCCTTCCCTGTGCACCGAGACGCCAGCGTTTTGCCAGGTTTTCAGCACTTGAATTAAAAGTCTTCTGGAGTGTCTGTTCAATGTATTTCTGTCCATGAAATGTCAAGTAACATGGAAGAGACTTTGTCCTTCTTTACGTGTCTGTCAGACAGCCAAGCAAAACCAGTACCCAAACCCAGGCTGGTGCTGGTGCTCTGGAGAACACCAGGTCTGATGCCATCCCAAATTGTACACAGCAGCATTGACCTCCACTGTGCTTTTGAGGGATGGTGGTTAATGCCACAGGCCTGTAGCCCAGAGCCCTGGCAGCTTTCTGTAGCTGCTGATAAAGGGGTTTAGTTGCTGTTTACAAAGTTACACGCTGGATTGTCACTCCCGTGAACCTGAGGTCCTCATCCTGATTTCCCCTCGCATCCCTGTGACAGTAACAGCTCTCTGGAGCCAGACCAGTAATTGCCGGTCCAAACGGTCCTGGAAAAATTGCAAAAAAAGCAGGAATGGGGAGAGACCCAAGTGGTCTGTGTTTGACTGCATGTCAAGATTTATTTTTTTTCCTCCTTTTTAGGCCACGAGTGGCCTGGTTACTCCTGCTGTTGCAGCATGTGGTGCTGTAGCCTCTTGTTCATAGGTGATTTATTTGGCAGGCTTTGGAACTGGTTGCTCGTTACTTTGATCACGTCCTTCTTAGTAAAATGGACAAAATGCGCAGATGCTTTTGATATCTTGAAGTGAATCCAGCAGCAACAGGAGTGTGGTTAGAGAGGAGAGGTTCTGCTCATGCACTTCGCTTGTTAATCAGAGAAGGTAGACAGAGAAATGTGCAAACAGCCAGGCCTGTCCGAACTCTCGTATTTCCATTTGCCTTTGGCAGCACTCAGGGGGAAGGTGGGATGGTCTGGGAAAGGACTGGGTTTGCACAAACCCACTCCAGTCTGGGGGCAGATGCCGTGCCAGACAGTACCCATGGGCTAAAGCTCTGGAACTTTCCCCGGTAAAACCAAACTAGGCTAATACAGGCTGTGACAGCCCTTGTAGTCACTTTTCTTCTGCCATCTTCTAGACAAAGCTTTCAGAGGCTGCTGTACCCTCTTAGCACGGACAAGGGAAATGTGAGCGCAGAGGGCTGAGAGGACAAAATCTCTCATCTCCATTACAAGACTTCCAAGAGCTGGTTGATTGGGATGAGTGGAAATGAGGCAATTGTGGATGCGTTTGCTTCATGCTGTAATTTATCCTAGCGCGAGCAGACGTCAAAACCTTATCCCATTTGTGCAATATTATTGCATGCTGGTGAATAAAGGGTAAGGGGTGGAGACGGAAGGGTCAGTCCTGTCCTAGTGATCTATATGCTGATGTAGGAGATAATGAATGTCATAAATTCCTAGTCTAAATGTCTCGTCTTCCCTACTAATCAGGTATTGGAGCTGGTATGAAGGGTTTTCTCTCAAGGCATGAGGTACTTGTGCCTGCTGATATGCTACAGTATTCATCTGGGATCTTCAGCAGGACAAGAAACCGAAACCACCTTGATGTTCCTCCCCAAAACCATCATGTTTGGGTTTTTTCCATTTATGGACTTTCTAGGACATTTTGAGACACTGGAAACACCAGTGAACTGTCTGCCATCAACATTAACTCCACAGACTTTGCTGCTGCTGGTGGTGGTGGTATGGTTGTCTAATTTTTATGACAGGAAAACAAATTCTTTTAAATAAAAACAAAAAGGAATAATAAAATTTATTGAGCCACAAGCTGAAGCTGGAAGATTCTCTCTTGTTGCATATGGGAACAGATTTACTTGGGAAGGGAGCTTACAGGACCACACAGGGCTGTCCTCAGTTGCACATCTCCAGTTACTTTCATCTGGACTGTTCTTCATCCCCACTGGAAAAAGAAAGTATCTAAGCCTTACCTGGACATGCAAGCAATTCACTTTGAGATCCCATAACGATATGGTTCGGTTGTTCCTTTGGTTTATTAATTTTTTTCTTAGATGCATTAAATGTTGAGAAATGTCACCCAGGTTGATGCCTCTGGAGACTGAAGTCCTCTGGTCATCAAGATGAGAACGGCAGCTTTCCCTTCCTCTTCACCTTACGCCCCTGCTTCGACCCAAAGGGGCAGCTCTAAAGGAGAGGATTACGTTGTCCTCCCAGCCACGCGAGCCTGGGCCTCTCTGCTGCCTGCCACCAGCAACGTGCTGAGATGAGGTGACCTCCAGTTGCCTGGGATCTGGACTGACCTCACCAAGATGCTGTGGGATAACCATCTCCCTCCCAGTGACCTGGCTGTGTTTGACTATCTCGGCTAGAGGAGGAAGCTTCTAGAACCAGTTACCAAAGCCCCGCGCCACTTAATCGCCCGTGTGGTCTGGTTGTGTTTGTCCCTTTCTGCACACCATGGAAGCCAAGTGTTTTGAATGTTGTAATAAGAGAGGGGATGGAGTTGGTTTGTAATGTGTTTCAGAGCCATGATATAAGTAGCCTTATTTTTAATGGTCATGCATACACTTAATTGTACATATGGAGGGGGAATAAACCATGATGCTAAGAGTTGTCGTTGCTTTGTTGGCAGGATAGCGGGGAGGGTAGGAAGGTGCAGACAGTCTTCACGAGTAGCAGTCACGCTGAGCTGTCAGTATGGCTGCCAGAACTCTTTTAAGCTTGAAAGTGGAATTGGTGGGCGTAGCATCTTTTCCTAGCTGTGGGTGGCAAAGGTGCGATGTATACAGTGATACCTGTGGGAAGCAGAATCTCTCTGCGTTCATTCATTGCAGTACACGACTCCCTCCCGCCTCTGAGGCTGGGATTGCCACAGGGACTTCACTCTCCGTGTCAGCAAGGCAAGGTCCTGCCGCAGTGTGGGGCCACCCATCAAGGAGCTGTAACTGATGGCATGTGAAAGGTGTCTCAAGTCCTCCAGTTGCTAAAAGCCTGATTCTGATCTTCCTGGGAGGATTGCGTGGTCTTCTCGCATTCTTTGGTCACAGAGCAGAAAAGAAAAGCAAGCTCTTGGGGATGTGAACAGAGAAGCAGGGGTGAAGCCTTAGAGCAGAACTGGGGCCAGGTCCTGTCCTGATTCAGTGTCGGTGCCTGTTTCTGGCAGGGCCACAGGGGACATAGATGCTCCTTCAAAGCTAGAAGGATGTGGGACACACCAAAGGCTGTTGGCTTCCGGAGAGTCTTGTCCAGTGGGGAGAAACGTGATGCTCAGCTCTGAGAGAGGTGTGGATGGCCCTCGGATGCTGTGTGCTGGTTTTCTTCCACGGTTTCTGACGTGCCAGTGGGAGTGAGAGTGAGGAGAGAAGGAAGGAGGAGAGAAGAGGGGTGCTAGCTTGTGTCCTGCTCCGAGGTGCTACCTGCAGCTCTCTGTCGTATGAGTCACCTGAGTCACTGTGGCAGAAGGAAACTAAATTGGTTCCTTCTGCCTGATGGCAGCTGTCTGACACGTCCCACTGAGCACTAGCTTGATTTCCATTTTGCTGCATTTTAAGAGAGTTTGGTGCTGGGTGACTCTGCTGGGCTGCACAGAGCATCCTTCCCAGCCAGCCACCTCCGAAGGCAGGGCTGGTGTGAGGAGCGATGGCTGTAGCTCTTGCCGCTTCCCCTGGTTTCAGGCGTGGGTTTCCCTCAGCCTCTGGCTTGTTTATTGATGCCTACTAACTTATTTTGCAAGCTGCGGCTGCGGCTGTACCCCAGCTCCGTGCCGCGCAGCCGCTGCTTGGCAGGTGACCTCATTCCTTCTCTCCCCCCACTTGAAGGTCCTCTGTGTTTTAAATTGAAATCACTCCCACAAAGCTGAAATGTTAAGGAAAAAAAAAAAAGCTATTTTAGATGCTGTAAGGTTACTCCTTGAATTAAACAGGGAAAACAGTTTAACATCGGCCGCCTTTGTTTTTTTGGTTTTCGTTCTGTTTCAATCAAGATAAAATGCAAATTTGGTGTCTGGCCCTAATTAGAAACACAGCAGCTCATAAACACAAGTTGTCTTTGTCTCTTCGTCACAAGTGGTACGCTCCTTATTTTAATCCCCTTAATTTTCTTTCCTTCAGGTAACTCTCTGCAGTTGACATATTAAGTTGCATATAATTACTTACTGTAATCTTTTTTTTTTTTTTTTTAACAGCATTTGGTCGATATTTTTTTTAATTAGTTGCTGCCTCAACAAATGGTTCCTATCAGGTTTTCAGCCTTTTTAGAGTCAGGCAGTGACTGAGTTTGGGAGGGGCCTCTGGAGGTCTCCAGTCCAACCCCCTGCCCAGAGCAGGGCTTGCCTCAGAGTTGAATGAGGTTGCTCCAGAGCTTGGAGATGTTCACAGCTCCACCAAGCGAGGACGTCCCTCTGGGAAACCTGTCCCAGCGCTTCGCCGCTCTCCTTGCGAAAATTAATTGCAGATGGTGGGGACTTAGAGTCTTTATTCTAATTTTCTTCTTTTGAAAGAACAGGGTTACAAAGCCTTTGGCAGGAAGCTGCCCGTTCTGGTTTTGCCTCCAGCGCTCGTGGCCCTGCGAGAGGTGTGGGGTGAGTCAGATTTTTCTTTGAGAAAGGGAATTTAAAACCCTGCCTGGCCAGCCAGCCTCTTTAATTAATTTTAAAGCATTTAATAGAAGAGTAGGAGGAACGTGCCTCAGTGCTAAAAAGAAGTCAAGGGGAAATTTAAATTAATATCAATATGTCAGGGCTCTTCAGCAGTGAGTGCGGATGGCTGCTAATGCCAGCATTCAACCCAAGCGCTGGAGCCTTGTTTGTTTAGGGTAATTTTGTTTAACTATGGAAGGTCATAACGACAGCAGCGGATAATTGGAAAGGCAAATCTAACTCCTTTCTTGCTCAAAAGTCCTCTTTCCTTTCTCCTTGCCTTTTGGAGGCCAGAAACACCCAGCAAGGAGCTGCAGTGGTGCGGGGGCAAAGTAGAATGTTCACTGTGGCGTTTGCCTTGAAGAAATCATCTTGTGTGTCAGCAGCGTCCACGTGTGCAGGCAGCGGTGCTAACCCCGGTGTCGAGCGGAGGTAATCGGGGAAATTACATCCACTGCCTGCAAAGACTCTCTTTCTTGAGGCCAACCTCACAAGATCATGGAATCATGGAATGGCTTGGGTTGGAAGGGACCATCAGGGGACATCTAGTCCAACCCCCCTGCAGTGAGCAGGGACACCTTCAACTCGATCAGGTCCCTCAGAGCCCTGTCCAGCCTGGCCTTGAATGTTCCCAGGGATGGGGCTTCTACCACCTCTCTGGGCAACCTGGGTCAGTGTTTCACCACCCTCATTGTAAAAAATTTGTGCCTTAGAGCTAGTCTAAATCTGCCTTCCTTTAGTTTAAAACCATGACCCCTTGTCCTGTTGCAACAGGCCCTGCTAAAAAGTTTGTCCCCATCTTTCTCATAAGCCCCCTTTAAATACTGAAAGGCTACAATAAGGTCTCCCTGGAGCCTTCTCTTCTCCAGGCTGACCAACCCCGACTCTCTCAGCCTGTCTTCACAGAAGTGGTCCAGTCCCCAGTCTTCATAGCCATCCTTTGGACCTGCTCCAACAGTTCCATGTCTTTCCTGTGCTGAGGACTCCAGAGCTGGATGCAGCACTCCAGGTGGGGTCTTACGAGAGCAGAGCAGAGGGGCAGAATCACCTCCCTCGACCTGCTGGCCGTGCTTCTTTTGATGCAGCCCAGGATACAGTTGGCCTTCTGGGCTGCAAACACACATTGCCGGCTCATGTTGAGCTTCTCATCTATCAACACCCCCCAAGTCCTCCTTCACAGGGCTGCTCTCAATCCCTTCGTCCCCCAGCATGTATTGATACTGAGGTTGCCCCGACCCACGTGCAGGACCTTGCACTTGGCTTTTTTGAACCTCGTGAGGTTCATGTGGGCCTGCTTCTCGAGCTTGCCTGGTCACTTTGAATGGCATCCTGTCCCTCAGGCATGTCAAGTGCACCACTCAGCCTGATGTTGTCTGCAAACTTCCACCATCTGTGTCACTGATGAAGATACTGAACAGTCCTGGTCCCCGTACAGACCCCTGAGGGATGCCACTTGTCACCCATCTCCATCTGGACATGGAGCCATTGACTGCTGCCCTCTGGATGCGACCATCCAACCAATTCCTCATCTACCAAACAGTCCACCCATCAAATCTGTATCTCCAATTTAGGGAGAAGGATGTTGTGGAGGACCATGTCAAAGGCCTTACAGAAGTCAGATAGATGACATCTGCAGCTTTTCCCTTGTCCACTGCAGTCACTCCATCATAGAAGGCCACTAGGTTGGTCAGGCAGGACTTGCCCTTGGTGAAGCCATGCTGGCTGTCTAGAA
>JAVKLA010000090.1:31953989-31966430 GCA_034782735.1 Sagittarius serpentarius | reverse complement strand
TCCGTTCCATGATCTTCCCAGGCACAGAGGTGAGGCTGACAGGTCGGTAGTTCCCAGGGTCTTCCTTTCTACCCTTTCTAAAAAAGGGTGCAATGTTTCCCTCTTTCCAGCCTTCTGGTCTCCAGGGACTTCGCCTGACTGCCATGACTTTTCAAATACCACAGAGAGCGGCCTGGCAACTACATCAGCCAATTCCCTCAGGACTCTGGGACGCGTGTCATCAGGTCCCATAGACTTACGTATGTTCTCATTCCTCAGGTGGTCTCAAACCTGATCTTCTCTTACAGCAGGAGGGACTTTGCTCCCCCAGTCCCTCCCTTGAGGTCCATCCACTCGAGAGGTGTGGGAAGAGAGGTTGCCAGTGAAGACTGAGGCAAAAACGTTACTGAGTACCTCAGCCTTCTCGTCCGTTGTTACTAGTTTGCCAGCCTGGCTCATGAAGGGCGGGGGGTACACTTTCTTTTACCTTCCTTTTCTGGCTGACATACCTGTAGAAGGCCTTCTTATTGTTCTTTGCATCCCTTGCCAAGTTCAGCTCCAGCTGCACCTCGGCCTTCCTGACCCCATCCCTACGCAACTGGGCAACATCCCTGTACTCTTCCCAAGACGCTTGTCCCTGCTTCCACTGCCTGTGCATTTCCTTCCTGCCCTTTAGTTTGACCGGCAGGTCTCGACTCAGCCATGCTGGTTCCTTGCCTTCCTCGCCTGATTTCTTACACCTGGGGATCGAGAGCTCTTGTGCCCTGTGGAAAGCATCCGTAGAGATCTGCCAGCTCTGTTCTGCTCCCCTGTCCCTGAGGGCAGTTTCCCAGGGGGTCCTGTTGACTAACTCCTTGAACAGCTGTAAGTTTGCTTTCCTACAATTCCGGGTCCTGACTTTACTCTTCACCTGTCCCGTATCCCCTGATCCCTGCAGCCCAGGCTGCCTCCAGTCTTGACATCACCGATTAGCTCACTTGCGTTGGTGACCATCCCCTCTGGTAGGGCTGTCCGTTGCCTGGCTTAAGAAGTTATCCTCAATGCACTCCAGGAGTCTCCTGGATTGCCTACAGCCCACTGTGCTACTTTTCCAGCAGATGTCGGGGTGGTTGAAGTCCCCCGGCAGGACGAGAGCTCCCCGAGTAGCTGGAGTAAGAAGGCTTCGTCAATAGGTTCCCCTCGATCGGGCAGCCTGTAGTAGACACCAACCACAAGGTTCCCTTTGTTGCCTCGATCTCTAATTCTTATCCATAAGCTTTCAGCCTGCTCATGGCTATTCTTCAGAGACAGCTCCTCACAATCTGTCCATTTCTTGACATAGAGGGCAACCCCTCCACCCCTCCTTCCTCGCCTGTCCCTTCTGCATAGTCTGTAGCCATTGATAGCCACCCTCCAGTCATGGGATTCATCCCACCAACTTTCAGTAATGGCAACTAGATCGTAGCTTTCTAGCAGCACGGTGGCTTCCAGCTCCTCCTGTTTGTTGCCCGTGCTACGTACATTGGTGTAGAGGCGCTTCAGCTGGGCTCTCAGCCGTGTCACCTTCTTAGAGGAGCACCCCTTAATTCCTCTGAGAAATTTCACTGGTGTTTCCCTGTTGGCTCCTGTTGCCTCAGGAGCCCCTGGCACATCTCTGTAGGACTTCAAGTGTGCTCCAGGGTACCCAGCACGCCTCAGAGCAGCAGGCTGAGGGCCCTCAGTAGCACCCCGGCCCTCTAACCTTGGTGTGTCATCCCACAGCTTGTCACGGGCAAGCCTGATAGTATCCCCCTTCCCCTTCGAGTCTAGTTTAAAGCTCTGTCAATGAGCCCACTAGCTTGTGAGCAAAGACCCTTTTCCTCCTTTGAGAAAGGTGAATCCCGTCTGATGCCAGCAGTCATGGCATGGGCGTGGGGTTATTACGGAGCATCTGTAGGAGCTCAGGGACTGTCACCTGCTTTAACTGTTGAGGATCTGAGGGGTTTGGCTAGCAGGGAGGTGTGCTTAAGACCATGGGAAGCCATGAATTGTAGCAGGATTCATCAGATAAGGACCAGAGCCTACATCTACCTTTCAGAGAAGCACTTGTAGCCCTAGTCCCCACATAGTTTGCTTTAGTTTTGCTTTCAGAGTGAGCTGTAAAGGGGTTCTTGAAGCAAGGGTCTTCTCATCCTTGTCGCTGTTCAACTACAAGCCAATATTTGGGTATTCTAAGTCTTTAATGTCTTCATAAATGAATTAAAATGGTTGGTGGGTTTAAAACAAGACTCCTTGCTCTGCTCCACGTGTTAACCAGCCATTTGAGTTGAGTAGGTCTTGCCAAAAACTGTTTTCAATCTTTCCAGCTTAACACCTTAAGTATGGCTCTGGCTGATGGTTGGCCATCGCTGCTCGGCAGGGGCAGGACAAGAATTCGTCCTCTAACATCAAGCAGCAGGAAAAATTCCTGGGAGGGGAAAAAGTGAGGTTTTTGACATCTCTTAGAAATAAACGGTAAGAAAGCAAGCTAAGTACGGACCTTCCTTGGCTGGTCTGCCGTGCAAGGGGAGAAGGTGGTTCCAGCTCTTCTAGGACCACAGCATCTCACAAGGCTCCCTGCTTCATGAACCTTTCAGGTGAAGGAGGGTTCTGCGCACCCCTCATAGCCTCTTTTAGTCTGCCTGGAACAGTGAGTGTGCGCAACGTGCCTGCTACGGGCTGCGGTGGAAAACAGCTCATTGGGGAGTGGGGAGGAAGAACGATCTTGTCTGTGATAGCTGCTTGCCCAAAGCCTCTGATCCGTGCAGCGGCAAAGGCAGAGCGAGGCAGGTTAATTTTCTCTTCTCCTGGTTTTTTCTTCTTTTAAAGGCGTTGCTGCCTTCCCGGTCTGTTCAGGGAGATGAGATTAACCTCAGTGCCCTTGTTTGACTCCCAGACATGGTGAAGGGGAGCAGTGGGACTGGTTTTCACCTGGAGACTTGCACGAGTAGCAAAGGGGTGTGAGCTCTGTGAGCGTCTCTAACCCCGTCATCCTCCCCAAAATCCCTCCGGCGCCTCCGCCCCTCCGAGTGCTGCAGAGCATGCTGTCATTTAGTCTCTTAAAATCCTTTCAGGCAGCCAAGGAAAATAATTTGGAGACTTTCAGAAAAAAAAAAACCCAAACGTAAAGGCCATCCTTAGGAGGCATGAGTAATAGCATGTGACAGCTGAAACCACGCCAGCAGCACGAGCTCAATGCGAATCCCAAACCAGCGAGCGCCGATGTGCCCTTCCAGCCCTCCCTGCCTTCCCATCTCCCATCTCCATGCCAGAAGCCTTGCCGGGAAGGAGAGGAGCCCTAGGGGCTTTTAATTCAGAAATTAAGTGTATTAGTTTAACGATTATCTTGTCGTAACCCCCTCGACATCGTGAGCCTCCCGGAGGGGGCTGGCCAACGCCGTGGGGCTGTGGGGAGCCACGTGCACAGTGTTGGGCCCCGATGGACTGGGCTGCAGAGGTGTGAAGGCGCTGGGCCATCCCATGTGCCCCCTTCTCCGGGCCCCGTGGTGGGGACAGTGACCGCTGGAGGGTGAGCGACTCATGCTCCAGGTCTGACCCCATCCCACCACCCCTCCCTCCACCCGTGAGATGTGCGGGGTTGGGTAGGGAAAATGCTCAGCAGTTCTGATTTGTCCTCAGGGGCCTTATTTAAACAACAAGTTTGTCTTGATTATGGTGCTTAATCTGACTTGTCAAAATCCCCATACAACCATTTAGGTGTTTAAGAGGGAAAACACACTCCTCTCATCCTCCTAGACCGGAGCAGGAGCTGGTCTGAAGCCACCAGCCCAGCCCAGCCCAGCCCAGCCCAGCTGCTCCCGTCCCATCGCCGGTGTCCCAGGTCAGAGGCACGTGCTGGGGGTGCTGTCAACAGGGACGAGCCCTCAGCCCCCCCTCCCAAGCCCAGTGCCAGTGCTCAGCTACCCATAAAATACGTAGAATTATTTTACGTAGAGTTATTTCTTTTATATGGGGGGTGTTAATTGTCATTAAAACAATTATTAAGAGCCAGCAGCTCTTCCCCAGTCCCATGGCAAGCGAAAAACATCCTGAAGCTGGCATTGATCTGCAGAGTGCAGAGAGACCCGTGACTTAATGGGGCGGGGTGGGGGGGGGGGGCGTGTGAGGGGAAGTGAAGCGGGGCTGACCCCTCAAAGTCATAAGAACATCACGCTCGAGCTGGCGCCAGACAGGCGCCCGAGCCGGACTGAAATGGGCCAAAGCCCAGCAGACCGCAATGGCAGTGCCCCCGGCACGGCCCTGGCTAGGGCGAGCGGTGGGCTGGGGGCTGCAAGTCCCGGGGGGACGCGGGGCAGCCCTGCCCAGGGCTGTGGGGAAGGTACAGCTGCATCCTAACCCCCTCCCCTGCTCCTCAGCTCTGCGCGGAGGAGGAGGAGGAGGAGAGGCCATTTCCAAGCTCTTTCCATGCAGTATGATGGGTTTGCAGGGCTGGGAAGAGCTGGGAGCGCCGCATCTGCGTTGTGAGGTGTTAAGGGGCAGCTTATGTCTGGAAGTGAGCGGAGAAGACATCCCAGCTCACCCAAAACGAGGAGGAGGAGGAGAGGGCAGCGCTGATTACAACCTGTGTGTTGTCCCCCCCTTTCCCCTCTTCAGTTTTTTTCCCGTAGGAGATTAATGGGATCTCTTTGTCTTCTAACATGACGGTACCTTATGAATTCTCTGTCTCACCCTCATCCTTTAAATTATCCACATAATAAAATATGTATTCAGTGATTTCAGGTCGTAATTTGATCTGCTTAGGGAAGAAAAGGAATGATGGAGAAGGGTTGCCGGCATGCTTTGTTCTCCTCCATTTATCTTTATTCATCATCTTTTTTTTCCTAACAACCTGTGCGCGGCCAAGTGATGGAATGCCGGTACTTGTGTGCTGGTTCCTTGCAGAACAGTTTCCCCCGCCCCAGCACTCCCAGCTTGGCAGGACCCCGCGAGCCCACCCGGCTGCCCATAACCCCGGTCTGTTGGCAAAGGCGATGTTCAGGGTGGTCATAGGTCTGAGCCACCCTGGTAATTCCCGTCTTGCCCTTGCTACCTCTGGGCTCAGTGTTACCCAGCTGTAAAATGGGCACAAATTTGCCCCCATGCAAACCCCCGCTCTGCACGGGCAAGCTGGGGGGGCACGGGAAGCACCTGGGATGTCCCAACCTGCTGGCAAAGGTGGGATGGTGCGGCCTTGTCCCAAGGCAGAGACATGGGGTTAAAGGTCCTTCCTTTGTCTCGTCTGTGGGGTAGCCGTGGGGCTGCTGTACAGCACCAGAGTTGCCAGAGTTGCATTTTAATACCAGGTTTTAAGTCTGACCGTGGGTTTTAATTGCTTTAATACACTGCTGTGACATCTAAAATCCTTGTGCGTGGCAATAGTGGCGCTAACGGGCATTTTGCATTTTAAAAAACCCCAGGAACCTGTAAAGCCCAACATCGCCGGGGGATGCTGCAATTCCCACCAGAGCCGTGAAGCTGCCTCTGCCCCACGGGGCCGGGTGGAGGCGGAGGAGGAAGGAGAGGGAGCCCAGCATCGCGCAGCCAGCGAGGGGATGTCCCCAGCACCGTGTGACACCCCCCAGGCATGGGGGTGCTAGCCTCCTGCGGGAGTAAAAAGACAATTTGGGGTGGGGGTTCGGCCTCTTCTGCATGGGGGGGAAGGAGACCCTCCCCGCTTGGCTGCACCCCACAAGCGATCACACCGAAGGCACGTTATGCTTGTTTGCAATAAAAATCAGGGTTTAAAATTCTTGCGTCTAGCGCGGTCCTTGGACCGACGTCCTCTGGGTGCCTGTTTTCCACGTGGCTGGGTACACAGCTATTTGTCTGTCTGCATGCCGGCCAGGCCTCTCGTTTCGGTCCTGGCAAAGCCATCGGCTTCAGCAGTGCTGGCCGGTGGGTCAGTGCTGCTGCCTGGGGAGGTGGGGGATTTGGGGGAAGGCTTCTAAAAAAGAGGTTTTAGGGGACTTCGCCGCCGCACAGATGCTCCGAGCCCCTGGAGGCTGTTTCCCTCTTGCCTCCGCTTTTAAGAGCTATTTATTCCGGCAATGGAGATGCTCTCTGCATGGCCGGCGCCACTGACAGATGAGAAAGCAAGGGCTCGTCGCGGCGACAGTGCTTTAATGATGATGAAAGTGTTAGCATCGGCATCGCTTGCCCCGGACAGGTGGAGAGAGGGAGAAAAACCAAATCAGTGCCACCCGCCCAGGGAGGGGACCTGGCTGCCCGGGGCAGTTCTGAGCAGCTAAGGGTGGCCTGGCTGCTGCACCTTCTGCTGCGAGCAGGGGCACGGAGGGGGAGGGAAAAAAGTGAAGGCAATGCCTCAAAGCACCCAGTGTGATTTGCAAAGCTGGGAACCATCGTGCTTTGCTGGGATGAGACCAGCTGGGCTTAAATAAACCCTCGTTTTGGCACCCCTGTGTTGGCCCTGGGAGCGGGGGAAGATCTCCGGCTTGCTTTGCCGGGAAGAACCTCAGTGCGCCGAAGAGGTTGGGTTGTGTTTTGCCAGCAGAGGAGACGCTCAGCCCAGCATCCGATCTCAGTCCCTGCCTGCTCATCACACCCTGCCTGCCCAAATCCCCTGCCGCTGCCTGCAACCTGCCTGCCGGGCCGGCCAGTGTCCCCGTCAGCATGGGTGCCGCTAGTGAGTTGCTTTCCAAGTTCGCAAGGTGTTTTGAGGCTGTGGGGTGACAGCACTGTGGTGAAGCCCCCTGCCATCGGGGCAATGTGCTGCCCCATAGCGCTGCCCCATAGCGCTGCCAGCCCAGCTCGGGTGCAAAGCCCCTCGATGGGGTCTGAGCTCCAAAAGGGACCCTCAGAGGAGCGCTTGCAGGGTGGCACCTCTCCCCCCCGCTCCCCCTGTGGCCCACGGGTCCAAGCACCGGCCACCTCAAACGGGATGAAGAGGTATTTGGGGATGGGTCTGAGCACGGGTCAGCAGCAAAGCGGCTCACTCACCTGTAGAGCAGGCTGAAATAAAGAGCGTGGCTTCTTCTATAGAAGCAACACCTCCATCCGAGCTGCTTTGCTCTCCTCAGGGGCTGTTGAATGCACTGAGACACAGCCGATGCTGGGGAGGAGCAGGGAAATTGCTGCCGGCAGTGCCCTGAAACCCAAAGATGGGGCACGGCTTTGCAGCCGCTCCCCCTCAGCAGCGGCGTCCAACCTCGGCGCCGCCCCACGGGCGACTCGCTTCTCCTGGGGCTCTCTCCCAGGGAGGCTCGAGGAGGGGCTGAGGACGGGGACGGATGGACATGACCAGCACTTAGAGCCAGGAGGTGCCCCAGCCTCGGTGCCTCTCACAACGAGCGACACGTCTCCGTGCTCTAGGCAGCGAAGCTGCGTCCTTCCTTAAAATGTGACGTTAAAAAAAAATCCATGCGGATTCTCCTGTGCTCCCGGTGATCCCTAAGCATGGGTTTATTTGGAGGTTTTCCGAAAGTTCGCCTCTCCTAACGGGTGTTGTATACACAGCTATGTCGGCTCGACCCACCTGCTGCAGTAGATGTACTTTACAGCGATGCCATGCGATAATATGAATATTTATTATTTGCATATGAAATGTTGGACAAACTGTTTTGTCACTAAAAAGACGAACTTCCCCCGGCTTCACAGCGAGGCCGTTTGCTTCTCGCCAGCAAGGTCAAAGATGGAGACACCCTCATGGGCAACACAGGTCGTAGCTGCCAGCGCATCCCCCACCCGGGCTTGCCTGCGTTTCCCACCACTGGAGCATCTCAAGGTATTTCTCCTCTCCCTCAGAAACACAGAGCCTGCACTAAGGGAGCTCTTTGCAGCGAGCTGGGGACAGGCTTTCCCTGCCCATCACCGGGAGGACTGAAGTCTTGGCGCTGTGGACCGATAAAGCATCTGGGCTGCCTTGCCGTAAAGCTCGCCTCTCTTTTGCAGGCCTGCTTTCTGCCTCCGCCGCCATCCTCCGCACCCCTGCCAGCGCCTGCCTTCATTCGGCCGTTGCGTGATAGCAGATAATTTGGGGGCTTTGCTTGTAGGATAATAGATGGATTTAAAGATTTGGGTTTATTGCTTTTGTAATTACAGTCAAACCTTTTTAAGGTCGCTCCTGGTTTACAGTATGCTCCCTCTCATTATCCACAGACCCGCAGCCCTGTGTGTGCTGCAGGTTCCTGGGGAAGGGACTTGGGGTGCTGTCAGCACCCCAGGGCCCCGAGCATCCCCCCAGGGCTCTCAGCGTTCCCCTCATGGCCCCGAGCATCCCCCCCGAAGGCCCCTGAGCGTCCCTTGAGAGCCCAAATCATGCATCCTGGGGCCCTGAGCATCCCCGCCACAGCCCTGAGCATCCTCCCAGGGCCGCCGAGCATCCACCACAGGGCCCCAAGAATCCCCCCAGGGCCCCAAGAATCCACCCCATGGCCCCGAGCGTCCCCCCAGAGCCCTGAGCATCCTCCTCATGGGGCTCACGGGGGCTGCAGTGCCCAGGGTGCTGCCCTGCCCAGGAAAAGCCCTGTGGGCTGGAGACCTCTCCAGGGCTATTCAGCCTTCCCGGGGTCTCTACACGGGGAAGGCAGCGCCTGCCTTCGGCCGTAATTGAAATAGATGGAATCAGGACGGATCAGCGTCTAATTCCTTGCCTGGGTGAATGGAGACATATGTTTAATTTTCTGGTAATTCAGGCCGGGAGCCCCGGCTCGTTCCTCTGCACACGTATAAGGATCACCGCTGCCAAGAGGCGGTTTCGCTTCGTAGACGTAGTTCTGCGTAAGAGCTTCTCCCCGGGGCTGCCATCCCCAGCATCAGTGGCGGGAGAAGAAATAAAAGCCATTTCCCAAATTCCTTCTGCAAAGGCAGAGTTCCCATCGCTCCGCGCATCCAGGGGAAATAGCAGGGATGCTCAAAGCCCAGGGGTGCGGGTGGGTGCTGGTGATTTCAGGGCTGCGCTGGGAGAGGAGCGGCAGGAGGGGAGGGATGGAAACAGTGGCGGCTGGCTGCTGGGCATCTCCCCAAAGGGGACCACGCAGGGAAGAGATCCTGGGATTTTGAGTCCAGCCCGGAAGGTCTCGTTTGCTGGAGGGTGCTTTTCCTAATGCACCGTGTTATTGCAGGGGTGGAAACCCCTGGGGTGTCCAGCTGAGACGTGATTCCCACTGGTGTCAGCAAGGCAGGCTCGGGAAGCGTGAGGGTGCCTGGGCTGCGTGGGTGGTTATGGCCCAGAGCCCAGGAGAGCTGGAAACAGCACAAGAGAAATGGAGGGGGGAAAAGGGATTTGAAATTATTTCCCCAAAGACTTCTTCTAAATGAAGACTCTAGTTTCCCCCAGAGTGGTCCCCAGGGACCCCTTCAGACCACCCATGCCTCATGCAGGCCGCACGCCCTCCCCTCCAGAGGTGTCCCTTGGAAAACGTCTTGTGCTGGCTACAAAACAAGCAAGTTTCCTGTTTTGGGGGTGATTTTGCTCTGAGGTACATTTAAGAGCAAGGGATTTTGTGTGTTGCTCCTCAGCTTCACCATGGGTTTCATTAAGGACCCTCTTAGGCGGGCGGTGACAGCTTTGGGCCCTGCTTGGCCCCGCCTTTTGCTTGCCCCTTCACTACCATGGGAGTTAAAGTGCGCCGGTTTTACGCCCAGCCACCCTGCCCCTAGGGACTTGGGCGAGAAACCTCTCCGTCGCGCATGGTCGTGGTCAAAACGCCATGACTTTTGGGGATGTTGCCCTTGACTTTGACTTGCAAGCTTGCCATCATGGCAGGAGGGTGAAGGAGAGCGATGACCTCCTCTTCTCCAGCTGCCATGATTTCAGCACCCGAGGCAGGACCCGGCCAGGCCCTTTTGCCCGCCACAAACAAGGAGCCTGGGTGGAGAAAGGCAGGAGGGCCCCACCAGCTATTTCAGTCTATTGCTCGCGTGTGGCTTCCCGGGTTTTATTTTTCCATCAGCATGGTCCAAGGAACGTGGGTTTTGTCTTGCTGGTACGTCTGTAAAACCAAAGAGGGAGTTTTCTTGCAGCTGAAATACCTCATTTCCAACCCAGGTTCTTGCATGATAATCCAGAAGGTTGCGTGCGACCTCACTGGTGGCACCCAGTGGGTGTAGGTCAACCAGGTTCAGTGTCTGAGGCCATCAAAAATTGCCGCCTACTCCCTTGGAGCTGTGGGTTTGACTCCGCGTAGGATGTCTGTGCATGTAGGTGCAGGTGTATGACCCCCTATACATCGAAGTGGGCACTTACCTACAGAGCTGAAGCATCTCACCGTTATTAATGGGCTTTACATCGTCACAAGCTTCCATTTTACAGAGGTAGGAGGTAGATCAGGCAATTTACCCAAAGCAGTGTGGGGAAACTGGGAAATGAAATCGTACCTCTGGAGTCACGGATACTTTCACGGCCACCTTGTTACCGTGACTAAGGAAGGTCTGGTTTAACTTACCGGGACGGGAGACTCTCAGCTGACGGAGCAGCTTGCCAGGAAAATGTTTGAGCCACCTGTGGGAACTGTGTCTAAAGTTGTATGCAGGATTAGATGGAATTGCTCCTTTCAACTTTGGTTCACCAGCTCAGCTGGAAAAAAACAACCAACCTTCTACCATCGACAACGCTACTCATCGTTGAGCAAAAAAAGCTTTTGGAGGCTTATTACTTTGAATATTCAGGTAGGTTCTGATGTCAAAAGGAATTAGAGCGCTCCAGATACTTTAGAATATAACATTCCAGCCTCTTCGGCGTCTTTCCTGCATTATTTTGTCTGAGTGATGGTAATTGTCGGGAAATCACAAATGGCTTCAGTGGCTCTCCACCTGCAAGGAGAGAATTCGATTGCAGATTTCTCCTGGCTGTATTTGAGGGGGCGACCACTGGGGACAGAGGCGTGTTCCTCATGTTCCTGGAGAGGCCGGTCTCTGGCTCTACAGGAACAGTGGGGAGCGCTGAACTCGGGTCTTTTGAACCAAGTTAAGTAAGGGTGGGTGTAAAAATACCTACGGCCAGCTTGACCGTTTATCCTTCCACTTCCCCAAGGTCTGACAGCTGGTTGGAGGCAACGTATAATGCCAGCGTGGCTCTCTTTCTCCATCCTGCTTGGAAAAGGAGCTGGGTGTGACCCACAAAGAAGGACCAGAGTGAGGAGGGTCCTCAGCACCCCCCATTGGGCCTGAGGTTGCTGTCCCCTCCTCCCCAGGCAGCTCTGTTCCCCTCTCCAGACAGTGGTGTGCGATTTGATACTCCAGCCTCCCAGCTGGGTAGGAAATCCGCCCCCCGGCAGACCAGTGACTGTTAATTAACCTTCGAAGCGGGGGGAGCAAGACCCAAACTTTGTTGTGTGGGGTTATAGAATCACGGAACGGCTTGGGCTGGAAGGGACCACCAAAGGCCATCTAGTCCAACCCCCCTGCGGTGAACGGGGACACCTTCGACTCGATCAGGTGGCTCAGAGCCCCGTCCAGCCTGGCCTTGAGTGTTCCCAGGGATGGGGCTTCTACCACCTCTCTGGGCAACCTGGGCCAGTGTTTCACCACCCTCATCGTAAAAAATGTCTTCCTTATACCCAGTCTGAGTCTACCCCCTACCCTCCTTTAGTTCAAAACTATGACCCCTTGTCCTATCGGTACAGGCCCTACTAAATGGTCTGTCCCCATCTTTCTCCCAAGCCCCCTTTACATACGGAAAGGCCGCAGGTGTGTCTCCCCGGAGCCTTCTCTTCTCCAGGCTGAAGAGCCCCACCTCTCCCAGCCTCTCCTCACCGCAGAGGTGTTCCAGCCCTCCCACCATTTTCGTGGCCAGGCTGGTTTGCATTCACGGCCCAGTAAGGCTGAGGCCCGACTCAAGTGGCTCTCACTTTTTCTTGCACCCCATTTTGTTGCGTGGCCCCTTCCCCCCTCCACTCCCACCACCCCCCCCCACCCCCCCCTTCCTTCTTTTCCAGTCGCTTCGCTCCATCGGGAGCTGACACCCGGCGGCGGGAGGTGCGTGGCCGCGGTGGGGGACGGACACACACGGGGACGGGACCCCTCGGGGCAGCCCGGGGGCGGCGGCGGGGGGCGGGTGGGAGGGAGGGGCTGCGGCGGCGGTGCCGCCTGGCGTTGCGGGTGGGATTTTTCCTCCCGCCTCTCCCCGCTAGGTGGCTGCGCGCCGGGAGAGCCCGGAGCGGCGGGAGCGGCGGGGAGAGCACGGGGAAGGGGAAGGGGGGGGGGGGTGGGGGGAAAAAAAAAAAAAAAAACAACAAACCCCAACAAGGAAAAAAAAAACCCGACCCAAAAAAAAAAAAAAAAAAAACACCCAACCAAACCAACGCAAGCTGTCGAAATTTAAGCAGGGGAGGGAGCGGCAGCGAGGCAGTCCCGGGGTCGCTCCTCTCCGCCGCAGCAGCCAGCGGGGCTGCCGGCGCCAGGCAGGGCGCCAGGCCGAGCCCGGGGAACCCGCCGGAGCGGGGCCGCCCCACTTTCTTCCCGGCGGCGGCAGGAGGCGCCGGCCCGGCCCGGCCCGGCCCGGCCCGG
>JAVKLA010000090.1:31921089-31942389 GCA_034782735.1 Sagittarius serpentarius | reverse complement strand
TTATTTAGGAGCCTGTTCAGCAGCCCGTGGGTGATGATCCTTGCATGTGCAAGCCCCGGCCCAGCACCAGCCAAATGCTCCTCTCCCAGATTCAGCGGGATTTGAGGCAGGGTGGTGATGCCACAGCCCCATGTGGACCCCCAAGTGCCACCACCCCGGAGAAGGATCCAACCCACACCACCAGTGGGACAGGCAGAAGGACACCCCCCCCCACCCCCCCACCCCCAAACCATGCCCAGATGGTGCCACCACGGACGTGTCTCCTCTGCCCTGGCGTAATGCCTGCGGCAACCTGGCCACCGATGAGTTTTTAATAAGCCGCTGCCTGACATGAGGCCACCGAGCACAGCGGGTTGGCACCGGTGGCGTTTATTTCTTCCCCCCCCACCCCCGGAGTTTGGGTTCCACCGCGCCCAGTGCAAACAGACTTCTCGTCGCATTGGGGGCGCGTGGTCCATCCACCCACCCGCCCGGTGGGACAGTCCTCCAGCGGCTGGGACAAGGCGGGAGGGACCCCGAATCGGCTCCCGGAGGCGGAGGGAGCTGGGGCGGGCAGCACATCCCTCTGCCTGTATCTGGGCTGCCCGCTCCTGCCGCCTGCTCCTGCCGGGGAGGACGCGTGCGTGGGACCTGCGGAACGGGCACGGAGGAGGTTGCTGAGATCCAGGCCAGCGTGGGCTCCCTTCCTCCTAAAATAAGTGTGTCCGGGGAACACCCCGCTGCAGAAACCAGCGGGATTCGGCATTTACCTGGTCAATGCCAACGCTCAGGGTCGTATTAAACGGGACACCGAGGGAATTAGAACAGATCTAATTCTTTGGGGTGTAATTTGAACCATTAACCGACACCAAGCTGGGGGTGCTTTCTGCAAACTTATTTTCACTTACCCCTCTCTACCCGAATTGGGGAAAACCTCAGCTTTGCTTCTAGGGAACAGCGCTGGCTGCGGCCACACCAGTTTGCCAGTGTGCCCGGCTCCAGCGCAGCAGCATCCCGCCCGCGGCCATAAATCACCCTCCCGGAGAGAAACTGCCTCCCTGACCCCAGGCAATTAGTATTTGCCTCGTGCCCCGATGTTCCAGGGGCTTTTATCCCCTCTAAGCTTTTAGCCTCTCTTGTTATCCCCTTTGGTGTCTAATCCTCCCGCGAATCCCACTAAGCCGCTGACGCGGCCGTGCCCAGACCCTGACAGCCATCCAGGGATAATTCCTGCATCCGAAGGCGGGATGCTTTGGGATGCTCCGGACCAAAACCCGAGCAGCCTCAGGAGGGAGCACCACCCATCCTCAACAGGCTAAGCATTAAACTGGCGTGAAAAATCAGCTTTTTGGGGGGGATTTCCTCCCAAATCCTGCAGAGAGCTACAGAAACACATTCCCCACTTCTTGACCTCGATAAAAGCACCACACACACACCCCCCCCCCAACCGAGATCGGAGGCGCAAATGCAGTTAATGGCTGGCTCGGGCTCCACTCCCAAGTTGCGGGGATCCCTAGGGTTGGATGGGTGCCGGCGCGTGGGACACCCCCGTTACGTGGCCAGCGCCGGCTTGTCCCTAGCAAGGGAGCTTCTCGCCTTGCTGCATCGCCTCCAGGGCTTTGCAGAGGGCAAAGCTCTTGACGTTTTGCTCTTCCCCCGGAGCTGGAGCTGCAGCTGCCCCAGCCCTGCTGCAGAACCTGGCAGAGGCACCGCAAACTCGTGACGCCTGTGGGTACCACCAGCCCTTCCCTGACCATCTTCTCCAGGGAGCTGCATCCCTTCTCCTCCCTTCCTTTTTCCCCCGTGGCCATTTGGAAACCAATGTTTTAAAGCAAAGAAGGGCGGGGGGGTAGGGGCGGAACCCCCAAACTTCCATTTATGCCCTGGTGTATTTGGTACGAAAAACGGCACTTGGGACAAGTCCAGAGCCAGATCTCCAGCTCCCAGCCTCCAGCAGGAGCTGGTCCCAGTAAATAGCTCCTGCTCACATCAGGAACAGCTTTAACTTCTTGTTTGCCGGGGTGGAGGCAGCCTGGCAGCTGCGGTCGGTCCCCAGGGTGGCCCCGCTGGTGCCCTGCAGGATCCCAAGCCCACGGCTGCAAGTGCCACCCCGCTACCTCACCGGCCAGCGGCCTTAATCGCCCCTCGTTATTTTGTAATTACCCAGTAATTCCTATATTCTCATTCCCCCCCGCCTGCCTCCCTGCACCCCGCAGCCTCGTCGGGGTGCCTCTTGATTATCTCTAATGATGGTGATGCAGCTGAATGCCAAAATCCCCATTCCCCTGTAATTTGCACAGCGGCAGAGCAGCGGAGCTAAAGCCACCCTGCCTTCGTGACTGTGGGGCTTGTTACTCGCTAATTATCCTCTGGGCTCGCCAGGATGATGGGGGGGAAGGGGAGATGTCCCCCCAGGATGGCCATGGGGACCACTGGGCACACAGAGCTGTGCTGGCCCCAGGCAACTCGGTGGGGTTTTCCCATCCTGGACTGAGCGTGCGGGCAGGGGACAGGCAGCCTTTGCCGGCAGGAGAGCAGCGGGGGAGCACGCTAGTGTGGCTGAGACCTTCCAAACTCATTCCACCCTGTGAGGGCTCCCTGCTTGTAGGGATGCACAAGGCCCCCCACCCCACCCCGGCAGGAGCCAGGAGGGAGTTTATCCAGGGCAGCTGCATGGATTTCTCCGGTTGCTGTAGCAAACGAGAAGGCAAAGTCCCAAAGTGAAGAATTTCATATTTTAGTCTATTTAGGGAATTCCTTATTCTGTTTGTTCCTCATCCTGCTTAGGGAAACTGAGGCACGGGCACCGAGCCAGGGGCTTTGGTTGCAGGGATGTGCCGCCATCCCAGGGCAAGGCAGGGATGGGCCACATCCTGCTTTCCCCACCCAGTAGTGGGAATCTGCCCACGGGCTGCTCTCTCGACCCCATCCTGCGGGGAACCAGGTGCCCATCGGTCACTCCTCGGCAATACGGGATTTGGAGAGACATCCCCCGGATGCCTGCAGGGACCCAACCCCAGCTGAGCTGGCAGCGGCGCCCCTGAGCCGATCGCGAGGGTCAGTGAACCCCTTTGCCGAGCAGGAATAGCTTGGAATTGCTTGGAATTGCTTCGTGGGCAGCGAGCCCTTGCGTGGTGCCCCTATACCTCACCGGCTGGGAGGCAAGATCACTGCTAGGCAAGGGGGGCTGGCAGGGATGCTGAAACGAATGGGGTTTGGGAAGGGGGTAGCCTGGGTGGAATGCTTCTTGAGCCTTTTTAATAGTAAAAAAAGTCAAAGACAGCCACCCAGGATAGAGAGAAAAAAAAAAAAAAAAGGCAAAGCCCATCAAAAGCGCCCGTCGTGGCATGAGATGCTCCTTTTGGCTGAGCGTCCTTGGGTCACTGCTGGTCCCACTGGGAGAGAGAACCCTCCGCAGGGGAGGAAACAGCGGGGAGGGGGAAATCCCCAGAGATGACTGTCGCAAGGAGGAATTAGCAGAGGCGAACGCCCAATCCAGCTGTTGAACCCCCCCAAAAAGGTGCCTGCGGGGTGATCTGGATGCCCCTCCTCCCCAAAACTCTTCCAGGGCTGCAAACGGCTCCGTCCCACCAGGGATGCAGGTGATGCCTGCGGGGCCGTGATCAACCCCTCCACCATTTTATTGCCACCTTAACGGCTCAGAGGGAAGAGCCAAGGGGGGGTTGTACTTAAAAAGGCTTTTTTTGAAGTTTGAGGTGTGCTGTTTCCCAGCATGGGGACTCAGTTGGGAGCACAGGGTCGGAGGCAGGGCAGCAGGGAGAAAATGAACCCCCAAAATTTCCCTTATTTGACCCCAACGATGGGAGAGGTTTGGGTTTGCTCAGCACAGGTGCAGGTTTTTGGCTGAGTCGGCAGCACGTGGCTGGCAGAGGGCCAGTCCCCGAAGCAGCAGCTTGGGGTTTTAGCCTTTCCCTGGGGTGAGCGCGGCCAGCGTCAGCGCTAAAAAAAATATGACGCAATGGAGGCGTGAATCAGCAAGAGGAAAATTCCCACCATCCGGGGAGGGAGAGGAGGCGGAAAAATTACAGGCAGAGCCGTGCTGGACTCCGTGAGGCAACTTTATGGGATGCAGTGATGGGGTGGGAATAGGGAGGTGGAGGAAAAGCGCGGAGCCGTGGTGCCGGAGCAGCCAGCGGGGTGTAGCAACGGGGCGATGTGTTGGGGGTGTTCAGCTGATGATCCTCCGGGCTTGAATTTCAGCTGCCGGGAGGCTTGGGAAAGCTGCCCCGGGTACCGCTCTCGCAGCATCACTGAAATATGAGCTTTCTCCCCAAACCCGCTGTCCTGTCTGCCGGGCGGCCGGGTCTCAAGCGTCGCAGGGCAAAGGGATGCAGGAGGTTGGGTGCTCCTGCACGTGCTCGCCAGCTGCAGGTTTCTCGATGCCCACGTGCAGGGCAAAGCCTAACCCCAAAAATGGGGCCAGAAGCGTGTCGGGGAGGGGAAAGCATCCCCAGGGTGGGATGCTGAGCTCCTGCACCTCATGCTCCTGCACCGAAGGGTCTTCTTCCACCACGCTTTGCTGCGTGGAGGAGCTAGAGCTGAGGATGGCTTAGGAGAGAGGGCACAGAGACGGGGCTGCATTAGCCCGCCGCTAACGCACCCGAGATGAGCAGCGTGAGGGAGGTCATAAACAAGATTGATGCACAGATTAAAGAGACAGAGGGAAGGGAGGCAAAGGTTAAGCATATAAGTAGGTGAAGCTCTAACCAGGAGCGCAAGGCAGGGGCTGGGAAGAAGAGACAGCGAATAAAGCAGGGACTGAGCTGCTGGAGGGCTAGATGAACGTGCAAGGGATGGGGAATTGAGAGAAAAGCAAGGTGGGTAAGTAAGCAGCAAGATGAGATCAGTACCGGAGAGACGGGGGTTAAGGAGAGCTGGGGGTGCCGGGTGGAGGGATGAGAACGTGGCGCGCACACACACACACCCCCCACACCCCCCGGTGCCAGGGCACTTGGCATCTCCGGAGGGGAAAGAAGTACCATCAAACCCCAGCATCTCCCAAGTGCAGCTCATCTCAATTCCCCCGCCAAACGCCAAGTTCCTTTATACAGCTTCCTATTTTCCCAGCTATCTGCTCAGACATTACTTTTACGGCCTGAGTCGAAAGAGCTATTCAAAACAAAGTGGGTGGCACCTTGGTGCTAATTCCCGGCAGCAGCCAGGCACCATAACCCACCGCCACGCTGCCTTCCCTCGACCTTTAATGAGCCCCTGCCAGGGCTGCGCTATTACTTGCACGGTCTTGCACCCCAAAAGGATGCTCCAAAATGTATACGCAGACATGCATAGTACGCACGCTGCTCCTATTAACACTCATAGTGGGGTTTTCTGCTGGTTTTAGGGTACCGGCGCCGCGGGGATGACGCGGGGATGTCCTGGTGTTGGAAAGCTGGAGAGGGGCAGAGCAAAAAGCAGAAAATCTTGCCCGTACGTGTCGGCATTTTTGACAGCTGCAAGTCTCATGGAGGAACAAGCCTCCCCTTAAGAGGATTAAATGCTCTTTTTTTTACGGCACGGTTCTAAAAATGAGCTGGGGTGGAGAAAAAGCCCACCTTGGTGATGCTTTACTCTCCCCCGCAGCCGTCGGGTCCCTGCGCGTCCCATGGGGTTGGATGCTGATGGGAACAGGGGACGGTCATGTTTTCCTGGGGACTGGACCCAGCAGAGATGCTTGCACCCTGGGGCACCCCCGGCAGTTGTGCTCCCTACATCGTTGCAGACAAGTTTTTCTAACTGCTCGGGCAGAGATTAGCTTTTACAACAGTTTTTACGACTTCTAGAACTGCTGAGTTGCAGTTCTGGTGTCTCAAAATAGGCTGTCGTTAAAGTGTCAGGATGGCAGGTCCCTTTGGTTGTCAATTATTCTTCTTTATGATATCGAAGACACTCAGCGAAGGCCAAAAAATAAAATAATCTAGGTGATTTACTCCTCTTTGTAATTAGAGCTGTAATTAGAGTCTCTCGTAACACGGTGGGTTTGCGTCCAAGAAGTGTTGGCAGCGCGGATTTTCCAGCAGCTCTACCCCAAGACCTGAAACTCTCTGGCCAGCTCATGCTGAAGACCATGGGGACATCGCAGCGGTGTCACCAGCACAGCTTCAGTGGAGGATGAACCCCCCAACCCCCAAAATTTTGAGACCTTTCTCCTTCATTGCTCCATCTTAGGATGATGCCTCTTGTTCAACGCCAAGATGGGGAGGACCTTGGAGCACCTTGGCTGATGGGTCCTGCTAGGACCCAACGATTGCTATGCAGTTATTGAGAAAATAATTGAGAAAATGGAAACGACTGAGAAATAAGTAGCAGGAGAAGGAATATTTGAGGCCTTTCCGTTACTCGGAGGCTTTCCCCGGGAGCTTGCTCCGATGGGGAAGGAGGGTGCCTGTGCAGGGTACCAAACGCAAGGTTTGCCCACTGTTTCCCTCTCCGGTGATGCTGCTGGGGATGTTTTCTCCGGAAAAACGCTGGGATGAGGTTTTGCTGCGTGAAAGAGAGCATCTCCCATTGGCTTTCAGTGCTGGAACACACTCCCGTTGGGATGGATTTATCCAACCGACGCTTGAGATTTGTGACTTTGCACTTTCCTTTGGATATATTTACCACAAGGGTCTTCTAGGCCTCCTAAAAATAAAACAGAAAAATAAAAGAGAGATGTTAAAAAGTCACTTTACCTGACTCCAGCCCTTCAGAAAAGGGGTCTGTTCAAGAGGTGAAGGGCTGGGTAGCTCGTCCGGGTTATTTTAATTAACCAGTATCAGCATCCCCTTTATCCCTTATGACCCTTACACCTGGTCCCGCCACCTCCCCGTGGAGCGACTGTGTCCAAGCCCCCCACCCCACCGCAGGATTCCATCAGGTGCTTCGTCCTCAGGCTGTGGTGGTGACTTAGGGCTGCATTTGCTCATGGGTGTTACAGGGTTTATTGTTATTTTTATTTTGGCCCTGAATTGGAAAGGAGAGAGAATGTTTTGGGAATTGCTTTCTGTTGGGTTTAATTCATTTTTAATCAGCTGATGGTAATGATTTGATACAGACAATCTTCCCCAACTGAGGTTAATCAGGACGGAGCAGGCCTTTCTCTTGGCGTTATTTAGAGAGGCATTTTATAGAAATACTGTTAGAGAGGTTATTTAACCATATATTTGTTTTCATTGTGTACCCAGCTTTTTCATGGGCTTCCCGGCATTTAATGCTGAGAGATTTTGTTTATTTTTGTCATTTGGAGGGTATTCAGGCCTGCCAAAGTACCTGGGATGGATAGACCCCGGAGGCTGCAGTAATCTGTTCAGACCATCTGGGCTCCAGCTCCTGGAGCAGCCCGGAGGGGGGTTGGAAAGCTTTAACAGGCCCCAGCCCCATCAGCCTGGAAAGCTGGGATTTTTTGGGAGATAGGGTGACGGAGAGATACCCCGATGGGGATGTGCTGGCTCCCGTCGGTCCGTGTGATCCAGCGCTGCTCCCAGTGCAGCATCTCCCCGGGGAGACCAAGGTTTACTCCCTGGGGAGGCTGAGTGTTGCTCCGGTGCGTTAGGGATGGGTCGGGGGCAAAATTAGACCGGGAAATGGTGCCAGCCCCACGAAGTTTGAAATTTAAACCGTGAAACAGCTGAATGAACCAGCAGCTAAGCTCCAGAGCAAAGCTTTCCAGCCGGCAGAGAGCAGCAAGCATCCACGCCGCCTCGAAAAACACCCTCCCCAGGGCAGCGGGGAGCCAACCTAACCCCTAAGTAGCAGCTGAGCAAATATTAATTTACTCCTGCAGGTAGGGCCGTACATAGGTAATCCTAGGCCAGGCACATGTAGAAAACCGCTTGCCAGCAAAGTCCCCGGGGCTGATGCTTTGCAAGGAAACGCCCGAGCGATCGGCAGCGGTTTTTGACCCGCCGGAGCTGCTCAGGGACCGGAGAGCCCCCCGGCACGGGCAGCGCCTGCATGGGGCTGCCCTCGCTTTTGGTTTTACCTTGTTGCAAGGCGTAAAGTATCTGTCTGGAGACGGTAAATTATCCCCTCGGCTGGTGTATAGCTAATGTAATTAAGCTGCATTCAAAGACTCCCCAAGGTGCTCCCTTCTCAGCCCGGTGGTTTGCAGCGTGCTTGCTCCTAACCGCAGCTTGCCCGGCCCAGCACATCCCTCTTGGTGGGGCTGGCATCCCCGGCCGCCGTTTTACGACTGGGAGGGGACGGTAAAAGCCATTCTGCCCAGTCCAAGTCCCAGCTAGGAGGCGAAGGATTATTTGCAGCCTGCGGTTGTCTGTGCGCGGTGGGAATCACCCGCCGTTAGGGGACGTGGGCTGCCAAGCAGCAGGATCGGCCCCTCGCAAGGGGCTCTGTGGGAAACAGGACCACCCCAGTGCAACCCCAGAATTATCTACTGACCTCGCCAAAAATTTCCAGCGCCTCAAAGCTTGTAAAAACCTCCGTGCTCTGCTGCCTATGGTAATTCTGTGTTTTACAGCAGGGAAACCTGCGTTTCCTTTTAATTTCTAAAAACTGCCAGATGTTCTGGCTCCAGATGTGCCGTGAGCAGCCTGGGCAGCACAAAACTGCTAGCGAGGGCTTACGGGGGGTATTATTTTAAGCTTGAAGGTGTTTGCCACCACTCTGCCCGCTTTCTGTCAGCTCCTTGCTTTTATTTAGTAAAAAAAAAAAACAAAACAACCCCAAGGTATAGGCTCAAGCCGGCAGCAGGTCACAGCAGCGAGGCAGCTCTCTGGCCGCTTGCTCGGGCAATCCCAGTTTATGCTTTTTAAAAAGCAACCTGTGACTACGGATTAAAACCAGAAACCAGGAGAGCCAGTCTCCATCCTGGTGCCGCTTTAAATACACCTGTCTGTACCTTCCCAATTCTTCAGTCAAATCCTTCTCCTTGACCCCAAAAGAGCTTAAGCATCCTGCTGCCCTGTGTTGTATTCAGCCTTCCCCACGCTGAGGTGTGGGCAGGGCATCGCTGGGTGCTGAAATGCTCTCCCGAAATCCCCACGGGGACGGCGGGCCGAGCAGGAGTGCCAGCTGTCGCCGTGTCCCTCGGGGAGGGCACTGCCCCGTGGTTTGCAGCAAGCTCAGCTCCGTCAGGCGCCTTTAGAAGCAGCGAAGCGAAGAAATAATAGGAAGGGGATGCTAACTGCTTCATCTCCCTTTCCTTGGTCTCCTTTAACCAAGCCAGAATGAGGGAAAACTCCCCCAAAGTGTGCAGCGGGGTCACAGTGTGGTGCTGGGAGCTGTATCTGCCCCGTCCATGGCGTGGCTGCGTGGCAGCTCGCTCTCCCTTCGTTAACTTTTAATCAGCTTTCCCCTCCCGGTGCTCCCCAGCAGCACCTTGGGGCGGGGGGGGGGGGGCTGCAGCAGCACGGGGCCACCCAGCCTGGGCTCCCTGGCTCCGCCAAGGCCACCTCCCTCGCCCCCTTACTTATTTGTATCTGTTATTTTTCCCTCTGAGCCGTATTCCCTCTCAGCCTTGCTAAACCAAACAGAGCGCAAAATCTGATAAGCGCAAGGTATCATTTTATTCCCCCTCTGGGGGATACATTATTTACGAAGCTTATCGATTGTGGGAAATAACCCAGGGGCATTCAAACATGAGCTAGACCCCCTCTTACACCAGAGATGTTAATTACCTGCAAGCCCTTCCCGGCTCCTCTGCTGCCGAGCGTCACCTGCAGACTGATAGGGTTTAGGGATGCGAAGAAAAATCGCTCAGGAGCTGTTGGAGGGCAGCCTTTCCAGCAACCTCCTGGAGCGCCGGGAACGGGCATCACTCTCGCTTTAAACCCCATGTGCCGCATCCGTCATCCAAATTTGCCTGCCTTAGCTCCCAGCCATCGCTCCCGCTCTGCCTTTCCCCGCCGCCGTAAAGAGCTCTTTAGTACCTTCTTTAGTATTTCCCTGCCTCGACAGCTCTTATAGGAAGTCATGAAGTCACCTCTCAATCTTCATGATAAACTAAGCGGACCGAGCTCTCTAAAGCTGGCAGTTTCCCCATCCTTGGGGAGTTTTGCAGCTCTCTCTGTAACCACTCCAATCTCTCCACGTCCCCTCGAGGAGCGTGGGCACCGGACCTGCTGGCAGAGCGCTTGTCCTTGGGTGCATCAGGGCCGTATAGCCTGCTCCTCCACGGCACCTGAAATGATGCAACACACCCTATGGTGGCCGAGAAGCTTCTTCCCTCCTGGTAGTGCTGATGAAAGAGCTGCCAACCGCTGCTCCTGAGTCACCGAGGGGGGTTTCTGGATGACGAAGGTGGCGTGGGGGCAGCGCGGGCAGGTCTGGCAGCGCCTGGGGTGGGCACGCAGCTGAAACCCTGGGGAGAGCAATGCCAACGGGATGCGGAGCTCAGGGCTGTACCACGAGAATTTTATGGAAGTTGGTACCTTTGCAAGAAAAAACACTTCTTCTACTAATATCACCCAGATATTCTTTTCATTTAAAAGAATAAATGGTCCCTAGAGCCACTGTCCAGCTCTAGGTATGGAAAATCAGAGAGGGTCAGGGATGCTCCTCCAGCCAGGCGGGAGGAGAAGGGGCACCACTGGCTGGAGGAGGTGGTCGGGCCTGGCAGGAAAGCTGCAACGGCGATGAGTGGAGGGAGAATGGAAAGAGAACACCATTAATTAGGGCTGAAACGGAGATTAAGTGCTGGAATTGCAATGGAAGACAGCGATGTGGTGAAGGTACCTGCTCAGGGCTGGTGCAAATCAGCACATCGCTGACCTGAGTCTCAGCTCACACCCCGGTACCCACCCCAACTGTGACACCTCAGGGAGAGGAGAATGGCCGATAAAGGAAGCAATAACAGCAAAAGCCTATAAAACCATAATGAGAAATAATGCGACCACTGGTAGGGGGATAATTAGGAATGCAGGGAACGTGGCAGGACCCGCGCTAGGCGATGAAGGCAGTGAGGAGCACTGAGGGAGAAAGGCATGCTGGTGGTGCTGGGGCTGATGGAGACACCGACTTGTCTGGATGGAGACGCAAGATCTCAAAATTGTAATGGGAATAATTATGACTGTAATGGGGTGGTAATAAAGATAATGGAATCGTAATTGAGGAGGGGATGGCTGTAAAGGAGGAGGTGCAGAGAACAGCCTTGTAAAGGAGATGATAAGAAAGATAATGGATAGTAATGGAGTTGTTGTTAAAGGTAATGGAGTTATAATGAGGTGACGGCTGCAGCAGGTAGAAGGGATGGTTGGTTTAACGAGGACTATGATGCAGAGAGGACTCTGTTTCTAATTCGTCATGACAGGCAGTGCTGGAGGTGACCATGAGGCTAATAATAACTGAAGGGGTCAATCGTTAAGACAAATGCAGCCACGCAATGAGCACGGCAGGACCGCAGTCCCTGGAGATGCGAGGTGGAGGTGCAGATCCTGGGGAGAGGGGATGCCTTGCTGCAGCGTGAGGTATGAGGCGGCGGAGACAATAAAAAGCACCATGACGAATGGCCTGGGCAAGTCCTGCGAGGTTTGCTTTAGGGCAGCGCTGCCCTTCAGAGTCTTGAACCGAGGAGGCAGGGACGGGGCAGGGGAAAGCAGCTACTGGTGGCCACAGGCCCCCAGCGAGGGCAGTCCACAGCAAGGATGAGGATGAGGATGGGGATGAGGAGCCACTGCGGCAGAGGTGATGGTGATGGGGACCAGCCGATGACTAGCGGGGGGAATTAGCAAGGGGAGGGCTGGTCCCTGCAGCATCGGGGCAGACCTGCAAGCAAGCACGTAGACTTGCAGTGAGATAGGCACTACCGTAGGGGGACAATTCAGAAAGCAGTCGGTGGCTTCGTGCATTGAGGTTTTTTGTTTTGACTCCTGTGCAATGCCTCTGCGCTTCACCTCCCCCCCGAAGCTCAGCCCAAGGTCCCCAACCCTTCCTGCAGAGCAGGTCACCCCCCCACGGCTGCTTGCCACACACCACCAGCCAAGCTCTAGCCCGTCCGCCACTGCTCCCCTATCCACAAGCCCAGTTATCCTGTCAGAGGCGAAAACTGGGTTGGTTTCACTTGACTTGTTCTTGACAAACCCATGTCAGTTGTCGCTTTCTAACCTCGTTATCCTCCAGGCTCTTACAAATTGATCGCTTAATAACTTCTTCTTGCATTGCTCCCTGTTTTGAAGCCTCTAACTCCTGGGCTCCTGCAGTGCTGGAGAAACCCTGAGCACCTCCAAGGTGGGGTTAGCTCTGGAAGCACGCCTGGGGGGGGGTCAGCAGGCCCTGCCAACACAAGCACACCTGACTGGAAGGTCTTCTCCCCCCTATCTGAGTTGGGCTCCTGCCCAGCATAATCATCCTGTCCTAATTAGCTGGGTGCAAGGGAGGGCTGAAGCAAAGCCCACACTGGATCCCTTAGTTTTCCTCCTCCACGTAAGCAACATGCTCGGGCTTTCCTCAGCTCTCCTTCTCCCTCCTGTGCATTTACAAAAGGGTTTTGCCCAGCCTTAAAAGGGACAGCCAGCTGGAGCTTCTGCTGCACCTTCGCGTCTCCAACTTGTAGCTGCGTGGCCACTGCTCCGCTGTCCCCATCGACAAGTCTCTGGCCTCAGATCCCCTTTTCTGCAACTCTTCTTCGGGTCTGAGGTCCATCAGGTCTCTGCGCCACCTTCCCTCTGGTTCCTCTGTGTCGGGTTGGGTTGTTGTGGTGTCCCTAACGCAGTCGCTTTAGGTAATTGCCAACTTCTCTGCACTCTTCAGCCCTTGGATTAGCTTCCCTAGACACGCTACCTACTGGTTTTCCTGAGATTTTTGCAGCCTGTTATCCTTACTCTGCCCTTCTCACTCCCTCTCTTTTGGCGTTGCGGGCTCCGCCATTTTGTGACTTACTTCTTGAAATTACCTTCCACTTTTTTCAACCAGTTCTGCTCTATTAGCCCAAACCAAGGCCCAAAGAGCAGCTTTTCCAGTAGGTTTTGCCATCATTGGAAATGTGATGTTGCGCTAACAGGCCCAGGGAACTGAATGGCTCTGCCCTGCTGTATCGCTCGCCCAGGAGGTGTCAGTGGAGTTTAGGGTGCCATTACCACCGTGCAGAGGTACCGTGGGTTTGAAGGGTCCCTCACATTCACCCACCTCCTCCTTCTAACTCACATGAGGTCTGTCCCACCAGTTTCACCCCTTTTAAGTTACCCCCATTGAAGTAGCCTGTTCCCAGCCCCTTGCTGACCTTCAGGACAAGCGTGCCCCATTCTTGGTGCACTCCTTTCCTTCGTTCCTCGCCTGCTCTTCCCCCGCAAGTCACACTGCATCCTATTTATCCCACCAAGTCCCTGTAAAGCTATTGAAGCCCTAGCGTGAGCAAGGTACTAAGATGTCTACATCAGCCTTTTTATTTGCCACGCTAGGCCACATACGTACGGGCACCTTCACCCTGTTATTTGCTTTCTCATCCCTTTTCTGATCCCAACGCCTATTATATTCCCTGTCATTTGCTGGCACTTCTTCCGTTCACCTGTGGGTATGAGGCACCTCCTCACTTTGACAGCAAGCCAGCATAACCAGGTGCCTTTGCTTATTAAGGGGAGCCCAACCTCCCCGCAGCGAGGACCCCCCCCCCCCCATACATGTCAAGTGCCTCTGGTTCTACCAGCCCCCAACTCAACAGCAGACGAGAGCGTTTCTCTACTCCTCACCCGTAAACCAACAAGACGGCGGGCCTGTCTCCGCCAGCCACCTCTCAGCTCGTTTCACCCAGAGCTCCCCAAAACCTTGGCGATTCTGCCCCTGCTTCCAGGAGGCAGGGTTCGTGGGTTTAAGGTACCATCTGGACACATCCAAGAAGAAGGGGAGAAGAAGTGTCCTTCAAACGCTCAAGCACCTGTGAAATAAATAGAAGATCTAACAAAAAAAAAAAAAAGAATACATTAAGGGTGAAAAAACTGGGAAAAGGAGAATGCAGGAGATTGCACCAGCCTCGGAGATAACCTAGGGACATTTTTTATCACCAAAAGTCCATTTTCAGTCACAGATGGGACTTTTTCTTCTTAATCGCTTTCCCAACAGAAACCCATGAAGTCACAATAACCTAACCCTCCAAAGGACAAAGCAATTGCAAGTCCTTTCTCTCCTGGCCGGTCGCCAAATCAAACTCTGCTAGATACGGGGGGGGAAATACACTACAACAGGTCTCCCCAAGGGAAAACAGGGAACAAGGGTGAAGGATAGGAGGGGAAATTGGAAAAGAAGCTCTGCCCGACTTCAGGATGAAGTCATGCACAGAGCCCTTAATGACTAAGCAGCCGTGACTGCCCGGGGAAGCTGGTAGGAAAACCTCCCATTTTTGTCATCACCAGAGGCTCCAGCCCCGATAAATAACAATTTGAAAAAATCTGTGAGTGCTGTCACGTAACAGAAATCAAGGAAGGCAATGGAGCCTTGAAGAGAAGCTGTAATAGTCGGCTTTCACATGCTGTTCCTTAGGAGGTTTGTGCTGGGAAGGTGTCCATCATCTCCAATATAGGGCTGGCCAGGAAGCTCAGGAGGAATTTGCATGAGGATTTCACGGGATCAGGACATTTGCTGGTCATTTTGAAACAGAGCTGCTTACAGCCGCCTGATGTAGGAGGAAAACCTGAAGAAAAGCCAGAGCAGAGGGGAGGGGGGAAAAAAAAAAAAAAATAAATTTGCAAAACCCATGGTAGTGCATGGGAAGGCACCAGCGACGCTGAGATGGAAAGGCTCAATGCCTTGTCCACCAGCCTTACTGTAAAGCATTTAAGCCATTTGGAGCCTGCTTTCCCGCAGGGCGCTCTGCTCGGCCGGTCTTTCAGTGCTGCAACAATATTATCCGCACTGAGAAATGCCCAGGGTTGAGGTCTCCCCCCAGCCCAGGCCCCTACGTTTGCAGATGAGCGGCTGTGATTTCCCTTTGGGGATGGCAAGATAGGGAAAAAGAATAAAAGTAAAGGCGGGGGCGGGGAGGGGGGGGGATGAGGTTGACCTGATGCTGGCTGCCAGAGAGCACTTCCCTTCATAGTTAAGGGAAACCCTACGGAGTAAGGGCTGAACTCTCCTTTTGCTCTCTGTCACCTGCTTTTCACTAAGTTCCCAGTCTGGCGTCTTCAGAGCCTCTGGGGAGCAGCCAAAGCCCCTCCAGGCTCCACGGTGACGCAGGTGACTTTGGCCGGGGGAACAAACCTGGGTGCTGGGGCGCAGCGAGGCTTGGTGCTATAGGGCGAGGTGCTGCGGCTGGGACCCAGGGGCACCGGGGTTTCTGCAGCAATGGGACCGGCTCCTGTAGCTGATGGCATCACCTGCATCTTCACACCTTGTCACAGGGACACATCCTGCCGCCGCTGAGGGATTTGTCAGCCTTGAAGTGTGGCAGGAGGGTAGAAAACCAGCAATAAGCATATGGTGATCCCCCATGGAGCTGGCTGTCCCAAGCTTGCACGGATCATGTTAGCGTGGAAAGATGCTGCAAAACAAAAATAATTTAAAAAAAAAACCCAAAATCCACTTTTCCAGGCGTTGTACGCTCGCTTTGATCATGCCCTGTGCTCGGTAGCCTTACCCCACGTAAGGCCAGCCACCCAAGCACGCAGCCCCGCTGCCGAAGGGGAAAGCCCACACAGACGTCACATGCCCTGTTGCATCTCCCCGACGTTTTCCCTCCCTCCAAGCTTGTGAGGCTATCAGCAACTGGGCATAACCTCAGGATGTTTCTGAAAGAGCCAGAAAGAAAAGAAACGAAAAGAAAAGAAAAAGGGAGATAAAGTCCCCATCATGCAAGAGAAGAAATGGTGCTATTTTGGCTTTTGTAGGTGCCCCAGTGTTGGCGTATGTGGCTCAAGCTCCCTGAGAAACTGTACCCTGTGGGAAAATCCTACGGGAAAATCCTACAGGATGCAATAGCAATGCAGCTAATGGAGTTACCCTGAAACCGGCAGGATTTAACAGCTCAGGATGCTCCTTCTAATAGTGGTTTTAACCATACAATTTGGGGGGGGGGGGGGCAGGGGGGGCAGGGAGAATTATTCTTGCCCTTTCATAGGGCACGATCCACAAAAGCCTGTGAGACAGCCATTTTCTGTTAAGCTCTGTATTGCTTTCAAGGGGGTAAAAAAGCCAGGAAATGCAACTCCAGTTACATTTCCCCAGAGTTACAGTTTCTTAATTCCTAGTTTAAGTTCTACAAGGATTTGAGAGTTGGACTCTCCACTTGGCATCCGTGCTCGTTTAGTCTGGAATAAAGTTCTGGTATGTCACAGCCAAGGAGTGAGAGCTCGTGGGTCTCGCTGGGACCCAGCTTTGGGCTGAACCCAAGTGTACGGGTTCCAGTCCAGGGTTTGCCAGACAAACTAACAGAGGGGGTTTCCATGGCCATTACTGTGGTGTCCAAGTAGCGAGAGATCGTGACCGGGTGTTTTATAAAACAAGTCAGCAGTGGCGGGGGGGGGGGGGGGATAAAAATTAAAAAAAAAAACATAAATCAAATCTATCAGCATCCATGTAAAAACTGGGAGTCCAACCAGCTCCTATGGGAACAGGCTGCTGCAAGCCCTGGTGCTCCTTTCCCCTCACCTTCAGGGACGATGGTGCCAAAGCCATCAGTGATGACGTTGCCTCCATGCTGATTTGTTGCTGGTGTTGTAGAAGTTAAAGATTTGCTCTTTTCAACCCAGACGAGGTACACTTAACCACTGTAGCGTTTCCGTGATGGGCACTGCTCAGTCTGCGTCTGCAGGGATGTGTGTGCGTTCACTCTGCCCCCAGGGCATAAGTTTTCGCTTCGTCTGCCTGTCCAAAATGTTCAAGTTTGACTTCTTGTGAACTCTTGGTCTACTCAGAGACGTGGGATCTGCCTGAGAGAGCTGGGGTGAAGGGCTTGGAGGAGGAGGAGGAGGAGGAGGAGAAAGGCAGTCCTCTGATGCAAAGGAGGAGCCCTGCAGAGGTGGGGCTGCCTTGTCCCAGTCCTGCAGCATCACAGGTACCCTCACGGGGGGTGGCATGGTGGCACACGTGGTGAGGGACACTTGGCTATTGGGTTTGACATCTCTTGCTTGTAGCTGCTCAGTGGGATTAAAGCTGAGCAGCCACCCCAGTCACGCGCACAGCTACCCTCCAAGGGATACTCCTTTGCAGCCTCCTCACTTAGGAACATAAGGCAGATATCACAGCGAGGTCCTGGGGACCTGACACCCTCCCACCAGCACCATGACTGGCCG
Source organism: Sagittarius serpentarius (assembly GCA_034782735.1). Classification (NCBI taxonomy): domain Eukaryota; kingdom Metazoa; phylum Chordata; class Aves; order Accipitriformes; family Sagittariidae; genus Sagittarius; species Sagittarius serpentarius. Next base: position 31,925,236 of record JAVKLA010000090.1, on the reverse strand, counting down.
GCAGCACCCAGGCTGCTCCACCAGCACCCTGCCCGCAGCCGGTGCGAGCAGGGTGGAGACACCAGAAACTGGTTTTGGTGCAGTCAAGGGATCCTTGCTGCCCTTGGCCACCCCTGCCCTCAGGGAACATGATTTTCCCCACCTGAATGGTGCAAAGCACCAGCGAGACGCGGGGCTGCAGAGCGCCTGTCACTGCCAGGATGTACCCTATGCACAGTTGGGGGAAGAGGTTGTCTTCTCCAAACACTGCTGATGAGCCCAGGACCACGACATCTTCTCCCGCAGCAAACACCAGGGTTGGATTCATGAGCTGGTTTTCATCTGGGCATCAGCCCAGCCTGAGTCAGTCTTTGGACAAGCAGCAGCAGCTCTGACGTTGCACCATCAGGGCTGGGTCTAAAAATAAAACTAGAAAGGGGAAAAAAAAAATATATTCTTAGCCCCAGGGGACATTGGGATTGAGGGGAAAGGAGACAGCAAAGTCTAGGAGGTTGGAAGCACAGCTCTGGATTGAACGTGCTGGGTGTGCAGCAGCACCAGCTGCCTCCCACGGCAGAGAGGGAGCTCCCCACGATGCCATCTCCCTTTCTTCATTTTTAGGGGGGAAAGAAAAATTAAGCAAAGGAAGCATCTGAAAGGCCACGCCAAGTCCCAGGTAGCCAGTGCATAAGGCTGCGACCACCATGCTGTAAATCCTCACCCGCATCCCTCGGCTTTTGTGTTGTTGCTGCCTCCCTTGCAGGCTTGGCCGCACTCTCTGGAGCAGTATATTTGGGTAATTTATTCTCCCCCTGGCAAGCTCAGCTCATGGGTAGCATCTGGCTCTCTGCGAAGGGCTCTCTGCTTTCTTAGCATCAGCCCTCCAGCCAGGTTTGGCAGCAGGATGCCAAGACCCACCAAAAACCTGGCTTTGCAGTAGTGTCTCCTCCCTCCCCTTAGGCAGTGTAAGGTTACTCGGAAAACAAGTTAGCCTGACACATGGCTTGAGAGATTTCCTTTAAAATAAATGCTGAGGCTTCAGGGCCATTTTCCAACTAAAAAGCATATGAAATTTAACTTCACACAGGTTTGTGAGCTACTTCGATATGCCTCAATTTGCCTTTGCCAGCCAACACATTACTCCAGCAGCCAGGCCCAGACCAAAGCCAGGAGCCGGAGCAGCACCCGCAGGGTGCTCCACTGCCCCTGACAGCACTCAGCAGGGCTCACAGACCTGCTGCTCATCAGCAGATTTGCTCCATCAGTGTCTTACCTCGTCCCCGGTCCCATTTTTCTGTGCCTTTGGCAATATGAGGGGGTTCCTTCCAGTAGCCACGGTACTGCCTTCCAGCCCTGAGAAGCAGGGACTTCCACAAACAATACACTTCTATGGCCATTTAAGATTTGATTTAAGCTCCTGCTGCCATGGCAAATAGAAAAAAAATTTTTTTAACGTGCCAATGAAGGCTGACAAGAAATGCAAGCAAGTTTCTACCACCTATCCCCAAAAAATTAGACTAGATAGAAGGAAGAAATTTTTTTACAATGAGGGTGGTGAAACACCGGCCCAGGTTGCCCAGAGAGGTGGTAGAAGCCCCATCCCTGGGAACACTCAAGGCCAGGCTGGACGGGGCTCTGAGCAACCTGATCGAGTTGAAGGGGTCCCTGCTCACCGCAGGGGGGTTGGACTAGATGGCCTTTGGTGGTCCCTTCCAACCCAAGCCGTTCTGTGATTCTATGAAAACCCCATGCTAACAAGAACATAACAACAGACCTGAGGCAGACAGCCGTAGGTGCGCCAGCACGGCGGAGCCACTGGTTAAGTGTCAGATGAACGGATCCTGTCAGCATCAGCACTTCTTTTTCTTAAGTATTTTGGGCTTCCCAAACTAGCAAAACCATTTATTTTTAAACTCAGCTCAACATGAACTTGCGTTTTCTTACGGTGGAAAGTGCCCAGTGAGACCACAAGTGGGTGTGCTGGAGGATGGATGGACCCACCATGGGTGCGCCCATGGCCATGATCCAACGTTGAAGCATTTGCAGAGTCAGGTAACAAGTCATCATCTCTCCCGTGTCTCCAAAGCCTGTGTGCATCTCACACAGCCATAAATCAATTTCCAGGCTTTTTCAGAATTGGATTCATAACACCGAAGCCTCAGGTCACACGTACTCGAGTGCTCCATGGGAATTCAAAGGTTGCTGGAGTGCTTTTTGAAAAATATTACTTAAGCTCCTCGGAAAGGCAGGTACTTCACTGGGGGCTCCATTGGGTTTATAATCACGTTCAGAAGCATTATCTCATGGCTTAAGTGCAGCAAAAATGCAAAACATGATATTCAGCGAGGAAAAACAGAGTTTGTTGAGCTGCCGATGGGGTTTTAAGTCAGTTCAGCGAGAGGGAGCATGGCAGCTCAGGGGAAAGAGTTCCCTGAGCGTCCAGCATCTTCTCCCCACCCAGATGCACTGCGTCCAGCTAGAGCGAGACTCCTCTTCCAGCTTTAACAGCCACACTCATCATTTCCTAGGGCAATTATCCAGGCAAAGCACCCAGAAGAATCCCTAGGGCACGTGGATTATATTTGCCTAATTTGCTCAAGGCAGAGGTTTCCAGTGTCTCCAGTAGCCCCAGCTGGGGACAACTCTGTCGCACTGGGAGTGGGGCAGCACCAGGCGCAGAGCACCGACCGACTCCCCACTGCCCGTAGGACACCCCTTGTCCCCGTCCCCATGGTTGCACTGCGTCCCAAGATGCTTTTCAGAGGCGCTCCCACCTTCACTGTCTGGCCACCTTTTATGGAAGGAGTTTTCACTCAAACCCAGCAAACGCGTAGCAGAGCAGCTTTGTCTAAAAATAAATAAACAAATAAATATACCCCTCTCAGAAGGCCATTATAAAAACATTACACCTGCTGGATAACCCTGGCTGCAGTTGTACAAGCTCAGGGCTGTGCGCAGTAGTGACTTCGGAAGTCATCAATTTACCTGCAGGTTCTTAAAACCAGACCAAATCTTTGATTTTTCTTTAAAAAAAAAAAAAAAAAAAAAAAAAAAAGAAAGAAAGGCGAAGTTGTGCCCCCTGGCGTTGGCAAAAAAAGAGCATCTTACCGCATTCATCTGTTCCTCTACATTTTGTTTAGGCCACGTCAAAGTCTGAATGCTCCAAAGCACCCATGTTTAGGGAGACGGGAAGCCTCTCGGGTCACCCAGGAGCGGCAGAAAAGCCTGCGATAGGCACCGGCGCCCTCAGAGCTGCAGGAGCAGCACAGAGGAGATATAAAAGCAGCTGTGAGAGGCAGAGCATCAGCTGGGCACGCAGTGAAATCCTGGCACGAACCAAGCCCCCCCTTGAAACCACTGATGGGAAACACGGGGTGGGGAGACAGGTGAAGCGAAGAGACCTTCCCACCCTGTATCCTCCCATCCCCTGGCTTGACAGCCAGCTCTGAGGAGCTTAAGATTGGGTGTTTGGTTTTAAATGTCATTCTTCTCAGGGTGTGAAGATTTAAAAGACAATACTTGAATCCCCTCCAAACACACGGCTTTCCTTACAATTGACTGCTATGCCCTTTTAGCACCCCAACTTTGCATGGAACAGGGGTCCACCACACATCAAAAAAACACAGCACATACATATATATGTTTATCTTTATATAAATATATATCAACATGACATCCATGTAGGGTAGATCCATGTAGTGTGTAGATGTAACACTTAGGGACATGGTTTAGTGGGGGACTTGTCAGTGCGAGGTTAACGACTGGACTAGATGATCTTACAGGTCTTTTCCAATCTAGGCAGTTCTATGGTTCTATGACATAACGAAGACCACGCAGGGCACAGCATCGTAGAGAAGTAGGCACAGCAGAAAATCAACACAACGAACACACCTGGACTCCAGAGCACAGGACCCAGGTCACAGGAGATCAATGCATTTCCTCTTCCAAGACTCCCAGCAAGGCAACGTTCACACTTCTCAGGGGCCTCAGAATGGCAGACCAGTAGCATGCTAATGCATAGAATCATAGAATCACAGAATTGCTTAGATTGGAAAAGACCTATAAGATCATCTAGTCCAGTCCTTAACCTCGCACTGACAAGTCCCCCACTAAACCATGTCCCTAAGCACTACATCTACATGACTTTTAAAAACATCCAGGGATGGGG
>JAVKLA010000090.1:31853364-31920989 GCA_034782735.1 Sagittarius serpentarius | reverse complement strand
CTTTCAGTAAAGAAATTCTTCCTAATACCCAATCTAAATCTCCCCTGGAGCAACTTGAGGCCGTTTCCTCTTGTCCTGTCGCTTGTTACTTGGGAGAAGAGACTGACCCCACCTCACTACAGCCTCCTGTCAGGTAGCTGTAGAGAGCGATATGGTCTCCCCTCAGCCCCCTTTTCTCCAGGGCTATACTGGAACAAGACAGAAGCAGCACTCCAGGGTCCTCTGGCATTTCTTCTGCCCAGTAGCAAAAGGCAACAGCTCCCACAGGCACCCCACCAAACTTGGGACATTTCTCTTGGAAGCACAGTCTTTAGGGAAAAAAAAAAAAAAAAAAAAAATCAGTTCCATTTCTTCTCCCTCTTACCCACATCTCCTATCTGTCTAGAGCATCACCAGCCTCTAACACCACCCCCACCCCCAGGCCCTGCCTTTACCATAGGTGCTCTGCTCCTGACCTCATCTCAGCTGACATAAATGAGCACAGAAATCAGTAGAAGCACGTGGACTTAAAGGAGTTGATCAGCCAACCTAATTACTTGTGGCTGGTACCACCCCCTGTAATTACCCATCTCCCCTGCGGGAGCTGCAGCAGCTTTAGAAAGGAGAAGAACAGGGTGAAGAAGGTGGAATTTCAAAACAGCTATTAGCAATGCTTGGTATTTCTTTGGTTCCTCCAGACCAGCCCAGGCAGGTGTGTATCTAGCAGACTAGATCCTCTGCCAGGAAACGTAATCATATATGAGAACGATTATAATGCCTTGCGATCAGAAAAACTTCCATCGGAGCACCTTGTGGCACCGTACGAGCAGTAATGAGTGAAAGCCCCTCTGCGAGGCACGCCAGCGCATCGTAGGCTAAACACCGACCGTGCCCTGGCTTTAGGGTATCCATCTGTTTGGAAGGGAGAAGGTCTGAGATGAGTACAGGCAGACCTGGCTTGCAGCCTACCCCTGGCCACGTGGTTTTGGCCCTGATGGCTCAGGCCGGGGAGGCAATTGGTGACAAAAGCCCAGAACCTAGCAGCAGAGCTTGTCACGTCCATGTGCTGCATGAAAAGCAACATTCCTTTTTTTCCCAAAGCCCTACAAAGCCAAATATTAGACAAAAATACATGTGAAGCTGCTCTTGATCTTCCAGCCAAACTTTGCGTTAAAAGAACATTCCTTTCCACTTACTTCACTTCTAAAAGAAGACGAGGTATCAGACATCGCAGCTCAGTTCTATCTCCTAGAGACCAGCCAAACACCACGTTAGAGGTGGGCAAGGCCAGCCGAGATAGGAAGAGAACCCACCCAAATTTCAGACCAGCCTGTAAAATTAATCTTTTTCCATAGTTTCAGCAGCGGAGTTGTCCCTGTCACCTGCCCAGCTAAGCACGTGTCTGAGGGGCCTGTTACAAGGCTTTCTGTTTTCCTTTCTCACATGCATTTTTGGCAGAGTACTTTGAACTCGGTGGAGGAAAAGTGCTCCACAGATGATCTCACCGGAGTAGGAGGACTTTGGGTTATTAAATACCTATCTAGAGTGGAAAATTAGTTTGGCATCTCTGCACAGAAGTGATTTTCCACCAGCTTGTGGTACTATTCATTAGGCTGTCATCAGCATTTCATAGGGAGCTAGCCCTATATTATCCCCATTTTTCAAAGGGGATAAGCAGCAGTGGCAGCAGCGAGAGGCATCCACGGTGAAACAGCACGGTCGGGTGGGGGTTAAATGCCTGACTGCTGCTGCCCACCCTACCCGCTCAGCCGCACCACGTTGAATGAATTATATCCCAAAAGGTAAAACAATCCTTCCAAAATGGAGCTTGCTGTGCCAGCCCATAAGCCTGCTTGGAAGCCTCATGGTGACCTCCTCCAGAAGGATCCCCTAACCCGCTGCAGAACCCAACTGGAGACATCGCACTCGTGTCGGGATGTGACCTTGTCGTTGTCCCCCTCTCAAGGAGGACCCCTCCGAAATGCCAGTGGATCTCTCTCTTGCAGCGAGGAATCACCCAAGGCTGTTCCCAGCTGGGATCCTGCCTTGCCAGTTAAGGTGAACAGAGTTTCTTCTGCCGTTTCCCACTCATTTTGCCATGCAGATCTTCTTGCACAAACCTCCCGGAGGCTTCAACCCCAGACTCTTTCTCCTGCTGCAACACCTTGAACTTCAGCAGAATCACGGAGGTCCGACCAGTCCTACCATGATGCATCTCAAGCCTTCCCACCTGGTGGCCTCACCAGCAGTTTTCCAGGGACGCCCAGCTTCCAGACCCGGCAAAACAGCCCCATCCTCTGCGGTGCCATCCTCCCTGCCCTGCTCAGCGGTCACAGCTCGGCGTTACAGGTAGCAGAGGCACCGCAGCGCCTCATGCTTCTGATTTTGAAGGGAAAAGCCGCAATTGTGTAGCCCTCACGGCCCATTACGGGCTGGTGGTGGGCGGGAGAAGCCAGGGAGAGACCAGGCGCGGTCGAAAACCAGGACGTCTCTCTGAACTCTGTCCTATTTGCTCTGTTTAAGGTGCGTGAGAAGCTTAGTTAGCGGGTTGAGTCTGCCTGATTTGACAGGGCTGTCCTGCTCCCAGCAGGCATCAAGGGGTGTTTCTGCCTCACTTTCTGCAGGAATAGGATGCAGCCAGTAATTCCTTGCTTTCAAATTGCTGCGCTCCGACTCCGCAAATATTTTTGGCGGTTTCCTGTCTTCCCACAGTGCTGCAATTGCTGCCCAAAAGATCTCGTTTCTCAGTTCATCAAGCCCTACTTGGATGGCCGCAGCGTGTTATTTACCGTTATTTATCTGTTTGATCAGCAGTGAAGGGGGGCAGCAAAGGCAGGCAAGAAAGTGTTTCAACTGACTGTGGTTAATTTTGGCTTAGAAATTATGAGAGTCTTGGAAATAAGAGGTGCTGAGCCAACCTTCTGGGACGCTGGGGACCACGAGAGTCAAGCCCGAGATTAATTTTGACCCGTTCGTGCAAGGGGTTATATCACATCGCTGTCAGTCGCGGGACTGAAGGGGTCTCCTTCATCCCGAGTCTTGCATCTCCTCACAGTTCTTCAGCGTAAAACCAGCCCTCAAATTGATTTTAAGTGCTCGCTTGTGATCTGTCTAACCCCAACACTTACAATACTAGTGGGAGAACTAAAGTGAGCAAAACCAGGCTCTAGCTTAAAAAAAACATCACAAAGCAGTGGGCTTGCTTCCAAGCTCCCATGCCCTGCACCGGCTGCAGGCTCAATGAAATTATGTTATGCATTTATAGCTACTCCTTAATGAGGTACTTACCTATTATAGGGCAATAAAACCCCAACCTGACTCAGATCTTCAGCTGGTGCAAGCCCACGTTCACTACAGCTATTTTCCCTTCCCAAGGATCTTGTTTTTCCCTGCAATAAAAGCGCCGAGGCTATTTCCAATCCTTCCGCAGGGATGTAAACCGGGGAGAGATACAGGTTTTCCCACTCGCCTTCATTAATATGGTAGCCCAGGTCTTCCGCCAAACTCCAACAGAAGCAGATCTATTTTTAACCAAATAGCTCCAGTAGAAACCTTCAAAGCCTACTACAAAAATGATTAAAGAGTATTATCTCTGGCATGCCATGATTAAAGCCATTTTATATACCTTCGGTGGCACAGGGAGGGTCTGAGCAGGTGCCCAGCCAGCTCCTCAGACCCAGACGTGTCCGTGGCAGCTGTCCCAGCTGGCTGGAAGGTATAACCTAAGGAAATCTGGGATTTTGACTGCACACGCCAGCATGACTTATTGTAGAGGACCCTCGCCCTAAAAGCCCAAACCAGCTCTGTCCTACGCCTGCGAGCCCCTCTCGCTACCTGGGGCTGGACAGGGTCTTGCAGGTTAGGAGACCCCTGAGCCACTATGGCTTCCAAGGCTCAGTGGGTGGCCACGGTCTTCCTCTCTCCTCCCTTATCCCCCCTTGCCCTTCTTCAGGAGCCCAAAAATGAGCTCCTGAAACATTAAGGGATCTAGAGTTTCAGCTTGTTCTTCGGGAAGGTGCGCATTTTTTTCTTATTTGTTGTGAAAGCACTTTTTAAGAGCATCGGGGAGGGGGGGAATATTCTCCCCTTTTTTTTGGCTTTCTAAAGAGACTGAATTTCGGCCCCCGTTTTCCCACCTCCACGTCTTGAGATGTCAGAAGAGGGAGGAAGAGGGCCAAACCCGCCGGCTGGGTTGCCCCACTGCGATGGCTGTTAGGGTCAAAGGGATGGCAAACTGGGGAGGGGAGGCGGCGCGACCACCTCACTTCACGCTGCTGTAACAGCAGCACGGGATCGCAGAGGGAAATTCTTGCTCCCAGCACTGTGCAGGGACAACCAGGGGTGATTTAGCTGATCACCTCCACGGTCCCATCTTTCCTGGGGGACCCCACCCACGGGCAACGCCACATGCTCTTTGGGAAGCAGGCCTGAAGTCAGAAAAGAGATTTCAGAGGAGGACTGCCCCTTATCAGGGGAGGGATGAGGGACGTGGTTCTGGGGTAGGGAAGCCGCATCTCCAGCATCGGGCTGGACCGGGGCTGGTGGGCAGATCAGGGTGCAGCATCTTTGCGTTGGGGCAGCTGGTACCCACGCGCAGACCCAGGGCCATACGTCTCCTCTCGGCCATATGTCCCTGGCACGCGTGAACCTCGGGAGGTTTCCTAAACTCCGTGCCCCCAGCGCATCGCTTTCCTCCTGCAGTGCCTGGGAACGCCGCCTCCTCTCCGTACACACACGCGTGGCTCGTCAGAAGCAAGAAAAGCCCCAGATTAACATATCTGACACAACAGAGCCTGTCACTGCCCGCCCTGCCTTCCCCACCACGGGAGCGAGTGCCTGTCATCCCGTTCACCGCCTGGAAGGAGGGATACATCCAGGATGTGTCAAACCCAGCCCGGCTGCCTGGGTCGGAAAAAAGCAGTTATTACTGCAAACTCCATATACATTATTTATCAAATGAAGTCTCTGCAGCAGGACTACAATTCATTTCTCTGCTTCAGCTTGCTCGTGCTCTCTTCGGCTCTCTTTTCGATGGGAGATGATAGAACACATTTGCAGGCTCCTTGTCGTCGCTGCAGCGAGGCTGTTCCCCTCCTGAGGAGACCCTGCAGGTCCCCAAAAGGGACCTGGGGCAAGCTTTGCCCAAGCAAAACCACCCTCTAGCAACAGCCAGCTCCACCACAGCGGCTTTGCTCCAGCCCCAAATCTATTGCACAAGTATCTGCTGCTGCTCTGAATATTCAGGGGGAAAATTACAATGGGAAGGCGAGTAGAAAATATCAATTATTGCAGGGTTCAAACAGCACGATCCCTGCTGCTACCTGCCAGGTTGCCTATGCGTGTAAATCAGCCGTAACAAGCAGTTCAGTTTGAGCAATACATTTAAAAGGAAGGAAAATCTGAATTTTTTCCAGTATGGGGAGATACAAAGCAGGTGGGGGAAAGCCACAGCATGCACGACCCTGGTCACATCAGCTCTGCTTCATCTTTCTTCGCGGTGTAAAAATACATGTGCAGGGGGAAAATGAATGTAAAAATGCACCAGATGAGTGCTTCTTTTGCATTCCCCTGACTTTGGGTCAGGGTATAAATGACTAGGCAAACCGAAAAGCAAGTTAAAAAAAAAACCTGTGCTCATTTGACTTCAGCAGGTGGTTTCGCTTTTACTGAAAGCAAACCCAGTTCCTGAGTGCTCCTGCTCAGGGTTCCCAGGGAAATATGCCGCAATCCCCTAATTATGGTTAAAAAAAGCCACGATAATAGCAGGGATTTTCCTCTCCTGGTCCGCAGTGCTGTTCTCCATTTAAATGTGGTCGCGCTGGAGGCAGACGGTGATTATAGGGGGTGATGGAGGTTGCGGCGCATCCCATTTCTTCAATGTGACTTTGCAGTTTGTCACACACTCCTTCGTCTTCATCAAGCCGTGTGCTCAGTCTGTGCCGGGGTAATGGGTGGCGATGTTTTGGCAAAGGAACATCCCAACCTGGGTCGTTTGCATCCGCTTCGGCTAAGCCCCGACGAGGTCCAGGTAGACTCTAACGCAACGTGACAGCCAGGCATCAGCTACACAAGCGCGAGGACTTGCTGCCAGCTCCCAAGCTGAGTGCTGGGAGCAAACGGGGAAAAAACAAAACCTTGTGCCCACGGCTGAGAGCCAGCTGGTTACGGGCTGTGGGTTCACAGCGTAATTGAGGGGATGAATTAAGCGTAGAGGCTCTCATGCTTGGTTTTCTCCATGCTGGAGGAGGAAAGGGTACCCCACCGCCCGGTCCTGCCTTACCCTGACATCTGCAAATCTCAGCCTATGCATGGAGGGGCAGAAAGAGGGATGCTGCTGAGGGGGAGAGTGGGAAGGGGTGGCAAAGCCGTGGCTGTTGGAGAGGAAGAAGAAGGGAGGTTTGAGCGTCCTGGGCGGCAGCACCTCTGCGGTACTGTACATGTGGAGTCCACACCATGCCTGCATTCAGCTGGGTCCTATGTTACCCTCCAAAATTAATTACCGGTGCCCCTGCTGAAGATAAAACTGAAATCATATTTATTTTTGCGCTTACATTCCAGTTGCCATGTAATTAAGTGCCACCACATAATTAAAAAGGATTTAGAGGGTGTTTACGCCTTGCCATGCTCAGTAATTACGGTTAATTCCTCCTTTACGGCCTCCGAGCATCTTTGGTGGAGCTCTGGGAGCCGCTGGGGCAGGCAGTGGCCATCGCAGGGCTCAGAAATGCGGTGCGCAGTTTTAGCCCTGAAGGGTAGCATCTTGGAAAGGCCTGGCCCCATCCCAAAAATCTTTCTTTAGAAGTGTAGTCTCTCCACAGGCATGGGGCAGGAGCGATGCTCCAAGGAGCATCATTAGAGGCAAATGGTAATGCAGGGGAGGGCAGCGGGAGCCATCCCAGCCTCTGCCCCCAGGCTCTCCCCGGTAAAACTGGTTTAACTCCAGGAGACACTGCATAAGGATAAAATAAACCCTTCTGCAACATATAGGCTCACTGCAGCGGCGACGGGGGGTGGGGGGTGGGGTGTGTGTGTGGGGGGTATTTCATAACCGCGTGAGAATAAATATATGGTGTGAAGTGCAGGACGTGATGACCTTTCATGGGCAGGGAGTCCCGAGGGTCGGGGCTGTCCCAGCAGCGGGGCAGCCAAGGCCACCTCCAACAGACATCAAATCTTAGCGCTCGAAGGGCCAGGCTACCAAATACTCGCCTGCCACCACTCAGATCACACGTCCAGCCTCACAAGCAGCTACGGAAGAGTTCGGTTTTAGCAGCAAGTGACATCCATCAGGAGCTGGGAGTTCAGGCACTGCCGGACCAGGGTGTCACATACGGACCCAGAAGGGAGCGGGTCACCCTCCTGCAGGACACTGGACACCATGGGTCTTTATACTGGCATTAGAGGATGGAGGAAAGCGTCTAACCATGAGCCGCGATGTGCTGCGCCGTGGGCTTGCAGCCTGCGCCTGCATCTCAGCGTTGCCCGCAGAGGTACGGGCAGCGGCCGGGCAACTGCCCAAGCCCACTGTTAACAACTTGCCTTACAAAGTTAGGCATGCACCTCGGCTTTCATTGCAAAATTAGGCGCCCACCTTTGCAAGCCAATCGCACCAGTGAATTTTGCACCGAGCAAGCGTTTTACATGGCACATGGTTGAGCGCAGTTACTTTGAAGGGGCAGCTGATAACGCACCTGCTGCTGCCTGTAAATATATATAAATGAAGGCAGTCAACACCACAGTTTGCTCAGTAAAATGCTGGGATGGGCTCAGACTAGAGCCAGCACCCTTGCAAAAATGAGACTTACCCTGGTGACTCCCCGGGTTTTGCAGGGGAGCGGGCGGGAGGCACCAGTTGAACGAGACAACGTGAAGCCAGACATGCCAGATCCGGGCTTTGCCTGTTAATGGGAAAATGAAAGGCGATTCCCCCCCGAAACCTCTGCACTAAGCCACTGCCTGCTTTCCTGTGGGAGCTTATAGAGGCTATTGATATATGCCGTAGCAATTCAATGAAAGAATATGTAATGAAAGCAAGATACAACGTAGGCTGCAATCACAGAGGCGTGCGTGAATTATTAAGCTGGCAGCATTTGCAGTTAGTTGGGGGAACTATAGATTTCTTCCTCCACATGTAGTTAGGGAACACTGGTAAAAGCAGCAAAGCATTTCATCCTTAAATATGTAATTAGTCAGCGGGGCGAAAATCGTTTGCTCTCCGAGGGCTGCTTGGTGGCGGCACGAAATGACTCGGCTGGGTTTCTCCGGCGCGGTGCAGGTATCGGTGTTGGTCCTCAGCTCCAGCCCCATGAGTCTGCAGGGTCTGGCCTTCAACTAACCAGCGTTACGGGGGGACGTGACGCAACGCTTGGCTCCTCTAAGCTTTCCAGCTCCTTTAATTACCTAGAAGCCTGCAACAGGCTGCGTTTAGAGGGAACACAAGGATTGCAATTAGGCAGAGGGTGCAGAAGGAGTTGATGAGGGAGAGGACTCCGCTTGCTTGCATGTAGCGAGGATCTTTGCTCTGCCACAAAGCCCAGGGAACTAATGCCATGAAAATCTTTTTAAACAGGCAACTTGCACATCAGTAGGTTAGGAATAACTGGCTGCCAGTGCCCTTCCCCCTGGCAAATCTGCAGGAAGGAATCAGGTCTGCCGGACACGCTGCATCTCTACATCTGCTCGGGGCGGGGGGGGGGGGGGTCCTACTGGTGCAAATCACCCTCCCGACACCAAATTTGCAGCAGTTTCAAACTGCTGAGGAGCTGACCCAACTAGTTCCACTATTTCTTGGTAAGCGGCTGATGCAACGCAAGTGCTTTCCGGTGAGCTTTCCGCAAGTGCTTTCCAACAAATCACAAGTTTCTGGCTGGATCACGAAGCGAAGCGAAGCAAAGGCAAGGCGTGCACCTTCCCGTGCACACGGCCGCACCTGCCGTGGCTGCGGGACCGTGGCGCCCAGGAGCGATTTCAGCATACAGCCAGTAACGCTGCCGACGCGCGGGAGCGACGGGTCGCTCTAAGCCAGCGAGCACTGCAGCTTCTTTTGGGAGTTCTGAAAAAAAAAAAAACAAAAAACAGAATGGGCTTCAGAGCTTTCAGACCACCTCAGTTTCCGGGCTGTGTGGTCGCCTTGGAATGGAAAGTGTATGGCTGGGAAGCCGAGCAGGGCCACCACGTAGCCGACTTGCCTTCCCTGTGAGCCCGGCAAGAGGGAGGAAAGCTGCACGGCTGCATCTCGCTGTAGCACGGAGCAGGCACCATCTGCACTGAGTGCTTGGGTATCGCCAGGGCATTTCTGGGAGCCTTCAAAACCATCCAGCAGGGGTTTGGGTTTTTTTTTTTGGCTTATGGGAAACCTCCAACCCACTTTTCAACACAAAAGCCCAAATAATACTCTCGGAGGCTTCCTGCCTGCTTCACGCACCACCATGCCCCGGGCTCGCTCCCACCATTAGCAGCAGCCGGGAGCAAATCTGTCGTGGTGGTCTGGCTCCTGCCAGCTGAGCTCCGGCAGGGAATCCATCATGGCTCCAACCAGCCAGCCCCGACACGGCTCGGGGACCGCTGGGTATTAGCTAATATCTGCCTGCTCCCGCCGCGCCGAGGAAGCAGGCAGCAAACTCCGTTTCTTGATGGTTTGTTGGTCAGCACTAAGGACGGGTGCCCGTCTGAACTCCAAATAGAGCTGATTTTCCAGTTTGCCATCTGCACCAAAAAGCAGGGCTTGTGGTTTATGCAGTGTTCAGGAAAAGAGAATACAATAAATGCATATAAATATGTATATATACACATATATCTATGTGCTCTGGGTAGATTAAAGTGTTTCTCGCCCAAAACAAAACGTTCACTTGGTTTACATATCTTTAGTGACTTCAAAAACATTTTAATACACAATATCTGGCTGGAGAAACAAATGCTTTAATTTTTCAAGCATCTTTCAAGGTAGCATTGGGGGAGGTGGGGGGTGGTGTTGTTTAACCAAAGCAATTTGCCAAAACTGGTATGAAAATAGAAATATTGTCGGACCATCTGAATATTAAATTATCTCCAGCAAAATGCTGGAGATCATCATCCCCGTTGTGCAGATCTGATGTCCCTGCACCCATCCAGCAGCAGCCCCGGGGGCACAGTTTGCATTTGCTACGTTCATACTGCTAAGCAGTAAAAAAGGGGCTGCAGATGCTGCTGGGGGACACGGCGCTGCATTTCTGGGTGATGCTGCCCCCCACAAAAACCGCTGCCACACCATTAATGACTTTCTCGGCACAGCTGCTCCGAGCATCACCGCATGCAGGTTCCCTTTTGCATTCCCAGCGCCGAGCCACTCACACACAGAGACCATCAGCAAAATGTAAAAATAGCTGAAAATATATGATTAGGGTGGATGCACTGTGGATTTAATTGGGTTTTTCTATTTCTTCCTTCGCTGGCCCATAAGACACAAATCCTGGATGGAGAGAGGCCATTCAGGAGGGAAAGAGAGCGCTTTGCTGTGGTGTATGTATGGCAAAAGCCCTCAAATATTTTTCTCAGTTTTATATTGTGTGTATTTTTTATTGAGCACTGCACAGAAATTGCAGCAGATTGATTCGTTCGCAGCTCCCCAAAGTTGAAACGCTTTGGAGCCGAGCGCTCAGTGCCTGCCAAACTTCATAATTAACTTTAATAACTCTTTAATTTGAACTTTAATTTAAACACCCATGCTTCTGGGGGACTGGAGGGGGTGGGGGGAGGGGAAGCAAAGCAAACCAAGGGAAACACGTTCTGGTAAAACAAAACAGCAGCGCCAAGCTTGTGCTGTGCCAGAGGCAACTGGAGATCAACTGTCCTGTCCTGCATGCCAGTGGATGGAGAGGCATTGCCCCAACCCAGTGGAAAGCGAAGAAGATGTTGCCATCGGATGCCAGGAAAGTGCTGGGCCCAAAGCTGCTTTCGCTGCCCCAGCCACAAGGTTTCCCAAGGCCACCTCTGGGGACAGAGGGACTGAAGCCACCAGGAACACCACCAGCTTGGAGTTTTATCCGAACTCGGTGACAGTGAAGGCGAAATTAAAAAAAAAGACTAAAAAGCACCCCAGATGAATTCGCCCTAATGCAACTAATTTTACGCTTGAAATGACCACAGAAATTTGCTGCTTTTTCCTCATACAGGGAGAAAGAAAGAAAGAGTAGGTAGTCGTGGTTCTGTTTGCTCAGTCAATGGTTTCTAATGGTTCTGTCGCTGCCCATGGGCAGCGTTAGCTGGGCTGGGAAGTGCCAGGAGGACAGGAGGACAAGGAACCCAAAGCAGGAGCGTTAATGAACCTTCTTCCCTTCCCTGCAAGACAAGCCTTGAGCTGCCAGACCACTCGCGCAGCCTCGGAGCTCTGCCAGCCAAATCCCCACGCTAACCCACCCCGGCTCAGCTCAGGGTGATGGGGTCCTTTAGGGAAAAGTAGATCATTGGCAGCGGGAGCAGGAGACAAAGCAGGACCAGACAGGGAACAGAGACGACAGGCCTTGGGAACGCGTCCACAAATTTGGCAGGGCCTCAGAGCCGTCAGCCCAAGCCTCCAGGAAGAAGTCGAGGATTAATAGGAATGTATGGCTCAGATGGCCTGCTGTGGGTTGGAGGACACCAAGGAGCATCCTCCTGGTCTTCAGGACCCCACGGGTTCAGCCAGCTTTGAGCCACGGACAGCCCGAACTGGGGCGACTTTTCACCATTTCACAGTGAAGAGGCCGGCCAGCGGCACTAAGCCTGACCCAGCACCTAATCGATGCGGGATTACTTCTCCTTTCTTTTTTTCCCTTCCATGATCCTGTTTCTAATAATAGCAGAAAAGAGAAAGCTCCCTTAGCACGGCGCCACAGGGGTCCCACCGCCCCCACAGCATCACCCCCTGCCCAAGGCCGCCGCTTTGAGCAGGGCTGGGGGGGGGGGAAGCCGTGACTTGCCACTCAGAAATGAGAGCTGGGCAGCATCCCGCTGGTGTCTGCTGTGATGAATATACCGATAAAGAGATTCAGATCAATGAGCCTGGCGGTTTCTACCAGCAAATGAATGGCTTTCGGTCTACGGGTTAGAGGGTCGTTAACTACCCAACCTGCTCGCTGTCATTAGCGAGCAATCTCCACCGTGCATCTGCTTGCCCCGCTTTATCCACCCACCCATCTCTCACTCCCTCGTCCCCGCATCCACCTGGAGCCCTTCTCCCCCCATCCCTTGGCTCCGGTTGTGCTCGTAAACAGGCTCTGGTGTCTCTATTGAGCCAGGCTGGATCCGACGAGCGGGGAGGGGGAGGATTTCATTTCCCCATGTCTAAGCCGCTCCTGTAATCCTGCAAGGAGGCTCGCTTTGAAGCTCTGGCCCGGCTCAGCGCAGCTGGCTCATAGCCACAATTACTTCCACTCCAAGCACACACAAAAAAGCCGAGCGAGAGGCCAAGGAGCAGGTAGTTAGCCTCAAACGCTGACGAGTCAATCAAAGGCGGCCGGTGCTAATTAGTCCCTGTGCTTTCCTCTGTCACGGCTGCCCCATTACGCAGGGACAAGAAGTCTTTCCGCGGGTCAGCCAGGACCACCCAGGAGCCGCTGGAGAGCCCAGAAGGCAGAGGAGAATTGGGGAGTCGGGGTCTGAAAGCACAGCCCCAAATTGCCACTTATGAAGCATCAATCCCACCCCTCTCACTCCCTCACGTTGTCATCTCCAGCGCCCTCCTCCTTTCTGCCTTCTGCGAACATGGCCAGAGCCACCGTGGAAGCCAAGGGGAAGGAGGCGACCACCCCACACAGAGTTATTTCCATTTTTCTTGCTTTTCCTAAAGCCAGGGAAAAAAAGAGACCCTACCAAGGGAGCCCCAGGTGCCTGCTCACGAGAAGCAGGCATTAAGCAGGGAGCCGAGAAGAAAAGCGCAGCAGAAACATTGCGGTAATATGGGATAATAACCCTGCAAATGCTGTGGGGCGGCTAAATAGTGGTATTTTCTGGAGTAGCGTGGTATTGTAGGAGAGAAACCAGTAAACAAATATTTTCCTTCAGCAGCAGGGGAAGGGAGGAGGCACAGTCTTTCTGCAGGGAGCTGCAGAGGAGTTCCAGAGCAGGAGAGTCATTAGAAGTAAGGGAGGAGTAATTGCTCAAGATTACGGCACTGGCAGATACCGGCAAAGTCAGATGCGGTGAGCAGCCCCGAGCACAGCTCAGCTGCGGATCACAGCCGAGCTTCGCACCGCCATCTTCTCCCACCTCCCAAAAAAAACCAACCCAAAATAAAACCACTGGAGTATCGCACCCGCCCTGCCAGGCCAGCTCCCATGGCTTGGAGAAGACCCCACATGAGTAGGTTGGAAGCATCCACCAAAGGCCATCATCCCCACCACCCTGCACCTCATGCTCACCACGGCCAGCATGCCCTAGCATGGACCAGCTGCGAAACCCCAAGTCCAGACCCTATGGAGGTCTGCACTAAATGCAGTTTGGGGGACTTGGCTTTAAGCTGCTTCTCGGAAACGCTCAACCTGCCACTCCTTTGCACCTCCATTTCCCGGTTATAGGCAGCGGTGTAAGAGCTACTGCAATAGGCAGCTGAGTCAGACCAGGCTGATGTCCCATCTCCTTTTGCCACCAAATGTCCCAGAAGAAGGATCACGTTGTAGCTGGCAGATGTGGCAATTTGCACCTTTTCATGTAGTGGCCCTTCAGGGCGGGTCTCATCCAAATGGGTCACCCCAGCGCCTATGGGGTGTAAGTCTTTGAGGTTTTAAGTCCGTCTTAACCTGCATAGTCCCACGTGCTTACTCATAGCCTTCAAAACTGTATTCATGGCTAAGCCCTCTTAGAGTCTAAATACAGAGTATTAATATTACTAAATACAGAGATATTAGAGGTAATTATGAATTAAGGCCGGACAGTGCGAGAGCCATGTCTTGGCTTTGAATAATACCTGAACCCCGCAACTTCTTGGAGCTTTGGTAAAGTTTCTAGTGATGCAGCAAGGAGGTCCTCAGCTCTTTACATCTTTTTACCAGTACGGTAAAGAGCCTGTTGACCAGATTTAATGTGCCTGCTGCATCTTTTGCGCTGCTGATGCAGAAAGAACCACGAAGCACATCTCCAGCATTCATCAGTCCAGGTCCTACCTACAAACCCAACACAGGTAGGAAGCCGCAAACACGGCGATTTACATTCCCTCCTAAAATGCTGCAAGAAATCCAGCTGAGCATTTGCTGCAAATCTTCAATCAGCTGTCCTGACACCAAGGCAGTGCTGGGGCTCAGCTGAGAGCCTCCAGCCCTGGCACAGCGCGCCCTCTGAGCAGCCACACTCTGGCAATCCGCTTGGCCTGCACGTAAACTACCTCCTGCAAAGAAAACACAAGGCAAACGGTATCTTTGGGCGCAATGATATTGCACACGCAGCCTTGCCTGCCCATCAGTGCTGTCCTCTGACGGACCAGGTGGCGATTCCTCCTGGCAAACCAGTTGGAGTTAAGTACCGGTCAGCAGCCAACAGTCCTGACAAGAGTAATGGGGGCGAATCCATCCCCAGAGCAACTAGGCTGGCACTGGTGATTTTAGGCTGGAGATAAATGTGGTCCTCGGAGGCTGGATTACCACCCAGGGGCTCGTGATCGATACTGGAATGAGAAGTTGTGTTGTTCCAAATCAAGGCCAGGTTTGCCCATAATCCAGAGCGCGGGCGGGGGGTGAAGCCACTTTAATGGGAGGGATTTGTCTGCTCAGAGCGTCGACCTGAACAAGCTGGAGCCGGCGTGGTATAATTTAACGGTGCTTAACATCAAGGCTGCCGTTCCTATAGCTACTGGAGGAAGCTTAGCAACCCCAGGCGCAGCTCCTGGGGCACGGGAGACGACCAAAGGAGAGCGCAGGGTTGTGTCACCATCACCCATGCGTTAACCCTTCGGACCCTACAAGCCATACTGATGCAGCAATGAAAGCAAATCCCATGCAGGGCGTTTCTGCTGAAAACACGGGTATTCGGCACTTTGTTAGTACCAGATTAACTGTTTCCTTAAAAAAAAACAAAAAACACAAAAATAGCAACAAGGATCTGCCTTTGTGACTGTGCAAGGGCTATGGTAGGGTCTCCTCACCAGCCGTGAGCTCCACTCAGGGTTGGCTGAGGCTCCACCAAAGCCAGCAGGACTGTGTGTGGGTCAAGTCGGCCCCACATCTCTCCGGATGGCTTCGTCCAGAAGGACTTCCCTCTCTACACTGAGCACAGTTTCAGGGCTGACACCAACAATGCTCTTCTTCTTCTGTGTCCCCAGGTCCTCCCCACGCTTGGCTGACCAAGGCTGGCTTAGAAGGCTCTTCCCTCTCCCAAGAAAATGGGGACTGACAGTGAAAACCCAGTCCTGAGGAACGTACTCATCAGCTTCAACTTGCTTCTGCTGGGCGCTGTCCTCAAGCCTTTTGAGTGCCGGCTGGAGGTGACAACAGAGCCGGCCGAGACGCCAGCAGTGGATGAGGAGGGTGGCCTTGCCAACTGCAGCCCACCCATCAAAGAGCAGCCCATGGTCTTCCACCACATCTACAATATCAACATCCCCCTGGACAGCTGCTGCTCACCCATGTTCAAGTCTTCAGCCGAGGAGGTGAGTTCAGAAGACGACCGGCTGGCAGAGTACGCGGAGCAGACCTCCGACAGCGAGAGCCGGGTCACCTTCACCCACAGGATAAACTTGCCCAAGCAGGCCTGCAAGTGCTCCACCTCCCTCCCGTCCCTGCAGGAGCTGCTGAGCAGGATTGAGATGCTGGAGAGGGAGGTCTCCATGCTCCGGGACCAATGCAACTCCAATTGCTGCCAAGAAAATGCAGCCACAGGTAGTAATGCCATCCTGTTAGCTCTTGCTGGGGACTGAGGGCTCGAGCGAAAGGCAGGAGAAATAAATACAAACCTGGTGATGCCACTCAGAGTGGTGACAGAGGAAAACCTATTTTCACCCGTGATGCAGCTGTGGCTTTACCGGAAAAGCTCGGCTTAGGCCTTCCAAGGCAGGAAAACCCCCAGGAGGGATTTGGTCACTTTGAGTCCCCACACCCCGCTCGCTGCAGAAACGTAATGTAATGTAATGTAATGGCCAGAGCTAAAGCCCCATTATGGATAAAATTACCACTGGTAAGGGGTGAGCAGGGTGCTCCCCCAACCCCGCAGTCCTTGCAGCGCTGTTAGAGATCTGCCACTGCTCGTGGGACAGGGAGGAGGGACAGAGCTGCTGCCCTCCTAGGCTGTCCCTGGGCTGAAGGCAGCACTGTGGGAGGCAGCAATAAACCCCTTCATCCTCTCTGTAGGAGGAGTGAGTGCGTATGAAAAGCTGAGTTTCAAAAAAAAGAAAAAAAATTACAGGAAATAAGTTCTGTTGCCATGAAAAATGCGAACAAAACCTATAACAAAAGCACAAAACCATCAACAGGATACTTCATCTGAATAAAAATGTGTGTGGCTTGTGAAGCTCTCTGAGAGCCCGCACTAGGGTTACCCCATCAAAGACAGCCCCTCGTGTCGCCGCGGCCGTTCCTCAGAGCCAGGGAAGCAGCATGCAGTTGAAATGAGACGGGTTAGGAAAGGTTTGGGCTAGAGGCTGCATCCCGATAGCACAGGACCCAGCGTACTGAGGGTTTTCTTTACGTCTCGGGATGGTCGGTAAGAGAGGCTGTCCCGAAGGGCGTCTGTCCCTCGCCCAGCCCAGCCCTGCTCAGGGCACCGACGCACCAGGGCTCCTGGCGGGAAAAAGCCGCCAAGCAAGGAGAGCCATGGGGAGCATCTTTCTAGGGGAAAACTGCTTTTCAGGTCAAGAAGAGCAACAGCGAGGAAGAAAAATTAAAAGCAACCCTTTCCCCCCGCAATGCCAGCTGCCTGTTTTTCAGTTTTGCAGCTGTTAGTGTGATTTTTCCAGTGGTAGCTCAACTCCTCTGAGTGTAGGACACCATAAAATGAAATGGGTGCAACCCACACTCAGGTCAGCAGAGCAGGACCAAGGGTGCGTGGGTCGGGGAGGGAGAAACCAGGATGGCACACGCAGCGGGGTGGCTCGGGCTGACATCTCCCGTGCCGCAGGCTCAGCCCACATCCCCCCCCGCAATGCTTTAATAGTTAAGACAAAACATAAAACACACATACGTGCCACCGGTGATGCGCAAAGCAAAGGTTAAAACCACGTAGGAAACGCAACGGGAAAAACCTGTTTTAAAGGAATTAATTTGAAACTCTGATGGGCCTGTTTGGGTTACTTGCAACAGACGCAGACAGTCCCATTAAACATTCATCACTTGGTGGAGTCTCCGCTCCGATCGCAGATGTGCGGAGCTAAAACTGGAGTAGTTTCATTTATTTTTACCAGAGTTGCTTTCAATTCACTGCACTGCAAAGGAGATCAGGATCCCTACCTCACCGCCCGAGGCATTTCCCCAAGGAAAGCCACGCTCTTCCAGCACACTTACAAACATCCTCTCTCGTCTTTTGATAGCTTAACTAGAGGCTGAGATCTGAAGAGATCCCGATTGTCTTTCCCACTATTCACAGTTCAGATGGGAAGCATCCTGCAAAGTAACCCAAGCGGGTCTGTCTGGCACAGCATGTAACTGAGCCCCTTTCACATGAGCGTCTGCTGCACCTCCCATAGGAAGAGCTGCTCAGGTATCTCAGCCTGGACGGAAAACTCAGTGGGGGGACAGAAAGTCCTGCAGCTTGGGGTCTTTGCAGTGCAGAGGTTTCCCAAGGGTCGGAGGAAGCACAGAAAGGGTTTCTGTTCTTCCTTGGTTCACACAAAGAAGAAAAGCAGTAAAAATTAGCAAGGAAAAATTAGCCTGGCTGGGATAAACCCTAAGCTGGAGCAATGGGTCCGCGTTACGGGGCAAAAGAGGGGAGCGTCGGCAAGGTCAGAGCGTCATCCCTCCTCGCCCCAGAGCGTCCTGTGCGAGGCTGCCAGGCAAAGGGGGACATTAGAGGTGGCGGCCACAGTGGCCATGTGCTTTCCCACAACCCCAGCACGCCCCAACCCCGGCTACTTCGCGCAAAGCCAACAGCTCCATCCTAATCAGGCTTACCAGTAGAGGGATGAAGATGATGTCTTTGGGTACATACCTGCTCATTGTAGGAGAGAGAGAGCAAGCAGACGGGGGTCTCTCAGCTGTAAAAAGGAACAGTGGGTGGAGAGGAGACAACAGGAGTCACGGCTGGTGCAGAGGGCTTGGCCGGAGAAGGCTTTTTCCCAGCAAGAGGCCTAGGGAGGTTCCCATCGACTGAGCGCTGAGCTGAAGAGAAACCAAAGGGAGCACCTGCAGCCCAACAAGGCGGATGGGCACCCATAGCTATGGAGGCCAGCGCTCCCGAGGGGGCAGACAAACTCCTGGAGACCCACCCAAACCCCACCATGAGCCCATATCGCCAATTCCACCCCCGCCAGCCCTAAAGGCACAGGTTCCCTAGGGCTGGGCGTGCTCAACCAGAGGGAGGACCATCCCCTCCTTGCCCCACACCCCACACCTTGCCCCCCTTCCCCACAGCCCATTGAGGGGCTGACCTGGGACCAGCACTGACCTTTTCCCACCTCCCACCCACTCGGGTTCTGACCCTCGGTCCTGCGTCCTTGCAGGGCAGCTGGATTACACCCCGCAGTGCAGCGGCCACGGGAACTTCAGCCTGGAGTCGTGCAGCTGCGTGTGCATGGAGGGCTGGGCGGGCAGCAACTGCTCCGAGCCCCGCTGCCCCCGGGGCTGCTCCAGCCGCGGCGTCTGCCTGGAGGGCCAGTGCATCTGCGACAACGACTACGGGGGCGAGGACTGCTCCCAGCTCCGCTGCCCCGCCGGCTGTGGCTCCCGCGGGCTCTGCGTGGACGGCGAGTGCGTCTGCGAGGAGGGTTTCACCGGGGAGGATTGCTCCCAGCTGCGGTGCCCCCGCGACTGCTCGGGGAAGGGCCATTGCGCTAACGGCACCTGCGTCTGCCAGGAGGGCTACGCCGGGGAGGACTGCGGGTGGCTGCACTGCCCCAGTGCCTGCAGCGGCCGCGGGGTCTGCCGCGACGGTCTCTGCATCTGCGAGGAAGGCTACGAAGGGCAGGACTGCTCAGCAGGTAGTGGGGGCATGCGTGGGGCGAGCCAGACCCTAACATGTGAGCAAGGGTCCCCAGAGCCCCGTAAGAGCACCATGAAGCCTGGGAGAAACCCATACCTGGCAGAGCATGTCACACAGGGCCCGCTCAGGCCCTGCGGTTTGACTGCCTCCCTGTTGTCCCTGTCCCCAAAGACGCCACAGGCAAAAAGCCAGCGAGTTTGTCCCAGCATCGGTGGTAAACCCTTGGTGCAACAGCAGCTGCAGTCAGGTTCTCCTGAGCCTTTGCCTTGCTAGAGCAGCTAATACAACCACAGATAGCACATAACCCCCGAGCCCAAAGCCCATGCCCCTGTCCCACCAGCAGACCCACGCACCCTTCCCCACGGCGGGTGGGAGGATAAGCCACGCACAACCTGACGCTCTCCTTACCTCTGCCCTTCCCATCAGTGGCTCCTCCCGAAAACCTGCGAGTAACAGGGATCAGCGACAGCTCCATCGAGCTGACGTGGGACAGCCCCGGGGCAGCCACCGAGTACGTCGTCTCATACCAGCCAGTGGGGCCGGGGGGCACCCAGCTCCAGCAGCGGGTGCCCGGGGACTGGAGCAGCATCACCATCACAGAGCTGGAGCCAGGCGTTGCCTACAACGTCAGCGTCTATGCAGTCATCAGCGACGTCTTGAGCATCCCTGTTACCTCCAAGGTGATGACCAGTAAGTATCCTACTGCCCTTGTTGCTTGCTACCTGGATAACCAGAGGTGGTGCTCGAGCTGGCTCACATTTTCCGTAAAAACCTTCTAGCAGCAGAAACCTGAGGCTTCAAAACAAATATTGGGTATATTTTTATCCCCATTTACATCTATGTGGGGATATAGGAAAGGGGGAAATGTGTCCACCCTTTGCAGAAAGACTCAGTCTGGATGAAAACTCGAATGACTAACAATCAAAGAAACTTTCAGTGTTTGACTGAAGCCCCCAGAATGTGGCCCAAAATATCACACTTTTTTTCCCTCATAGAAAATATTGCGATATATTACAGAAGTCACAGGTTGTCCTCCCACTCCTGGATGGGTTCCCCGTAATGAGTCCCCATGACATGGGTGATAGCACAGGAAGCATGAATGCTGCTGTGCATCAGGAGATACGTAGTCCTGACGGGGATCATGACGCACAAAAATGGGAGTATCAAGCTGTAATGGCACCCTCCAGAAAGGATCCTCAGAGACTAAAGATACAGAGGGCAGGGGAAAAACATAAACTATCCAGACACCCCTTTTGCAGCCCCGTCACTCACTCTGTTTGCACGGTAGTACAGAGGGATGCTTCGGTGTCCAGCAGCCCAGGCATTTCCCTCTTCTCCCTCCAACCCACCCAGAGGGGGGACAAAGGGACTCTGCTAACAGCTGCCAAAAGGTTCCCCATTTTCATTGCCCAGATAAGAAAATAGCCACAGGGAGCAGGGCGGGGACCGGCAGCACCCGCACACCCGTCCTGCTCTGCTCACCGACCCCTGCTCCCTTCCAGACCTCGTCACACCGCAGGGACTGAAGTTCAAGACCATCACAGAGACGACGGTGGAGGTGCAGTGGGAGCCCTTCTCCTTCCCCTTTGACGGCTGGGAGATCAGCTTCATCCCCAAGGTACCGCCACCACACACCTGGCACCGCGGGGTACACCCTAAAAACAGCGAGCCAGCGGATCCTAAATCAGCTTCCAATTACCCCCCACCCCAAAAAAACCTGACCTCTCTTTGCAATTTGTGTGCTTCACCCCCAAACACCCCAGCCTCCAATTGCCAGCTTGCATTTCCCCAGTAGTCTTTGGTGTCAAGGCATACACGCCCTCAAAGAAATTCCCCAATAAAATCGAAAGACAAGCATACAAATAAATAAACCTCACAGCCTCGCTGCCTCTTGCTGTCACCTCCTCTTTTTCCCTTCCATCTCCTTTGCCATGACCTTTCCTCCTCCTCCTCTTCCTCCCCCCTGCTCTCTGCACGCTAAGCTACCCAAAGCAGCCCAGATCGAACCGAGCAGCCGTCGGCTCTCAGGCAACCTTCAGCATCCCCCAATCACACGCACAGCTAATTCCTGCCACAGCATTTTACTCGCAGTGATGAACAGGTAGAAATGGTGCCAGAAAAGATGAAAGGATGAAAATGTTGCCCTAAATATTGCGTATTCTCTATGTGCGGCAACAAAAATTGTACATCAAGTATATTTCATCTATATTCATAATTTCTACACCATTTAGCTGTAAGTATAGCTCCAATTGTATACGGAGCCTCTTTACAAGAGCATTCAAGCCCCAGCAGTAAAAGAAATGCTGATTAAGGGCTCAATTATGACGTTTTCACTTGTACAAAACCCTCGCTGGAGTCGAAGGAAGCTCTGGGCAGTGGAGAACTGCAGAACTTGGCCCCAAAGTTTTAAATGCTCTTAACTGTAACGTATCGTTGTACATCACGAAGCAAGGGCCCGATTGCTTTAAATAACTCATTCCCTCATTTTCAAAAAGGCTGGAAGAATCTGGGTGCAATTTTGGGTACATCCACGTGCAAATTGTGTCGGAAGTCGAAGTTCAGGTACTGCAGGTATAAACCCTGGGATAGTTTTCATTCACCGTTGGGATAAAAGCCAAAAAAAATGAGGCAATGTCAGGGAAGAGCTTTTGGTAGCAAAAAATAGCTACCTTTCAAACATTTCACTGATACTCGGGAATTAAGCTCCGCAGCATCCCCCTGAAGCAGATAAGTGCGGATATATCCATTTTAGAGTGAGGAAATGCCAGGATAGAAGCAAAATTCTCCCCACAGGGTCATCAACAATAGATTTTTCTCAAGCCAGCCCAAAAATACAAACCGTTGGTCCTCCTTTCCATTTTTAAGCTGAAACCTTAAAACCATGCAGAAACATTTTAGAATTTGAAGGAAGAGACAAGGTGCAAAAGGATGGCTGTTCCTGGATGCACGTTTTTGGGGCGGGGGAGGGAGGTAGCTTGCGGGGCTTTGAAGTTCTCGCATCCATCTTTCTCAAGCGCATGGTCCTGCGCCGCCGTAAAGGCACAGTCATGCTCCTGCCCATCAGCTGCTGAAATTGGACTCTCTCAAGTCTCTATCACCAGCTTTTCTCCGAAAATAAGGCAGAGGGTGCTGTCTCCTTCACTGCCTGGAAGCAACGCTTGCTTGGGCAAACGCTAAACCATTGCCACACCCCAGATAAAGCCAAACCCTAGTCCCAGAGGCTAAAACCAACAGAGTTATAACAGCAGCATCACAAATTACCTCTACGAGCAAAATCGAGCTCCCTCTGCCTTCCCAAAAACTGGGCGAGAGGATGCTAATTTGGTCCTCGGCGTCCCTGCGAGGATGCTCGCACCTTCCCGCAGAGCAATCCCCCTTCCGTGGTCCCCGCCATGCTCTTGCCCCCTGAAAGCCAGGTCAGGCGGGGGCTGCCCGTCTGCTGTGCGCACTGGGGATGGGGAGGGGGGGAAAGATGAAGCGAAGACAGATTTAGAAAAGAAAATTAGGAAAGGTAAGTTGGCAATTTATGGCTAAAATGGAAGATTTCCTGTTTAATGAGAAAAAGAGATGAATATGAATTGAGAGCTATGTGCAAAGATTTGTTTAGCGTGTTATTAGTGAAGACAGCAGCAAGAAAAGATCCTTTGTCCAAACACTGGCAGGAAAGGTGACATTTGCAGTTGCTGAAAGCCTCACAGTTTTTCAGAGCAAAACCGCAAAGTATAATGAGTTTAATAAAGATACTTAAAAAGCGGGGGATGGCAAAATAAAGACCTTACAGTTTCATACCTATATATGAACAACAGAAGGCTCCAGGCACCTGAATAGCAGGGACAAGGAGTCTAGCCCAGGCTTTGGTTTTATTATCTTTTCTCTTCTAGAGAACAGCAGACACACAGATGGCAAAATACCGAAGTTGGGGAGGGGGGGGAGAAGGGATGGGGGAGGATTTCTCAGCCCAGCACTGGGAATGCTCCACTCTTGGCGGGTGACTTCATCCTGGGTTTCTGCACCTCCATGGTGGCATGTGCCAGGGCAAGGATGTGATTTGGGGATGCAGGGCTGGGCGTGGAAGGATGCAACGTGGAGGGCACCTCCGCTCCGTGCATCAGTCCCCCCAAAACACTTTTTTTGTTTGTTTTTTTTAATGCTTATTTCCGCTCCCCGGCAGAATAACGAGGGCGGTGTGATCGCCCAGCTCCCCAGCACCGTCACTACCTTCAACCAGACGGGGCTGAAGCCAGGGGAAGAGTACACCGTCACCGTGGTGGCCCTGAAGGAGCAAGCCAGGAGCCCTCCCACTTCCGACAGCGTCTCAACCCGTGAGTGAGCCCGACCCCGGGCAGCACGGCAGTGCCCCGGGCTTGGTCCCCAAAATAAGGTCCCATCAGCGAGAGCAGCTTGGCGCTGCATGGGCAGGGATGAAACTAGCACCACCCAACTGCCCAAGCTACAGGTGCATCGCAGCAACAGCTTCTTCGTGAGGTATTTTGCCCCTCTCCCTCCCGAATTGCTGCAAGCACAGAAATGGCGGTGAGGTTAATGGGGCTG
Source organism: Sagittarius serpentarius (assembly GCA_034782735.1). Classification (NCBI taxonomy): domain Eukaryota; kingdom Metazoa; phylum Chordata; class Aves; order Accipitriformes; family Sagittariidae; genus Sagittarius; species Sagittarius serpentarius. The sequence continues at coordinate 31,897,385 of JAVKLA010000090.1, read as the reverse complement.
GGAGCGAAGGCTCAGGTCCACTTATATAGCTGGATACGTTCCTCTCCTCCACTAATCTCACATTTCAGAGGCTGGACGCCCCCAAGAAATATCTCTATACATGTATTGCCTGCTCACATAGAACAGATTAAAACTCCCACCTGCTTTTGTGCCACTAAATGCCCCCTGCTCCCACAAATTCAGGCAAATCAGGCAGCAGGGCAGGGAGCCAGGAGCAACAGCACGTCCCTTCCTAGCCAATTTATTTGGCCGGTCACTGGTCCACCCCGTAGGCTAGAGGAAATTCAACTGGGTCTTCTCCTCGCTGAAGGAGACGTGCGAATGGGCAGAGCTCACTGGGGAGAAGAGGCTCCCACGCCAGATCTGCTGCAGTCTGCCTTGGCAGCCAGGCAGCCATCTACCTCCATCCAAGCTGTTGCAAACGGAAACAGCATTTAAATAGCTGCCGGAGGGTTATAACGGGGTGATGCTCTCCCCAGGCTGCTAATTTGAGGCAACGGTGAGAGCAAAGGGAGGGTCCCTCCACCAGCAGCAGCTTGCTGCAGGTTTGAGCTTCCTCGGCACACTCCTCTCCTCCCGCTTTGCCTCCGTGCTTAGCTCGAGGTAGCTTAACAGAGACATCTCCTGGTCAAGCCCAAATCTTCCTTTCCCTAGGAAGTCAGCAAAAAATAAAAAGAGAGGCCGGGTACTTCAGACTCGGTGGCTGACCTTTGCAGGGGAGCGCAGACGGAGGGGTGGGCTGCCAGCTCGCTGCTCCGTGAAGGCGTCCCCATGCCGGTGTGTCTGCCTTCCTCTGCGGCACCCCTGTAGCTTTGCCCCCATCATCCTCGTTCTGCCTCAACACCTTGTGCCGGGATCGAGCAGCAAAGGCATGGTTTCATGCTGCACAGCTAAGCAGAACTTGATGCTCCCCATCATCGCCTGGATGACTGGACAGCATGAGGTGGTTGGAGATTCAGGGTCTGGCTAAGCATGACCTGGTCCTGGCCAAGCTGGGCACCTAGCTCCTACCTGAACACCATGCCTCCCAGCTGTCCTCCCTTCCCTGTTGCTGTTTCGCCCCCCAGACCTCACCCTGCTGCTTCCAATTCCCCCACGTGTCTTTTTCTAACCCTCCCTGGTCCTTCCTTCCCCTGCCCACACACATCTCCCCCAGAACTTCCCACCCTGGGGCGCAGCATTCAGCACATCCTTATCACACAGTGTCATCTTCTAATGTATACTGTATATTAGATGTACTTGCATGCAGTATAGCCTGAGCTACAGAACGAGCATGGTTTTTTTTTCACCCAGCTTGTGATCACGTAAGTGATAAAACGGGCTGCCCAGCAGGCTCCGTGCATCAGCACTGCCACGGCACAGGAGCGACGGCCAGGCTTGGCCCGTCCGTCCACCCCTGCAGCAGTTGTTAGGTCCTGCTGGACCCCAAGCATCCATCGTCCGGGCTTGAGCCCATCATCTCCAGAGGTCGAGTGCTGGCGGATGCGGAGTAGGGAAGGGCCCGGTTCTCTGCAAAAGAAAGCAGACATGTCCAAAATGGTCTCCCAGTAGATCCCCAGTATGAATTTAGCTAAACCCCCTTTTTCTGAGAGGGTTTGGTGGATACCCACCGTAGCCCCACACCCAGCTTAGTTATGAAGACTTGCCAGAACAGTTGCATCTTCTCCCCTCTCCCCACTGATAAGACATCAACAGCTTTATGAGCTGATCTCTCAGCTTAACGACAAACCAGGAGCTGGCACTGAAGCAGGAACATTTCTAGAGACGTTCCTCAGTTCTCAATACTTGGATCAGTCCTTGGCCCCACGTTATTTAACACATTGTCAACGCCTTTCAAAAGACATAATATTGTTGCTGGTAAATTTTGCCAGTGACGGAAAGGCTCAGAAAAGAGTAAATTGAGTGGAAGGAGATCATCGATAAAAGCAGTTTGAATGGCTCAAAAAGCTGGGCACAAAGGAATACTACGTGTTTTTCAATGTGTTGTGAAGTACGAGCAGTTATCTAGGAGCAAAGAAAGCAGACTGCAGTTAGACGTAGGAGCTTTTATCCTGGGAGATGCCACCTGAAAAAGCCAGGGAGGCACTGTTGCCGATAACCAGCTCGAGAGAAGGCCATGAGTCGCATTATAATGGGCATCGATGGGAGAGCTGCTGGGTCCTGCTCTAGTGCCCACAGCTGAGGAGAGACATCGGTGAAGTGGACAGGGTCCAGGAAAGAGCCAGGACATTGGGACAAAGGACTAGGAACCCACCAGGACCAAACGCCCTGAGTACCGTGCGGCAGGGTGTCACGTCTCTTGCTCAGGCCACCTCTCTGCCTTGCCCCCAACTGCTAATTCTGGCCACTCTGAGGGTCGGGTGGAAGCATCCCTGAAGCCTGGTGTCCCCAAAGTTGCCACCTTTCCCCATCCAACTCTCCCAAAATAACAGATGCCCGTTTCCCCCCCCCTCCCCCTCCGCAGTCATCGACGGCCCGACGCAGATCCTGGTGCGAGACGTCTCCGACACGGTAGCCTTCGTGGAGTGGACGCCGCCGCGTGCCAAGGTGGACGCCATCCTGCTGAAGTACGGGCTGGCGGACGGGGAGGGCGGGAGGACCACCTTCCGCCTGCAGCCCCCCCTCAGCCAGTACTCCCTGCAGGCCCTGCGCCCTGGCGCCCGCTACCATCTCGCCGTCAGCGCCCTTCGGGGTGCCAACGAGAGCCGGCCAGCCCTCGCCCAGTTCACCACAGGTAGCTAGCTGGCTTTGCTGGGAGAACCGGCATGAATTTTTAAGCCTCCAGCAAGCATGGGCAGATGGCTTGCTGCAATCTGCAGAAGGGCTGTCCTGCAACGAGCATGGGGTTCTGCATATCCGGAGCCAAATCCAGGTGTTTGGGGGGGTTTTTTGCACCTGGAATTTAGTGGTACTTGGTTTTTCCCTGGCACGAGTGAGCTGGGGTTGTACTGGGAGGAAGCAGCGCAATGAAAACACGGTGGTTAAGGTGCAGGTCTGAATGGAGATGCCTGAATGCAGGTGCCTCGCATCCTGTCACAGTCCTGAGGCAGAGCAAATGGTTCAGCTCGCCATAAAACACACACCCTAAAACCACCCTCTGACCCCCCTCCACTCACGCCTGTGTTTCTGTTTAGTCCCTAAGCCTCCAGTACAAAGGGTCTTCTTCATGCCCCGTGCCCCTCGGGGACGCTCGCGTGGTCCCCAGGGCAGCCCAGGTGATCCCAGATGCCAGCAACCAGGCAGGCGACTCAAAAACCCGCATTTAGGTGACAACCCCTGAGCAAACCCCACCTTGGCCATGTCCTGCTGCAGCACCGAGGCTGAACCTGCTGCTGCCTGGGACACACATCCCCACCAGCTTCAGCGCCCGTTCAGACCCACAGCTTAAGCTTGAGCCCATGGCTAAAGCTTTAAAACCCAGCAGTTTACGCCCTTAATGGCACCCGTAGGTCAAGGTGCCATTCTCAAAAGCACCAAAGCAGCAAGCACAGGTCTGAATTCAAGGCGATGCTTGTCCCCATTCAGTGTCGAGAGCCAAGGCAGATGCCTTGCCTGGCGAATCAGCAGTCAAGCGGCTGAAAGCAGCCCAGTCAGAGACACGGTTATCTTATTTTATATCTTCTCTGAGTACCCTAACTGGTCGGTAAAACTTTAATTAATGTTAAGCCTGCAGATAGCTAACAGGTTTAATTTACCATGCCATAAAGGAGGAGGAAGAGCGCGTATTTCAGTGCTGGTTTATGGTATATAAATTACTTGTCATGTACATTATTGCTGGATACCAAGCTCCTACTATAATAACTGCGGTGTGTGAATTGTGTGTGTATATATCTCTATAGATAAATTTTTCGGACGAGATGTTCACCCCGACTGATTTGCTGCGTTGGCCTTCCTCGCTTTATTTCTAAAAGGCAACATAAAAAAATCCCTCCCCTAAACTCAGATCCATCGAGGAGCAGTAATTACCCCCCATCTGCTGGCACTCAGCCCCTGCCCAGCACCAACCCGTCGCTCACTGGAGAGGTTTATTGTGCAAACCAGACCAGATTCAGTGCGCAGCCTCAGCAGCACTAATAAACAAACCCTTTGGGCAACGTCTGAGCGTGAACGAGCCTGTAAAGGTGCACAACGTTCTTCTAAGAGCAGTTCAGGCCAATGTGTGACTGCTACAGCGCCCTTTTTCTCTTACGCACGCTGCCTCAGTTTCCCTTACTCTGATACAAGGGGAAAAAGCTTTCCTTTTTTAAGTAACATGCAATGAGCTCCCGAAGCAACTTACTGAGGGATGCTGCGAATGCCCCAGCACTTGGGTTGGTCTCGTGGGTGGCACCTCCCGGTGTGTGCTGAGCAGGAGGTGAGAGCTGATGCCCCAGCCCTTTCTGCAGGGACATGCCCCGGGGAGGAGGGACCGCACACGGGACTCCACGGACATCACACCCGGGTACCCCTCCACTGCCGTTTAGCCATGCCAAGGCTACAGGGTGCATTCCCGGTGCCCGGCGGTGAGACGGTGCCTCTCTCCCTTGTGTTGCGCAGAGATCGATGCCCCCAAGAACCTGCGGGTGGGCTCGCGGACGCCCGCCAGCCTCGAGCTCGCCTGGGACAACAGCGAGGCTGAGGCACACAGCTACAGGGTGGTCTACAGCACCCTGGCCGGGGAGCACTACCACGAAGTCCTGGTGCCACGCGACACCGGTCCCACCACCCGGGCCACCCTCGCAGGTATGTGTGCACCCACATGCTCTTCCTCCTCCTCCTCTCAAGCAGGTAGGGCAACGGAGAGCCCAAATCAGCACCCCCGCTCGGTTGCCCTTACACTGACACGTATTTAAGGCTGTTTTGGAATTTACTAGTTACCAGAGAGAAGGTTTCCGTTGGGATGAAGCTCATTTTCCCCTCTGTGGGTCTGGATTTGGGCGCTGCTTATCCACGATGTGCCTCCAAGCGACGCACCGCCAGCGAGGGTCTGTCCAGGTGCCAAACAGAGCTGGCAAGGAGCAAAGTGAGAAATGGGGAGAGGACGCCTGTTTAGGCCGATCTAGAGGAAAATACTATTTCACTCTTCTTTTTTTTCCTTGCTGGGAAAGAGCCGCAGGCATCGATGCCCTGTAGGCAGTGATGGGGAACCAGGCTGCCCGACTTCGTTGCCTTTTTCCAAATTGGGCACAAAGCAGACCCAAATCCAGGGATGCTGTTTTTGAGCAAGTCCTTCAAGCGGTACATCATTCAGGCCAGCACAGGGGGTGCCACTGGGGACTGGAAACACCACCCACCTCCCGCTGCCAGGAAAGTCCCAAACACCTTTTGCAGCGACACAGCAAAGTACTGTGGGAGAACTGGTTTCCTTTTTTTTCCAACTACAACTCCTTGCCTGCCAGCTTTGCAGCTCCGGGGGCATTTTTTTTTTTTTTTTTTGAGCAAAGAAAAGACTGATTTACACACTTACAAAAAAGATCGCTCATTCGGCTTGAAGCTCTTCAGTATGGCAGGACACCAGGTTCTTCCACGTTGACTCCCTTTCCCCTCCTGGGACCTCCCCAGCCCGAAGAGGGCTCAGGCATCTCTGCCATATGGAACTATAGGAGTAAGTTCAGTGGGAAAGTCGAACGCGAAGGTACAGGGACAGTGGCACCGAGTCACGAGAAAGGCTGGAGGGCAGGAAAGCAATTAGAGCAGTTAGCCTGAAAAATGCGGTATGCGGAAAAAAGAAAAATGTTAGGGATAGTCTCTGCTGCATTCGTGATGAGGACGTGCATGGAGAAGCTGGATGAAATCGGAGACCCAGGGCTGGTCACCTGCTAGCTTTCCTCTAGGATATTGACTGCCTTTTGAGGTGGGGATGAACATCAAAAATGGGCCAGATCTCCCTCCCTGGGGCAGAGGTGCAATACTGCCCCAGTGACCCAAACTGCAATGACACCCATTGCAGAGCCCAAGCTCGCCTCGGAGGACATGGCAGCCTGAAGGCTCTTGTTTTTCTCCATAAAAATAAAAAAAGCTGCCAAGTCTCTGCCAGACTCAGGCAGGGCTACAAGAAACCCCTCCGGAGCAAGCTCCAGAGATGCAGAGGCTCAAGTCGATAGCGGTGAGCGATTTTTATATAGTGCCTCCATCATCACCTAAGTGCATTGCTTCTAGTTCCCAGGGTACTATGTAATAGACAAACAAATTTTTTACAAAAATCTAATCATAGCAGAAAATAACCCCCAAAACATTCTGCTGGCAAAAAAACCAGCCGGGATAGTCATAGTGTGAATGGCACGTGAGCCTCTCCCGTAGTTCCGTCACACGCGTGGTAGTCCTGTCTTCCAAAGCCTTGTTTCACGTGGTGCAAAGCCCTTTGGGGTGGGTTTCCAGCCACCTGGGACCTGGTGGAATCCACAGCGTTAAAGCGACCACTGATTCCTTCAGCTGCCTTTATCTGCCTGCAGGAAAAGCAGTGAGGAATGACGCTGAGCAGCGCTTATCAAAGATTTAAGCTTAAAAATACAGGAAGCCTTGCCCTGCCCCATATGTCTTCCTCCAAAATCAGCATTTGCACAGAAATCTCCGTAATTTTGCTCTACCCAGAAGAGCTGGGAGAAAAAAAAGGCGTCGTTTTATACGCTCCTGCTCATTTCTTCCTTCTCCTCCCCCTTTCTCCCAGGCTCTTCTCCTCCTTTCCAGGAAAATTCTGACACTTCTTGGGCAGGGGTGAAGGGGTTCCATCTCCGCCCCACACCGAGACTGTGCCGTAGCAAGAGGAGAGGAGCAAGGGATGGGAGTTTCCCTCCCTCCTGGCTTCTCAGGGAAGGTTTTGGTGGCTTCAGGGGATGCTGTCCCTGGGCAAGGCAGGGTGAGGCCAGGCTGGAGGGTTTATGGCTTTCTCTAACCCCGTGGGAAAGATCATGAAGTGCAGGGATGAGGGGAATAAAGCTGCCGGCACCAAGCAGAAGTGACAGGCAGAGGCAGGAGATGTCCCACGGCGATAAAACAGCGATCAGCAAGAGGTGCTCATGAAAGGAGCCGGGTGAGCTCAGTTCCCGTGTCCCTTGAGAGAGGCACCACAGGATAGATCCGCCTCAAGGAGCGGTGGTTGATTCGGCTCCCAGAAAGACTGCACCTTTCCTGATTAACGTGCATTTCATTTACTCTGCATAATTTATTTCTCTTTGAGACAGCAGCCCTGTGACAATACTTGATGTTGAATCACTTTGGAAACAAATATAGCTACGTTATCATTCCCATCGCAGCTCACAAACACACAATTTCTGTCTCGATGCCAGAAATTACAGCAGACCTCAGCAACAACTTTTTAAAATTGCTTATTTCTGAGCTAGAACAATCCAAATGCCCTGTCCAAAGGCATCCATGGGGCTTTTTAAAAAGGCTCAGCTCTTCTGCAACACGCGGAGGAACGGCTGACCTGTGGGAGGGCTGCTCACCCCAGGGGTGCTCAGGACGGTCCCCCCTGTCCCCGGCTGTGGGAGGTGGGGGGTCGCACGCTGAGGCCACCCAGCCGGGCTCTCACGCCCCTTCATGTCTTTTGCACCCCCTGGCAGATCTAGTGCCGGGGACAGAGTACGGCATCGGGATTTCAGCCGTGATGGACAGCCAGCAGAGTGTGCCGGCAACCATGAACGCCAGAACTGGTAAGTTTGGCCCCATTGCGGGCTCCAAGCAGAGCTGGCTCCTATTGCTCAGACGTCCCCATGGGACAGTCCATGCAAGGGGACAAAGGTCTGCACCAACCCTCTCCCACAGAGCTTGACAGCCCCCGGGACCTCCTGGTGATGGCCTCCACAGAGACATCCATCTCACTGGCCTGGACCAAAGCCACAGGTCCCATCGACCACTACCGCGTCACCTTCACCCCTGCCTCGGGGATGGCCTCCGAAGTGACGGTGCCCCGGGACGAGTCACAGCTCACTCTCTCGGAGCTGGAGCCCGGGACGGAGTACACCATCTCCATCATCGCCGAGAGGGGACGCCAGCAGAGCCTGGAGGCCACCGTGGATGCCTTCACAGGTAGAGAAAGACAAGTTCGGATGGGGCCAAGGGCACAGGCCACTACCCAATGTTGGCACCTCTGCCAGCCTACTGTGTCCCCAGCGCCAAAACTCCTGAGGTGGCGATGGGGATGAGAGCTGGGGGCAATGCATTCATGTGGGAGCAGGTCCATTGACTTCAGAAGGAGGATAGCCCGACCAGTGTGGGGGCACTGTCCCCTTTGCCAGCAGCACTGAGCACACTTGCTTGGCTGGAGGATCCCATAAGGACAAGGCAGGGTTGGGGGAACGGACAGCCCATGCTGTCCTCTGTGGTCAGGGTGGCCTGTGTGTCCATAAGAAGGAGAAATGAAGCCTTGAGGGACCTCACAAGGACCTCTGGGTGAAAAGCTTGCAGTCAAGAAGCCCAGACAACACATACCATCTGTAGTGGGACAGCCCCATCACTCACCGTATGGATCTGGGATGGAGAGTGTTTGCAGGCAGACCTGAGAAAAGCACCATTTTTCCCCTCCTCGTTCTGCCTCTTGATCCCAGCGCAGTTTCAGATCAATGGAGAGCCCAGAGCTCCAGCTTTGCCACTTCTCTTGGGTATTTCCCGTACAAGCGCTAGGAACAACACGCAGGCCGGGGTCTGCAGATGGTTGGGATTGCATCTCCTCTCTCCGTTTTGCAGGGGTCCGGCCCATCACGCAGCTCCACTTCTCCCAGCTGACCTCCTCCAGTGTGAATGTCACATGGAGTGACCCATCCCCACCAGCAGACCGCCTCATCCTCACCTACAGCCCCCGGGACGAGGAGGAGGCACGGCAGGTCACACTCGATGGCACCCGCAGGCACGCCAGCCTGACGGGCTTGCAGCCATCCACCAAATACCTGGTGTCGCTGGTGGCCATGCACGGCACCATCAGCTCCGAGCCTGTCGTGGGCTCCATCACGACAGGTACCACGGCCCCCCCCGCCCCACCAGGCACGGGACCCCTCCGGGAGGGCAGGCAGGGGGACAGGGAGTGGACCTGCCTCCCACAGCTTTGCCTTCTTCTCCATCTCACCAGGGATTGATGCGCCGAAAGACCTCAGGGTGGGCAACGTCACCCAGGAGTCCATGACGGTCTACTGGAGCCCTCCCATCGCTTCCTTCGACCACTATAGAATGTCCTATCGTGACGCTGAAGGTAATGGGTCAGACCACTCTTGCTCATGCCCTGAGCTCGCCAGCTGCCAAGCCTCCCCCATCCGCTGGCATGAGCAAGCCACCAGGTCATCCTCACCCCGGGCAGCATCCCAGTGCCCTGGACAAAGCCAACGATAGCTGGGATGGGCCAAGAGGCTGTGGGGATGGAGGACAGGATGTCTGGGATGAGGATGGGAAGGGGCCACTGCAGTCAGGAGCCAGCTTGGCCCAGACAGTGACGCCCGGCAGTGTGCCCTCCCTGGGGATGGCTAATTCAGGGCCCAATCCTGCTTACCCCTGCTCATCTCCCTTGGCCCCAGTTTTGCCTATGATGCTAAAAGGGTCAAGCCAGCAGAGCGATGGGCACGCAGGTGTGCACCTGCAGGCACAAACGCCAGTTACCCCTAGTATCAGCCACGGAGAGGGGCTTGTGGTATTGCCCTCCCCTCCCGAGCACCTCTTGTACCCCAGGGATGGGGCCAGTCGTGATGCCAAAGCTCTTGGCTCCGTCCCCACAGGGAGGACAGACAGCACCGCTATCACCAGCGATGCCACCGAGTACGCCCTCCGCCACCTGCAGCCCGCCACCAAGTACGAGATCGGGGTGAAGAGCGTGCGGGGCCGGGAGGAGAGCGAGGTGGCCTCCATCACCGTGCACACAGGTGGGACGTTGTTCCTGGTGGGCAGGCAGCAATCAAACAGAGCCAGGTCCAGCCCCAGGTTAGGCTGGCCTGCTTGCACAAGCAATCAGGCAGCTGACAGCAAGCTGGACCTCACACCAGCCTGATGCAAGCTCGAGATGATAAGCGAGGCTCACAAGGGCCCAATGCGGATTTTTGAAGTATGTCTAAGCAAAGCTTTTCCTGAATACACATGGGCAGTCATGGGTGGGAGTGATAGATCTGCATATCAGGCACGGGGAAGCCAGAGATACGATGTTGGGCAACCATGACAACCTTTCCTAAAGGGAGTACAGACTTCCAGAAATAATCCCTGGGGAAGCCCTGACACAAACAGCATCTGCTGCAAGAATTAAACCCTCTGCTGTCCCCAGACTCCTCAAAACCTAAAAAAAAGCCCTACATCCCAGACTGTGCATCAGGAAAACGGTGGAAGAGCAGCCCAGGTGGCGGAGTAGCACAAGCTATGACATCTCTGCTCTCCAGCTAGGGCAGCAGGCACACATGCCCGGGCAGCAAGGCAGGACCACAAGCAGTGGGCCACAAGAAGCCCTTCCAGTTCATAGTCCAGTCTCTTAATGCCTCTGACTCGCTGAATCCATCCCCCATGCAGCCATGGATGCCCCCTTGGGGGTCACGGCCACCAATGTCACCCCCACCGAGGCACTGCTGCAGTGGAACCCACCGCTGTCGGAGGTGGAGAGCTACGTCCTCATCCTCACCCGCCACGCAGGTATGCTGGGGCTCCATTTCAGCTCACTTCCACCTCTCCCCCATCCCAAAGCCCAGGGCTCGGCGGGTCCCTCCACGGAGGAAGCAGGGAAGGAGCCCTTGCTTCTGGAGGGCAGCAGCTGGCGTGTGGCAGGGCTGAACCCCATCCCCAGATGCCAGCTCCTCCCATGCAGGTCCCATGGCATGTGCTTGCCACTGCCCCCCACCAAGCCTCAGAGCATGGCAGTCCCCCAAAGGGGACTGGGATCCTCCCACTTTGCTAACTGGCCCACCAGCAGCAGCCGGCGGGCAAGCAAGCACCCGTCCCACAGAAACTTGGTGTGTGGCAAACTCAATGAAACCCACTACTGAAGGGAAAGAAAGTATCAAGCAAATGTAGGGACTGTGGGAAAAATAAGACCATCCTTCAGACGGAACACCACCACTGCAGCTCAGCTGCTGCACAGTAGCTCACGGTGTTTCAGCAATATAAGTGCTTTTGCTCATGAGGTCGTACCCATAGACACATTTTGGAGAACCACCTCGAACATCTACCCTAACTCATCTCTTTTGGCCTACAGTTGCAGGAGAAACAATTCTCGTGGATGGAGTCAACCAGGAGTACCAGCTGACCAACCTCCTGCCCAGTACCACCTACACAGTCTCTATGTATGCCACCAACGGACCTCTCACCAGCCAGACCATCAGCACCAACTTCACAACTCGTACGTACAATCACCTCCCCCACGGCCTCTTACACACCCTTAGGAAAAGCAGCCCGCAAGGCTGGGCCAAAGCTCTCGTCACATACACGTGGGTGTAGAAGTAGCCATGTGCCGAAAGGACACCCAGATACCGGTGTTGGGCGTAACACGAGAACAGAATTTTAATCACAACAAGCATCAACCATCATTTTCGCTCTTCCAACTTCCCTCCACCTTTTTCTTTGATTTCCCCTGGATGCGGTTTCCTGAGAAGAATCTTGACCAGGTCTTTTTCTTGCCCAAGGCCATAGTCCAGAAGAGCACTACAACCCATTTCGCTTACGAGAAGCTTGACAGGCCCCATAGCACAGGCATTTCAGAGCCATTACCCTTCAGAGAGCATGCAGGTAGAGGAGGACTTTCAGAGGGTTTGCAGAGCTCTGTTCAGGGCTGGGGATGGGTGATGAGGTCTGGAAACTGAGGGTGAGGATGGACTTTGGGCTGGAGCTCAGGGCTGCAAGGCTGAATCCCAGTGCACTGAGCTGGGAAGCGGGGCTGGGGTGGTTGTGCGTGAGAACTTGCACTTCCCCGGCTCCCCATCCACCCTTGCAGTTTTGGATCCTCCGACAAATCTGACCGCCAGCGAAGTCACTCGACGGAGCGCTCTGCTCTCCTGGGTGCCTCCCGTGGGAGAGATCGAGAACTATGTCATGACCTACAGATCCACCGAAGGCAGCCGGAAGGTGAGTGAGTCCTCAAAAAGAAAGAGGCTCAGTAAGTCAGGAAATAACAGGACCATGGAGAAACAAGCAGGAGAAACCCAACAAAGCAAAAGAACGATGCTCACTAGGTCAGGGAGAGACAAGAAGGGCAGATGCTGCTTTCTGCATAAGCAATACTTTAGACAAACAATTGGAAAGTTTGGAGGAACAGGGGGAATTCACAACTTGTAAAACACAAGCAAGCTGAGGCAGGAGAAAATTATCCCGCAAGCAGAGGTGCTAAAAACGCCATTTGCCCTTCTTGCAAAAAGGAAGATAGGTACAGACAGCTAATTAATCCCACAATACAATATATTTGATTATTTAATGAGCGTGTCCACATCTCCCTGTCTGGAAGAGCTGCTACAGACGCTATCAGAAACACGTCACCGCAAATAGTCTCGTTTTCTTTGCCCATGTGACTGGCTCACAGCAGCCAGAGGATAATAGCTTTGCAGAGAGGGTTCAATATAATGCTATGTGGCATTGGCTGACGACTAGAAAAATTAACATGACAGGAACTGACGGAGTCAAAACTGGCTGATAAGCAGGTCTGGCCAGCTCTACTCCTTGCGATGCTTGGGCAATCCGTCATGCCCCATATTGAGGGCACGCAGATCCCAACAATCAGTAAACAGAGCACACGGACTGCAAACATTTAAACCCCCTGCGCCCAAACCAGCTAGCTTTCTCCCACCCAAACCACCCCAAAAGGTTGAATATATCCATTGACCTCACATTGACTTAGTCCAGGGGTGTAAGCAGCCATGCAACGCTCCTTGGCCAGGCACCAAGGGCTGCGGTAGTTTGTCGCTTCCCTTCCCTCCTCGCTTGCTCTTTAGGCTCCCCATCGCTTTTCTCATCTGTTGTTCTTGGTGTCTATCTCCTTCTGGGACCCATGTACAGGAGCTGATTGTGGATGCTGAGGACACGTGGATCCGCCTGGAGGGGCTTTCTGAGACCACAGAGTACACCGTGCGCCTGCAAGCTGCCCAAAACGCCATGCGGAGCGGCTTCGTCTCCACCACCTTCACCACAGGTGAGGACTCGCACCACATCTGGTGGACATGGACTGCTTTTATGGGCATTCCCTCCTCAGGCAGCATTTCACCGTGATCCACAGAACGCTACATTCATTGCCATGACCCACAGCGCTGCTTTGCTACAAAAAGTTAATGGCTGAAGGATCTATAATACAAGCACAAGACCCAGCTCAGGGCAAGGGGGTTTGAGCTTCAGACCAGGAACCATCTACCAGGCCCTTTGCCTTGCCCTTGCCCCTCCTCAAGTGCATAAATAGAAGAAAAAAAAAAAAAAACACGAAAGTCAACAACAGGTATGCACTTGGAGTGAGTGGGGAGAGACCCAGCTGGTCTCTCCATGCTGTAGGCATGGTCCGATCTCTTACAAATATCATAGAATCATAGAATAGTTTGGGTTGGAAAGGACCTTTAAAGGCCACCTAGTCCAACTCCCCTGCAATGAGCAGCAACGTCTTCAACTCGATCAGGTTGCTCAGAACCCCATCCAACCTGACCCCAACCGGGGATGGGGTATCCCCGGAAATATCAAGCAAGTGCATCTCCACCACCATCAGTGGAGTCACACAGACAGCAAAGCCAGCACGCCCGCAGGACTGTGGTCCCACTGATTTTATCGAATTGCATTTCTCCTCCCCCCTCTAATTCTAGAGAAGTCACGATCCGCTAAGGCGACAGGAATGGTTACCTTTCCAAATCAAAGGTGGGCATCCACAGCCACTGCAACCCTCACAGACAGCGTGATTACGCTTGCAAGAATGAAGCTTGCGTGAAAACATCGCCATTGTCCCCTCCCTTTGCAACCGTTCACATTAGAAACCGTGCAAAGCATATCGTCCCCCACCCTCTTCGAACAGCCTTGCTAGGCATGGGCACTTTACAAACAGTGCATTTTGTTCAGGGCTGAGTCTAATTACATTTCTCCTGGGCTTCAAAAGCACTAAGAAGCCTGGAGATGATGTCCACCAAAATTCCTCCCATCTGCGCTGCCAGTTCAATTAGGAGAGTTTTCTTTGAATCTGCTGTGGATACATTTCCTAATCCCACTTACATACAAAGGCCCCATCACCTGCTTTTAAGAGATAATAGAAACTATTTACGTGAACAAAAAAAGAAAAGACTTCTCTAATGCATCTATGGATCAGGCTTTCCTGTTATTGTTGCCTCTTACATGGACACAAAGCCAGTGCAATTCAGGCAGGCGATGGAAAAATGCGCGTAATCTTCGAGGCTGCTCAGGAGTCAGGGATGAAACTGCACGGTGCTGTCTTCTCACCTGGGATAAAGCAGCAGAAACCCACTCACGTCCAGCAAGGAGAGCATCGTTTCCATTAAACACAAATGTCGGACCTCGGCGGTATTAGAGACACCTTTGCGGGCTGATGCAGCATCCGAACACAGGTTTAACTTGCTTTTAAGATGAAGATAGGCATCAGCAAGACACCAGTTTCTCCCTGCTTACCCCATATATCGATGAGACAGAAGCACCCAAGAACGACCACTGAGGCAATGCAACCCATGGTCAGCATCCCTCAGCGAAGAATCGGGGTCTGGGATTCAATTTACTCTGGCAGCACATCAGGGCACTTTGCAGAGAACAAGGACTTGTCTTTAAGGAGACAAAAAAAAGAAAAGAAAGAAAAAAAAACAGGTTTCATTTAAATTGTTTTGCTTCCTTCTGCTCACAGTACACATCCCGGGGTTCTTCCATTCCCTCTGACATAGTAATAGCTCAGCCTCTTTGTTTCATGTTTGCATAAGGTTCTTGGGGAATTGTATACAGATGGGACAAAAGGAAGAAACAGATACAGTATTTATAATTTATAGTGGTTTGAAATGTCTTTCAAGGTCTCCTTGGCTCTTAAAGATATGAATATAAATTAAGAAACAAGTAATCTCCGCAGAGCTCAGGGGAGCCTGAAGTGTCTTTGAAGCAGTTTTCATTGTTGGATACTACAAAATGCGAACACTGTCTCACCAGGCCTTCTGCTACAGACCACAGAGATGGGAAAAAATAGGGGATCTTCAACATTTGGACAAAGCGACGACCTCCGAGGCTTCAGGTCGCAAGGGTGGGGGTAATACACCCAAGTGGGAAATAACAGACAAGGTTCTATACCTTGGTCCTATGGGGTATCACACCGTTGTGACAGGTGCACACAGCACGTCCTTCACACCTTCTCAACACATAACCGAGATACCCTCGAAAGCCACATCCATGTTGCCAGCTCTGCACTCATTTACTCCATCATCCACACGCACCAACAGCAAAGAAAAAGGTGTATTTCCCCCTTTTGCATTAAATGAGAAGGAACTGAAGCCAGAGTTGACATCCCTATACTGCTGGGGTCTTGTAGTTAAGATTCCCTTAAAGTCTGACCCCCAAACGAGACGTTTCTTCATTAGGGGACACCTGGAGCACAGCCGCACAGCCCACGCTGCCCATCTCTAGCATCTCGCACGGCCTAATTCCCACCCAGTTTGCAAGTGACAATCAGCCTGGCAGAAGTCCACCATCATTTCCAAGGGCATGGATCAGGAGAATCCTCCTGGAATCAGTAAAGTCATAAAACTCGTTTGGAGCTGGCAATCCTGAGAGGAGAACGGGTTTTGGTATTTTCACAGCTGTCTAAATACGCTGGTGACAGCTTAAACCCCATGGTTTCAGACACGGTGCGGCAAGATGGTCCAAGAAGTGACATCCCTCATCATTCACAGTGATGTTACCACGCACCTTTCCAGTAGGATGTATGGGACATTCATGAATATATGCACACATTTTTTTCCATTAAATCCTCTGATGTTTTTGGCAGATATAAAGTCCCACCACCTTGCAGAATAACTCGGGATGCAGAAGCCAAGTTAGACCTTTCCTGGATCGTAACCAGTGGGGCCCAAGGCATGTGGAAAGGGTGTCGCTCTGCTTAAATTTTGCATATTTTTTTTTTTTTAATTTTGCAGGCGGCCGTGTCTTTGCTAACCCTCAGGACTGTGCCCAGCACCTGGTGAACGGAGACACGCTGAGCGGCGTCTACACCATCTCCATCAATGGGGACCTCAGCCAGCGGGTGCAGGTCTACTGCGACATGACAACTGATGGAGGTGGCTGGATTGTGAGTAGCCGTGCGGTTGTCCTACGCGTTGTCCCCATGGCAAACTAACCCAGCCTCATCCTACCAGCAAAGCCAAGAACCACACTGCGCGAGAACAACAGCAGGCTTAATATCGCACGCTTCATTTCCCACGCCATAGGGAATGGCCCACGCTGCGGTAATAATAGTTACACTTGCAGAAATGCCCTTTGATTTATTTGACATGTTTGCAGTGCTTCTGGAGAGCAAAATCTGAGAGTGAAGCTGATTTATTGTTCTAGAAATGAAATTAATGGCCGATAGCTTTCATGGGGAATGATTCACACTGCCTGCAGTAGGAGGGTGTCAGGCATCACCCCGATTGAGTCCGCACAGGAGCGTTTTAGATGAAAATGCCTGTTTGGCTTCTGAATTGCACAAACGCTGCTTGTCTTGACGTAGATGGACTGACAGCTTAAGTAAATAATGCTCTGGTGCTTTGATTTTATTCGTGTCAAACGCTTACTTACACGCATTACACAAAACTCCGCTAGATGTATAGTCGACATAAAAAAAATGGGCTTCCTCAAATGCTGATTTCTAGCACAGATGTTATTTTAGCCAGGAAATTTCCCTCCATCTCACTCTGTCTCAGAGCATCCCCTTGGATATCACAGAAAGAGCCAGCCAAAAGCAGAATCACGTGCTAGAAAAACAGAGGCATCGCACGTAGGGTAAAGCAGAAAGCTTGAAGGCTGATTCCTTCGTGATCTAACATTGATTTGCCTTGGACATCATTTAACACATCTTCAGTTTCTCCATCTGCACAGGAATTAATTGCATGGCTGCAATTAACACTAATTGGATGAGCATTGCAATTTTCTCCCTTGAAAGGCACGATGGAAACACGAAGTATTGTCTTTATTTTGTGTTCCCCAAAGCCCAGCGAGGCCATTCCTCTTCTTCACCGTGATTTTCCCCCTGGTCTTCCCGCACCACAGGTCTTCCAGAGGCGGCAGAACGGGCTGACCGATTTCTTCCGGAAATGGGCAGATTACCGGGTTGGCTTCGGAAACTTGGAGGACGAGTTTTGGCTGGGTAAGACCTTAACCGGTTGTCTTTCATCGACACGTCAAACCCAAGCTCCCCGTACACTGTGCTGCTCACCCGTGCCAGCAGTTGGCTCCTCGCCTTTCACCCCACTCCTCTACGCTCTCCCTTGGACAGCTTTCCTTCCGTTGTCCATCCTCTGCCTAGCGTGTTAGAAAGTCACTCATGGGCACACCACATAAAAGCACATCACGAAGGCCAGCAGCTCCCTAATTTGCTCCTCCTAGGAGAGACGGGGGTACTCTGGGGGTCTTCATGGACCAAAACCCATCCTCCTTTGGGTGACTACAGGTTGCATTGGTGGCATCTACAGCTCATGGACCCCACCTGGCCTTGGCCAGCAAGCTAGTTGCCCGAAGAAAGTAGGAAAGGGGTGAGTGGGAGACCCAGCATGGCTCTGAAACAGAGCGTGCTCCCCCCGAAAACCTGAACGTGAGCCACGGCCAGCCTGGCAGCATAAACACACTTTGGCTCTTACAGGAGCTTAACAGCAACATGAGAAGCACCAGGGCTCCACAGCTGAACGCCCCCAGCTTCAGCAGCACGGAGAAAGCTGAGCCTGGGCCTTGAACGCACCTCTCATAGCCACGGGGAGGTGCAGCTTGAGTGGGGACAGAGAGCTCAGACCCCACCAGTGCCAGGAGAGACAAAGACTTAACCAGAAGTGCTGTTGCTCCTTGGTTCCGCTCCTCACTTTCGTTTCCCACAACCGTTGTATTTGCCTAGAGCTTTTCTTGTTTGCTCACGGAGAGGATCCAGGCACCAGGTTTCACCAAGTGTCTCGCTGCTTTTCTCACCAGGCTTGGACAACATCCACAAGATCACATCCCAAGGGCGCTACGAGTTGCGAATAGACATGAGAGATGGCCAGGAAGCGGCGTATGCCTACTACGACAAGTTCTCCATCGGCGACTCCCGAAGCTTATACAAGCTGCGAATTGGGGACTACAACGGCACTTCAGGTACAACCTCATTGCTAGCAAGTAGTAGGGAAATCCTGGGACTGGTGGGTCTGAAACGATAAAGGAAATCCCAGTATCAAAGCTTACTTGTCTGGAGCAGCAAGACACAAACCCATAGGCCTTTCTGCCTTCCTGCAGTCCATCATGTAAACAAGGCTCCATAAATCCCACTAAGGACACAGGGAATTTTCCATTGGGGATTAGATATTAAATATCAGCGACACTGCTGTTCAAATAACCAGGTCAGTTGTCGGAGGTGTCATCTCACTTGGCAATCACCGCAGTTCGCTATTGATGCCGTGCTGGAGGGTGTATTTATTGCCCTCCCACAGCAATGGAAAAATCTGAAATCCTCTGCATCATTTCCTCACGCAAAGGCCAAACATGGTCCAGTTTTGCAAGGACACCGTCACACCTGCTTGCTCAGCTGATGCAGCAGTGCTAGGCTTTGCCCACCAGAAAACAGCGGGTGATGGAGCGAGAGGGTCTCTTCCCCGAGAAGTGGTAGACGGGTACAGCTGCAGCCCCTCTAGCTGGGATAGATATGCCCAGTGACTGCAAGCCTCCGTATTCCGTACAAAACTTCACGGCCACATACTTAGTGAGGAACCCCACACCATATCTAAGATGCAGGAATTTTCTTACACAATATCTGGTAATTGCCACTGGAAGAGAAGTGACAGGGATCTTGGCTGCGTGCAACACAGCACTTGCTTTGACCTCAAGTCCCAGGGCACGAGGCACACAACCTCTTGCCAAAAATGCCAGTAACAGTGCTGCAGACACAACTCCCTCCCATTGCTCACGCAAGCTCTTCTTCTAGCCATCCAACCAAGGAGCTTCTGCTCCGCCTTGAGCAAAGAGAGCCAAGACTCACGGAATGGTTCATTGCCAAGAGGTGTTCTAGCAAGCCTTTCAGAGGCTGGACTGCACACAGCTAGCATGGGTCCGCTTTGTATTTTCTTAGGGACCACCAAGGAGCATATTAAGAACGTCTCCTGTAAGTACATCACTCAATTGTAATAATAACCATATTTCACTTTGGCTCTTCTTTCACCCAAAACCAGCTCTCTTGCTCCTTAGTAAGGAGGGGAGATGAGGTTGGTGGTTTTGGTGGAATAAGACATCATGCACATTCCAAAAGCTTCTTGCCCTTATCCAAAGGGAGAAAAGAAGGCCAAGCATCTTGGGTCAAGAGATGAATGCTTGGTCTCCTTTGGGAGAAAAAGTTCCCTTCGGCTAAGAGGAGGGAAAGAGGCTGCTAGCATCCTGAAGTTACGTAGCAGAGCCAGGCTTCAGGAAATCAGGGATGCCCAAATCTAGCATTTAATTCATTTCTGAAACACTGACATTCAGATCCAAACCCATCTAGCATTTTATCTGCCAAACCCAAGCAGCCTCTAAGATTTGCTATGGTGTGTACTGATCCTAAACAGACAGCAGAGGACCTCAGATGAACCAATTGTGAGCAATTCCAGTTCATATTATTCCCAGAATTTTAGCCACTTGAGCTGTTGATTGGCAGGCTACCACATATACCAGAATATCCTAATTTCCTTCTGAAAAGACCAGCTGACTCGGGTTCTACCACCTCTACCGGCACCTCTTTCCACAGGGGACTCCCTCACCTATCACCAGGGCCGCCCCTTCTCCACCAAGGACAGGGACAACGACGTCGCTGTGACCAACTGCGCCATGTCCTACAAAGGGGCCTGGTGGTATAAGAACTGCCACCGCACCAACCTCAACGGCAAGTACGGAGAATCCCGGCACAGTCAGGTAAGGGCAGAGCTGGGCTGAAAGCCTTCAGCATTTCTTCTAGGGGTGAGACCAAGTACAACAGTAAGCCTAGGCTAGGGCTGGGGCTGTGTGGTTGGTGCACCAGGGTCAGGGGCACTGGTGGGGTGACCCCACACAAGCTGGAGCAAAGGGAACCACCTTAAAGCCATTTAGGCTGATGCTTCGTGCCTCACGCTGGCTGCCAGAGTCATTTACCATGGCACCTTGTTAAGTTACATTAAAAAAATATTCATACATGAAATTTCATCAGGGGCCTTTGAGCAGTGGGGAAAAAACAATCAAGCCATAGCAGCAGAAGAGGTTCTTGCTCCTGCTGTAGCAAGTTCTTCCTTCTGGCTTCTCTACCACCGTCAACCTTTTTTCCTTCCTCTCCCACTCTAGTTTCTTGTTAGGGTCTTTCTTTACCCTGTGCCTTTCTCTCCCTCCTGCCAGGGGATTAACTGGTACCATTGGAAAGGCCACGAGTTCTCCATCCCCTTTGTGGAAATGAAGATGCGACCTTACAACCACCGTAACATCTCTGGGAGGAAGCGACGGTCCCTACAGCTCTGAGCCAGCTGAACCCCCTCCTGCCTCCCACCACCTGACCTTTTCTGTCATTTGTTTGTATTTTATAATATGAAAAGGGGGAAAAAAATACTACTTGTCTGAGATAGCAACCTGCCCCTCACAAGTGCTGGAGGGAACCACGGCACAAGCAAAGGCCGTGGGAAATGAAAGACCTCATTGCTTTGCATCTGCCCCAGAGAAATACCAAATTTCCAGTCTCCCTACCCCAATGCTCTGGCTCTTAACATGGGAAGAAAGAGAGAGAAAGAGACAGACAGATTTTTTGATATTTTTTTAAAAGACATAGAAATCCCCAGAAAACCCTGTTAGAAATGTTTGTCACGGGGCTCATGGCAGAAACCTTCCCCACAGGGACTTTGGTGTGGCCACTTGCACCCCAGTCATGGCCAGGGACACCCGTCCTCTCCCTGCTTCCCTGTCCCCTTGGGGCAGGGAGGTCCCAAGCTTCATGCCGTCTTGTAGATGGCAACTCTTCCAGCAGGCAGAGGCCTGTCTCTCCTTCCGGCCTGGGCATCCCTTCCGTACGTGCAGGCACTGTACGCATGGAGATGAAGCGAGGATGAGCAAACTCAAGGCTCACCCTATCCCCAGTTTTCACAGTTCACACCAGGAGGGCTTGGCGAATATCTGCATATGTAGGCAAACTCTAGAGAGCCCACAGCTCACGTGTTGGCCCCGCCACAGCCAAAGTCACCCTCGTGTCCATGGGGCGTAGGGAAACAAGAGCTGCTCCACCAGCCCCAACCTGCATCCTTCACTCCTCCGAGCTGAGCTCATCCGACTCCAGGTGCACAACGTCTGCCGGGGTTATGCTGAGCTTGATGGAGAAGAAAGGAGTCAAATCAGAGGACCTGGGAGAAAAATCACTACTTGTGGTCTTGGAATCTAGGGCCCGTTTACTCTGCTATTTCTACATTCCACTGCACTGTCTCTCACTGAGGTCATTGGTCCCAAACCAAAGAGTCTCAGAGAAGGAGCAGCAACCAAAAGAGCTATCACACAACCGCAGCCCAGCCTGAAGACGGCAGCTGGCACAGCCCAGGTGCTCTTGTTCAGGGATCTCCATGCACGTGGGGAAGGATGACGATGCAGCCAAGGAAAGACAAGTGCAAGCTGAGAAACGCCCATTCCCTTCCTTCCCCTACACCATCCCTCTTCTCCGCCATCACAAGAGGGACACAAACCTCAATGCCTTGGTATGACCACCGCTCTAACAGGAAATCAACTGTTTCCCCTCCTGGAAGGAAGGCTTAGTCCACTCAGATTTTGGAGCACTTCAAGACCCTTAGAAGAATAGATGAGCTTGCTCCTCCCATCCGTAACTTCTGCCACCTTAAGGAAGATGGACCCTTCGGATAGCTCTGGCTGTGCTCTGTTGTCATTGACACCACCTCCACGTAGCCCACCACCATGCTGGAGTCACTCCTCTGCCGAGGGCCTTGATCAATGCTGGGCATTGTCACTGACCTGGTGTGGGAGAAGGGACTCATCCCCGTGCCCAAGGACAATGCAGCTCATCGCCGGGTTCGCAGCCGAGAGAGCATTACAAATGCTAAACACTGCTTTTTGATTTTATCACACTGAAGCCGCTTTGTCTCAAGAAACATCTTCCAGATGGCAACATAAAGGCATCTTTGCAGTAGCTTATAATTCAGGCCAGTGTCTCTTTCACGGTCACGCTCCTGGCTTTTCTGACGTTACTCTCCATGGCTGCAGAGCTGAAGAAGGGCATTAAGCGGGAATTGCAGCCTCCGTGTCCATGCCATGTGCTGGCACACAAAATCATAGTTAACCCCAAGGTCAGGATTAGATAGAGGGTCCAGCCCTTCAAGTGGTCAGCTTACAAGCTGCTAGCTCAGCAACATCTCATACATACATGAGGCATCTTTTCTTACCTCCCATCAGCATCAAATCTGGAAACAAGTCAAGACCTGTTGAGGAACAGGTCAGTCAGAGAGGCTGCAGATGATGGGATCTCTTGCAGGGCATGGCCAGTGCTACAGCTGTCACTGTCACACACGACATGTACAGCAACATGTCACACCTCCTGAGCAACCTGCCCTGTTTTAGGTCCCAAAAGCCCGCAAGAAGCAGCAGATAGAACTGATTAAAACCTAAGAAGCCTCCTAGTAGACCAGCAGAGTAATATTTTTCCCAACATCACCAAGAGTCTGTAAGCAAGAAGTGTACTTACAAAAGCACCGTACTGCAGCGGTTATAACCAGGAGCAGAGATTGGCAGTGGATGGCATTCATTGCCTGTTTTGGAAGGTGCTGTTTGCTTATCTACCCAGGTGAGAGGAAGAGACGTCAGTGGAAGCACGGGAGCTCATCATTCGCAATCATGTGGAAGGCAAGAAACCTCTTTTTTCAAAAGTACTAGTCAAACAGAAAGTCAAAACATGCCAAGCTTTTCCAGGAGGTTCAAAAGAAGATCCTCAAAAAGACTGATTATTCTCTAAATAGATTTACTGACGTACATCTCTCCCTTCCTACTCATGTCTGTCATCCCTTTTATAAGTCCTGTAACCAGGATGAGAGGGCCCAGTTGACACAGCTCCATCGCTGAGTCTGAAGGACGCCCTTGGAGATAATATCCGACCTTCTGGTGCCATTATATACCACTGCTGGTCCCTGATCTCACGCGTGGTACCAGGGTGTTGCCTTTCCACTACCTTGGTGAAACACAGTTGCTAAAATCTTTTAAAGGAAAGACTTCTACACGTCATGGTTTTCTCCTGGTGATAACCTAACCCAAGCCTAGGCACAAAATCAGCAACGATGACCCGGTCATTTGGGCCATTGTCCCTTGTTCACGTCGTCCATACACAAGATATAATTTTCCAGAAATTTCTTTTTCATCATTGCCTGATGAATTTTTTTGGATGAAGCTCCTGCTGGCGTTTTCAAGCAAATTTGCGCTTAATGTTGATGCTGCAGAAGGGCCTGGTTATTAAGTACAGTCTCTCTTCACCCTCCATCACTGGTTGGGCAAGCCCTTTTTCTGAATTCGTTCTCCAACCAGACCAAGTTTTGCCCTATCCCCCATCAGCACAGTGTTGAAAGGAAGTGTGAATGAAGTCTTGGCAACAAGCCTGAAATTCCCCCAAACCAAGCCTGGCTCCTGCGCAGTGCTCATCTCAAGAGACCTCGGCTCTAGCACGTGAACCGTCACTGGATTCTGGTGGGTCCTCTGCTGTCCAGCTCGTACAGCCCAGGCTTGCCCCAGAACCCAAAAAGGAACCTGAAGGTGTTGCCCAAACCACACTACCCACTGCGAGATGCCAGCTCCCGTAACGTCAAGCAGGAGGAAGCACGTCACGTCCTTCACCCAGCAGAGCACCGTGCACGCCCAGGACCCTCTCAGCCTTTCAAAGCCGCCTCTTATTTCTAACCCCAAAATCCTGGAACAAAACACCAAGGGACTTTCTCATCTATTGCCCAATTTTGATTTCCCTCTGTCTCCATTCCTGACAGACCTCCAAGCCCGCCTTCCCACCGCGCTCTGCACTAAAACATAACCAAAGGGGAAAAAAAAAAAAAAGTCCGAAAAGGAAAAGCTGCTTTTAGTAAATTGATCCTTAAGACAGCATTTATAAATGAATAATTTGGGGAAGGAGAGAGGCTAGGCCCTCCCCAGAGGTAGCTGGGTTTTGGCAGAAGGGTGCTGGAAGAGTATCCACACAAAGGTCAGGGAGAAGCCTTTGTTTCTACTCCTTATCTTTGCATTACTTTACCGCATAAAGTACCAGCCTAAACACACTCTTGCCCCAACCTCTTACCTCCTTCCCAAAATGATGCCTACCCCCGGTGAAGCATCAGGGTGAGGAAAGCGCAGCTCAAGCCACCTTCGCCCCCAGTGGTGTGGCAGGTGAGGGCTCAGGCAGTGGTGTCCCCGTGCTGGAGTGGCCCTGTGCCCGCAACAGGCTTAGAGTGACCTGCCAAAATACATCAGAGGCCAAAAAACCCACCTGGTGCATCGCCTCCGTGCCAGCACGTGCCCTTCATCCAGACCCAGAGCCGCCCTCCTGGTACGTCCCCACCATCGCACCCTGGGGTGACCGCACCCCCCTGCCCTCTGCCCCGCCAGCAACGCCCACAAGCTTTGACCTTGCCAGACACTGCCAGCAAAGAGCTCTTACCCCCAAAAAACCTTTAATTCATGCTGACACCCACTAATGAACTCTTCTGTCCCAGGGCCAAGCGAGAAGCCCATCCCTGTTTCTGCCAACCAAGCACTCCAGGACGACCATCAAACCCAACCGAGCCCCTTGGGGACCACGGGTACCCTCCAGGGTCACCTTCCCCCTTCCTTAAACCTGATGGGACCCAGATGGTGGTGGCAGCTCCTTGCCCCTTCCAGGGGGTGAAGGTTTGGGGTAAGGGGGAGGGAAAGGCTCTTCCCTGGGGAGATGCTGATGCCCAGACCCGCCTCGGTACCCAGCCTGCAGCTCTCCAGGTGTCAGTGGTTTCTCAGAAGGATGGTGACACGAAGACCTAACAAACAAACAAAGCAGCAGCCCCCTGTGTACAGGTGTTACCCTGGAATTGTGTTTATTACTTTAAAAAAATGAAAAAAACATAAATAAGAAGGAAGAATGGAGGCAACAAAACCCCTTGGCCAGGTTCTGATGAACTCAAACACAAACCAACGCAACCAAACGAGGGAGAAGATAAAAGCAAATAAATGCATAAATAAAATAAATAATATAAATAAATAATATATTAAACAACCCTCCCCACCCCATAATGAAAACGTAGCTCAGAGAATGGGATCGACGCTTGTTAACCATTGTTAACTAGTATTTTTAGTCCTGACCGCTCTTAGGCTATGTATAGTTCCTTTTTTTAATGCATTTTCTATACATTAATAAAAGATACCGAACGAGCGAGCCACGTGCCTGTCTGGGAGCGGGGTCCTGGTACATCCAAGCCCAGCAGCATCGCAGCCCCGACCTCACGCCAAGCGGGGACGCGTGTCCCCTGTCCCATGGGAGAAGCAGCACGGGGGGGGCGGCGGGGGGCGGGGGGGGGGTGGGGGGCTCGTGAGCAGGGATTCGCATGCTCTCACCTTCCTGCAAGGGCACGCCCTGCCCCGGTGGAGCTCAGATGCTACTTTTGCGCCCGAAGCAGGTGGCCACAGAGGCTTGGTTTTCCACTCGGCGGCTTGCCGGCTGAGCTGCAAGGTGTCGCAGAGCTGAGCCAGGCCACCCCGGCGAGCCCAGCAGCAGCCGGAAGAAAGCACGCTCCTCCTTTGCAAAGCACGCCAAGAAACACGAACCGGGAGGAACAGGGCAGCTGAGAGACAAAGCGTGTGCAATGGGATGAAAAAAAACCAAGAGGGTGGAAATTTGGGGGGGGGGGGCAGCCCGGCGTCGACTGGCGGTGCCATCTCCACCGTTGGAGGTGCTCAAGACCAGGCTGGAGAAAGCCCTGAGCAGCCTCGTCCGACCCCAAGGCTGCCTGGGGCAGCAGGTCGGACCAGAGGCTCCCACGGTCCCCCCGGCCCGAGTTATCCCATTTAAATAAATAACAATAAAGTGACCACAAAGTCAGGTCGGCGTGGCTGGTCTTTTAACCACGGTAAGGCAGGGAGCCGCGCTTTGGCCTCAGCCCAGCGCAAGATGTTTTGTTAGTAAATTTAGCTGCTCCCATGAGCTAGAGAGGCCCTCGGCTCTGCAGGTTGCAGCCAGAGAAAGCAAAGCCGCCGTGTAAATGTTCGGGAGTAGAGCGAAACAACCTCGAAGTCTTCAGTTAAAGCAGTTCTCCCGATCTAGGCAGAAATCTGTTCCCAGCACGATGGAAAGGCCACCAAAAACCAAACGGCAAGGCTATTTCCAGCAGAACATGCTCCCAGTGGAAAAAAACTACAACAAAAAAAACAAACCCAGAAAACCCCCATCATTGATTTAGCAAAAATCTCTGGGACAAGTATGAATTTCAGAGAATTCTGAAAGTCTCTTCTTCTTTTATGTGCAGACTTTATTTAGACCTCCTTGTCTTAAGTTTTCATGTTTGTCACGTAGCCAGGTAGGATGTGAAAGCCTGACAGATGTTCGTCTGCCAGACCACTTCAATATTTTCTACATTTAATTTCAGAGAGACAAAACAGGGGAATTTGCTTTGCAGCAGTTTCTCAGCTTCTCTTTCTTGCTCTGATTTGAGAGGAAAAAAAAAAAAAGAAAAAAAAAAAAAGGAAGTTGTGAGCGCGGGGATCCCCTGCCTCGGCCACGGCCACCGGCACAGCGAAAAGCCAAGCCTGAAGCCTGATGGAGTCAACTATTTAGATTAAATGACCTTCTTCATGCCTGAACGGGGTAAATGCCATGGAAGACCCTCCAGGCAAGTCCAGGGGTCTCCCCTGCAC
Organism: Sagittarius serpentarius; assembly: GCA_034782735.1. Lineage (NCBI taxonomy): Eukaryota > Metazoa > Chordata > Aves > Accipitriformes > Sagittariidae > Sagittarius > Sagittarius serpentarius. Next base: position 31,870,448 of record JAVKLA010000090.1, on the reverse strand, counting down.
ACGGAGGAGCCAAGGGACGGAGATGGCTTTGGGATGGAGAGGAAGGGTTGCCTGCCCTAGCGCTTGTCATCCCAGTCTCGCCCTGCTCGGCCGAGCAGTTGACCCAGTGCCGTGGGTGTCACTTATAGTCCTTTAGAGAAGGGCAGTGCTCTCTACTGTGCCCTCCATTCCGCACATCTGGGGCCAAGTAGGGCCCCCAGGGCCCCCAGTCCCTGCAGAGCACCCCAAAAAAGCCCATCTGAAGGAAAAACAGACTTCCCATTGCAACAACCAGATGCATGAGGTGGGCATACACCACTCGGAGGTTGTACCTGGAGAGGGCAGGTGCACGTGGAGCCACAGCATCCCTCTGGACCATAACCCACCTCCCAAAATTCAGAGCTATGGCCCAGCTCCATGCTTCGGATGGGATGAGAAGGGGTGAGGGCTGGCACAAGCCCTTTCCTAAACACTCCAAGTTTTTACTTCAGCCAGGGAGGAGGTGTTTTGCCCCACCAAACCGACCCCCGAGGAGCTCCTGCCCCATCACCCATCGCGGGTGCCCACCACCCTCATCGCTCTGGTCCCCTCTGCCCTTGCACAGCTCAAAGCCGTCTGTATACGCTAGACACGGTCCTGCAGTATCACACGCGGTGGGATCCCACGTTTCCAGCCTTTCCAAGGAGTGCATCTCCCCGGGCAGCCCAAGCTGCCACACTCCTTGTCGGGCACTTCCAGCCACCACAGACCATCCCACCACCAGCCCCCCCACCCCGCCATCTGCACTTTGTACAGAGATATTTCATCACAGCCCTCTTACCAAAGTCCCCTTCTTGCATGAGCGATGCTCGGGAACTTTGTTCCCCCCAGCAAACAGCAGGAGGGTGTACAAAGGTCCTTAGCAAGGGTGCTGGGCATCCGTCCCAGACCTGGAGCTCAAGCAATGCATTCCCAGCAACACACCCTGCAGCCTCAGCCCAAAAACCCGCAAGGGAAATGCTCGCCCAGGAGCAAGGAGCACTGCGGGAGGAGGTGCGATGCCTGCAGGGACAAGGCTGGAGCAGGTCGATGAAGGGGCATCCTTGTCCCATGAATTCACAGCTGCTTTATGCCTTGCGGGACGTGATTTTTATAGCGCCATCTTTAACATCCTTGGGTTTTAATTCCCCCTCGTAAGCCTGGATGTGCTCATCATCCCTTTAAAACCCTCATTCCCATTTTTATATTTTCAACTCCTGTGGCTACGAGCTCTAAAGCTTAATTACGTGGAGTGTAAAATAAAAAAAAAATTATCTCTTTTAATCAAATCTAAATGCAGGGCTTTTAAATTTCATGGATTTGTCCCCTCTCCTTGGGATGAGGAGCGCTGTGAATAGCAGCCCACAGGCTTATTCCCCTCTTCCCTGCACTACAGCCACGGCCTCAACATGCGGAGATTTTCCTTCTTCCAACCTGTTTCAACAGTCTTCCCCACCAAAAAAAAAACAAACAAACCATATTATCTACATTATATTTGAGGCAAAATCCTAGCTGTGATTAGGGACTTTCTTATAGTGGCACTTCTCTCCCTCCCAGTATTTTAAGATTGCTTTCTGCTGTCGGTAGGGACGTTGGAGGTGTGCAGCCCCCCTATAGCATGCACCATGCAATGTATAAGCACGCTTATTCCCAGCAGCGTGGCTAATCCTCTTGCTCCCACCCAGGTTGTCGCCCTGGTTTTACTCCTCCGTAGGCACCGGGGCCTGGCGCGGCTGCCGGACGGCGGAGCGGAGCACACCGGGATGCTGGCGGGAACACAAGCCGCCTCTGTTCGCCACAACGGCCCCTTGTCCCCATGCTGTCCCCTGCGTTTGGTGACATCGCAACAGAAGAGGGCTTTGAAGGAAGTAACCCCGCAAACGTTTATGAGAAAAATCCTCCCCAAAAGTGAGAGAATTGGGGGATGACGCGGAAAACCCTCCCTCTAAGAATTTCAGGGGAAGGCGCTGGAAACGGGAAGCCAGGAGAGGAGCAGCAGAGGGGACAGGGCTGGAGGAGCATCACCGGCAGCCGGCGTCCCCCTGCTCCTGAGGACAGGCTCTGGCCCTCCTCCTGGTCCCACATCCCCTGCTGCACTCAAGTCATGCCAAAACCAGCAGGTATCTGCCCGCTCGCTGTCTCGTATCGGTTCCTCGCCCGTGACCCAAGGCCACCACACTCCCCTGCCCGAGGGGGACTTTGCCCCTCTAAATAAAGGAACCTGCTCTCCCTCGCGGGGGGTGGGGGGTGGGCAGGAAAAGGCAAAGCACCCCCAGGAGAAAGGCCTTCGGCGTGTTTTTCCTCTTTCACCCACCACGATTTGCATTGCGCTCTCGGTTCCCTCCCCGGGGGTGGGTGAGCCCCCACCAAGCCACCCTGCCCAAGCCCAGGCGCCCAGCTGCATCCTCCCCACCGTGACCCCGTTAGCAAATGAGATGAGGGGGAGGAAGACTTTGAACTGTGAAGAGCAAAGGTCAAATAGTCCCCAGGCAGCAGCTAAGCCCCAAGGGCAGCACAAAACATCCTGGCACGAGGGCTCGCCTTGGCCAGCCGCGCCGGTGGCACCAGCCAAAATCCTCACGTGGTCCCGAGCCGAGGGATATCAGCTCACCGGAGATCTCCAGGAACAGCCTCCCCGGTTGTGGAGGGAAAAGGGATAATAAAAACATTTTAAAAAATACTAATAATTTGGCAGCTATTTGTTATTAAAGAAACGGGAGTGCATCTCCCTGCCTGCCTCGGCTGGGCTCCGGGGGAAGCTGGCACCGAGGGACGGCCGCTGATTGCTCCTCGGCATGGCGGGGCTGAGCCAAAGGAACGACTGCGCTAGCGGGGACAGCCGGCACAACTGGTTTTTCACCAAAAAACCAACCTTGGCAGATCAGATCCAACACCCACCCAAGCATGGGACGCTCCCAGGAGCGGCTGCTTCGGGGGGAGGCACGAGCCACTGCTTCCCGCTGCTGGGGGCACACGCTGGTCCTCGGGGGCACCGAGGCCGTGCCCGAGCATCACTCGCTCCTCTGCCTTTGGTTCACACCTCCCACGAGTCCAGCCCTTGGGAGGTGACAGCAAGATGCTGCCGGCGACCCCGTTTCCACGTCGAGGGAAGGAGCATCCTCCTTCACCGATGGGTTTTTCATCCCCTGGCCTTCACGTCACTGATCCTTGAGCCGTTCCTAAATGGGAAGGCACCACGTCACGCTGCCGGGACTCGCCCGGCCCCGGCGCTTTCCCCCCTTCCCGGCACGTCTCCTCTCCCCCTCGCCCGCCACCAGCGCTGCCCGTAGGATTTCCTCAGGAAGGAGTTCCTGAAGGCTCACACACACAAAACAATCAACAGCTCTAAAATAACAAACAGCCCTACCTACGAGGGTTGCTTTCCTCCCAGACCCCGCGGCACATACCAAAACACACCCCAGGCAGAGACACGCACCCGCCTTCCTCCCCAAACACACTCGCATCCCCATACCCTGTCTTTGCTCAGCAGAAGCACCAAGCACAACTTGAGGGTGCACCCAAGGGCCCCCCCCCTCGCTCCCCACCCCAGTCCTTTCTTTCCCCTAAGCACCAGGGAGGGAGGCTCCAGCAGCCCCAGACCCACCTCAGCAAGCCCAGCTGCACCCAAAGCCTCCCAGGTGGTGGATGGGGAAGAGGCACCACCAAAAATCTCACCAGTTCGGGGGCATTTCACCTAAGAGCAGCCTTTCCCCCTTCGCTGCCCGCGCAGGACCGAGCCCCAGGCATCTAAGGGCAGCCCCAAACCAGCACATCAGCATCAAGGTGGGACGGGGACACCTGAGCCCAACCCGCCCCCCAGGGTCTCCCCCCTTCCAGGAGACAACAGAGCCTGGCAGGCACCAACTGAGGGAGAGGAGGGGATGAAGCCGCTGCCACGGAGCCTGCCAGCCCCAAAAACACCAGCTCAGTGTTTGTTCTCCACCCCCGCAAGGGTACCATCCCATCCCGTCCCGCTCCTGCCTCCCTGTTCTCCCCCAAAGCCGGAAAACCCATTGCCGCTGCTAAAGTAAATACCAAGGGCTGCTATTTTTATCCAGCCCATGACCAGGCGTGCTTTATTTTTGGTGCTTAAACTGCAGGCTTTTTTTTGTGGGAGGGGGAGAGGGAGGGGAAAAGGCAGAAACATGGGGGAAAAATGAGAGGAATGTTTCTCTGGGAGCAGAGTTTTCCATTGCTTACTTTACGCTGGGCTAGCATCCGCAAACAGAACTCGCAACCAGAGAGCAGAGCAAGCAGCGGGGGAGAAAGGTGTGATCACGTCTGCAGTCACTTCGCATCTCCTCCCATCCCGTTATGCCAAGAAAACCCCAAATATACTGGCCCTGGGTACCAGCTGGGTGTTATCAAGGCAGGAGTGAAGCTCCCAGCTGTGTAATGGGGCAAACTGGTAAATAAATCAGCTGAATGCAATGAAACAAGGGGGAAACAAGAGGGTGTTTCTATTTTCAGTCTAAAATTAGTAGTGTTTTCCAAATAGAATTACGGGTTGAGGGGACCTTGGAGGAAATGGAAGTTATCAGGAGGGCTTTTCAGCATGGGAAAGGCTTTGATCTCGCATGGAAATAAGGAGTTCGGGAAGGACGGGTGGAAAAATTTCCAGCTGGTCCCCAGGCCTGGGCTCAGACCGACATCCCACGATGTGACAGGAGCTTGTCTGGTACGGGCTTACTCGGTTCTTGTGCTCGAGGGGCACCAGCAAGCAGGGAGACGTGCAATCCAGAGCAGCCGTGATTCATCAGCGGCTGAGTCACGGCTTCCTCTCGCCCATTACAGTCTCTGAAAAACAAAGCGCGATCCCTTGGAGCCCAGATACGCTGGATGCCAAACAAAACTAGGAGGTGGCAGGTTCAAACCCCCCTCAGAATGTACTTTTTTTTTCCACGCCGCCTGTGAAGGAGCTGTGGAACTCCTTGCTGCAGGAGACGTCCACAGGGTCGAGCATCAAATGGTGTTTAGATTCTTTCAAAGCATCTCCTGTGGACCACTACGGGGAAGGGGATGCCGGGCTAGACAGAGCCATGGTCTGACTGATTGTATTTGTATATCCTCGCATTAATTCTAAGTTTCTTTAAGTCTATCCGATGCTTCCCAACTCGCCTTAATGGTATCGCTACACTCGATGGCATCAAGACTCTCCTTTACGGGCAGCAGCATCACAAGAGGTTTAAATGCTGCGGTCAGTGTTATCGGTGCCCACCAGCTCTGCCACTTCATCACAATGCTCCCGCCTGAAGCCAAGTGGGTGCCGAAGCACAGTGCTCAGAGGGGGTTCCCCGAAAAGCTGGGGAAGGCACCCAGACTGGCGGCTCCTCCCTTGGCAAGGCCTCTGCCAAATTAAATTAGCGACAAGAAAGCGCCGAGCCCGAGAGGGGCTGTTTGCCCAGGGAACAAAGCAAAGCTCCCAGCCGCCGCGGTGGCAGCGCTGCCGGGGACGGGCAGGGCTTTCATCCCCCTCGACCCCGGGGACGGGCACCCCCGAGCCTGATGCCTCCGGCCACGCTCGCCCTTAGGGAACTCTAATAATAAATATTTCCAGGCAATCCTATTAAGGGTGGTTTCAGAGGTGACGTTATGCTACCCGGTGCTGTAGAGCGGCCGGGTGTCTCCCGGGTGACTGCCAGCACCCAGGCGGCTTCCTCTGCGTGCCCTGGGCAGGGTGATTTCGTAGGGTGATGAGGGGGATTTGGTACCCACAAACGAGGGGAAAGACGGGGTGGGGTGAGATGGGACGGGGAGAGACGGAATGGGGTGAGACGGGACGGGGTGAGATGGGACGGGGTGAGATGGGACGGGGTGAGGCGGGACGGGGTGAGGCGGGATGGGGTGAGGCGGGACGGGGTGAGCTGGGCTGGGGTGAGCCATGAGCGTGGTGCAAAGCCCAGGGATCTCCGTCCTGCAGCATAAAACCAAGGAAAAATTTCCTGGCATTAACAAGCAGCAAATCTTTAGGTAAAAAAGCTTTGGTACTTCCCACCTTGCCAAAGGCTACTAGGAGGCATTTAGCACAAGCTGTAGCCTGCACAGTGCATTTCTTGGGGTCTCTCGCCCCTCTGGCCCCAGCACTAGGGTGAAGGCAGCAGGAGGGAGGGCAGCGGAGGCCGTAGGGGCTGGCAGGCAGCTTACCTCCATCCCTCCACCCCTCCTCTCTGTCCCTCTTTCCTCGTATTCCCGCCGCAGCTTTGCTCCTGGAGCTGCCGGGCCGCGGCACCGGGAGCACGGGGCTATTTTCCAGCAGCCTTCAAGGGTCGGGCAGCCCCAGCTACCCCAGCCCGATGAGTTAGCACCAAGGCCAAAGTGGAAAAGCGAAGCTGCTGGCTCCAGAGCATGAAGGAGGATGAGGAGGGCGGGCGCGAGGGTTTGGCAAGTTGGAAGGATTCAAGCTGGCCAGAAAAATTCCAGCAAAAATGTTTTTCTAGCCGCAGCTTGCCCAGCCGTCAACATCGCAACACTGCGTGGAGACTGCTCAGCCCCGGAATGGAAAGCAATCGGGATCCGGTGATTCCTGGAGATCCCTCATAGGGAGGTAAAAAAGAAATAAGATGGAGAGAAAGGAGCAAGTGAAAACGGGGGTGGGGGGCAATCCAAATTGAACTGAAATCAGATTTTGAAAATATCAAAACCTCGCAAGGACCTGGAGGGCCTTCCTCGGGTCGAAACATCGTTTATTATCTCCGTGGGTGGGTAGCACCCATGACGCTGCCGGGTGCTGCGCATGGCGGAGAGCAGCCCCCCCGGGGTGTCCCCATCCCAGGGACAGAGCGCGGGTATCGGGGCAACGCGAGGGTGACGGGGTGCGGGGTGCCACTCTCGGTGCTGCTTTTCGGGAGACGGGAGGTCAGCCCTGTCCTTAAAAGCCTCCCACCGACAAGAGCGGCATCGCTGGGCCCCCCCCAAAAAAAAAAAAGCTGCTGGGGAAATCTCTGCTGCACCGAAGCCCAGGCCGCCTTCCCGGCGCGGGAAAACACTTCGTCCTCTCCCTCTTCCCGGCAACTTTTGCCATATTTCAGGCCCGGTTTTGTACCTCCCCCCCCCGCCCCCCTTTCCTAGACTAAACAACCCCAACTTTGCCAGCCCGTCCCGAGCGCCCGCGGCCGGCGAAGCACCGCACCGGGGGACCCCGTCCCCGCCCCGCACAGTTTGGGGGTTGTGTAAAAGGGCGGGGGCGGGGGCGGGGGGGGCGCCCAGCCCCAGGTGGGGCCGGCCCGGGGGGCGGAGGCAGGCGGGCCGGGGCGTCCCATTTCCTCCGGCCGCCGGGAGCCTCCGCCGGGGCGGGCGGGGGAGCCGAGGGGCCGCGGAGGGAGGTTGGCCGGGCCGGGCCGGGGGGGGGGTGTCCCGGGGGGAGCCGCTCCCCGCAGCTGCCGGGCATCGCCCAGCCGGGCTGGGCTTCCCCGGGCGTTATCGTTTGGCTCTGTGTTATCCAAACTCAGGGTGGTCCCCTTTCTTTTTTGGGGGTCCCCTCTTTTTTTTTTTGTTTGTTTTTTTTTTCTTTTTAAGGCCGCGTCAGCCCCCGCCCCCTACCCGCGCTGCCTGTCGCGGCGGGGGGCGGCTGTGGGGCTGGGGCGGTGGGTAAGGGCGGTGGGACCGCGGCCCAGCCTGCCCGCCGGGGCAGAGCCCGCTGGGGACGGCGGCGCTTGGGAGACGGCGATGAAGAGCAACCAGCTGTCGGGGGCCGTTTGCCAGAAGCAGCCTGGCCCAGCACCGGCGGTTTCGGGTCGCGAAAGCTAGAGGTAAGGCTGCGCCGACCAATTTTGCCGTTGCCTCCCCCCCTGGAGAGCCGCAGGGCTGGCCCAGGGGGATCTGCAGCCCCTTGAGCTCCCTGTAACGAGAAATGTCCGCGGCCCACCCCGGGGAGGGCCACGGGTGGGCCGGGTGGGGGCTGCCTGCCAGGCCGGGGGAGGCAGCGCTGCCTCGGCCGTAATTTAGAGGAGACGGAGGTGGCTCCGAGGAGCTCCCGGTGCTCTCGGGGATGACGGCGGTGCTTTTCCAAAAGCAAAACTGGTCTTTTGGCCAGGAGTTGCCCCGATATCCCAGGGCCGATGGCGGCCGCGCGCGTGCAGATGGCGATGGTGGAGCGAGCTCCAGGCAGCAGCTTGCAAAATAGTTTCACTTTAACCCTGTTATCCGACGTTCATAGCAGCCGTTTTCCAAATCGCTCCCTTTAGGGGATGGAAGCATCTACACGCAGCTTCTGGCTGGAAGGTTTGACGGCGGTGGGAATTAAGATGACGCTTTAGTTGGTTTCGTTTGCTAGGTGGTGGCTTTGGGTGTTTGTTTTTTAACGTTTGAGGAAGGTCTCTGGAGCCTGCTGTGAGTTCTGGGAGTCCGGCGGCACAACCCTTTATTATTCACCGTTTCCAAAACAGTAACGTGCAATCCCAGCTGAGGAAACTGCTCCGCCTCGGTGTCAGGGTTCCTCCAGTTTTCCTAAGTCCGCAGGTGCAGACAGGAAAATAGATGTCCCTCGCGTGTGCGCGCGTAGCTGCGTCTCTCCTAGCTGTATCGGAGGGCTCGCGGGCTGACAGAGAAGTTAGCCTCTCCGAGCCTGACCCATAGCTGTCACCGCCGGGGGAAAGCGGGTATAAAGCTGATAGAAAGCCAGTAACAGAAGGAAATGGTCAGGTTTAATGTCGCAAGTCCTGCTTTGCACCACTGAGCATCGATGGCACGAAGCGAGGTCTCGCCAGAAGTGAGGTCTCACCTGCCTTAAGGACACGAGGGTGGCTGCGGGTCTGAGCCTTTCGTGTCACCTCAGCCAGTCAAGTTGCAGCCGGACGCCAAGCGCGCAGGGGAGCTCAAATAACCTAGAAGTTAACTCGGGGCCAAACCCCGCAGGTCGTGGGCTCTAGGTCGGTTGTCCTCCGGAGCGGCCCCTGCTCTCAACACCGACGTGGGGGAGAAGCATCTCGGGGCAGCCCCGCTCCCACCTGAGCTGGGCTGCGTGCCAGCCGAGAGGAGTGGGTTGAGCTTTGTTAGGCTGGAGGGGAACTTCACGCAGACGTTAAGAGCCTGTTGAGGGCTGAGCCTAAAGGACTTGCAAAATCAGGCCCTGAAACGCGTCCAGCTCTCCCCCCTCTGCCACGGTGACCCTGCACAGCGGTTTCCAGCCCTTTGCCCCCTCTTCCCAGCGAACTGCAACTTTTCTGCCGACTCTGCCTCCGTCCCCAGCCGCTGCGGTCGCTCTGCAGCGCACAGGATGTGGGCAAGCCAGCATTGCCAAGGCAACCCCTCTGTTTTGATTTCCCCGCGCGCAGGCTGGCAGCCTTCACCCCTCCAGCTCAGCCAGGCAAGCCGCGCACGCCGGTGGTTTGCGGTGCCGTCCCAAGCTGGCCCTCAAAAGTTGCTCGTTTTCCACCCACGGCCGCCCGTAACTCCGGAGGAGCGGCAGATGCTCCCCGCCCTTGAAAAAACCGGCTCCTTTGGAGCCAACGTGGATTAAAGAACCTCGTGTTGGATGCCCAGCTTCAATTAAAGCTTACACAAGCCACGCAAACCCCAGCCGTACAGAGCTGCCGTCCATCCCTGGCTGCGGGATTTCCAAAGCCAGTGACCATGTCAGCTTTCCCCTGACTCGCTGCCAGCACCAGCTACCCAAAAACAAAGAGCTCATTTAGCAGGGCGTTTAGCAGCCCTCCCTGAGACACTGCCCTGTCTCCCGGTGCCTCCCTGGCCCCGTTTCTTGGTCCCATACCTTGACCCAAAAACCCAGCCGACCTCCCAGCTGCGGCTCCGCATGCACCCGGTTCACACCCGTGGTGGATCCCGGCACGGCTCTCCCCCTTCGTCCCCTCTCTGAGGGGAGATGGTGCTGTCGCACCAAACCGAGCGGCAGCACGGGTTTTTCCTAAATGCAGCTCCTCGCTGCGCACACAAGCTTTCAAGCTGGCAGTGGGTGGCCTTGGGTAACCCCTCTGCCCTTGGAGCTGCCAGCTCAAAAGGCATCAGTTTCTCTATTTTCCCCTCCCCGTTGTTGGTTTGGTTTTTTTTCTGTAGTAAACTGAAGAATGCCTTTATTTAGCGCACAGACATCCGTTCGTCTACAAAACAAAAGACGATGGACGCACGCACCAAAAAGAACGGGCATTCGACAACCATGCTGAAAGGTGGCCCTGGGATTTCGGCAGTGCCCGCTCAGGGTGGTGGCAGGTACTGCTGCCTTCCCCTTGCAAGGGATGCTCCGCCACCTCCCTGCTGCTCCGGGCCGGCCCAGGGTGGCCGCGCATCCCTAGCTGGGCACTTCCCTGGGACCAAGCAAGCGGGGCCCTCTGCAGCGTGTTCGGTTTAAAGTGGAAACATTTTCAAAGGGCTCTGCTTTTTTTATTATTTTTTTTTTGCTTTCTTTTTTTTTTTCTCTGCAAACAATTAATTACAAGTTTAAAAGGAAGTTCCAGCCCTCCTCCCCTCCGCAGAAGTTTAGAGGCAATAAATACAAAGCAGCTCAGCGCAGGAATAAAATTGTACATCCTGTTTTGTCTGAAATTAAGGCGGTTGTTGTTCTGGGGTTGGTTTTTTTTTTTTTAACTTCTTTTTTGGAGTGAAGTGTATCATAGGCATCCAGTGTTCCTGCCTGGATAATGAGCTGTCAGGATATTTATGGATAAATGGCAAACCTGCATCACACAGATGATTCAGGCCGCAGAAAAGCTGCTCTGTTTATTTGTGTTGCAAGTTTAACCTTTGCTACAGCTGTCCCAAAAAAAGGCCTCAGCCAGGAGGAAGGTTGGGACAGGGAGCAGCTTTAAGAAGCCGCTCTCGCCGCTTCCCCCCTTGCCCTTTGCTTGTAATGCCTGCGGGCAGCAGATAGCCCGGCACCCGGAGAGCCCTTGCTTATCTCCCCTGTGAGCAAAAGCAGATCTGTAACACTCACCGCTGGCTCCAGGCAAGGGGTGGGAAGAGGAGGGGTGGGATGTCAAGTCTCCGAGCCCTCGGTGGTAGCCTGTGATTTCTCAGGTGGGGACGGCGGTGATACCACCATCCTCTGCTGGGTAGGTGAATGAGGCAATGCAGGGAGCAGCCGGTTTTCCAAGGCCGAGAAGCTGCTCGGTGGCGGCGGTGGGGTGGAAAAGGCTCTTCTGCCTCTCGCAGCACCATCCCTCCCTCCTGGGCGCATGCGTGGCATCCCCACCATCCTGCTTATCTACCTCCTAAAAAAAAAAAAAACCAAAACCACAACAACAACAAAAAACCCACCACGTATATATTTTTTTTTTCATTCCCTTTCTAGCAAAGCAGAAACGGGCAGATTCAGCAGACTGGACAAAAATCCAGCAATAAAACATTAGCTACAAAAGTCTTCGTTTAGCCAAAGCCCAAACCACCTCCCAGAGCACTGTGTTTCATTTGGTAAATCTCAAATGAGAGTTTTTCAGAAAGGCACCCACAGAAATTCATACACCCATTTTCATCACATTTCTCATGCATATGTTCAAAAGAGAAACCACCAGGTAATTGGGGCCAGCTCAGGTACGCTCTCGTGCGGATCAAAACAATAAATTTGCAGCGGTCAGTCTGTTTCTGTGACAGACAGGGAGGGTAAACGCCTTCTTTTTGATAGGATCTGAGCACTTGTGAGGTCCCAAATTGAGAACTCGGCATCTACACTGAAGGGTTCTGCTCTTGGGGTCCCGGCAGTCGGGTCCAAAAGCCAGCAGCCGGGGGTGCCTGGTGAAACAAGACCTCCTGCAGCTTTGTAGATCCCAGGACAGTGTTTCCGAAGGCAGGTTTTCCCTTGGGAGCCACCTTTTCGGGGGCCGCCCACCAGCTTGTGCCTCGGCAGGAGCACAAGGGCTGTGGTTAGGCAGGACTCGCGGTTTACTTTTTTGGGCAAGGCGGGTAAGCTTTCTTGTTCGTTAGGAGGTAGGGTGTAATTGCAAAGTGAGGCGGGAGGATGTACAGTGGTGCCAGCTGGGTGAACTGGAGCATCCCAAAACGCTCGGTACAAGACAGCATCGCTCAGCAGGTGCCGCAACAGCCATAAATGCAATTCAGAGCAAGGAACGGTAGTGCTGTAGGCAAGGCGGCTTTAGCCGAAACCAGCCTGGGTCCCCTTCCCGTTCCTCTCTAGAGGCGCCCAGGCTCTGCGAGAGCTGCCAGAGGGAGAGTGGAGTCGATGGTCACAGGGGACAAGTGGAGCAACCCCTCTGGGACACCTTTGGAGTTCAGGCTGTACCTCTTAAGTTTTTGTTAGGTGGAAGTGTTGGCTTTCCTTTTACTGGGCTTCCGTTTCCCCACCTGTGCCCATGGGGATTTCGGCATTCCCTCAAGAGGCTGCGGGGCTTGAATCCCGAAGGCTGGCAAAGACGCTGATATAAAATGCCGAGCGAGGGTGAAACATGGTATTAGAGCCTGATATTGCCCCCGCCAGCTCTTCGACTGTACAGCCCGTAATTTAGTGACCCCCGTGTTGAACCAGAATTGCAAATTCGTGGCACAAAGCCCCCTGCCCTACTCAAAACCCCCGGGAGCTTTGCCTGGCCCCAGCAGAGGCAGCGGCTCCCTTCCCGGCAGGAGGGCTTCCCTGGGAGCACCTCTCCCAGCAGCACCTCTCCCTCCCTGAGGGAGGGGAAAACCTTACGTCAGGCCGCAGAAATGCTCCGCAGCCCTACCCAAACCCTTGGAGCAATTCCCAGGTGAGGCACGGCGGCGGTTCCTCCGTCCCCAGCCAACCCTTGTCCTCCCCCACCGCCGCCTTTGCGGCCAGCCCTGGGTGCACGGAGGCAGCCGTGGGTGCAGGGCTGCTCGCTGGGGTCCATCCACCTGCGAGTCCCACCGACCATAGCCCCCTGAAAAAAAAATCCGTGTGGTTTAACCGCAGCCCCCACCCTAAAGCTGCTGACGGTGCCCCGGGTGCCAGAGCGGCAGGACCGGACGCCAGCGCGGTGCCCGGGACAGGCACACCTTGCCTCTCTGTGCTTCCCGGACACAGGGCAGTGCCCTGCCCACAGCAGCTCGGCTGCCCGTCCCAGACCACGGACCACGGGGAACAGTCTGTCCGAACCAGACACCCCGTCCCAGGGTGGATCGGGGCTACGGAGAGACCCGTGACGTGCTGAGTCCTGGCTCTGATGGCAGCGGTACCACCCTCTGCGGTGGTCCCACTCTCTGCGGTGGTCCCTTGCCAGCCCCAGGCAAGTCCCTTCCTAGACAGGAAAGCTCCTCCTGCAGGGGATTTCTCCTCTGCTAAGAAATAAACCCTACAAAGGGCTGTAAAGGCTCCACGCTCTGGCTGCCAAGCAAGGGTTGAGATGTACGTCCAGGGGGGCAGGAGTTGTGCTCGGCCAGATGCCCAGGCAAGTAGGGATGCCCAACCAAAGCTCTCCTTGCTCATCCCCACCACCAGGAACAAACCCCAGCAGAGGTTGGGAGGCTGTGTTTCTCAGATGGGGACACCCAAAGGGACGTGGCCAGTAGCATGGCTGGCCCTCTCTGGCAGCGGACTTCTCACCCTGCTGAGGCTTTGGCTGTGCTGACAGCTCCGTGGAGAAGATTGCTGAGGGAGCAGGCACCTGATCTGTGTGGTTTCCTATCTCTGCAGGCACCATCCAAGGACGCTTGTGGAGCCTACTAGCTGCTTACAGGAGCTGAAAGTATCCCAAAGGGCCTTCAGGCAGAGGTAGGAGCACAGGCAACCTGCCCAGGAGCCGACATGGAACAGAAAATCAGCTCTTTCTTTAATTCCATCTTGGAGCTTATCCGCACCAAGCACAAGGAAGGTGTCTTCAACACCGTCTGCCTGGCCGTGCTGATGGGTCTGCCCTTCATCGTCCTCATTGCATTCATTTTCATCTGCTGCCACTGCTGCTTCTGCAGCCGGAAGAGAGAAGGCAGGAAGAAAGGTGGCCCCAGCAGCAACGGGCAGCTGCACACCGACAGGAACAAGAAGAAAAAGAAGAAGAAGAAGAAGGATGAAGAGGACCTGTGGATCTCGGCTCAGCCTAAGCTGCTCTTGCTGGACAAGAGGCCCTCCTTGCCCATCTAGCAGACAGGAGGGGGTTCAGTTCCTCCTCCCTGAGATGCCACCGGTCCTTTCAGCTGTGCACTATGAGGGGCGAGGAGATACCAAAGCTGCTGCCACTTTATGGTGACTTTCAAAAGAGGCCGAACCCAGCAGCTAACCAGCACGTTGAAGGGCCAGCAGAGAGCAAGGCAGTCAGGCACCGGTTTATGCAAGCCCCTTCTCCCCCACCACGACAGCGTGCCCGAGGGCAGAAGCCCCCCGCAAAGGACAGCTGCGCACATGGACACGTGCCCCGCTGAGCACGCAAGCGTGACCTGCCACCGGGCCGTATGTCCCTTCTGCCACGAACACAATGCACACGCACTGGGCTGGCACGCAGCGAACTGGGTACGAGGCTCTCCCTCTGCACTCGTGTGCGAGCACGTGCACCGTGGCACAGACAAGGGTGCGCAGGACCACACGCACTCAAAGACTGAGCCGCCTGCCCGCTCCCCCTGCACAAACACGGACGGCTGCCTGTGAAGCAAGCGCAGGCACGCCTCGTTTGCTTGCCCTGCCACGGAGATGGCACAGCTTGACTGTCTAGGCTCCATCCAAACCCAGCTCCCGCTGGAGACGCAAGAAAAAGCCGAGGGCAGAGCTACCCCACAGCTCAAAGATGTGCCATCTCCCCGGCCACCAAACCAAAGGCAACAGAGAGCATCTGAAGCCAGTTGCCCTCAGCCCAACCTTAGAGACCTCAAGACACCATCTTAAGGCAGCAAAGCATTTTGCAACGCATTGCCACCCAGGCTAGAGGCAGCGAGGAGAGAGGAGGCTGCAAGACCGGCCCTTTTGCACCAGCACTTACCAAAAAATCTTCCTTGAAAGGCTGTTTTATACAGACTTGCCTTTAGAGAGCCCACCACGCTACTGCAAGAGCGGAAACGCAAGCTGAGGCTGTGTAAAGGCTTAGCTACGGGCATTAGAGTTATTTATTGAATGACTACTAAAGAAGAGCAGGACCAAAGGCCCCCCTGTCGCGGGGCGAGGCACACCGAAGCGGTATCGAAGCAGCAGACACACTTTCCCAGCACACTCGGCCGTCCCCTCTCCCTGCAGCCCTTGCGCGTACGCAGACCCACCGGCATGCGCCGCCGCCAGCTGATGCCACGCAGAGGGCTTCTGTATGGCTGTCAGACCGGACGGCTCTGGGATTTGGGATGTGCCGTAGGAGCAGAGGGGAGTAAAGTTCACACCCACAGTCATCCCTTACCCAGGGATGCATCATACAGCTGGACCTTGCACCCCTCTCCATCCTCATCTCCCTTGGACGTCGTACGATGGCTCGGCCGGGCACAGCCGCTAACGAGACCACACACAGCCCTCACCCCTACTCTGATTTTGATCCTCTGCTCTCCCTAGGCTTGCTTGCCCGGCCTACCTCCTGAGGAGCTGGGGGGTCTCCTCTGCCCCCCGCCCCGCCAGGCTCTGTCTCCCCCAGCTTGTTTTGCCAGTGAGGGATGCGCACACGTGTCATGAGAAGCCCCGTCACATCTGGTTTTTGCCCTGCGTCTGTACAGTGCGTATTTTCCTCCTGTTTTCTTCCAGTTCTTAAGCTGCTGGAGCAGACTGGAGCCGCCAGCCAGGGCCAGACATCTGGGGGACAAGCAGCCAAACCCACGTGGGCAAGCCTGGACAGAGCTGCTGGACACGACCTCTTCCAGCCCAGGCAAGGGCGATGCTGCCTTCCCCCGGCTCCCGGGGCACGCACTGGCGGCGGGGGGCAAAACCATCGGTTAGAAGCAGCCACTTGTGCCACCCGGTCCCAGCACGGCCTGTTTTGTCTGACGCGGACAGGGCGGTGATGTTAACATCACGTCACGGGGTTTGACTGCGTGCGGCTGTGCTGGTAACAGCCGGGAGGCCAGGCTCCTCCTCACACAGCCCTTTAAATTGACCCCATACGTACCTTATTTTCCAGCTTGCTTTGTCGGCATTGAAATAAGTGACTCCCTTCTCCTCCAAAGCAGAACGCAACATATAGCGCTACAAAAAAAAAAATCAGGATTTGCCACACCTAATCCTAGAGAGAAACATGCAGGTCTCTGTCCAAAACCCTCAGTCCCTCCAGGATCCTGGAGAACCAGCACTGCGCTTGTATTATTCCTTCTTCCTTCCCTCCTTTCCCCCATCCAGGTACTTTTCCCAGCCCTCCTGCTTCCACGCTCACCAGGTGGGCAAAGCAGCCTCCTCCCACGGGCAGGAAAGCTGCCCACGCAGGTGCTCCTGCTGCGATCCAGAGGCACCAGCAGCCCCGGAGGAAGGGTGGTGCTGCCTGGAGGAATCGGAAAAAAAATCAGGGCAAAGGGAAGCGCGATGGGAGGCCAGAGGCTTACCCGAACAAGCAGGGGCACGGCTTTGGCGGAGTACAGCCTACCTGGCGTGGAGCCCGCTGGGCTTTGCACGGCTCCCTGCAAGAAGGTCCTTCTCCCCAAGGGTTAGTGAATAGCGTTTCAGGCGAGGGCAGCCAGTTCCTACAAGAACGAGAGAACTGTCAAGAAAACATCTGTGCTGTGTCGCACACAACATCTCCCATCCGGGCTTTGGGGAGTTCAGAGCCAGGTGTGAATTTCAAGATCTCCCCCAAAAAAAATCATCATTCAAACCACCCCTGGGGTGGGCAGGAAGGGACCGGGATACAGCCCTGCCCTGATCCATCCGACCAGTGGATAGTCCAAACCTCTGCAACCCCGTAAGGCCGCGGGGGCTGACTTGCTTGAGGGCTGCTGTTTTAGCCAGACCACACACCGAATCAGCCGCTTCTTGAGCCAAAAGCAAAAGAGCAGCGACAGCCCGAGATGCACCAGAACCTGTCACCCATCAGGCAGGCAGCAGCGACCCCGCAGCACCCACGCCAAGAAGGCGGCAGGAGATGCATGGTACGGGAAGTCCGCGGTGTGGGTCCCCGCTCTCCAGCCACCTCTGCACTGCCACCCCACAACTGCATTTCACTATCGCCCGTTCATTTTCCTGAACGGTCCATGCAACTGGGGGGGGGGGAGCGAGTGAGCGGCTGCGTGGTGCTGTGTTGCTGGCTGGGGTTAAACCACGACAGGTATATAGCAAGGCT
>JAVKLA010000090.1:31829072-31853264 GCA_034782735.1 Sagittarius serpentarius | reverse complement strand
CCCAGACAACAAAAAAACACAACAAATTTTTGCAATTTTTTTCTTTTAAACCAAAAATAAATGATTCTCAAACTGCAAACAAATGCCGTGTCTGTAGATCTCAGTCACGTGTTTATTTTCCTGGGGAAATCTTTCTTGTATCTGTGTCCTGGCCCTAGATAAGAGACGCGGGGAGAGCTCAGCGGGCAGAGGCTGTGCAGTCTCTGCCTGCAGCCAGCTGTGCAGCTGAGGGACGTTTCCTTAAAGGAACAGCTTAGCTTAATCAAGTTTAATGGCTTTGCCTTCTGAATGAACACAGCCAAGCTCCTCTCCTCAAGGGCAAAAAGTAGTGGGAAGAAGAAAAGCAGAGTTTGTACGCTGCGGGAGGTGGGCTGCAGAGGGTTGTTTTTTTTTTTTATCTTGCAGAGGGTCAGCAGCGTGAACTAGTTAACCCCAGCTGGTTTTGATCAGACAAGTATTTCACGGTGTCTGCAGCTTCTCCCAGCTGTCTGGGTTGGGCCAGTCATAGGACCAGGCACACACCTCTGCCAGGCAGAGCCTTTCCAAATCGTACGCCACTCGGCTCTCCCTCCACGAGGGAGGGCAAAAATAAATCTGCCTCTTGCCCAGACAATGCACCAAGCTGCACCTTGCCCACAAAGCTGAGGCTCTGGAGAAGGCTGGTGGTAGGAGGCATGCAGGACCGCAGCAAGGAGCGGCTAGAGATGGCAAAGACGTGCTTTTGCGGGGAAGGAGTGAGCAGTGCACACCTTGCTTCTCTTCAGGCGGCAGCCCTGCACACCGTTATTGAGGGCCAGGTGCCCTTCGGTAGCGCGGGCTGCGGAGGGAAGGGGAGGTTGCTGGGTCCCAGGTTAGAAACAGGCAGGGGTTGAGGTCAAGTTGAGCATCCTGAAGCAGTCCAGGGGTTGAGGGGATGCAAAAACTGCCCCCGCAGGCCCATGAAACCCCACTAGGAGGGGAGAATGGGACCTTCACTGACTATTCCTCTACTTATTGAGCCAACAAAGCCTTGAGCAGCGACCAGAAGGAACACTGCTGCTTTCCAAGCAAGCGCCCAGTGCAGTAAGGCACTTCTGCCTTCTCTCCAAATTACACCAGAGCGCAGCATACTTTGGGAAGAGGCGTGCCTTCTCCCTCCTCCTCCTGGGTCAGTGCTGGGACAGGGGGAAGGTGCGTGAAGAATCCACCACCTCTCCCCCTGCAGCAGCATTTCACGGGGGTCCCCCACAGCAGCACTGGCCGTGCTGCACCCCAGATACACCATAACAGGTCCTGGCCCCTGGGGTCCAGCCACAGGATGGTCCCCATCGACATACAGTAACGCCAAGGCAGAGAGGATCCTTCTGGGATTCAAATTCTGCCCCTGGGCATGTTGCAGACCTCACTGGCTATAAAACTTAAGTGATCTCAAGGTAAGGCAGAGGTTTCAAGATTCTATTTTGGCCCTATGGCATCACCGTTACAGAGCTGGGCATTGCAGCAAAACAAGAGTAGAAAGAGGATGTGAAATTTTTATGGGACTGCCCCAAAAGCCTGAGCCTTGCAACCAGACCAGGCAGTTCCTTGAGCCAAACAGGCTGCATTATCTGAGCAGTCCCAACTTCTAAAGCTGTAGCACAGGCTCCAGTTAACTCCAAAAAGGTCTTTCCACAGCGGCCAGCTGGATACAGAGAAGTTTCTCCCACACTAGCACGAAGAGATGATGCCATCCTGTGGCTGTTCGGAAATACTGGACTTCCCACAATGGTTTTCCAGCAGCCACCGCTTTGACTGCCCTTCCTGGTGAAAGAGGGGCCCGCCGTTAGGAGGGACAAATAAACCCTCCTCAGAAACTGCAAACAGGGCCTCTCATTCGCCTTTATCTCTGAAACACAAAGCTCATACCGCTGAAGAGAATATTCTCTGCTCTCAGGTAAGATTCAGCTTTAGAAGGGGATCGCGTTTTGCCTCTGCACAGGAAAGAGCTGCTGGCAACAATCACGCCTGCTGCTTTTTAGAGCATACTCTTACTTTTGGAGCAGCTGTCCGTGAGGCTAGTCCTCTGGTTCCCCTCCGTCACCTTCCTCATGTCTACACTGTGCCTTTTAACTGAACAATGTAGTGAAACCTGTCCTCGCCTACAGGCAAGCAGGCAACGGGGAGAAATCAACTTCACCACAGTAAAGAACCCTCATAGTTTTCCTGTGTCCTTCTCTCACAGTCTTAGCACAGAGCCTGCAAAACACTTCAAGTGCAATTTTCCTTTCCCCTCCTCCCTCCATTAATCTCCTCCTTCCCCCAGACTGGGCCTTGGATATCCTAACGCAGCTCAGATGAGTCTTTGCCTGCCCACCCACGCAAGAGGCACAGCCCCGAAAGTACTACAAAGAATTTAGTACTCACCTTTGAGAGATGACTCTCTAGTTAGCTCTCCTCAGCCAGGTCCTAGCAACTGCGGAACAGTTAATTGCTTTGCAGTATTAAGTCACTAAGAGGTCACATAGTCCCCCATCCCTGTTTTGGAGCAGACTCCAAAGACCTCATTTTCACAGCCCCAGCCTGAGCATCGCTCCATCTCCGTAAAGAAGGCTTAGTTTAAATGGGAAGAAAAACAATTCTGCCACCCAAATCAAAGACGACAGAAATATTGTAAGAGCTCCTTTATTTGCAATTTTATTATTTCTCCCAAAGTCTGGGAAGGATTCTTTAAAATGTATTACTCAGCTTAGCTCTGGGATAGGAAAGGCCATTAAGACATAGGACAGTCACGTTCCAAGCTGCTCAGACGAGCAGCCTTTGAGCGAGCATCATTTGGTGAGAACATACTTCTTCCCTGGCTATAGCTGGTTGTCCAGAATTTTAATATCTGCTCAGGGAAAGAAAATAAAACTCATCTTTATGGCTGTGAGGAAAAAAAGCAGCCAAATGTGAAACCGAGCACTGGGCTCTGAGGGAGGGCGTGCAGGATCGGTTTAACTCCGAGATGCTCGTTTTAGAGGCAGATGATAAGCATTATCATTTCAGCATCACTAGCTACCACACTGCTAATGGAAAAGCAGAAGGCGTCAGATGGGACAGTCGCATAGAGAATTATTTTCATGGTCTGTAAGCGGCCTCTTAGGCAAGCAGTATGCAGAGGCAGGTTTGGGATGGTGGGCAGAGCTTGGAGGAGTATAGCCCTTCCACTCACACTGTTCTGGGCCTCACCCAAGAGTGTGAACAGTAGTTTACTGCATGTCTCCTCCGGCTTTTCTTCAGGCTAGGAATCAAGAAGAGACAAGCAAAATAGAGAGCAGGATTTTAACCTGGAGAGATGCAATAGTGGAGGTTGAGGAACCCAGACTACAGACCTCACCCGGGTTAATAAGTGTTGCCAGCAGCCTGACAACATTTCCCAAAAGCCAGCTCTTTGACCGCAGGAAGGATAGAGAGTGTGCCCCAAATGACAAGGGGAAAGGAAAAGAGGACCACAGACCGAGACAGGGAGAGGCGATAGTCTCAGGAAAGCGCTCTCTGATGTAAATTAGGGGTCTATTATTTTTTAGGGGGTTCAAATTTAATTTTTTGAAGTCTGAAGTGGATAGCACCAGAGAAGGACAGAATTAAGAGGAGTCAGCAGCCTGGGTTTTCAGAAAGAACAGCATGTATTAAAGCTTGTTTTATGTAAAGTTCATAGAAGTTGCATATATTGGATCAAGCAGGTCCTTGTCATGTTTAGCCAGCCAGGGGAGCTACAAGTGGGATGCTCCCCACAAGCCCCGTCCCAGCCTCTGACAGACCACCCACCAGGAGCTCCAAAGGCTGGAAGCAGGCTGGGCTCCAGAGCCAGAGGTATCTGGGTGCGTGTTGGTCAGCAGTTGTCTCCAGTATATTGGAGAAAGCTGTCTGAATCTAACTTTGTTAAGAAATACTGAATCATTGTCTCTGGGTACTGTCCTGCACAGAGTTTGATTTAAGCCTTGATCTTCTTCCTCTTCCCTGATAGAGACCTCTTCTTCCTCCCCAGGACAGGCTCATTACTGGAAGACTGAGGACGGATCTTCATCTCGGTAAAAGGGATGGAGAATTCATGGCCCTTCCATGGCTCCCAGTTCACACCCTGGGAAAAGACCAAGGAATTTCTTTTACTAAAGCACCCAGACCAGGTGTTAGGAGTCTACCACTGTCCCCTTCTAATACCATTTAACCCTCTAATAAAGAGAGATGCTATTGTTCACCAGATTTTGACTGTAATTATAATCAGTCTTCCAGACACTCCCGATATAAATCAAATCTCTCTCCAGTTTGGAACACAACAGGACTGAGCCACCTTCAAGCCCAAAATAAGCCTGTACAATGAGATGCACGCCAAGGCATGCACTGAAAGTCAAAGTACAGACTACATGAGACAGTGAGCCAGCATCCTAGTGTGCCTCCTAGTGAGTTTTCTTTTATGTGTTCCCCTCAGAAATCAAGACAGGTCCACCTCAAGTATCTTTGCCCACAAGAATCAGGGGGCCATGAGCTCAAGTCCTCTGGGTCCAGGGAGGACAGAGTAAGAGCTGTAAGTTTCCTTACGGATCATTATCCTTTCAAATGAAATGAGTTAGGATAGCCTGGGCAATCTCTCCTGCTCCAAGGAAAGCCATCCACCCTGTGTGTTTTCTCAAGGCTGGGAAGAAGAGAGAACCAGCACACAGAGCTCTGCTACTCACCTCGCTGTGCTTGCTCTCCCCGTATTTCCCATTGAGGTTGGCCAAGTGGCAGTTCTTGTACCACCACGCGCCATGGTGTGTCAGAGCACAGTTGCTGAGAGCTACATCATTGTCTCTGTCCCACGTTGTGAACTTCCAGCCATTGTGGTAGGTCATTGCATCCCCTAAGAGAAGGGATGAAAGACATGAAGAGGAGTAAGATACTACGGTTGCTCAGCCTGAGGGCTTATACATCCTTCAGGATGTATATGCAGGCCTGACAAGAGAAAAGCAACAGCACGGGATGGGTCTGGATAATAATTTCTAAAGGGCTGCTATTAGAGGGCATGCCCAAGGGCTGGATCCTCCCAGCAGAAGATCTAAACCTTAATATCCTCTTGCCATAAAGGATAAGAGGAAGACTATGGACACAATGGCAATGGTAAGGATTTACCAGTGGCAGAAGCCAACACCAGGATAGCTACTGCTGTTGAGCAAACTCCCATCCTGAACAAAAGCCACTTTCTTTGCACTTCGCAGCTGGGAAGCCCCAGAAGTTGCTCCCCCATCAGCACAAGTTACCTCATGGAAATGCTTCCCAGTCTGCCTTTTCAGCTGGTGTTTCACTGGGTTAGAGCCCTCTCTTCCCCATGAAAAAGCAACTCTTTCTCCTGTCTTCAGCAGGAGACGGGCCTGTGGGCACACTCTCCTCAGCCTTCCTAGGAAATAGAGACTTCTCAAGGAGAACCACATCTGATCTAACCTGACCTAATGAGCTCCCATGCTACTGGCAAAACAAATACACAGGTCCCAGCATTTGCTTTCCCATGCGAAGCAGAGAGAGCACAAGTATAAGGCACTCCTCACCAGCATCGCCTCTGTAATTCCCCACCGACAGCCTGTATCTGTCCCTGCTCGAGGCAACCTGGAAGAAGTCATAGACAGCATAGACAGATTCACTGGCTGTCCGCAAATCCACCCGGAGCTCATAGCGGATGGGGCTGCTGCTTGTGAGATTGTGCAGCTTGTCAAGACCTAGAAGAAAAAAAAAGAATTACTCTTAAAAAGGAAAAGCCTGTTCACCTTTGCAGTCCTAGACCCTCACCCTGTGGCCATTTTGGTTAAATCAGCTATTTCCTGCCTCCCTCCTTCCCTGCTGGATGCTGTCATGACATTTTGCCAAGTTTATGCTGTCTTATCTCATTTTCTGGCAAGAGACAACAGTATCAGAAAAAACAAACAGCCTAAACCTGCACAAGACTGGCTGTAGAGCAACATTATTTTTCCCAGAACATTTAAAGACTCTTGCTCCAAAGACCTCGACCTATTTAGTGCTGGATTCTCTGATCCACACAGAGTCCACTAACAGAACAAGACAGACCAAAAAAATGACCGAGTACACCAAGTTTCACGTAGTATCCTGGTCTTTGCATTTTCATGAATGCAGTTTCTTTATTTCCCCTCTCATAGGAGCACACAAGCCTGAAATAAAACCCTTCCAGAATTTGGCTTGCTCTGGGACTGCTCCAAAGCCCAAAGATGTCAGTGGAAATACTTAGCGGGCCTTTAGAGATCCCTCAGTGCTTCACTGGCATTTCTAGCAATGAGACAAAAGCTGACAGTTCAAGACTGCAGGCTCGGGGGCGGGTAGATATTTCAGCACGTAGGTGCTTCTACAAAGCTAATCTACAGCTCTTCACTGGTCACACCCATGTACTGTACCAAGCCAAAATTCCCCAGTGGGATCTCCAAAGCCTTCCACATAATTTTTCCAGCGTTTGTAGAAATCCACCTCGCCAGTGCTCCGTCTCTGAAACACCTGCAAAGCAAGGATTGCTGAATGAGAGTTCATGACAGGTTGAGGAGAGACAAGGAGGATGGGGATGAGGAACGCTCATCCTGATTCAAGCACAGACAAAAAGGTGAAGCATTCAGGAAAAGAGAACTCTAGCTGGTGGTACACTGCATCTGAGCAGGGCACACACAGCTATCCATTTTCATTTTCTGACTGCACATAATCACTGGGGTGAATGCTTAGTCGTGCAAATTTTACAGTTTACTTTCCACAAATGCATACGGACAGCACAAATCTGAGCGTGATCTAAACACTTGGACAAAACAGGCTTAGAGACAAGATCCACGAGACATTTGGGTTTCTAAACTTCACCAGAATCAGAGGGACTTGGGCAATAACACACAACAATTTATTTCAGTGAAGAAAATCACTTATCACTGAAATTGAAAAGTGAAAAAGGAAATAAAGGTAAATTGTTCAGTTGTTTAGGGAGACAGCTATCAGAGAACCTCACATTCACTCCTTCGTATTCATACAAATTCCCCACCTCAAAGCATCTGTGCTTCTGCCTCCAGATTCCTTTGAGCCACTCAACAACTACTGTGTGGTCAGGGTCACGGTACATGCTCACAGCACTAGCATTTAAAAGACTAAGAGGCATCAGCTGAACTACATTAACCATCCATACATACAACCTTATACTGTGGTCAAGATGAGATAATATAGCTTAGTTAACTCATTATGAAAGGCAGTTAAGCTAAGCTGTACTACCTCGTGTTATGACACAGCTGAATCCACCCTCATAGACAACTCTGCTGTCCCAACTGGCAAGAGGTAACACACTGAGCTGTCGTAACTCAGTCGTTGCCCTCAATCAGCGATAATATAAGCCTGTGTGGCGTTTACAACCAAAGAAAAAGCCTTTGAGCCGTTCAGCCTCCCACAGTATTCCTACTGACAGTCCGAGGGGGCACATCAGCACCCACCACCCTTTCTAAAACATGCCACTCCATCAAGGTAGGAGCTGAAACGCAGTAGTGCAGTAGAGCAAAAGGAGCCTCAGCTAACACCAGTACCAGGTCCCCTTGATTACATTCGTAAAAAAAACCAAAGAGGAGCAGAGAATCACTCACTATCCACCCGCCTCCACCAGTGGTCATGTCACAGTACACCTGCATTGGCCTGCTGCCATCCCCGTTCAGGTAAATGGTGTACATGCCGCTGGAGGTGTTTCCGTTCTGCTGCGTCTGGCTGCAGTCCGCTGGATGTGGGTAGAGGAAGCTGACTGTGAGAAAAGAGGGGGCAAAACTTCGCATCAGCAAAGCAGGCCATAGAGCTGGAGGAGGCATTTCACACCCTCAGGAATCTCCAAAGGACAATGGAACTGGAAGAGAAGTAAAGAAAAGAGCAGCCCCCACTGTGCACTCACAAAGTGCCCAGGTGCATCAGCAGGTTGCTGCTGGCAGCCTTCCCCACTGCCTGGGAGCTGGCACATGGACGGGGAGGGTCCCCAGAGGCTACAGGAGTTGTAGTCTTGTGTCACAGTGAGAGCAGGAAGAGGAGCCCTTGTTTGTGAAGGTGGACGTGCCAGCAAACAGGGACTTTAATTTCTCTGCATTTCGCAATTTGTCCACAACTGGCAACCCCTGCGGGCACTGGCACAGTACAAGAGACTCCCACAGCAAGCTGGCATGAGATGTTGTTTGATTTGCTGCCATTCTGGTGTGCGTTTCCTGACCTCTGAAAACAACCTGGGCAGCTACCCAATGCCACGAGAGTACTTAAACAGCTGTGCCCTACCATTACTAGGATGGCGCAGAAAGATCTCTAGCGTATCATCGTCTCTCCTGCCCGCTGGCAGCTCACCAGCAGGCTTTGTCCCGCGCTTGGCTAGCAAAGTTTGCCGGTGGCACTGACCAGCATGGGCAATCTCCGCTCACACTATCCCGCTGTTTCCAAGCCTCCAGATGGTGTGGCTGAGGACAGACACGCAGCCAGGAGACGTATCACTGATTTGCTAGATGGCTTGCTTATGATCACATCGTTTCCCAGTGTATCGTAGAATGCGAACTCCATCTCTGACCTCTACCATAAAGCACAACAGCTGCAGAGCACAGGTAAAAGTGCAACACCTAAGGCCAGTTCCTACCTGTTGAGAAGGTACTGTCTGTCTTTCTGCTCTGGCGATCTCCCTTATAGGCGATCACAGAGATGGTATACGTCACTCCTTGTTCCAGTCCTTCCAGCACAAACCGTTGTTCACTAGGACCAAGCGGCACTTCCTGCCAAATAAAGCAGATCAAAGGTCAACACAACTCTGAACAGCGTTTAGCTTTTCTGGACCACAGTGCCTCATACTCCATATGCATTTACGGGCTTTTCTTGTGGAGTTCAGGCAGACACATTCACTGTATATCCTTGAAACATGGGAGCCCGTCTCCTCAGAAGGAAGATTTGGGGCAAGGCCTCAAGAAACAATGTTAGGACACTGAGGACACCCTGTCCCTGGTGAGCGCTGCCCTTCCAGGTAATAACAAGTTAGAAAAGTGAAGTGAAGCAGCAAACATGTTCTTGCACCTGGGGATCTGTTGGGAAGAGGCATTTCACTGTCACAAAGTCCCTCCACAGCTTCTTCTTATGACAGTAGCACATCTGCTTCCTTAAGCTCTCCCTCCCTGGGCCACGGATAGCATAGATTCCCTCTCAAAATTGTTTTTCTGTTGTCCATATACCCGTAAGACCCAACTGGCAGAGCCCGTAATCATAGGGGTGATTTCAGTGGGGTCTGCAGGACTGAGGAATTCACTGTACCTTGCTTGTGCCATCTTGACCCTGGTAGGTCAGAGCATAGCCATCAATCTGTGCTGCAGGAGGAATCCAGGTAACCACACCAGTAGAACGAGTGACATCTGATACACGGAGGTTCTTGGGAGGATCAATCTCTATCGAAAAAGAAAATTCAAGTCCCATTGCATAAATGAAATGCAAGTCTAGTGCAGGGCTTGGGCTGAGCTTTCAATGCCTGATCCTGTTAACTGGGAAGTACAGAAGTCACCAGTGACCTTCATAGCTAGCAAGCACCAGAAGCCTAGACCAAACACGGAAAGGTCTGCCACAGACCTGGTTTGGGTCATTTTGTGAGCCCTGCAATTGGCTCGACTGTACAGGGCCCAGGAGCTCCTGACACATCTGCCTGAGAAGTCTCTACCAGGCTCACCTCCGAGGAGCATTCACGGATAGGTCAGGCTTGGGCTCTATGCCCCAATCCTGGAGCATGGCCTTAGTGTAGCCTGCTGAGAGCCTCTGCCCCTCGTTTCCCTTTTACAGATGAAGAATGACTTCACAAGCTTCGTTGCTGTCATGCTTCAGCCTTCTTTAGTAAATGCAGGAATACAAAGAAATCCACAGCTTTACAGTTTTGTCTGTGCTGTATATGGGACACCAGCTCCGTCACTGACATCAAAGGCTTAGCCACACTTTTCCTGTGCAGTCAGACTACCCAAGTTCAGCATGAGAAGAACAAAATTATTTTTAAGCAACGCCAGTTCACAGCAGTCGTCAAAAAGTGTCTTATGAGATACCCACAACAGGGCTGCAGTGCTTCCCTCAGGATAAAAGCAATTTCTAAAGCTCAGTTGGAAGTCACAATAATGGAAGCAGCCTCTCCCTAATTTTCATCCTGTGCCTGCTATAGTCTATATACTTTAGGAACATCTTAAGGAAAACAATTTAGGGAGTAAGGTTTGTCCAGCTTTCCAAGTTTTAGAGAGAAGGTTCTTGGTGCGCACTGCTGGCCTTCAGGGAAGAGGGCTCCAACCCTGAAGTACACCTGAGCTTATAGCAAACTATAACTGAGTAATTCATCTCAATTCCCTGCTCTTCCACAAACCTCCCTGGGGGACTATGGGCATGTCATTGTCCATCAGTTAAGTTCTTCTCCATGTAAACCAGGCAACAACACTTCCCAGACCTTGAAGAGTGCTATGAGGATAAGCATAACAACAATTACAATGCATCAGTGAAATATTACAGTTGTGAAAAAGACAAGGCCGAGCTATATCTGTCTTCGAGAAATGAGCGGAGCGGTGTGGCTTCTCCCAGGAAACGCTGCGCTCCTCGCGCTTAGGGTTACCACTTAAAACGGATACAAAGGCAGAGAAGCAGAAATCAAAACACTGAATATAAGGAGAACAACAGGGACAGTAACACCAAAGTTCACAGAGCACGTTGTTTAAAACGCTGGCTGTTCATTATAACTGAAGACCACCTTTCGCTAGGCTTGTGAGTTATGAACTAATGCTTAACTCACTTGCGAGACCACTAAACAACTGCTTTAATCGAAACGACCCAGAGCCCAGAAACCTTCTCGGAGTAGCTCACTACATGTATACCTCCCGCTGGACAGAAGAGGGAGCTAAAAGGTACCAAATCCATCATGAGAAGCAAGGGATGGGAAGGGCAGCCTTGGAGTCTGCAGTGTCACAGCGCTGCCCTTAAGGGCCAGTCAGCAGTTTCCACGGGTGCAGCAAATCACCGCAGAACTGCTCCCTGCTGCAGCCGGTTTTAATGCTAGGGAATAATCAGCCATCACCTTGAGTAAGAAAATGGTTTGGTTTGTTGGGGTTGTTTGGTTTTGGTTGTTTCCTTTTTTCTCAGAAGTTGTATTATTTTAGCAGAGGTGTCATTACTTTTGGAAATGTAACCCCCCCCCCCCCAAAAAAAAAGAGTATGTGGGAGTTTTTGTACAGGTATTTCAAAAATATCCCTAACTAATGCTAAATGCATTCCCTCTCCCAGCAGTTTCACTTCCTTTGAAACTTCCAGGTGTCTCCATTTTCACTCCAGTTCAAAAAAACCTCAACATTTCAATCTGCTGAAACTCTCCTTGCATTTCTATTTCCAGATAGATTCAGTCTTTTGGCCTTAAGAGATCTCCATTTGTCCCCATCAGCTGCCCTCGACTTCTGTAAGCACTGGGTGGGCATCTTGCAAGCTTCAACTGCTCATCTCACACCAGCTTGATGCATAAACTAAGAAAAAGTATATTAGCAAGGCCAATAGATACAGAGTGACCCTGAAATGTTCCCCAGTACACCATAATCCTTATGGCTGACGGAACAGGACAGATTTAAGCCTGCTTGGCAGTCTCCTAGGACCACTCTGAGGTGACAAGTCAAAGGGCAGGCCATTATTTTTAACTGTCCCTGATCCTAAATTGGTTTAACTGTCATTGTTAAACCTCTGCTATTGTTAGGCTTGATAGCAGCACATGAAGCGCCGCATGCTTTTGACTAAGGACTAGTGAAATAAGCTGGGTATCATCAGCTGTCATCACTCTTGTATTACGACATCTGCCTCTTCTATAATCACCTATAGCAGCAGGCTCTGCTGCGGTAGTCTATACTCACGCACTTGTCTCCAGAATGGGTTTACCACTGTGCATCTTCATTACCCAGTAATGCAAAGAGAGGTCATGAAATGTAAAAGAACAAGAGTGTAGGGGCCTTCTACCCAGTTTCCTTTCCTTTCTGCCCACAGTTACCTGTCAGCACGTCAGTGCTCGCCCTCTTGCTCTGCTTGCTTCCCAGCTCTGCCCAGAGATGGATGGTGAACTTCATGCCTGGTTTCAGTCCCGTCAGGGTGGTAATGCTCTGGTCCTTCCCCACTTCTATTTCCTTGGTGTCTCCATCAGCAGAAGTGTAGCTCACCATGTACCTGTCTATGGGAGCTTGGACGCTATCCCAGGAGATGGTAGCTGAGTCCTCTGTCACTCGGGCAGTTACCAGGTTCTTTGGGCTGTCCATTTCTAAGAAATAAAAGTGCAAAGTAGAAAGCGTGGGTAACTAAAAGACACACATGTTCCCCTTCAAACTTTTGCTTTCTAAAGCCCCGTGATCTTACCCTCAGGAAGCAAAGGATGACATGGATTAACTCATCTGTAGCTTTACTGGGTCTTAGTGGCTAACTACCACGCTTGCTATTGACAATGCAGAACTGGAGTAAGACAAGGTAAGGCACTGACGCACAGCCATCTTCAGACAGAGGCCTCAGGAGTAAAATATCAAGTAGAGATACAAGGAAGAACGACTGTGCATAAGGAGGTCCAACTGAAATTCGAGGCTATGTCAAACCTAAATTCTTATGAACCTTAAGAGAGATCCGTTAGACCAGTTATTTGGGAGCATGTACGGCCCTAGAGTCCTGGCTGACATGGATACAGTAAGGCAAAGAAAAAGATGTGATAGACTAAGGCAGCACCAACACCCTGCTCCCCTTTATCAGCCTCTCCCACAAATACCTCTTTTTGAGCTGTGAGGTGCCAACAAGGTGTAACACTTCTCTGCATTATGACTGAGGAAGGAAGTCCTCGGTAAAAGAAGCGGCCAAGGGAGAACATAATCATAGCTAATTCACTATGTGAAACTACATTCCTCCTTCCATAGCTGCAAAACCACACTCCAAGATTTCCACAGGTCACCCATGAGAGTGTCTGTGCCTGCCCTCTTGCTCTGCTTGCTTCCTTTCTGTCGTGGTTTAACCCCAGCCAGCAACTCAGCACCACGCAGCCACTCACTCACTTCCCCCCCACCCAGTGAGGTGGGGGAGAGAATCAGAAAAAAAGTAAAACTTGTAGGTTTAGATAAGAACAGTTTAATAGGACAGAAAGGAAGAAACTAACTACAACAACAAAGTGACATTAATAATAAAAGGACTGGAATACACAAAACAAGTGATGCACAGTGCAATTGCTCACCACTTGCTGGCTGATGCCCAGTTAGTTCCCAAGCAATGATCTGCCCCCCCTGCCCAGCTCCCCCCAGTTTATATACTGGGAATGACATCCCAGGGTATAGAATATCCCTGTGGCCAGTCTGGGTCAGCTGTCCCGGCTGTGTCCCCTCCCAATTCTCCTGTGCCACTCCAGCCTTCCTGCTGGCTGGGCAGGAGAAGCTGGAAAGTCCTTGACTTGGTCTCAACGCGACTGAGCAACAGCCGAAAACATCCGGGTGTTATCAACATTCTTCTCATACTCAACCCAAAACACAGCGCTGTACCAGCTACTAGGAAGACAATGAACTCTATCCCAGCCAGAACCAGGACATTTACCCTGCCCAGATACAGATGATGCACACCACATCTGGCTTCAAACTAATCAGGATAGCAAGACCTCTGTCCTGCCCCATCTCTCCTTCATTCCAGGAAACACCAGCAGCATCCCCTGCCAATCAGTCAGTCTTCAGCCTAGCTAAGCACCCAACTTCCATAAGCAAAAACCTTGATTATACAAAGGGAATTACCGATAGTTAAGAGACTTTTTCCAGGCTCAAACCCTTTCATGTTTTGGGAGAAGATGATTAAAATAGGGGTGTTTCCTTTCAAGTCTTGATTCTTACCAGCAACACCAGTTGAACCATCCTAAATTCAGGCAGGATTCAACAGCGGTAGTGTATGCTGCGAGGCAGAGCTCAGCCACACCTGCAAACCTTAGCATACCTGAAGACCAAAAAGAGCAGGCAAAGCCGATAAGCGAGGACCGCAGTGCTTTAGCAAGTGCTGTGAAGCTCACACCAGGATGACAGTTTCTGAACTAACAGAGAAGTCATTAGTTCCTGAAAGTTCTCTAGCCTTGGCATCATCTCTGTCTGAAGCCTAAAGGTGCCTGTAGCATGGATGTCCCCACATCATAGGTGGCCACAAGACAAACCAGTGTCTAGTATATGCTCTGCAACAGGCCAGAAGAAAACAGGACAGAAATTGAGATCACCTCCACAGCATAGTGTCATGTAGAAGCACAAAGATTCTCTGGAATACCTGTCACTGCCTCAGTGCTGAGCCTTTTGCTTTGCCGGGTTCCTTTCTCTGCCCAGAGGAAGACGACATATTCAATGCCAGGTTTCAGTCCTGTCAGAGTCATGGTAGTCTCATTCTTTCCCACTTCCATCTCCTCCGTGTCATCATCAGCAGAGGTGTAGTTCACCATGTACCTATCTATGAGAGCCTGAACCCTGCCCCAGGAGATGGTGGCTGTGTCCTCTGTCACTTGGTCAGTCACCAGGTGAGCCGGGCTGTCGATTTCTAAAGAGACAGTTAAAAGCAAAGAACACAGGCTGTCATAGTCAGGCTGTACTGTGACACTCCTTCCCCTCAAGGGCCTTGCCACTTTCCTCCTTTTTCAAGTCCTCTTCCTGATCACATAGTGATTGGACCCACAAAGCTGGGAGGCGTCGAGGTCTGAGGTGGTTCAACTGGGGTCTGCCTTTAATCCTTATAGATGCTTTCGGTGGGAACAGCACAGCCAGTCCTGACCTGGACAGAAGAGAACCTTTGCAAAGCCAGACATTGTTACTTTCTTGTTTTCTCATGGTCGCAAGCCTCCGAAGCTCACACACAGGTCACCTGTCCAGAAAGCGAGAAAACAACCAAAGCTTTGTTGTTAAAAGACCAGGACGCATTTACTCATCTCTCTTCAGCAAGTCCCAGACCTAGAGCATGGGTCTGGTAATCACTTGCAACGGCTTGCAATGGATTCAGATGTTCAGCTGGACAGTGGTGTTACAAACCGGCAACACTCACGCTGGGCAGATCACTACACCTCCTTAACCAGGACTGGCCACATGGGGGAAAAAGTCCTGGTATGAACAACCAAGGAACCAGGATTAATCATTCTATTGCAAGAAAAGGCATCCTGTATACTGTTAATCTCCCTGCACTTCAATTTCTTCACCTGCAAAAAGGAACCGAGCATTTCCCTATTCCATGATGAAAGATAAACAAATTAACCAATTAAAATAAAACAAGACTATAACAAATACATAAGCAACACTGCTGCAAAGGCTGCATTTTCCCTAATCCTTATCAGTATTCACAACACGGCGCATTTGTAGTAAATAGAGGTAATTAGAATCTCTCTGTGATGATCCTGAATAAGTTTCACGGCAAGATGCACTAACCTGAAGACTTGATCTGTTAAGCGTGAATCTCCCTCTGCTGTGAAACTGTCTTGGGGTGGACTTATTCAGTGTTAAGGCAAAACTGGGCTGTAACTTATACTCTTAACAAAATCTATTGCCCACTTACCTGTCACAGCCTCAGTGCTGACCCTCTTGCTCTGCTGTTCTCCCTTTTCTGCCCAGATGTCAATGACGTACTCCATGCCTGGCTTCAGTCCTGCCAAGGTAGCGACACTCTTGTCTTTCTCCACCTCTCTCTCTTCTATGTCCCCATTAGCTGAGGTGTAGCTCACTCTGTATCTGTCTATCGGAGCCCGGACTTTGTTCCAGGAAACAGTAATTGCATCCTCTGTCACTTGGTCAGTCAACAGCTCAGTTGGGCTGTCAATTTCTGGAAGCAAAAGTCATAATTATTAGAAGTTTTAGTACAGTGCTGTGGTAATCACAGTGGTCTAAAGACACAGACAACACAAGTTTTATAGGCAGAGGTAGTATGTTTTATTAGACTATCAAATATATTTGGAAAAACAAATAAGCTTTGGGAAATGATTCTGCACCCAAAGACCTAAAAAGGGCTTGTGTCCAAAAGCTTGCTCGTTTTTTACTCCAGCTCAAACTAGTAAATCTAATAGAAGTTCTACCTTTAGCTATAAACTGTGTTTTGATCATGCAACATAAATAACTGACACTTAGGCGAGTCCCATTGGATATGACCATTTGTGGAGCCAAATCATTTTGTACTGTTGGATACAGCGCAAGGTAGATAAAACTGCTTGCAGGCGCTAGGCGCAAGGTGCTAACTGCTTGCAAGTCCTGCCGTTCTTGACACATTGGTAAACACACTCGCGTGTCAGTGCCAAGGTGGCCGAGCCTCGGCAGGGCCAGTCAGCCCTCCGCCCCTGCACTGGGTGAGCTGGGCTGCTGATTTCTGCAGGAACAGTTAGGAGTGAAGAACACAGGTTGTCCCAATGAGGTTACACTTACTCCTTCCCCTCAAGGGCCCTGCCAATTTCTTCTGCTTCTCATCCTTTATTTCTTATCAAGGATGGGCCTGAACTACAAAGCTGGGAGGTGCCCAATTCTGAGGTATTTCAGCTGGGGTCTAGGCCTCTTCCTCACAGCTGTAGCAGCAAGGCTCTTTTGTTGGGGAGCAACAAAAGCATAGCCAACCCTGCAGGGGCAGGGAGGAAAGCCCATGCAGAATATGGTGTTACTGCCTTTCGCTTTCTGAAGACCAGAACCTCTTGCCTGGTTTGCTCTGAGAATTAACCCAAAACCCAAAGCACGTGCTCAGAATCTCCATCCGAAATGCAGCTCTCCTGGAAGACTAAAGCAAAACTTCCTACCTGTCACAGCTCTGATGTCTGCTGGGCTCCCCTCTCTGCCCAGAGGCCGGTGGCATACTTTTTGCTGGGCTTCAGTCCTGTCAGAGCAGTGATGCTCTTGTCCTTCCCCACCTCCATGTCCTTTGTGTCCCCCTCACTTGCACTGTATCTCACCAAGTACCTGTCTATCAGAGGCCAAGCGATTGTGACTGTGTCTTCTGTCAGCCGTCTGGCCACTACATGGACACTAGACTGGCAATGTTCTAAGAGAAGGTCTGAAGGTGAAGAACCAGGCAACAGCACTAATAAGGATTATGTTCACATTCTCCACTAGAAAAAAGCCACTTTCAAGCTCCTCCCATTATTACAACCGTTCCCCTGCCATTTTCACAGATGGAAACGTGACACTAGATTTCACGAGCCTTAAGGCACCATTACAACGCAGCCTGCAGGAACATGGCCCTTCGAGGACAGCCCAACAGCCCATGACCTTTACACAGAGCACCATTTTTTGGTTGTTGAGGTTTTTTTCCCTTCACTGAACCGCTAAATGCATCTTAGCAGCCTGAGCAATGAAGGACATGCAGGTGCCTCCCAAATTATTGGAACAGCATTTCTTATTCTGGCTTATTCTGCTGCAGGCTCTGAACTCCAGGGCACAAATGAAAAACCACCTGACAGCCACACTGTAATTTACCGCACACCAGCTTAGCTGCACTATGATTTACCACACATTAGCTATGGTGAAAGCTGTGATTCTCCATCCATGCGTACTAATCTCACTTCTTTTGTGAGATGAAAGTACATTACTTCTCATTTTAATGAAATGCTGAGGCTCGTTTGTGTCACCCTAGAGCGGCGCACACTGGGAACGTGTATTTGAATAATCACAGCTCAGCTAGTTAGCAGTGTAAGATGCTCACCTGTGGCAAGAAAAAAAAAAATCAAGTGAATTATTTTCTTGTGTGATATGAAAACCGAGACTGGTTTTTTAGTTATAATTGCACTGCAGCTGGGTATGGGCTGTGCCTGTATGCATATGCAGTGCATTTAACTCCTTAACTCCCTGGGTGGTCCACGAGCTTCCGAGCCAGTCACCTGTTTCAGTAAGAACATGGGCTGGCTTGAGACAATGGACCAACTTGAAAGCAGGTGATATTTGACTGATCCTTACTGATGTCCTCCAGGTGGGAACTTCAGACAGTCTTGCAAATTCCCTGAGGCAGCTCCCATTGTGTCTAGTCCGATTTATATGCTTAAATGTGTTTGTTGGTTAACATCCTGAGCGGAGCATCCCAAACACTTCCCTAGGTAATTTCTGCTGTAGAAGTGCAGATTGCACATAGATAAGACATTTGCAAATAGTCAGTAGAAACTGCTCCTGTACGCACAGCCACATTGGACAGCAGCTGGCTAGATTATAAGAACTGAGCAAAACAGCGGTTCAAGGAGTTTCCCAATCCAGCTGGAAACGCTGCTGCAAGCACCCTTCCAATGGAGACTCCCTGTCACCAAGGGACAGTGACCAAACGTCCTGTTTAGGAGATTTGCTTCCCCACAAGATTCTTAATTTAGGCCATGATCCAAACAAATTTGTCTTTCCTTTTTAACAAGCACTTTGTCATGACTATCTGTGCAAAATGTGTATGAGCCCCCTGTCCTGTTGGGAAAGGCCACAACAGTCACCCAAAGAAAAGCTTGGAGGTGGTTTATAACATTTTAAAGGCAAGGCACGAATTACACGTTCCAGTTACGAGGCTTTAGTTTTGGCTGTGTCTCATTGCTCTCTGTACCAATAGTAACTGGTGCCTTGCCATAGGGTCAGTCCACACCAGGACTCAAGAGTCTTCAAGCTCAGCTGGAGACCTGTTCAGCCACACTAGTAAGAATGACATGAATTTTTTGCCTCGCTAAAAACCTATGCAAAGCAGGAGAAGCTTTACTAAAACAAGTAAAATTGATGAAGGGGTTTGAAATTCAAACTCAGCTCCCTCCGCTGCTGCTGCTGCTGCTACAACTTACCTGTCACAGCTCTGGTGCTTGCCTTCTTGCTCTGCTGGGGTCCCTTCTCCGCCCAGATGTGGATGACATATTCCATGCCTGGCTTCAGATCCAGTAAGGTGATTATGTCATTTTCATTCCCCACCTCTATCTCCTTGACATCCCCATCAGCTGAGGTGTATCTCACCATGTACCTGTCTATGGGACCCTCAACTTTATTCCACGAGACAGTGGCTGTATCTTCTGTCACTCGGTCAGTTGCCACGTTGGTTGGGCTATCAATGCCTGAGAGAACATTTCAAAGTCCAGAATCACAGAACTCCAGCTGAATTAAACCACTACAACACCCGTCACGACACATGCATGTTGCCTTCATTTTTGCCTTGCTGCTTCGGCGAGCTAAAACACAGAGTCACCTAGGTTCCCCCCTACAGCCCCTGGAGAAAGGCAGGCATCCATGGGAAACCAGCATGGTCAGAGTGGGGAAAAAGCAGGACTTTCTACCATTCAGATGAAACTTTCCATTTTTTTCTGCAGGAAGAGCTTGCAGGTTACCTGCCTCACCTTCCATGGGTACCAACTTGCGTATTACCTTCTCGCTTGCCCTCCTCACAGCACCAAGTATAGGCCCTGTCCTTTCTCTGCCTCCGGTGTCAGCTGTTTTTTGCTCCTCGCTTTCTGCCTACCCTGCAGACCTGTCTCTCAGTCTCCCCCAAGGCTTCTGCTATTTTAGGTGATGAATCAGAGTTTAGTGGTAGCTCTTGCAATAGCTGGTATTTGTGTTATTCGCAGCTCCTAAATTCCAGGGGTTACATAAGAATATGAGCGAGATTACTCATTGTGCTGTTTTGGTTTTGTTTTGGGTTTTTTTTCCTTTTTAAGAAGTTTTGCAGCCCCCATGTCTGTGAAGAACAGCTTGAAAACACAAGCCAAGGGTGTTCCAAATAATCAGAATCTACATAGGTAAGAAGAGCAGCCTTACAATGGCAGTGTGGAGGTTGTAGGTTTTATTGTTTAAAATCTATTTTCTTTTAATGGAATAATTTACAAGAGGATTTACATTACATCAGGAATGTCAGGCCTGATTTGGGATTTTTCAGTCTTTGGATGCAGCACGCGTACTCTTGTCTAAGAGAGCTGAATTTCAGAGTTTCCAGAATTTTACAGGTAGAATGAGAGTTAAAAAATTTCAAGCTCTCTTTTGGAATATAATAGCTAAAAAAAAAAAAAAAAAAAAAAAAAAATGCAGTATATTTTTTAAGAGCTTGAAACAGCAAGGAACCAACAGGGTTTCCAGATCTGCTTTAATATTCAGGTCTGGAATGGTTAGGCTGCCAGTTACAGGGAAAATAAGTGCCAAGTAACAACAGAACCTGCCAGCCCTTCTGAGCTGTACTGAGCACACAGGCAGACCAGAAGTCAGCTTAACGGTGTTTCTGCGCTCTCCCCATGCTGGAGATGACTACATCTGACACGGGCTCTGTTACAAGATGAAGCAGTCCAAAGCTTCAGCCCCCTAAGGGCCAGCAAGTAGCTGAAGCCTCTTCAGCCATTTCACATGTAGGAGGCAAAGTCTTAAGCTACTACACAAATGCCAGGGCTGTGCCACTGTGCAGCCCACTGGACGAGCACAACTTCACCTCCGTGGGGGCAGGCGTATCAGACCGCACAGCGGGCTGGGACTATAGTCTGGCAATGGTGTGCTATTCTGCTCCTCAGTCCAACTGTTCTGTTCAGTCTGGTCAACAGAAGAATAATGGTGGAGCCAGGCAATACAGAAAGGAAGAACTTACCCTCTTCCTTATTGCTCCTGGGCTCAGAGACCAGACAAAGCAGCAGCAGCTAATAGCTGCGAGGCAGTCAGCGGCAGCTGCCCAGAGGATCCATGAGGAAGGGCCACATCCAGAGCACAAATCATGTGTGCTAGGTTTAAGTGAGATCATCCTGTCAATGATCTAGTTAGGGAAGTCATGAACCCGCAAACTTTGAGTTACTGCTGGACCCAGCTCTGAGCTTGTTTGAGGATTGTTATTACACACAGAGTCCAGCTTACTATGCTTATCCTGTGTCTGGCTGGAGCCGTTAGTCAAGGGTAAAGTTACCGTAGGTTTAAAACCAAGGCAAAAGACTGAGCTAGGGCTAGGTTTAGAGTTCAATATACACTGTAGACAAGCTTAAACAAGATGTATGCAGACCTGGCTGCAGGTCACGTATGAAGAAGCAGCCAACTCTCCACCTTTTCTGCTGCGGTCTTGACAGATCTGTCCCCAAACCCTATAGTAACATCACTATCATAAAAGAACCTTTCCACGTACCAGTCCTACCACTCACTGAGGATGGTTTCCCCTCTGTATTGTCTTTCACGGGTATGACAGTGACCTCATAGTCTGTGCCAGGTTTCAGGCCTGCAAAGAGCAAAAGGAAGCATCACTAACAATTAGGGAAGACAGTAATTTTTCTTAAAGAAAGCTATTTTGTTCAGTCTATCCAGTTCTAGATTTGTAGCAGAGAGGAATTTAAAGGTTAGATTTCTATCTAACTTTCTTTTGTCTTGAGAATGCCTTGAGAGCACTTTTGGTCCAGACTTGCCCTTAGGGCATACATTGACTATAGTAAGTGGGGATTTCCATAATATCAGTGTTACCAGCTCTGAAACAGAAGAATATACTTTATTCCTAACAAGGTCAGAATTAAAGCTGAATAAATATACCTTGCAAGGGCATAGAAGCTTTCTCCCTGTGGAGACACCCATCATTACGGGATAGGCAAACCCCAATAGATCTCACCCTGGCCTATGGCATGTATGAGGTGAAAGAAAACTGGCCATCCACACATGAGAGAAGAATCCTCTCAAGGCTATGGTCTGACCATCAATCACTCCGGCCACTTCTCCCTGCCCAGTCTGGAATACCCACAAGTACTCACCAGTCATGATGTGTCTGCTCTTAGGCTCACTGCTTTTGGGCACCATGACCTGCTTCTCATCCGTCTCCATCAGGGATCTGAACTTCAGCTTGTAATAATCCACACCTGTTGCTGGGTTCTCCCACTCCACTTCCAGGGAGTGCTCCATCTCCTCTGTCACCCAGATGGCACTGAGTGTAGACAGGACTGGGAAGGACAGCAGAGGACCGTGAGGAAGCAGCATCAGCACGAAAAGGTAAATATAAGACAGGAAGTTGCTAAACGGTCCTCCTCCCTGCCCGGTCAGCTGCTCTGAGACCTGAGACATTTTCGTCAGCCAAACTTGAGAGTTAAGCAAGTACAGCACAACCATTATTTTGACAAGCTTAGTTTTATCTATGGTAACACTCCAAATCAAGAGTTTTCTGGCTCTCAGCTCCCACCTGTTGTGCTAGAAGCAAGAAAAAGGTCAAAATAAGCAAACTCATCACTGGTTTTGCCAAGTGCAGGCCGACAGCATAATATCAGCTGCTAAAAAAACCCAGCATTGCAGTTCTCGAGAGACTGCTTCAAATATGCAGTCTTTCCACACTCAACCTCCTAACCTCAGTAGCATCAGGCTCTTTCAGTCCTGGGAAAAGACTACAAGGAAAACTCGCTGTTGCAGACATGTTTGGCAAATTAGTACCTAGGAATGACGTTCTGCCTACTTTAAAGTGCCTTCTGTGTCAAGCCAAACAGTGCATTACTCTTAATAACACGCTGGCTTTATCCTGCATGCTTCCATTCCTGCTTCTGGCAGCAGGCAAAATTATGGATTCACTGGAATTCAGAGGTATCAATGCAGGTAGGATTCGGACAAGATAAAGGGAAAGAGAGGAAATTTGCAATACATTCAGTCCTAACAATACGTATCTGGGAACGGATTCTCCAGAAAAGAACAATGACGGAAAACTGTGACTGAGGCTGGGAAGAGAAAATGCTCTCCAGGCTCAGAGAGGACATTACAAACCTGCAAAGCCAAACAATTCACTCCACTTGTTTGAATCTAACTTTAAAGATCTACAGCTTCTGACTCTGAAGAAAAATACTGCCTGCTCCTACCTGTACTTGCTTCTAGATACTTGGGCTCACTGGCAATCCCCTTCTTCACATGATGAAGCGTGACGTTGTATGTGGTGCCAGGGTGGACACCCACAATCTCATAGCTGAGCTGCTCTTTGGGCACGGGGACTTGTTTCACCAACATCTCATACCCTACTGGATAATAGCTAATGAAGTAATTATCCACATCAATCATTGGATCCCAGCTGACAGCCAGAGAGTTCTCTGTGGAGTTCAGCAGCTGCAGGTTCTGAGGAGCAAGCACTAGAAGAGAAATAAAGAAAAACACTGCAATGAGGACGTTGTCTTGTCACATGGCCAAGCAAGAAATTTTTTCCAACCTATTTTGAATACAGGGAGAACACAGAACTGGAACTCCCAGACTGTAGTCATCTTGGATTTGTCCAGTTCCTTCTGCTCAACAGCATGTCATTAAATACAAAAGAATACCGCAGTCAGTATCAGATACAGTAATTTCCTGGATGACTCTTTCCAGCTTCTAAACCCATGGTGGCATGAGGAAAACTCTCACATAAAGCTGTCCCTTCCAATGCCTATAGGAAGAGAAAGACAAGCCAAAACCTTCTTTTCATATCACTGTCAGAGTTATTTCAAAATATCAACCGGTCCCCAAAACTGGGGAACAGAGCTTCTCCATGGCTGAGGTAGAAAACCGAGCCTTTATACTGATGGAAACTTACACTTGGTGCCTGGAGGAGACCTGGGCAAATCTGCTGCACGTAATAAATTTCAGGACACCAACAGTGCCATGACCATTTTGCCACAAGACAGACAGCTCATCAGTGTCTTGAAGCATCCCTTGAGAGAAGCCAATGTAGAACATCTGTCAGAAAGTTTACCTGATTTTAATTATAAGTAAGCTGATCAAACCATCTACCAGCTCTATTTCATTAGCAAGGCACTAACTGATAGCAAAAAATAGATAGCAAGTGCCTGTAAAAAGATATGTGTCAGCAACATTAGGTCAGATAACATCATGAGATTCTTCTCACTTGAAAGGCAGCATTCATTCCCTTGTGTAATTCACAGCTCTTATGAAATTCCACCCTCAATACGTGCATGCCATTGCTTTTGATGAAAACTTTGTACCAAATGCAAGAACATTCATCCTGCCTCTCCTTGTGATATAGAAGCAGCATTTGAATAATCCAGCTCTGCAGAAAAATAATAAAGAACCTAAATACATATGGTCTGGTTTATCCCTCGTCTAAGCATAGTTTGGAAAAGCATTGTCTCTGCCTCTCTGAAAAGGAGAGATGTGGCGTAAGAAACCAGTATCAACTGTTTAAGACAATGCCTAGGACAGTTTGTGTTTCCGAACGGGACATTTTGACGAGGGTCCCTTGCAACGGCAGTGGCTCCCCAGCCCAGGGAAATCCATTTTTGCAACGTGTTTTTTTGCTCTGCCCCGAGATGCACCAGGGCCATCTCCTCCAGCC
>JAVKLA010000090.1:31768804-31828754 GCA_034782735.1 Sagittarius serpentarius | reverse complement strand
CCGGCGCTGGGCTGGGAGCTCACGCGGGGCTTGCTGGGAGCCCTGGCTCCCCGGGAACAGCAGAGAATCCCTCTTTGCTTTGTTTTCCAATTTCCTGATTACACCATCAACACAAAGACTTCCTGGTTAAACGAATATTGTGCTGAGGCACCAAAAAACTTTTTTTGTGGATACTCTTGTTTTAAACTGCTGGTTTACTAATCTCTGGATATCCCACAGTGCTATTTTGGAGTGCCAGTAAACAAAGTCCAGAAAGAGCACAGGCCTGTATCTTCTGTTCAATGTGTCCTTGTCCTCTATTTCTCCTTCAGAAAGAACTGCAAGACATTAATTATACCGTTGCATCATGCCTGATAGTAACTTCTAGATGTTCAGACATTCCAGTTACCGTGGCAGTATACAACAAATATGTCATTTCATGGTCTGAGACACATAAAAAAAGAACATAATAATAATGATAAATAAATAAAAGCAGTGCTCAGTGTAAATCTCCCAGGATGCAGAAATCTAACCCAAATTGCAACAGAAAAGACAATTTTGCATCTGTGGGAGAGGAGGGCTTGACTACAGATGCTGAGATGGGAATCATTTTCCTTTGGACTTAAAGTTTTTAAGCAGGAGCGGAGGTGTAGTGCTCACAAACAGTAGCAAAATGTATTGTGCTATATGCATTAATTCTGTAGTGCTTGCTCACTCAGAGAACAGAGACCACTTTCACAGCCTGTAAAAGAGCTGCAAGTGTTGTGTAAGGAAAAGGATCCAAGGCTGGACCCTTTGGGAGAGGCTGGCTGGGCAACAGTTCTCTGGGAGAATTGTTTCTGCTCTGGGAGAAACGTTTCTGCTCTGGGAGAAACTCTCCTGCTTGCCACCTCTGCAAAGGTGCTGCCTCCTAAGCAGCAAATCCCAGTCTACTGACAGGAGAGGAGAGTGCTGGAGCCACAGAGAAACTTCTCTGGATAGTGTGGAAGGGGTAGGAGGAGTGAAGTGTTGACACAGAGCGCTTGTTTGGATGAAGAACTTGAGCAAATAATCTTCTAAATAAAAAGGTGAGTCTCTAAGCACCTAGATCAAGCCTGAGAGGTGAGGGATGATCCAGAGCAGAAAAGACCTGTGAGTAAGGTCACTGCAAACCCTTACTGAGCACAATACCTGGTGCTCAGTGTGTGACTGTTACCTACTTCTCCTTCATGAGGAGCTGTGAAAGATTAGACCAAGCAGTGATGTGCTGAGAAGGAAAGGCGGCTTCCAAGGTAAAAGGCCGAGCGCTGAAGCCTGGAGTATCAACCTGTGGTTATAGGGAGATTACACATTTCTCAGAATTAAAGAGAAACTGCTGGGCACACACCTCAAGGTCAGCTCAGTCAGGTCTTCAGGCAAATCCTACTGCCTTGTAACAAAGCAGGATAAGGGAGAATTTCCCCAAAGACCTCACTTCAAAAGGAGGTTATTTAAAGGATTTATGCATCCTTTGTCTCACAGTTTTTATTCAAATCAACTACCTTATTGGCAAGCAGCGCACACCGCAGCAAACATGATTTTACCTTCTATTGTCTCATTTGTGCGTCAAGAAATAGACTCTGGCTGCCTCTTCAATTACAGCCTTCGTACCCAGTTTTGCTCTCTCCTTCTGCTGCTACACACAGGCTTGTGCTAGCACTACCTTTAACTGCGTTCCCACCTTTCCCCAATTCAGAAACGTTTTCCAGGCAATTTGTGAAGACAAGGATCAGCCAGCATTCAGCAACCCCTAGCCCAGCAGGAACTCTGAGAGGAACATGGTGACCCCAGGCTTGGCTTACCTACAGGATTAACCAAATGTTTATGGAAGGTAGAGAGGGAAACTCAGATTGAAAGAAAGAAGGGAGAAATAACTCACAGGCTTGTCTTACCCTGGGAGCAGTCAAGGCCAAAGAAGCCATCGTGGCAGTAGCACTCTCCGGTGTCACAGAACCCATTGCCACTGCAGTCCGCGGGACATCGTTTCTCACTGCAGTCCTCTCCGACGAACTCCTCGTAGCACTGGCAGACCCCTTTGGCTGTGTCACAGATCCCGTTGCCGCTGCAGTTCTCAGGACAGAGCTGATGGCTGCAGTCCTCACCAAAGTAAGGCTCACCACAGATACACTTCCCACCGTCGCAGCGCCCGTGGCCGCTGCAGTGGCTGGGGCAGGCGGGGCGGGAGCAGTCACTGCCCTCCCAGCCCTCGGCACACTTACAGCTGCAGGTCTCATAGAGGAAAGTCCCATGGCCGCTGCAATGTGCGACACCTGGCCAGAGCAGCACCAGGATGCACAACAGTGAGTGTAACACACAGATGAGAGAAAAGGAAAGAAAAAAAAAAAAAAAGAAAAAAAAAAAGAAATTAGGAACACAGCAACGGACAGGCAGTGCAAAGGTGTGTTCAAGGTCATTAAAGGGAAAGCATAAATATCACTGGAAAATATGGGCAGAAAAAACCTGAAGACATCACCTTGTCCATCTGCCCCAGGTCCAAGGAGGGACCGGCTCCACCCTTGCTTTTCCCAACACATTTGTCTGTAGTCAGCAGGAATGCAGGTTCCATGACCACCCCAGAGAGTCAATTAGAAAGCTTTTCACAGCCTCTAACCTGAATCTTCCTGGCTGTAATTTACGCTCACAATTTCTCACCACAGTTGTTATAAAGAGAGCACATTATTCTCATCTGCTACACACCTGTATTTTTCACATAAGCAAAGACTTAGCACTTCTCCCTGTCTCCATTCCCCAAACAACATCAGTTTGTTAAATCTTTTCTTAGAGGCCATGCAGTACAATACTTCCATCACATGCAAGGCCAGTGTCCACCACAAAACATCGTCATAAACTCT
This sequence comes from Sagittarius serpentarius, assembly GCA_034782735.1. Classification (NCBI taxonomy): domain Eukaryota; kingdom Metazoa; phylum Chordata; class Aves; order Accipitriformes; family Sagittariidae; genus Sagittarius; species Sagittarius serpentarius. The sequence goes on along the minus strand of JAVKLA010000090.1, from coordinate 31,825,905 downwards.
GGTCTTCTTTTAGTTGGTTATCAAGGAGGAAATAAAAAAAAATTCTCAACAACTGCAAAATTCTGGAGGCAAAAATGAGAAAGGAAAAGACACAGCAACAAGAAGTGCCTCCCTCATCTCCCACGCTCCCCCAGAAATTCCTCCACTGAATACTTCCACCTATGTGAAACTCAGGAACTGTTCCCTTCCAATTCTGGGAGATGCCTGGGGAGATTTCCCCTGCGCTGGTACCAGAAATGGTATGTACCACTGCACTCTGGGACCTTCAGATTTCCTTTCACATCACGGAAACCAGAGTACCATCCCATCCATAGGACTCAAGCATTTCGCTTGTGGAGAACCCCTATAACCGTGATGAATGGATTCCAGTCCCTAGATCTCTGCAGTAAATAGGCTGTATCCGGGATGCAAGAACAGATACTGCAATTGTTACTTACCCTGGCTTCCCCTACAGCACTTCTGAGGGCTGCAAACTTCTCTCAGCTCTGCCACTTCTTTCTCAAGCTTCTCCATCCTTTCAAACAGACCCTTAATGTGGGTCAAAGTTTCACACTCCCCTTTGGGTGCATGCACATGGATGTTGTGCTTAAAGATTATGTTCTGCTCTTCCTTTTCCTCGGCCTCCCCAGGATCTAGCTGCACCCCACTGCTGTCTTCATGCTGTAATGGATCTGCTTCCACCTTAATCTGAGAGGATGTGGGCAGGTCAATCTTGTAGGAATGGCTGAAGAATATTCTTTGACCATTGCTGGTGCAGTTGCGAGATACAGGTTGTTGAATGGCAGATGTCTGAAGAGCACAGCACAGCAACATCCCCACTGGGAAAGCAAGCCAGCTCTGGAAATGCATCTGGTAGGCTTTCAGAGGCAGCACTGACACCTCAAACAGCACAGCTACTTTCAAGAAGAGGAAAAATACAAGAAGTGTGATCATAAAGCCGGTTTTCATGATTTTCTAAATGAAAAATTCTGGTTTGCCTTGAGTCAGTACTAGGTTGGTCAGTACCTGGAAAAGAGTCATGCTGGGTAAGTTAGATACGAAAGAGCTTCTAGACTGCCAGGCTAGGAGCTTTAAGTTTGCAACTTTCAAGTGAGACTTAGTATCATGGTCCATTGCAATTATTAATTATGCCACAGCACTTCTCATTCCCCTGCAGTTACAGTAGACATTGTATCAGCCTCCCAGCTGTGATCTAGATTACTGATCGTCTTTATGGCCATAGTAATCTCCAGCAGCTTGCATGTTTTTCAGCTAGAAGCTTGGTGCTGATTCCGTGTGCATGAAAAATTCAGAGAGCTGACATTGATCTTTCGGTACGAGATGTTTGGGAGATAGTTTTGCTCACTTTACATGTATCATGCCAACAGATATCTTTCCCAGCACAGCTGCATTTCAGGCATGGGTAGAAATGTTTTCAGGAAGGTGTTGAAGGGGGTGCCAAGACTCAGCTTCTACAGGGACTGTAAGTGTAGAACACTTTCTCAAGGAGGGAGATCAGCCAAGAGAAGTGGACCACAGAACAGCTGTCACTGGGATGGAAGAGACATGCCTGCACACAGCTGGAAAACAACTCACACCCTTCTGCAGCATGCTGTTAAACATCCCTTTCCTTCTCCCATCACTCACAGCCCACGAGTTCTCTAAATGCACCTCATGTGCTGACCTGACCAAGTGTCAGCCCCAGCCTTAGAGTCCCCATCTCTGCCTCTGCCAGCTGGAGACAGAGGAGGGGAGCTGAATTTCTGTGGAGTGGAGGACATCTGTTCTGTAGAGGCAGGACTGAGATCCTCACCTGGCTTCACATACGTTGTTGATTACATCTCACAAAACCCTCACTCGCTTTGGGTACTACTGTCCCGACAGAGCTGAACAAGGTGCCTTCAGCTTCAAGGTCTCATGTTGATGATTTCTGATTTAGTCCACCACTTCAAGAAGGCCCTTCAGATTAAAATTACCAGTTTTTCACCACTGGACTCAAATGATACATAAAATTTAACCCATCCTCTTCTTCTAACATAGTGCATAGCCTACACTGTTATCTGGATCGGGGAGAATTAAAAGATTTCCTCCATTTGAAACCAGTGTGTTGGCATTTTGTGTGCCTGAACGCTGGATTCACTTGAGGGATTTCAAGTTTATTTTGCTTTGACTCAGTTATCTGATTTGTTATCTCAGCATTAGTAAGGTTCATTTAGAAGCTACTCGAGCAGATCTGTGAACACATGGAGTGAGAAGATGTGTTGTAAACCCATTTGTTTTCCTGTACTTTTGTTTCAAAAATATTCCTTCTTTCCTACCCTGCATAAATAAATAGGAAGAGCTAGTTTTCAGGCTGATTAAGTCTCAAAACGAAGACTTAAAAATAAATAAAATATTAGTGTTTAACTGCATTGACATTTCGCGGTCAAACCTGAAGTCCAAACATTTAATTTAAAGTCTTCAGGTAAAGTCTTTAGCAGAAACAAAACTGTTTGCTGCAAAAGTTTTGTGCTGTCAATGCAGCAAGAATTTTGGACTGAAGAAATGAACACCTCTTAGACAAGAATAACAGGAAGGAAGAAACAGAACAAACATGGGTGGAAGGGTGGAAGTATAAAATGTAAAGTTAGAAACCTAAATTTACCAGTTGACTTATTCAACGTTACAAAATAAATTTTGGCATTAATGGTAGATGTCAATCTGTACAGGAGGTGATACATACTTGGTTAAATACTTAGAATTTCATCTCACAGGATAGAAATACAAAATGCCACCATATGTGACTTACTAAGCAGTCCTGTTATTCATTGCACAAGCAGAAGAAAAAACATTATTTAAGTGCTAAATTAGGTAACGTGATAACTAGAAAGCATTTGGCCAATATGTATCCATAGTGACAGCACATCTGAACTCAGTGCTGCCCCAGATAATACTCTCTGAAGTAACAGAGGACTCCACTCCTAAAGAATCATACTAAGTTTTCAGCTCCTCTGCTATTTCCATTATAATCGCATTTCTGAAAGTCATACAATCCTGAGTTATGATGAAAAGTAACTGTTTCTGTGAAACATCCCTTATACCTCCTAAATGTCTGCCAAAACTTTGGGAATATCCCTACCGTTAGACTCATGCCCTACCATTGGCAGCACAGCTACAGGAAGGGGTCCTTCATGCTCAGAAACATGAGGCTTTGGTTGCTAAAAACCAAACAAAAAGCCAACACCACTGGAAATACATATTATACCTGCTTGTACCCATATTGCAGGCCACTCTAACGCATCTCTCCAAGCAAATCATCGCGACATCGAGCAAAATAGGGTATGGGTTTCAAGATTCAGCCTACAACTCTTTACCTTATATGAATAAAATAAAATAAGGAAATTATCTCCACTGCTTATTCCCAAGTAGCAACTTGTTTGGTTGGGTTTTTTCCCCTCCATTCAGCACTTATCTGCATTTAACTTACAGTAAGAGAAATGGAGGGGGGAAAAGTATGTTGCTCTGCAGAGGCAGGGCTTCTTACCTATGTCTGCCTCCACAGGTTTTGCAGATACTGGTTTGTGACCAAAGATGCAGCTTTCCCACCCTGACCCAGCTGCTGTTCTGTTTCCCAAGACTCTTCTCTGTCAAAGGGCCGCAGAAACTAACTATACCTTTCTTTTACTGCTGTGCAGACTTCTGAAGCAAATCAAGTCATAAGAGATTGCTTCAAAGCTCTGAAGAAATTTAATGTCTAAATTCTACAGATTCTCACCATAGCCCATTGCAGGAAACCCCAAAAGCTTTGTTTTGTGGGGTTTATTTCCAAACCCCTGGAGATGAGTCCCCCAAACCACCCCACCACCCCAAACAGACAGACAGACCGACCGACGCACAAAATCCCTTCACTCAGCACCAAGTGCTGAATAGCATTCTGGGTTGTAACATGATGTCATTACTAATTAGGGCTTCATGGGAACCACAAACTGATCTCAGATTTTCCTGGGCTTAGAGATCATTCAGGAGGAAAAACTCCTGAACATAAGCATTTCTTTCAAGTATAATGAAAGAGGAAAGCTTTTTTGGCTTCCTCATCATGTAATAAAGAGATTGTCCCCTGCTGTTGAAAAGAGTGGGTTTAACTGATTCTTCATGGAGAATATCATGTCATACATATAACTGGCAATAACAGCAGATTAGGGAAAGGACTATTTTAGGAAAGAGTGCCTAACAGTCAGATCTACTAGGCTCAGAATATTCTAAGGAAAGGAACGGAAGAAGCCCTGCTCACATCTTTCCAGCCTTTGCAGAGGAAAGCATGGGACGATCAAAGCTGGAGACAACCTACAGTATTTACGTGAAAGACTCCAATGATCTAACTCTGTAAGTCTTTTTCTATCCTACAAGTCAGTGCTTGAAGATGTGGGGTACAAGCCTTCACAGTACTATCTTCTGCTAGCATCCCATCAGCCATAGGAGATGCATGACTGGAAGCTCCTTCTGTCAAGGCAAGAGCTGATAAAGACGTGGATGTAGATACTTAGCAGGGTGCCACCCAGGTGACCTGGAAATGGGACTGAGGAGAGAAAGGGCGACTTGTCATCACAGGAAAAAGGAAATGCAGGTCTAGGACAGCTCCAGACAGGTTGCAGAAAAGGAAGACAGAATTATAAGATCAAAGATTGAGAAATGGGGCAGAGCAGCCTATGTATATATCCAAGCAGCAAGAGTTATACAGCACAACAGCAGAAGCAACACACATTAAAGTTGAAGAAAAATAGCCAGAAGAAAAGGAGACGCAGTGAAAGGAGCCGTGGGCTGAGACCTGAGCTTTCTAAGTACCAAGGGAGAGTACATTGCGTGATTTTTTGAGCACAGCATTTTGCACGCTAGGGCTAGAACAGAAACTGCCAAGTTGTACCACAGTACTAGAGACATGAGAGCTGGCAGTTTCCTAACTGCCAAGTTAGAAAATCGGCACTTTTAGCCATGCTGAAGCCAGGGGAGGTTACTTGAGAAACACAAGAGGAATAACAAATATTAGAAGACATGTCAGAAAGTCCTTAGCAAGTTCACAGAAGTGCTGCTGCTATCCAAACAGCCACCACTTCAATAACTCCCGAGAAGAGCAGCAACAGACCTCCGTGACCAACACTAGGAAGGCAGCATTTAGGCTCAGGAGACACAAGCATTACCAGCGATTGTTATTCATCACGTTCTCTGCCCGCAAATGGATGTTGACTGTAGAATGCCAAACTGGAGATGACAACGTGGGAGCAGGGGAGTGCATAGCAGCAGCCTGTGGAGAGAAGTAAATGCGCCTGCAGAGGCACATGGCAAAGCTGTGTTCTTAGATACAGAAGCAGATGTAGCAGCACAGAAGTTGATAAACCAGCTCATCTCGAGTAAGTTAGAATACAGTCACGCTCCTTACATCTTGCAACACTTCTAGCAATAAAGAACACCACAAGTCAGTAACACCAAAGAGCAGAACTCAGTCATTGGGGGCTACTATTTTTTGGTGGCAGTCTGACAAAAACGGAGGGTCAAAACATGCACAAAATGATGATACTACTACTCAGATGCTCATAAGCCCATTTTCCTTCTGCTTTACGTATTTTTCTCGGTGAAGCATTCAGCTGAGACAAGCTACTAATTTTACAGACTTTCCATAAGTATAATTTAGTTTAACCAACTGGATATTTGTCTTTATTTTCTGTGGTGAAACTATTACAGTGTTCCAAACCTCATCTGCTTTAGAAAGCTCTGTATCAGATTTCCTTTTCTCTGGTATTGGTCATAGAAGTCATTTGATGCAACTGCTGTAATAAGCTAGCCAGCATTCCATTTTCAATATTACACAGTCTTCATGCAATTAATGGTTGCGATTAATGCAACTAATGACTGCCAACAGAAAACGCAACCATTAATTTAGCAAGGTTGTTTCTTTTGCAAGTATCTACCTTTTTTTACTTCCAGACTGAATGAAACTTACCTAATGCTATAGAAGTTTGGGATGATTTGAAATAACAAATAGAAAAACAGAATTAGATCCTGTGCTTCTAGATTCATCCTTACATTTACCTTCTCCTTCACGCTAATTCTTCTGCAATGTCTGGTAAGCAAGGTGTATCAATTGCCCATAAGTGAACGACAGATTGCTTCTGAAATGCTACACACTCATTAGAAAGTGCAGAGAGGCTTAATAGTATTTGCACATTTGCACATAGTATAAATATGCATTTTGTAACAAATGACATAGCTCCCTTCTCTTAAATCATTAACTTCCATTTTAAGTCAGTCTTTCCTGAAGCAAATCTTTGTTATGTTGCCTGCACAGCTCAAAAAATTTTTAACTCCTGTATTTGATCAATTTTACTTATCCAATGAATGACATTTTTATTATAAACAGTATAATCCATAAAGTACTTTTGTTGCAGAAATAGTGATATATTTCATTTTATGTGGTGAAGAACTTCTACTGGCTTTCACCACTGAAAAGCTACGCTAGAAGGCATAGGAAGAGCTTTTGGATGAGAAAATACTGAACAATTACTGAGAGTGTTTGTTGCAATTATAAGATGTAAGTGCGATCGAATTCCAGCATGATCTCATGACAAAAGGAAGGGCTTTTAAAACAACTACTCTCACACAGAAATCAGAGCCTAAAAATGGAAATCACTAGCAACAAGCATTCTAAAATAATTACCTTCTAGGTTAAACCCTAGCTCCATTAAAGCCAAAGGCAAAACTCCCATTTACTTTAGTAGGTATGTGGTTTCATATGGTTGGAGGAGACAACCTGGGAGAGCCTAAGCCCTTCAAAATGGAGTGACATTAAATACTACTATACGTTTTGCAATAATAATACATGCCCATAATACAGGATTAGCGATGTTTGTGTAAGGCTTTCAAAGCCTTGGAGGGCATCTGCTATAGGAAGTCAAAGAAAAATTGGCTGGGTTTTTCGTTCAGAACAAACAACAGGAATCTCAAAGGAAATAAAAATACTTTTCTCTTACCTTTCAAGTACTTTCAGCTGTCTGGTTCAGAGCCCTTCTGATACAGTCACCACTTGCAAAGGTAATTTGAGCAAGCTGAAAGGTCACCAAATCCTCTCTTCTTCCCACTCCAGCTGCAAGACGGCAGCAGTCCCTGCAGTGAATTTAAGTCCCCATGGACCAGATGAAAGGAACCAATAGAGGCCTTAGGGTGTTTCCCTCCCTCAAACCACCTAAGGAGCACACTGGCTTTGGGAATGATTGCCCTACTCAGTATCAGTCTTGCACACCAGCAGAAAGAACGATTTCCTACTCATTTTGTGCTATGCTTCAAAAGCCAGAAAGCCTTTCCAGCCCTATAAATCTGGCAGCAAACATCCCAGAATTATCACTGAGACCCGTATATTGACAAGCACATTTGTAGTATTAACGAAGTGAAATTCAGGTGGAGCAACACAGAAAGTAAAAACAAAACACCTTTTAAAACCAGCAGTAGTTAAACACAATGCGGCCCTTATCCAGCACAATACTTAAAAAAAACCCTAGAGAAATTAAAGCAAATTACGTGTTGTAGGCATTGGTAAAGTACCCACATGACTATTTTAACCATGTGCATTACTAAGCCCAGTTTTTAGCTAACAAACTGTCTCAGATTCTGACCAGTTGCTTTGTTTTACTGCAGCCAGAAGCTGTGCTGAGGCAGCTGAAGACAGCAGCAGCCTAAGGGCTATCAACATGCATCATTAGCCCTTACCAATCTCAGTCACTGCACCAGGGGAGTGAAGTCAAATATAGCACACTTACCGCACTGAACACTGCAAACACCACTAACCCGCACTGGGGCTCTGCGCTTTCTCACTTAGTTTGTATTTTTTAAAGCTGTAAGCACCAAACACTCTGCCCTAGGCAACCCTGTTACAGAAAGGGAAAGATAGTTCTGCAAGGCAACACGCATGGTCCCACCTCCACAGCTGGGAAAGTGCTGATTACACAGGTGATGCTATTGAACAAGGGAGTGATTCAGCCCTGGCTGAAGAAATAGTTCTCCTTCTCACATTCACTGGTTCTTCACTCATCTAGACCATCTAACAAACACAGAGAGACCAAGGGGAAGTGGAACAAAATATTGCAGAAATGAATGTATGCTCTAACATCCAAATCCCCTTTGATCGCATTCAGCTTCCTACTTTATTTGCTCAGCTGATATTCTACAGATTGCATTTACCAGCTGGCAAGCTGAAAAAATAGCAAGTTATAGACAATAACATCACAGAACAAAGCTTGACATTCTCTCCCTGCAAACACCAGAAACCTACTTCCAAGCCAGTCCTGTGTCAACACACCACATCACCAGGAATCACAGTCAAAAAACAGCCTGAGTTTCGAACTGGATGCTCACAGAAGGGTTGCAGCCCATAGGCTGTGCAGGCTGAGCCCTTTCTGCTGTTGAAGTTTCCCTCCAGAGACAGACCCTCATGTGAGTCTCAGAGCAGCCTTCCAGCTTCTCAGTGTATGAAGGCAGCACAGAGAGATGGAAAACGAGGCCAGTGACAAGCATCTCACCCCTTCGTGGCTCACGAGACCCATCTAAAGCAAAGAGGAGTGAAAATAGCTATCCTTCTGTGCCAGTTTAATGCTTTGTGTAACAGGTATTAGTGGTTTCAGCTTGGCACATCCACAGGACAAAAACCTTCAGGGTAGTTAACACCTGGGTTGGCAAGGCAGCCAGAAACTGAACAGGCTGTGGAGAATTAACCACTTCATCAGCACCAAAAATGGCCTTTTTCCACTGATCACCATCACCTGCACCATCAGCCTAGGTGGGTAAATTCCTGTGGAAGCTGTTGCTGCTGACTGCAGCATGGATAATAAAACTTGCCTGCATTAGCCTGCTAATCTGGCCACTTCTGCCAGATTACGCCTACGTACTTCAGGACCAATATAACGCACCAGGCATCTAAGTAAAACGCCTGGCACGCCGACAGCAACCAGCACAGAGAATCCAGCTTCTCGCATGACTTTTTGGATGTGGCTAACAAGCTGATACAAAAGGAAAATTTAATCAAAATGGTTAATTCAACATCACAAACTTAATGGATGTTCTCCCTGAAATCAGGACATAGACATTTTAAATACTGCCTAAGTGAAGCCCCAGTCGGTAGAACAGGACGGTTTCTCTCACCAAGTAACAGGGCAGCGAAGAACAACAGAAGCAGAACTTCCCACATATTTTTCACTGTTCAGGGTTACGATTATTCAATTTGGTCTGTAAAATGCTCTAAGTTACCCAAAATTCATGAGTTGAAAAAAATGCACACCGCTGATACAAACTGAGGAATAGCCCTAGGTGATAAGCAAGCACATCAATAAACTCTCAAGAAACAAAACTAAACCCGCATGTAGGAAAGCAGCTGGCAGATATCCTAGTACACAGCAATGACAGGCGCGCAGGACAAACGTGCTTTCCTGGACAGGGACCCCACACCACGGCGCGATGTCTCTACGTCACGTTTTCCTGGTGGGACTCTTTTCCCTGTCATTTTTACAGACACCCCCCCCTCCAACCTAGGATCCATCCCTTGGGTCCACCCGAACTCGGATCGTGAGCTTTCTGGGGAAGTTGCCAGCTCCCTCTAATCACGGATGGTGCCACCGAGGCTGACATCAGCACCCGGATACACAGCACAGCCCTCTAAAGCGGTTTGGGCTCGCCTTCGGTTTGGTTTTTGCTTCCCCCCCCCCCCCCCCCCCGCAAAGGCACTGGAAGTACCGGGAAGTACTGCGAGGCCAGCCGGCCTCGGCGCATGCGCGGCACCGCCCCCTGCGCAGCGAGAAGATGGCGGCCTCCGCGCTAGGCTGGGCGCTGCGGGCCGCTCGGCAGGTCAGCCCGCCTTCCTCCCTCTCCTCTTCCCCTTCGGGGCCGTGTCCCGCCCGGCCGAGGCGCCGGGGAGCGGGCAGGGCCCCGTGAGGGGGCTGCGGGGTCTGTCAGACCGCTGGGGGCGGCGGGCTCGGCCCCGCGGCGGCCCAAACCGGGCTTGAGCCCCGGGCTTCGCCGGCGGCGGGGACGACGCGGATGTGGGTGTAACTCCGGGTTATTTGTGTCTCCGGTATCGTAAATTCCATGCTGGCTTCCGTGAACTAAGCGGGATCACACGTCACGTTTCTTGGGCAGTTGCTGCACTGCGAGGAAGTAACTTGAAAAAGTCTGACAAGAGACGTTTATGGGAATAATTCATACTTGAATTAGGCAAACTGTATGTGCAACAGGCGGGTATTATAAACTTCATTTTTTTAATTAGGTTCTCCCCTCACCCTGCACGAGGCAGGTGCGGAGCTACTACGTGGACTGGAGGATGCTGCGGGACGTCAAGAGAAGGAAACTGGCGTACGAGTACGCGGACGAGAGGCTGCGGATCAACGCTATCCGGAAGAATGCCATCCTTCCCAAGGAGCTGCAGGTACCGGGCAGCCGCCCCGCAGCTGTGCCCGGCCCGGGCAGGGCACCAGCCCGCACATGGCTCCTGCCACTGGGCCACAGCGGCCGCTTGACAGACCCGAGCGGCTGTGCCAGGTCACGAACGCTTGCCTTTCCCTAACTCACGAGTGCAGAATCACGTCGTTAATCGCATCGTTGGCGCTAGCGCCCAGGCGGCTTTGGAACCTCTGCCTTTTGGGGGTGTTCGCAACAACAGCGTATTTGCCCGACTAGAGGTTGTGTGTGTTGGGTTGTGTTTTGTTGGTTTTTTTTAAACAGTGCTGCTCATGTAAGCAGTATATGTAACGCTACATACAATGAATTCCCTTTTTTCTCTCACAGCTGTCAGTAACACGTTCAGAAAGCTGTTTTCCTTATTTCTGATAATACGGGATAGTACATGGTTACTTTTGTAGTTTCCTAAATAGCTTCAGATTTTTTTGCTTATTTAAAAACCTGGAAGCCTGATCCAGCCAAAACCACCAATTTGTTCAATTAGAAATACTTAATTTTACTCCTTACCTGAGCTACAAGCATGTAAAAGCTGCATCAGATCTGGGTGTTAAAATCTGTTCTTAAAAATGCACGTATTCACTGCCCTGCTCTCAGCCTTCCTTATTAAGCATTAAAAGATTTGCAAGTATCAGAAATATTCCTGTACATATTTGATCTGGCCATGCCTAGTTGTGCTGAGATCCTTTCATGCTCAAACATCCTAGGAGAGAAAGTGTATGAATCTGCTTTTATATACTGACTACCATATTCTCTTGGCAAGTCTAGTCTGTGTTGGATGTCATTACGGAACAAAACAAACAAACAAAAGATTGCAACTGGCTTTGCTTCTGTTATTCCTCAGCTGCTTTTGTCACCTTTTGAAGTCACTAAGTCATAGCAGCAGTTAGAATGAAGAAAAAGACTCCAGGAAAGTAACTTTTTCCTCCCCTACAAAATCTTATTTGGGCTCCAAACTTTATGTCTTGAAAAGTAGTTTTCTCTGAAAGCATTGGCTATTTCCTGAATAAAATCCTAGGAATTAAATAGGTCAAAGAAATACTTCAAGTGTTTGGCTGTACTACATACAGAGTGTGTATGTAGAGCTATATGCACAGATACATGAATGGACAAAATGGGTAACTGAAATATGTTCTGAAGACAAGAAGTCCTGCTGACCTTGCTGTTACTGAAGTTGAAGGTCACGTTGCTGCTGTCTTGATGCTGTTTTCCTTTGAAGGCGAACGTCCCTTTAGAAGATAGCCTTACACTATTGCGTTTCAGCACTCCTGCAGCATAACGGTAGTTTTTGTAGTCCAGCCTCAGACCTTCCTTTTACCTCTAGCTGTGACTGAACAGAGGGTTCTTTTGAACCCTTCGGTCCTTTAGAAAATAATGTATTAAGAATGATATAGTCAGGGATGCTTACTTAGCCTCAAGCCACTTCCTTTATGCTGCATTTCCCTGCTGAGCTCACTCGTTCTTCTGAAATTCCATTTGCTGCTGCCTGGTGCTTCCTGAAAACTTGCTGAGCACTCTTGTACGTAGAAAGACCTTTCTTAAGCCTTCTCATTAGAACAGAGACACTTTGACTTGCCCCCCTCTGCCTGTGGCTCCTTCCAAAGTATACTACATGAGATTCCATTTACTGACATCAAAGCACATTACCTGGGAAGGCAGTTAATAAGAAACATAATATTTAAGTTCAGCTCATCTTAAAGGACTAGCCCACCCTGCAACAAGGACAAAGCCAAGTGGATTTTTGACTAACTATAATTACTGGCATGAGGTTGTTCTGTCTGTAATAAGGTTAAATTTTGGGTCTCTTAAAAGGACTAGCCCACCCTGCAACATGGACAAGGTCAAGCAGATTTTGACTAACTGTAATTACTGGCATGAGGTTGTTCAGTCTGTGTAGTAAGGTTAACTTTGGGGTCTCGTGTGGATCATTTTACATTCACTGTTAGGATGTCCAGAAAGAAAGGGTCAAATGAGGAAGACAGGCACAAGTTCCCTATCAAATAGCAAAGCATACTCATGAGGTGGTAGAGAAGCTTGTGGTGGTACCTACTCTACAGCTAGGTTTTGAGATCTGACAAGCAATAAGCTTCCTCAAAATCCTGTGGAACACAGACAAACTCTATGCTGTGGTCTTCTGTTTTAGGAAGTGGCTGATAAAGAGATCGCTGACTTGCCCCGGGACAGCTGCCCTGTGAGGATCCGAAATAGGTGTGTCCTGACATCCCGCCCTCGGGGGGTGAAGCGCCGTTGGAGGCTCAGCAGAATTGTTTTCCGCCATTTTGCTGACCATGCTCAGATGTCTGGGATACAGAGGGCTATGTGGTAGATCACCACATGGATATACACCAGGCAGAAAATACCAAGACAGGCTCAGTTTGCGTGTTTGAGTAATTAAAGCAAGACTGTCCTGTCTAGGAGTCCAGCATCAATATCAAACGAATAAGGGAAGGATGAGAAGCCATGCTGCTTCATTGAACTCCCTTACTGGACTGTGACTACTATCAGCTGACAAGAAGCTGCTAACTGCACTAAACTGGTCTGTATGTGAGGCAGTTTGAGGAAAAAAAGTTCACTACCTGATGCTTGCAGAACTAAGCTGAAGTTTGTGATATGGGCACCATTAGAAATAAAGACATACAGCACAAGGCTCGTTTAAGCAGTTTTTTTGCCACCGTACGGTAAGTTCACCACGGTAATATGGGTAAAAGCATAAATGAAATTGCACAACAGGGCAAAGTGGTATTCTGCCATGAACAAGAGTGAGCACGAACTGAAAGTGAAACATGGCCTCAGGTTTAGATACTCTTGCTATGCAGACTTTATATTAACAAGCAGACAAAGGGGATAAAGGACCTATTAGAAAACACAACATGCTAGTATTTATCTCCTGCTTGTAGTGCAGCGCTTGGTCCAGTGCTTTTAAGAACAAGGTAGCAAGTAAGTCCTAGTCCAGACCATAACAGGAGAGAAATGGCTTCCTTAATTCGTAAGGTAACATCAAACAAATCTGTCCTTGGGAGACACAGAAGGAAACAATAACAAGCCTGCTGCTAAGCTCATGTTTGCCCTGTACTCTTCTTCAAAGCAGGGCAATAAAGGGGAAACGGCCGCTCTGTCCCCCTCCTAGCAGTGGGGCTGAGAGGCTGCAATGCACAGGCCAAGTAAAACCATGCTACTGCCAGATGGAAGCCACACAGGCAGCAAACTGACAGCAACCCCTTACCCCTACTTGAGTCAAATTTCGGAGTGTAAGCTCTCTCCATATCCTTTTTACTCCGTTACCTTAAAACCCTTGGAAGTTGACAGGAGAAAGTGGAGCTTGTCTCTCTTTTCCTCATATGCTGCTAGAACCAGGGCAAACTCGCTGTCCAGCATCAGCAGCTCACTGCCCTCCTGTGACTGATGCCACCTCAAAAGATGCCCCAAGGAGGTCACCGCTAGCATAGGCTGTTTTCATTTTCAAAATTCATAAGAGGTTAAACAGCCAGTAATTAATTGCAGAGAGTAATCACTAAATTTTAATACACAGGATTAACACCGTAGTGTTTCTGCTCAGCTACCAAGTGCTTGAGATGGTGGTTCTACTTTCTTCAGCATTTCTCCCTTTGTGACACGCTTTACAGTTCAACATACTTTCCCACATCTGATTAAAAAAACCACACCCCATGTAGTGAGCATGACACTAGCTCCAGCAAGCAGACGAGTACACCTGTCACTTGCAACAGGGAGGCCTTGACCCATCCTAGTTTAAGATTCCTTTTCTTCTACATCCTGTTCTCAGTTTCACAACACGCTCCACTCATCTGACATGCTTTTTCAAGGAGGGGTAAGGATATACCTATGCTCCACTCTTCGGGAAACGGTGAACCACTTGGCTGAAGGAAATGCTTTATAAGCTATTTTATTTAAATATTTTCTCCAACCTGAAATGGAAAATGACTGTCTTTGCTTGGAAGAAGATTGTGTAAACAATGATCTTTGCAGCGCAGCGTGTCTCACATGGAAGATCAGTATTAAGGCGGCCCTTAGAGTACTTTCACATATCCATCGGTATGTCCCCTTTGGATTGCTTTTCTCTGCTTTCAACCCAGGCCTTGTTGATGGTGCGCTTCATTTCATCATCCCCTTCTGCATACATCTTTTTTAAAAGGTTCATAAGCCCTTCACTAGGATCTGAGGTGTCGTAGGCAGCCTTCCTGCAAGACGGATACATATGAGAAGATCAGGTATATCCAACAATTCTGTGCAAAAAATTAAATGCTAATATTTGTTTCAGACATCCTGGTAACAGTGAGGATTTTGCTTTGGCAAAGTCTTCAGACCCTGACAGTCTTCAGTCACACCTCAGCTTTCGATTAGGGAGAGTCCTAAAGAGTACCCTTAAATGAAGTGCAAGTTGAGTAGTATGCCTAGAACTGTCCCACTAAGGATGACAGGAAGCATTTTGCAGTAAACATGACCCTTGAAGCACCACCCAAAATTAATTTTAGGAAGCAGGAGTGGAATATAACAGACATAGAAAATGCTAGTATCTCTGCTGTTATGTGAAAAGTGAATAACAATAGAAAAACAACCACACTGAGCTCTTTGAAGCAGCCACATTCACAACCCAAAAGGCATTTTCTAGTTCTCATTTTTCACATTATCTCCAGAGGTTAATTGACTCATTTTTAACACCTTGCATTTCAAAGCAATTTTCTCAATTTAGGAAGTTAACTGACAAGCAGTGCCACCCACATGGGAAGCACCCGGGGATGACACACCCCACATTACCGGACTATACATAATGCCCTCTCTGGCAAAATTGCCTCTCCCTGTCCCATTCTCGAAAATCCTCTCGGTAGTTACTAGTGCAGCTGCAGGCTATCTGGAAAACGTGCAGATCAAACCAGATCAGCAGAGGGAGCAAGTTCCCCAAGCACGGGCCTAACCACCACTCTCACACCCCCAAGCACCTGGTGTATTTCTGAAGTGACTCTTGCCATACTGTAAGTCCTCAACACTTGGAATAAGGCGGCAATACTAATCGAGACAGGCTGGGCAGTGTGCAGGACTTCTCTGCACAAGACACCATTTGAACAAAATGACCCTGTCCCTCCAGCCATGTGTATCGGTAAAGTCACCTTCTTTTAATTTCCAGTGATGTCAACTGAGAGGGAAAGGTACTTTTTGCTCTAAACTCAGGTATGGTTAGTTAGGACTAATCAGTTTTAGCAAATCATCCTGTAAACATACACAAAATGAATAGCTGTTGGCAGGCATAGCTTTTGCAAAAAGTGAGCGTTTCCATGCTTCAAGGTGGGTATACTCATTCTTTTCTGGATAAGAACATGTATGTGTATTGTAAAATAATATAAAATTATTATATGATCTACTACATTTTATACATACATATAAAAAAAAGTCTCGTCCCCAGTTTTTTACTGCTTAATTTACCACCCTTATATATCCAGTGCCTAAGCTGCTTGTAGGATTGCTGCCAAGCACTTGAAGTGATACAAATTAGCTTGAGTCTTTACGTAACGATCTAGGTAAGCAAAGACCCTTCTGCCAAAAGGGCGCTGGGGTTTTTCTGCAGGCACCTCGCACACAGGTGACAAAATAATAATTATTTCGACCAGCATAGCTGCAGGGAATATATATATGTATTTCTATATAATACACATTTAACCTAAAAAAAGTCAACCTCACTAGAGCAGTCTATGAATGCAGCCACCAAAATATAAATGAATATAGCACTCTCACTGCAGGTCTTATCTATCCTATTTCCTATGATGCAGCCTTCGTCATTAGCAATAAAAGAGTAGAAGAGTGGCAAACAGCTACTCTGAGTGTTTCTCCTCCACTGCCACTCCTTCTAGTACCCAAAAAAATCCCAACCTTATGATTCTCAAATATCTTAGGGGCTTGTCCTCCAGAACAGCGATGCTCGCAGTCTGACTGCATGGTCAGTACAGTACAGATCTGCTCTCCTGGCAGTCCTCAAGCAATTGGAGAACAAGAAATGGAAAACGAGATGGAGGGTTGAAGAGACACTTACTCCTTCTCTTTGCTTTCTTTTTCCACTTGAGTGAGACATTCCCATTTTTCCTCCCGCTTCTTCCTACACATCACAAGGACCATATCTGTCTTTATCTGTATGGTGAACAGCAAGGCATGAATTTAGAATGCTTCATAAAGGGATGCTAGTCACAACCACAACAAATAAGGTTAGCTGTAACATAAACCTCTTTCTATGCTCGCAAATTCTGGAAACATTTACCTCAGCTACTGATTATTATGTAGCATATAGAAATTATAGTATGTACTCACCTTCAGGGTACAAAGTATTAACCTCGTTGTGGACAATTTAAATGGCGTGATTAGTATGATACTAGTACAGTACTAAGAAGTACAGAAGAACATACAGTGCTGCAGAAACACTATTCGGTGATTCTCAGGATGCTAAAAGTACCCAGGACTGTCTGGTAAAGGGTGGCTCCATTTACTAGAAGTCTCCAAGAACACTAAGTTCAGGCAGAGGCTCTCCCAATTTATTTCTCCAAGGATAAGAAACTAGTTTTAGGGCATTGCTTAATCTTGCAATGTTTGCAAGTTACAAGCAAAGCCTGTTTAATTGCAACCCTGACCTGAATTTCACGAAGAACTCCTGCGGGCCACAGCAGACGAGCCTGCTGGAGCTTTAGCTTAGCAAGTACGTGACCACTGCTCACTTTTACGCCATGTTAAGAATCACCAGAGCATCACCCTCATTTATTTAAGTTGTTTTAATTTTACACTGTCCTAGTTTTAGGGCAATTTCAAATTGAACCATCATTTCTTTGCATCTGATGTCACCAAGTGCAGCACACAACTACACAGCACACACACAAGGTATCTGACACAGCCCTAAGCCTGGAAAGGTGCTACAAGTAGCACAGTAAGGACACTGTATCACCAGTTGCAGTCATCAGCAGTAGAATGTTACTAGCATGCAGTTCCGGAGCAACACACCCTTACCAAGGCTGACCAGGTTTCAGACTTTGCTTTGGGTATTAAGCCTATTTAAGCTTCCCAACATTTCAGTCTGCTGACAACTCTCTTAGACCTAAAAATTGCAAAAAATTTCTCAGAGGTATTTAAAAGCACAAGGACGCAAAGGGATGCTTAGTGGAATTTTCTGCTTAATTATTTCTGAAATCCTGTTGGAAAGCTATTAAAAAAAGCATACAATATCCAGGCATGATCTTTTGAAGTAGGAGCCCATGGATTCCAGAGAATAATTCCACCAGTTATTACAATTACAGACTAGTAAGAATCATGTTCACAGTGAAGAGACTTCACAGACAGAAGGGAGGGACTGAAGGTTAGCACCAAGCCTCTTGAACTAGAATCAGGCAACGAACAAGGTACTTTGCAAGGGACCTAAATCTCTCTAACAGCTGAGGTGTACTGACCTTTCTAGAGCTGCCTTCCACAGAGATGGGTTTCAGGAGGTTGTTGAAGGTCATGGTGTAATTCTTCCCATTCAGATTCTTCACTAGCAGATCGAACGACCTGGAACCAGAAAGCGGGGGAAGAAGAGCACAAATATTCCAATCATTATAAGACTATTGTGCCTTGACACCAAAAACAAATGTCTGAAAGCCCTTTAGCAGGTCTATTTCTTTGGAAAGCATGTCAACAGGCTTGAATTACTTTCTTACCAGGGCTCTCAAATCTTCAGTTCGATTTAATACTGAGGACTTAAAAGGACCTGTCCAGACTTCACAACAAATCAAGATCTTCAGGGTTCTTTCTACCTCACTGATCTCCTACAACCTTTGAAAGGCAGATTTACTTAATGTACACTTCAGTTCTACCACCATCAAAACCCAGGGCTAATACTACATATCGTGTCAAGCATGATGAGGTGCAACAAGCACTTGTAAAATGAAAATACCCTGATACCCTCTAAGGAGGGCTACACTTAAGGGTATGTGCTAAGTGCTACTAAAATCTAATATTGCTCAAGTTTAAAAAAAGAAAAAAGGGGGGGTGGGGGGGGCATAAGGGCTAATCCAGAACAGAACTCAACACAACACATTCCTGCATTTCAAATAGTGTTCTTTGTCCATGCTCTTCCCTGTGGCGTGGTGCAACAAGATGAACTCACCTCTCTGTGAAATACACCTGCACATTCTCAGCTGGAAGCTTCTGGACTCCAGTTAAGGAGATGTAAATCTTAATAAACTTATCAGACTGATCCCAACCTGCAAGTGAAAAAAAGAGATTAAGTTCTACCTTTCCTCCATAAACCTATGCATTCCATTTCAACTGCCTCTGCAAAGTCCCCTAGCAATGACTAGGATCTCTGCCTTACTGAAACAATCTTCAGAGGGATAAGGGAAAGGCATGAATTACTTGGGAACTACTCGAGAGCAAAAGGACATCCTCACACATAGCCCTGTTCCCCAATTCCTGCAAATTCTCAGAGAAAAAACACATATCAGCTCAGGTAAAAGGAGAGCAACAACACTGTCTGTGCAGGGGGAGTCAGAGCTAGCTGTCCGCTTTTGCTGCAGTTTCCTTGACCCACTTTTTACCCTGCTCCCTGCATGACAAGTATCTTGAGCAATTCCCTCTCCTTTCACCTACATGGTGAGCAGAGAAGCCAAAGCTTATTCTTTCATTCCTGCTAAGCACTAAGCAATGGAAAAATACTGGTTGGTACAATAGGGATCATTAACGCATCCCACCAGTACTATCACACAAACAGAATTGATAAGTGCTGTGTTTGGGATGGCACAGTAAGTGCGTAGTAGCTTTTAAAGCAAGGTCTCCAGTATGAAATAAACACTTAGGAAGTCTTCTCTATAATGTGAAGTGGCAACTATAACTTGCACTAATGCCACCCTGCCTTCTCTTCAGAGAGATGCTGGAGCTCTAGAAAGCTTTCAGAAAAGTAATCCTACCATAATTGTTTATTTTCACTGTGTACCCTCCCAGTGATGACTTTTCTTCCTCTACTGCATCTTTCGGCTTCGGTGGTGGCTGATTCTTTATTTCTATCTCTAACTTGTGTTTCTCTGTCATCAGGACATCACGAAGTCGCTTCCTTGTCGCTTTCGTAAGCAATTCTTTAACCTCTTCCAAATCTTTCTGTAACTGGTTAAAAAATAAAAGATCAGAGGTATATATCAGATATAGTTCTTTCTACTCAAGGTTCACAGCTGAGCTCTTTCAGTTATGACACTTTCAAATCTCCCAGATGTAGCAGTTTCAAGTTTATCAAGCCAGTAGTTTCCTTTCCCTCTACACCCCATCAAGCATGAAGCCATCCGTTCCTCGCTCCCTGGCCACTCATGTTTTCACTTCTCCACCAGTATATATTTCAAGGTTTAAGCTTTCATCAATTAAAAAACAAAGGAAGCCAATACAAGCCCGACAGCTGGAACAGCTCCTCAGGAAGTTCTGGATTATGCTCCAGGCGCACAGCACCATCTCAGCGAGAGACACCGACAGAGCTCAGCAAAGGCTCAGGCCGAAGGCTCCCTCCCTCCCGCCCCACCCCGGCTGCCACCCGAGCACGCAAACTGTCCGGTCCCACGCCTCCTGACCGCGGGCAGGCCACCGCCCCTCGCACCGCGCCGCGCCGCGCCGCAAGGCCCAGCTCGGGCCGGGGCCGGGCCTACGGCCTCCACCGCCGCGAAGCAGCGTTCGCCCCCGCTTCCAGTCAGAACCCCCCGGGGACGGGGACGTGGGCGCTGCGGGAGGCCGGCTCACCTCCTCGCGCGCTCCGGCCATGTCGCGTGCGGTGCCCGCCCCCCGCCGCGGCGCCCTAGCGGCAGCGGCTCCGACGGCCCCTCTGGAACCTTCCGGTCTCCCGCCCCGCCCACGCACCGCGCGAGCGCCGCGGAAGTGACGTAACGCCGCCGCCACCAGGCGCGCGCCGTGAGCGGAGCGGTTCATCCGACCTCCCCGCTGTCCCCCGCCCCACTCCGTCACTCGCCGGCGTTGCCGTAGCGACACGCAGCCAGCAGCCGCGTTGCCAGGCCGAGGGGCGGGGCCAGGGGCCTTCCCGCCGCTGCGGGGCCCTGAGGGGCGGGGCGCGCGGCCCGGCGGCCGTTAGTGCCCCCCTGAGGGAGCGGGCGGCCGCGCCCTGGCGGTGGCTGAGGCGGGCAGGCGGCCGGGGGGAGGTGGCGGGTGACAGGCTCCGCAGCCGGGCGGGTTTTCTCCCGCCCCCGACCGCGTCTGGGAGCCGGCGGCCGAGGCGAGCGGCGGCGGGGCCCGGGCGGGCGGGTCTCCTATGCGACCGCAATCGTTACTCTTTTAGAGGAGACTTGAAACGACCTTTCCGAGCGCTGCGACCTCGGTTGCAGGTGCCCGAGGAAAAAAGTGCGGCGAAGTGTTTCCCACCACCGTGACTAAAGCAGCGTACTGAACAACCACAAAAAAAAGTTTCTGTATCCCCGGGTCCCAGTCGGGCATTAAAATTTCCCAGAGGGGAAAAAAAACCGAAAGGCAATGGCAATCTTTCTGTGAGCAGGTAAGTGGAAGAGTTAGCGTTTGCCTCCAGACGGTTTTTATAAACAATGGAACCCAAGGCAGGATACAGCCCTTCAGCGTTTAAAAAGTAGATGTCTCCAAAAGAGGGTGCCAGTTATGACATGTTTTACCAAACTGAGGAATGCCAGCTCATTCACTGATGTATCGGCTTAGGGTTTTTTTTTCTTCCTCTTCTAAAGTGAACATCCAGGAATTAATCTGTAAAGAGGTGGAGGGTTTTTCGTAGAGATATGCAGGCAAGAGTAGCTTGGATGAAGGTAAATTCATAGAAAACCTGAAGCCAAGGATTTATGTTTCCAGTCTGCAGGTCACCAAGCAGTTTTAACAGACCTTGTACTGAAGCATTATAACCCTCTGGTCCAGTGCTTCAAGATCTGCAGTTCAGAAAGGGTCCGGAAAGATCTGCGTAACTAACTGTGGTTTAATGCTCACAGGACTGCGCTTCAGCCTGTCTGTCTTCAGGAATAGCATTTGAAGCTGGACTAGCTGATTTTATCTCAAAAATACAATATGGTCAACTGGAATTTACTTCTGTGGCATGGTTATTTAATTGGTTAAGGGCAGTTGTTTAGTCCTTAATTGTTTCCTTATGATGTGTTGAGCAGCCACTGAGACAAGAAAAAACTTCCTGTCTTTTTTTTCCTTAGCTACTAATCTTTGAGTTTCTCCACTCCCAGTTGTGGTCTTATATTAGTAAGTGCTCATAGTTTTAGAATTTAAATTGGTATTGCTTTATAATTTAATTTCTCGCTAGAGGAAAAAACGCTTTCACCAACACGTAAGTGTATTTGTAATGTGTGCGTTTTTTCTTGGCATTTTTTAAAAACCATTGTTTATGTTGTTTCCTTAAGTCAGGAGCATTTCGGTGCCTGTGGCACTTCCACTTGAGTGGCAGCTTCCACGTGGAAGAGTTGTCACTCTTGTAACGTAAAAACAAGTTCCACACAGCTCTTCTTTGCATGAAGCTGCAGTAGCATCTGGATGCTGCATCCTCCCCTGGCTGGAAACAGAAGAGAGCCTGACAAAGCCAAGTTTTCTTCTTGTGCGCATCCTTACAAGGAGCCAAGTGGCAGGCCTTCTCCCAGGGGAGAAGCAGCAGGACAGTTCCTGCATCAGGAGGGGGAAAAGGAGCTAGGTTAGAGTGAGTAGAGTACTGAAACTCAGCTGAAAGATCCTGCTCTAGTCTGTCTGGCAGACAAAATACAGTGCAGAGTGCTCATCAGCTCTAGAGACACGGGGGTGGGGGGCAAGCATGTGAGAGGGCTTTGAAAGGATGTGGCCTCTTTATCTAGCACGTAGCAGCCGTTCCTTCTGCTTCTGTCTGCAGGCATTGATACCAACTGATGGCAGACAGTCTTGGGATAGTGATGTGGAGGTAAATCAATACAAAATGGTATGCCTGGTAAATTTCATCTTCAGCTTTTCTACCTCTTTGCCTTTATATCTCCCCCGAAGCGCTGTGTGCTTTTCCAGTTATCTGGGAACAATGGCTGTTCATCTCGATTAATGAAATGCTAGAGCAATTGCTCACATGGAAAAATGGTTCTCTAAAGCATTTGAATACTTCTGGCTGCTGCAAATTCTGCTCTGTCCTGTTCTTGCTCAGCCATGCTTCTCTGTTACGAGTCAGTTTTCAGGTTCTTCCTGTTTCCTTCTGCTCCCAGTGTCTCTCCCTTCAGGCATGCTGCCTCATGGCTCACTTGCCTGTTTCTCTTGTGTACTCCAGGGAAACACGAAGACCTTAACAACAACTCCTGTTGCCCTATTGCTGTATATCAACAAGCTTTAAGAAAAGCGTATTTACCAGTATGTCCTCTGTGCTGGAAACCTCAGACTAGCATGCGGAGCAGAGGACCAGGGTGACCTGTTAGCTCTCTAGCACAGCACCTGTCTGTCAGGCTCCTGCAGAACAGGTTACCCCTCATGAAGGAGTACATTATCCTAACGAATGGGTTGGAATTAGCTACGCAGCATGCGCACGTTTTGGACAGCTGGTTTGCCGAGTCACTGTGTCCTAGTGCAATAGTGCTGCTCGAAAATAACCAGTTGAAGTGTATCAGAAAACCTGACACAGCAGCCGTTCATTATTGCAAACAGATTTAAGCTGTTTCTTAAGTAAATGGCTTATGAAAATAAGCACCTTATTCCCATTTTGCTTGCATTTCCATTTATTTTACAAGGCATCGTTCACACAATGATAACAAGGTACTGATCCAAACAATTTTGTAACAATTAAAAAAGTAAACATTTGTTGTGACCATGTACATTGAATTGCACTTTTAATAACAAGCATTACACTTATATTTCCATATTATACTTTATATAATACGTGGATTTGTTACACAAGTACTGGCAGTACTGCATTGTTCTCAGTTAAAAGTCTGATACCGCTATGATGCTCATATTTCCTCACTCTTCAGGATTTGCGAACTTGGGACACACCCACGTAACAAATGCAACTCAAACCTGGAAAACTTCATTGTAATGGAGTCAGAGCGGTGAAGCTGCTGTCTGTTTCAGCGTGCTGAAGTGAATCCACCTTGAGTGGCAGACACTGAGGGATCTGGATCATGCTTGGTTAGACCCTTTTCTGCATTCATGTGCCGTCCTTTCCCAGTTCAGAGAAGCCAGCGAATCTTCTTCCATGGGAAAGCAACAGTTCCCAAAGCTCAAGAGAGCTCCTGGCACAGCTTTTGAAGGTGGTATCAGCAGCCATGCAAACCCAGGGACTACTGGAAGGAGGGAATTGGGATCTGGAGAAAAATCTGAGAACATCTGCTCTTGTTTGCGTGGGTAGTACCATCCATGTATTATATAAAATACAAAAATAAGAGAAACTGAAAGGAAATTAGTACAGCCCAGGATTCTGGTGGTATCAAATCACAAATGAAATTTTTGATACCAAATCCTTTTGATGTATTTATTCCCTTGTGACTCAGCTTCTTATATATTATACTATATATAAGATATAGTTTTCCAAAGATACATATATATTCCTTTACAGGTTAAATAAAAGCAAGTCCCACTGAATAAGAAAATAAGAGGAAGTAATGTCCTAATTCTCTACCCATATCTTTTTTTTTTCTTTTTCAGGTAAAAATAGCGTGAAATACATTCAGTAGCAAAGCAGTTGGAATCCAGGAGAAATGGAGAGCCCTGTATTCCTGGAGGATTAACCTGTACGTGTTAAGTCATGATCCTGAACTAAATTATGTAGACTTCTGACTTGGGAAAGACAGGATCTTGATCCATGCTGAGTATTATTTATCCAGTTGCAAATTCTTTCAGTTTCCCAAAACCCATCTCTGGATTAGCCCAGTTTTAAAGGCTGCCGTGATGTACACCTAACCTAACCTGAAAGGTCCAAACTTGAGTGCTTCATTGTGTCTCCCCTTAGTATTATTACTTGGAAGGAGGTAAGAGGACAGTTCCCAGTAGGATATTAGCATAACAGACAGAAAAATAATTTAGTTCAAGCCTTTGTGTTTGCAAGAACAATGTGATGCCTGGCTCTGCGTACACTCACCGCCCTGGGTATACACAGCATTACACATCTAGTGCAGCCAGCTGTTGGCACAACAGCCCATTCCGCGGGGTTCAGCTGTAACAGAGGCGTGCTTGTCAGCCAGAACTTGAGAGCCTCAGTCTTGAGAGAAAAATCTCTGCCCTGATCTTCACATTCCGACAGTAACATGTACTAAGGTTTTCTCTCTAGCAGTTGGAAGAAAACCAGCATTGTAAGATAGAGACTGTTTCTGTCTTCCATGCCAAAGGTATTTAGGCTTATTAGATTATGCAGAAGTACGCCAGTTATCCCTGAGTAATGGAAATCAAAATAAGAGGTATAGTCTTCCCACACATACAAGTAGTCTCATGGATTTCACTGCAACTACTTAATAGAAGGAAGGGAACAGCCCCACCTTTATCCTGTGGAGAAAGCATGAATTATGTAGCTTCCAAGTTTTGATACTTCAGTGCCAGTAAATTCAGATTTCTATTTACTCCTGAATTGCCACATTCAGTCAGCAAGTGACATTGTGACTCTGAAGTCAATGGGATACCTCAAGCTTTTTTCAAGGGGCTGAATTCTTGCTGTTCCTCACTTTCTCTCTCCCTCTCCCCTTGGAAGTGGCTCTTTTTGAGTTGTTTTTAACACAGTGGCACAGATGAAAGCATCTATCTTAAAAGATATTTCAAGGGCCAACCGAGAGAAGTCCTTTAAAATGTCTAACAAGGAAAAAAAATTGCTTACCTATGTAAGCAATTTAACTTAGCTGTAGCAAATTACATACTAATTAATGGGCAGGACAAGGATGTGTTTGTCAGCTGGCAGTACTGATTACATGGCTGACTACCTTTCCTGAGACTGGTTTTACTAAACATTAACGCATATGGACCTCAGGGATTTTGCAGTTTCTTGGATTAACACCACGCATAGTATTTTCTGTTTTGTTCTTCTTAATTCTCTCCGGGTACATTTAGAATTTGTTAAACTAAGTGAAATAAGTCCTATTACTTTAGAAAATTAAGTTTGATTCACAAAGATAATACAAGACTAGTTCACAGATGTACCATGTAACTAAATCAGCCTTGCTTCATTTATCCTGTAAAGTGTTACAATCAAAGTAAAACCAAAGTACTTTTTTTTTTCCCATATTGGGCATCTCAGGAACAGATTAGAATCCAACAAGATAAAACAGTTGTACTAAAAATAATCTTCGGAGGTTTGTCCCTAATCAAAGTAAAGGCTTTATTCCAGAACTGTGCATTCTCAATAAAATTAAAAAATAAGATTTAGTTCCACATACATATTTATGAAATTCAAGTTACTTTTAATATAGGTTTGATGTAGACATGTAGTTTAATACTGACTCAGGAAGAAAATATTAATCACTCCAGACTTAAGAGCTACGTTAGCTGTTCCAGTGCCACATGAAAATAACAGTTTCAGTGAGACTTTGATGATGTTTCTTGCTGAAAAGCTAAACAACAGGCAGCTACCCCCAACAGATCAGTCGGTCTGGGATACATGTGCACATAGCTCTGTCACATGCTGCTGAAAGGGCTAATTAAGACCCAGATTTGCTTTCTCACAGGAAGCTAAGTTTACCAATAGCATGTACAGTCAGCAGGCAGAATTTTAGCTTGCCTGGTTTAATCTGCAGTCTTGCTCCTTTCCTTGTTTCTGAATATAACTATGCTTATTCATCAAGATAATGCCATAGAGCTATTTTCTTATTCTTTCAGTAGTTTTGAGAAGACACAGTTTCCACGTAAATATTACTCTTCCAAATGCCACTGCTACAAACGCTACCTTGGATCTACAGATGGAAGGTGAAAATTGTTTACTGCCTTTATGTCATTGCCAAGAGTGATAATGCAGCCATTGCCTTCTGAAATTTTTTCTGCTGATGTAAGCCAGCTTCCATCCTACAAGGTTTTGAAATCGTCATGGCTAGCAGGTAGCAAACATGTTTTTGTCACAGAAACTCAACTTCCAAAGTCAGAGAGCTGCTAGACTGAGAAAGATGATGTTGTGTCAAAGCCAGTTCCATGAACGTGGTAAGCTTATTTAACAGTTCTTTTCTGATGAACTGGGGAAGTCCCACTCCCATGATCCGCTTGCACTCATTGGACCCTTTGAGTTGATTTAAGTCATTACCTTGGCAACAGACTAAGCAGGGGGGGGAAATCCACCCACATCTTTTTAATCATCTCCAGTAAATGCCATAACAAGGACAAGGGACACGACTGTACAACAGGGAGTTGGAGGGGTGAGATCTTTAAGCAGCAGTGAGCTGTTACATTAACTCAGCTGCTCAGCGAATCACAGTCTTACCCCTTTTTTTTTTAAATTATTACTGCATTTTTCCAATCAAGGTTTTAAATCCACTTCTAAGTATGATTTAAGATAAATGAAATGATAAATTTGGACATTTGTCAAACCCATCAGTGTCACTCATTGGCACGGTACTTTCGATGTTCACCAGGTATTCTTAAGTGCCACTTCAAATTTATTATGCAGTTCATTTCGAGTGTGAAGCAGAACTGGTAAGTGAATGACTAATACTAGGTTTAGAGACTCAAGAGAATGGAAACATTTATGCAAATATTATTAGCAAGAAATTGACCAGAGCAAAAGTTCTTTGTTAATATTTGCAAAATATTCTGCTTCCCCCCCCCGCTGCTTTTTTCTCACTGTATTAATATTTCCAGATAATCACTGTTCTTGCAGGTACACTTTAAAATATTCAGAATTTGTAACCCCTTACTCTTAGAAGATCAAAATTCCTTGCAGGATAGTTGTGTCAGGATAGTGATTATATTTTGATCTCTACTTCAAACAGCTGACTGCCTTTCAGAATCATTCCTTTGGCACAGGTAGCATTAAATTTGTACTACCCTGTTTAAAATAAATCACAATTATGCTTGACAACAAAGCACAAGATGGGTATCATTAAATTTTATTGTACAAAACTGACAAGGTATGGCATTCCTTATAATTAAAAAAAAAATCAAAACAGAACTAATGTCCCTGGAACAATTTTGTAAATGGAACAATTAATACACGACCTTTAGTCCAGCAGTGATATCTACCTGCAAGACCATCTTTAGACATGACAGGTATAATTAAAAAAATATTCCATCAGTTCAAGCAATAGTTTAATTTTCCACGAAATAAGTATTTCTATAAACGCTTTATGTTCAGTCAAAACAAATGCTTTTGAATTTTCTTACCTTAAGAGATACAAAACAACCAGACAGGTTTGGGAATCATCAGAGAACTCTACCCCATGAGAAAGTCTCGGTTTTGAATTCCCCTTGAAAATGTTTGTTTTTACAAAAATAAGTAATACCAACGTAGCATTTCCTAACCAAATACTTCTAGCAAACAGATCGTGCTTTGTGATGTTTTATTCATCAGTGCAGCACAAGCCTTTTGGGTTTTTTATTTGTTACCTCATTTCTGTGTCAAATTCAGAATTTGAATATAGACCCAGGGAAAGGTTTTCATTACTTCTGTTCATAAAACCTACCCTTTATTGCACAGGATTTACAAAAGGTCAAAAACTATGCAAGGTCTGCACTCTGCTCCTCAGCAAAAACATCAAATAAATGTTGAACAGTTTTCCCTTTATCCCAGTGGAAGGAATTATTTCTTGGGATTCTTAGTATGAACATGAAATAAAAAAGGGAACTAGATAACTTTATGTTAAATTCCAGTTCAGCTGTAAATAGCCTTTAAACAACAATGCTACAAAGAACTGCACTACTTGCATTTCTGAAGAAAAAACAATCAAAAAAAAAATTATCAGGGAAGCTCATAAACAATTGTGCCAAGAGAGCACAAGACTATCTTTGTTATGGCCTAAGCTTTACAAAAAGTGCTTCTCTGCAGGACGCAGTCACTGCGATAAACTTCTGAGATGGTCCCAGGGCGTAAGTTATCCTAGACACCCGCACACACACTAGTACTTATTACACTGTGCTTTCTATGAAGAGTTTATGCTTCAGTACTTTACATTTTCCATTCTCTGTCTTCAGAAGAAGAAAAAACCTTCTATGCAAGATAAAAATAATTTTGAATAATTAGTCATGTATTAAAGACCTAGTTTTGAAGTATTTATTTAACATCTAGTCATATAAAATAAAGTGTAAAAGTATGAAGGTATCAGAACGTGGCTTTCAGCAAGGCAGTTTGGGAAGTAAGAATTCAACATAAAACAGGAATTATTTTTTTCTCCCTTTGAAAAGGGTCACATCAGAATGAATGAAAAACACCGAAGAATTTCACTTCAAGCCTGCACTCCTGCCTTTTGTCCTTTCCCCAAGAGGAGAGACCTCTGGAAGAATCCTCCAGGGTTTCAGTTGTGTTGTTCTTTGTGCTCTTGTAATCGGGTCTGGCTGGAACTATGTACTGCCCTCTTTGGGTGGCAGGGGCGGCTGAGGCTGCTGCGGTGGCTGCGTGCCTGTGGCCGTTTTGATAGAGTTCAGGGTTTTGCTAAACCAGGAGTTTTTGGCAGCTTGGATTTCATTCATAAGGGCTCCTCTCTGGTGCTCCAGCTCCTAAGAAAGCAGAATAGTCAGAATTGATCAAAACCCAATTAATTAACAAAAAAGCATCTTCAAACTCAGTCCCTGCAATCCAGCACTTTCCTTGCAACCTCCCAGGCACTGGGGAGAGAAGACGGATTGAAATTGCCGAAACAGCAGAAGATATTTAGATATACAAATGAAAAACCTCTCTTTTTTTCCTTTTTCTTTGTTTTTTTTAAGACAGAAAATCGTTCTGGAAGTTCACAGATATACAGTGGTACAGGTATATGCTCCCTTTTGGAACAATTTTTGGCATAATTCAGAATTATTTTGGACTGAGCACAATGAGGTTAAGGAGACTGTCCTGCTGTACTTGGATTCCACATACCTGAATTTTGCACTTGGCTTCCACAAGCTGCAGTTTGGTCTGTGCAAGTTCCAGCTCCATCTCTCTCAGCTGCTTCTTCAGTGCATCCTTCTCATCATCTATCTCTATGCCTTTATTCTCCGTACTTACAGCAGGCAGCTTCAGTGCCCCCTCCTTACTGAAAATCTCACTGCAGTGTTTGCAGGCCATCACTTTACCCTGAAATACCCAGAAAGCTCATTTTTAATCCATGTTACAGGAGTTGCTGTACTTCCCGGAAGAGCCATTTTTATGTTAGACTGCCTTTCGGTCAGTAATCTCAAACTACCTAGTACTGCAGTTTTCGTATTTGACATGAAAAGAATTTGAGAAGTTCATGAATAATTTCCAGGGTATATTAACCAGTATAAAAATTCCTAACATCTACTTAGCATGCTCTGTCTAAGCACAGAGACTCCTAGATTAGAATTATTCAAGCCCTTTTGCTACCAAAGCTCTGTAATATTTTGCAGTATTTATGCCAGCACAATTCAGAAGAGTGAATTACACTCTAGGGACTTTTCGTCTTCCATAAAAGCACTTGACCAAATTAATACAGACTGTGATATTTTAAAGAATACCAGGTAGCTTTTCCATATTTCCAGATGCAAGCGAGCAGCCTGTGCTCACTGCAGGGGCCGACACTGTCCTGTTGGTGCTTGTTTAGCATCGTAGGGGGTGGCTCTTTTTGCCAGCGGCGCCTGACATGCAACAGTGAGGTTCTCGTGCTACCTGGAGAGGTGAACCAGTTACTCACGGTTGAAGAGGTAGCACAGCTGGCCTGTCTCACACAAACTAAAATGGGATATTGAGCTATTTCAGAAGGTTATAGCAATGTCAATCCTAGAATTATTTTTTTTTATCAGTAACATAAAAATGTCACTAAAAAGCAACAAATCAGGTTCAGCTTGAGTACTAAAGAAACAAGTAGATGCTATAGCAGAGGGAAAACCATTCTGCCTACTCAGTGGTGACAAAGCAGAGGGATGGAATTATTATTGCCTGATCAGGAAACGTTTACCATAGTGCAGATGTTCCTGGTAAGGGGGTTTGGAGGAGGGAGAGGAACTGCTGTGCAAATTCTGGGGATGGCCCAAGCTGTGCCAATTACCTAAACCAGCTCTGCTTAAATTACAGAACCCCAAATATAAAGATTGTCCAATTCGGCCAGTTCCAACCCCTGCACTGGGCACACTGGAGAAGCAATACATCTTCTCTTCTAGAGGGCCTTTCCCCGCCCCCTTCCCCCCATTTAATTAAAACATCCAAGTAAATACTGCCTCTCTACATTTTTTGCCAAAAGTATACATTTTGACAGGAAAAAGAAAAGCCAAGTACTATATGCACTTCAGTTGGAGAGTTCCACCTTGTCTGATATAAGATAAAGAACCGTGAAAGGAAATAAACCCTTTCCCTGTTTACGTCTGATGAGAAACACACGTGAGGCTATCAGTGCAGCTGGGTGGACACCGCTGCTGTTACATTAAACTTCAATGCACATTTTGTTCTGTATCCCTGGCATTTAGGAATACTTGTGTTAGAAACATCCCATGTGTTGAAGCATGGTTCTCACCTTCACAACTTCCAGTTCGTCTTTACTGGCCGCTTGTTGTTTTTCCAGCCTGGTACTCAGCTGGGAACAAATCTGGAGCAGAGAAAGCAGTCTCTTAGCTAAAGTTTATGGTGCTAAAATATGACCTGTGCTTTTTAACAATGA
Organism: Sagittarius serpentarius; assembly: GCA_034782735.1. Classification (NCBI taxonomy): domain Eukaryota; kingdom Metazoa; phylum Chordata; class Aves; order Accipitriformes; family Sagittariidae; genus Sagittarius; species Sagittarius serpentarius. The sequence goes on along the minus strand of JAVKLA010000090.1, from coordinate 31,794,772 downwards.
TTTTTGTTAGAGCCAACATTTCTTAAATTCTGCCTCACTTAGGTACATGCATTCCCCCTTAACAAATCTGCTGCTGCTGCTGCTGAGACTGAAAAAAATGGCAGTATTCAATACAGAACCTGAACATGGAGGCCGGAACGTTCTATAGATGAATTGGTTTATAATGTTTATACTGCATTATGTCACAGAGTAAAGACGCATTCCCCCTACAGTACTAAAATTAGCTGAAAGACAGGTTATTCCCGATTCCCTAAATTATGAGACTATTAGGAAAACCACAAAAAGATTCATGACAACTTAAAACGCTTGCCTTCTGAAAGCCTGAAACGTAGTGTATCTTATTTAAAGGATGAGATCTGCAACTCTGAAAATTCAGCTCTGAGAACAGCTTAAAAGAAGAAATATGAGGAAGCGTCTCTAAAACAGTACCTGTTTATACTCTGCAATAATGGCTGTGGTTTTCTTGATCTCAGATTCTGCCTTCTCTAGCTGCTTCCTGAAGACTTCCTTCAGCTAGGAATTGAAGGAGAGAAGTTACACAGTACACTGAAAGAAGTTCTCAAAACTGTTCTCTCGAAACCGTTCTCAGATTGTTCTCCCAACATCTTGCTGTGTTTACAACAGTTCTGCAGCTTCTTACCAAATTCCAGTTCTTCAGACAAGTGTCTGATTTACTTAGAATACAAATACTTATTATATTCAGTTAGAACCGAAAAGTCTATACTATGATACAGTGTATCCCTGCTTAGAGAATTCTGTAGGGTAATTGACTTCCTCTGAGTTAAAACAGTGGTACAGTGTGGTCCACAGAATACAAAACAAGAGCATTACTATTAAGTGGGTTTTACTGATTTTTTTTTTCTGCACACTGTCACAGCAGGTTTGAACAGACAGATTATTTGTTTGTTTGGAGATGGAACAGGAAGAAGAATCTCTCAGCACTATCACTCTCATCTCTGTAAGAGGAGAAAAAAATCCATTTTGGTCTGTGGTGCTGTGTTAAAATACAGCTACCTCATTCCTCCACTGTTCAGAACCACTAAATTTTGAGAGCCCTCTCAGTTGGAAAAAGGTCTCCACTGCCTTGTTTATAGCAGAGAACTTGGCAACCTCCGTTTCAGAGAGACAACAAAGAATTACCGGCTTATTGTTGTAGTCGCTGTTGTCAAATGGCAAACATAAAGATCAGGTTGTCACTTTTGAAACATACATTCGTCTGTGTCAGTATTCAGCACATTAGATACATAGGATTAAAAAACTAAGATTGAACATTTTGCAAATGAGTATGAGTCCAGGTCTAGTCAGCAAAATTCTCCCAACCCTCAACCGTTGTGCTGTTGGTTCTAGCTTCGGACAGGAACGTTCACAGCTTTATTTCAGTGAACCAGCAGCTGAATCCAGAATGGCCTCTTATAAGGCAACAACTCCTCCAGCTCCTCTTTAGGTAATTAAAAGAGGTCTGATCGTGTCTCCTTAGTTGTGATTGCCCACCACCAGTGAAAATTATTATAACAGTACTGGGAAGAGGATAAGGTATGGAAAACTGAACATTCAGAAATTGAGTAAAGGACAACGCTGAAAAACATACTTTTTAAAAAAAACATTTACCCTGCCACTGTAAATTTTTAATTGCAACTGCATTTTGAAGACAAAATCTTTTCCGCAACTGCAACACATTCATGCTTTTCTGCAGAGCCTTTTGCTTGCACTTGCTTGCTAAATGGGAAAAGCTGGAGAATGCCTTATTGTTGTGGTTTAACCCCAGCCAGCAACTAAGTACCTCGCAGCCACTCACTCACTTCCCCCCCCCCCAGTGGGATGGGGGAGAGAATTGGAAAGAAAAGGTAAAACTAATGGGTTGAGATAAAGACAGTTCAATAGAACAGAAAAGAAGAAACTAACAATTACAATAATAACAACAACAAAGTGACAATAATAATAAAAGAACTGGAATACGCATGCAATTGCTCACTACTTGCCGACCGATGCCCAGTTAGTTCCCGAGCAATGATCTGCCCCCCTGGCCCACTCCCCCCAGTTTATATACTGGGCATGATGTCCCAGGGTATGGCATACCCCTGTGGCCAGTTTGGGTCAGCTGTCCCAGCTGTGTCCCCTCCCACCTTTCCAGTTCCCCTCCAGCCTTCTTGCTGGCTGGGCAGGAGAAGCTGGAAAGTCCTTGACTTGGTCTCAACATTACCGAGCAAGAACTGAAAACATCCGGGTGTTATCAACATTCTTCTCATACTCAACCCAAACCACAGCGCTGTACCAGCTACTAGGAAGACAATGAACTCTATCCCAGCCGAAACCAGGACACTTACCTGAGCAGTTTCCTCTTCCTGCTTCCGTTTCTCTTCCTCAGTCTCCACTAGCTTCTGTTTGGTCAGGAGAAGTTCCTTGTTCAAAACATCCGCTTTGTCTTCAGCCTAGAATTGGAAACAGTGGTGTAAATCAGATGTTATCATCTGCACCAATACAAATGTATTGGTATATACATCTCAGAAATACTGGAGATTCAGGTTCCAGCATTGCCTTTTCCTTCCCTCTGATGGCTCACCTAACCTGTTTTTTATACGAAATTCCCTTTTCAAGTAGTTGTTTTTTAAGTTATTTCACTGTATTTCAACAACTGTACAAAAGGACCCTTTTGCCAAATGTTTACCTATGCCCAGAGGGCAAGCATAGATACTGTGTCCTAATACAAACCTAATACAAACAATGATGTATGGAATATTTCTGTTGGGAACAATATTAATCTAAGCAAGGGCAGCATGATTTAGCTCCTGCGTAACTTCAGATAACTCATTCCATTTTTGTATCTGTAAGCAGGGAAACCAGATACTGTAAAAAATGTTAGGTGCCTGCACTGTATCTTACAAAGTGTCTGGGCGAAGACAAGTATAAAAGAGACAAACAGGACCACCAGATAAGTGGTTTGTTTATCAGTGCAAATTAAGTATTACCTGGAGAAACTTGATACTGTGTGTGTACTGCAGAATATGAGTGTGTACTGCAGAATATGAGTTTTCTCCTTTCTTTGAAGGGCTGAGCTTGTGGTGAAACATACTGGGAATGCTTTGTTTTTGTGAGTACTACCCCCACCGATCACCAGGAGAGAAATGTATTTCTCAATGTCTGGATATGTTTGTTGACCTCCCCAGCTGGGAGACTGATACACACTGCATCCCACCACTCTGTTCAGTAACTAAGGTGCTAGAAGGGTCTAGGGTGCAAGGGTCAAATAATACTTGGTTTGCTGAAAATACAAGAGGGAAAATAGCATTGTAAACAACAAGTAACAGTACAGAACTTGTCTCTGAGTTGCAGTCTGGTTTTCTGCCACTGCTGGTGGTATTAGCTTATCTATCTGCCACAGTGATAATTATTAATGAGGGTGTTAGTGGCGACTGTGGGTAGCAGAAGCAGCTCCACCAGGGTCATGACTGAAGACACAGATTGAGGATTCCTGCATTGCTTAGCATGTGTATGGCTGTATGGGAGAAAGGAAAACAAGCACTGAAAGAATGGGAAATTGGTAAGATTGACATCTTAGAACAAAAGAACTTGGAGATTACAAGGATTTTTTTGATGAAAGACGTATTTAAGATATGCTTTGAAGGAACTACAAATCTTTCCTCCTTTTATGTGTTTGTTCCAGGTTCTCCATGCAGCTGCAGCCGTGTACAGTATCACCTGTCCTTGCAGATAAGGAGTGCAGTAGCACAAAGCTTTTCTTTCGGTGCCAGTGAACTGAGGCGGCGTGTGGGAAAAAAAACTTCAGGGAGCCACTCTTGTCTACAGAAAGACTGCTAAAATGCAGGAGAGCAAGGAATGGGACTGGCAAAGGTATGGGCTTGGCAGCCTTGTCATGATACTTGAGGGGGAAAAAAAAGCACAGGCAGCAGCAGACATAAAAGCTGCTTTACGTACAGCTGTTCGTGGGGAAGACAGAGCACCTCAACACATTGCTTTTGGCCTTCACAAGAGATTGCCCACTCCATCGTGCAAAGCGCATCTCTGCCTGCGTTTGCTCACCAAGACGGCTCAGATTTTTAGAAACACATGGATCCAAATCAGCAGAGCCTAAATGTCAAGGATCTGCCTAAACAGAAATACAAATTGCACAACTGTGGTCAATGATGTTTACAATTCTAAGGTTAGAAAAAGCAAGCCAAATAACTATGGGAAATCAAATTGAGAGGCCCTTGCAGGAAAAGATTTTACATTGTAAGAGGCACTACAGCCCTCACTGAGCAAGGCACTAATCACGAGGTGTGGTGGAGTATGGCTCTCCTGTATTTAGTACCTTAATAATAGCATTTATCAACACTACATAAAACGCTCGAGAAAGAGGAGGGTTGAATGTGTAGTTCTCTGGCAGTCATCTCTGAGATAAAGGGCTCTGAAAGCTGCTGCCCTCCACATTCCAGTCTTCACAGGAAACAAAAGCAGTTATCAAAGGACACCCAGGAGCTCTTCTAATTTTTGGTGCCACTCCACTTCATTATCACTGAATTTTGTTGGCTGTACTGATCCATGTAAGGTGGTAGACATTCTGCAAAGCAACTTCCCCTGAAATTAGTCTTTCAAGGAGTACGTGATACCGTTTTCAAGTAAGCGTTCATTCTCTGGTATCTGCCTAAAGGTTATGGCTTACATTTTCTAAAACAATCCACAACAGAGAAGGTACAGTCAGTGCTGGCAAGACACCACTGTGAACGCCTACAGCGGCATGCATGTGGAAATCCAGCTTTCTGACTGCAACTAGGAGTGAGGCTGTCGGGAAAATAAAGGCACAAATAATTATACTTTTAATCTGGTGTTCACGCTTTCACTTGAGCACAAAGCGGGCTCCTAAAATTGGTGTCGCCAAGCCTGAGCTGGGACCCATCTCTGTTAGTATTACCTGGTCCAGGTCATTCCGTAAGGCAATTTTGCTTGTCACAAGCTCATGGGCAAGGTCATCGTTCTCCTGCTCCAGCCGCATGCTTGCTTCTTGGAGCCTGCGGTTTTCCCTCTGTAGAAAGAAAGGAACAACCAGAAAAGGAAGTTAATCCTTATCAATATTAAAGAGCAACAAGCAAGTATATTGTGTGTGTAAAACACCGAGAAGGCAAGAGTGCACATTAAGACAGGACTGCTGCTCTGGGAAACAACAGTGAATTAAGCCAGCAGTGCAAATGCAGCGATTCCACTTACATTCCAATGGTTTTGTTTGTGTCATGTAAGTGACACACTGATTGTAGGGTTTCTCTGTCAAAAGTAAACACCGTCCTCTCCACAAAAGCACTTGGTTTCTGCTTGCTTATCATCAAAAGAATGAGGCAGATAACATCCCACCCAGCAGCAGTGAACAGGGACCAATCAAGAGATACTCATAATAATGTTTCCAATCGAAAGCAGAAAGCTGTCCTGCTCCATTTTACAAAATTTTGTCTGCAGGAGTCCATAAAAATAGTCCATTTTGTAGATGTAGTGCCAACTTCCCTTCTTCTGTGGGACCAGTAAAGAACAGTATTTAGCAGGGAACTCCCTACAGCTCGTATAATCTGTTTCGCCATTTGTGCACTTTCTCTGTAACTTGTGCCAGTGACAACAGCGCACATTTTACAGGATACCTGCTGAGAAAAAGTGCCAGATGGAGCGAGGACCTCACTCCCAGAGCACAGGCCCAGAACCTGCTCGGTGGGCAACGCACGGCAACACAAAATGCGGAACTTGGAGACTGCAGGCCCCGGTGCTCACTGCACTGCACTCCCTACCCCCTCCGCATAGGCAGAAATGACTACGTAGAGCACTCACTAGAGAACGTAACTACGCAGGGGAAGGATGAACAGTAGTAAATCATGTCTGTTAAAAATCAGTTTCAGTGACTGTTCTAGGGCTGACAAAAAGAATCATATTCCAAAGATGCCTGCGGGGTCAGTGGACTTCCAGGAGTCCACATGAAATACACATCTTCATCTTTGGAAGAACGCAGCCAGATGGGACAGATAGAGGTGCCCTCCTCAAACAGATTTTAAGAGAGGACAAAAGTGCCGGCCTTCAGTCACACAACGACCGTGTATCTTTCATAGCAAAAGAGACTCCAAAGGGAATCCGTGCACTATGGAAACTCAAGGAAAAATACCAAGTTCGTGTGGAAACTCGTAAGTGCAGGAACAATAACCTCCATGCTGAGATTTCAAAAAGGACCTGTGCTCACTTGAAAGTAACTTATGTTCTCCAAGAAAAAACAGTAAAAGTGGATAAATATTAGCACTTAACACAGCAAAAAATTTCCAAGACTTGTTCAGCGAATGCCTTCCTACAAAATGTGATTTCTTTGCATAAGCACATTATTCACTTGTCTTCACTTCCTCCTTGCTCACCAGCTACGCTCAGATTTTTTTTTTCTTTCCAAACTCACCACCATGAAACTGCAATTTTCATTTCTGCTGCAAGAAGATTTTGCATGCTTGTCTTAAACGAAAAAGGACAACTACAGCTCTAAGAGGATGCTAAAAAAGGTCTCTTCTGTGTGGGAGCTTCCTCTGTGGCAGGAAGCAGAACCTCTGCAAATACCCTCTCCTTAACGTGACCCCATTGTGCAACTAAACTAGGCACTGCCCTGTACAGGAAAGTAACTTTGTTTCCTTTCCAAAAGTTTGTACTTTAAATAACTTGTTTTGTTACAGAAACTGTAAGTAAAATACTTTTGTTTAACACAGTTAAAATAACCACTGCTAAAAGACGCATAACTTTCGGGATCTTTTTTATTTGAATTGCACTGTATTCTGTTTGGGACAAGGAATTTTTAAAAGTAAAATTCTTCTGTAAGGACAATATGAACTTTAAAGTGGAAAACCAAATTGCAGTCCTTAATGATGATGATGATGATGATGGTAATAGTAATAATAATAAGGCTCTGATGTGTCTTTATTTCTGTATTTTGTTCAGACCATCTTGGAAATGTTGATTTTTATAGACAGAGCTCTGCCAGCGAGCAGTTGTCAGAAAGTGACTTGAGTTCACCTAAAAACTGGCACCAGATCAGGGCGGTATTGCTGCCAGGTGCTGCAGCACCAATACCTTTTCATAGGGATGTTGCTTATAGGGAGAAACCTGCAAATTCTTAAGACTTCCACAAAATAACCCAGAAAGAAGTTTGCTTTAACATTTTTGCTATGCTTTTGCCAAAAGCTTCAGTGTCCGCAAAGCAAGCTGCACAACGTGAAGTTCGAAGTTCCTGCTTTGCATTCACAGACAAGTGGTAAGCAAGCTACGTGGCTGGAAATGCGCTATCCTCCTCTTAAACTAGAATTTACATGGCACGTTGTTAGTAAGTTAAAGATCTCTTACCTTGGGCATCCAGTCAATAGCTAAGAGATGTTTTTATCTCGTTCACCATACTTTTAATTTCTAGCTGAAAGTCTCTTATAGGGCCACCTTTACTCTTCCTCCACACAGGGCAGTATGCGCGATTAAATGGTTTGTCTTTTCCAGCTCCTCCCCCCAGACCTAGCAGTGAAAAACTGCCTCCTTCCTCAGGAGGAAACTCTTAGTCTGCCTAAGTCTAAATAAAACCTAACGTTTACACAGTAAAGACAAAAATAGCAAATGGCGCTTTTCATGCGTAGCCAACTATTTTCAATGCCTCTGAAATTATTTACAGGGTTTTATGAAAAAACATTCACAATGGCATGAAGTTCAACGGATGGAGCTGGTTTGTTACAGCAGGACTCACATCACAGACAGCATTTTGTAACCTGGCATAAGCCAACTCGTCAGACCTGCTAGCTGTCCTTGGTGTAAACAGACAGCTTCCTGCCTTTTCTTTACACACCACTAACAATTTACTGACTATTCTCTTCGGCGTTTCTCAGTTTCTACAATCAGTAAAATAAGAGATTCCTCTTTGCCAAATTCCTCCTTCCGGTTACGAAAGGCAGCTGGTGAACTCTGGTTAGCTTTTAAAAGGAGGATACTGCATTTCCAAATGGGACAAACACCGCTGATACACACAAACACAAATAAACTTACCTCCTGTAAAGTCACAGACCAAATACTGCTTTCAACCATTGGTGTAAAGACAGTGAAAACAGGATATAAAATAATTTTTAATACCAACAAAGACAGCCAAAAAAAAAAAGAAAAAGTTGCTGATTCTTCGGTGGGATTTTCGTTTTGAATTTTAAAGAGGATATACTCCAGCTTCCATCACACACTGGACGGAAGGAAGAAGGCAAATTTGAAAGCAGCAGGCAAGCCTCAGCTCAGGAAGACTGAAAGGCTGAACTCCACCCTCTGCTCCCTTGCAGCCAACACCAAGGAGCAATTCCTGACAAGATTAGTGGTGATGATGCATCCTCTCTGTGCTGCCACTCAAGTGGGGTGTAACGAGCCATAAACCTTGTTAGGCAATTCAGTGTCACATTTTCTGATGAGCAAACACCCGAACTCCAAATCTTTGGGCATGAACATATTCTCAATGGTAGAATGAAAACACTGATTAAAATTCACTTTTCTGGATGCGAACAAACTGAAGTCTTCGTCAGCCCCTCAGAAAGGGCTCTTGACAGCGGAGGAGCTCTGAAGGAAAACCCTGTAAAGCTCTGTCTAGAAACCCAGAAGGCTTTTACAGCAACTGTCCAGGAAAACCTCTCACGGGAAGCACCACAGAGGCTCCTGGAGGTGCTTTGTGTTTTCTGTTTGTTGACTCTGAAGAAGCATTCCCAAAAGTGCCCCAGCACACTTTTTTTAAAAAACCGCAAACAATGATCCACACCAAGAGTTATCTTACGTTCTTCCTCACGATGGTTACCATTCAGTTACCATGACTCTGAATAAAAATGACCAGTGTATTAATTTTTGCTTCCACTTCAAACACGCAAAAGGCCATTATGTCCAAATTACACGTTTATTCAGACAGACAACTTCTCTGTTGCACAACAAGGTCCACAGAGGAAAAGGCGTTTCTCCCCTCAGAACAGAACTGTGTGCGCAAGCAGGGTCTGCTTGCAAAACTCCAGCCCTTCTTTGTATGGTTATATCCTCTTTATTTTAAATCAAGAAGGCCCAAGCCCAACTCTGGCAATTTCTCATCAAGTCAACCAAAACCCTGTTACATGAAGTGTTCTCAAACACAGAAAAAAACCCCATAATATATATAAAAATATCAATCTGAACTATATTGGTATTTTTTCTGCGCATGCAACTCACTTTTCTTCCTGGCTTCTACAGGCAATTTGTAATTTATTTTAACCGAAAGTCATGAAATGCGGTGACAAACAGCAATTTAGAACATATTTACTTTCGCGCCTTTTAAAAATCTGACAAAAATGCGAGTGATGACTTGTTATAAGCAATGGAAAATAAAGTGAAAAAGTGTCCATAAAAGGATACGCTTTTCCTAAGTAATACTTGTAAATACAGAAGGAAACAAATACCAAAAATAATGGCACTCTTTAATACTGTTCTCTTGGTAAGTTAAATCACAATCAACATGTAAAATACGAGCTGGGCAGGAACTTCTGTGGCATGTAACACAGCTCATTGTAGCACATGAATTTAACCTGTCAAGAAAACGCAACTGGTTAATGGCAGGCCAGATGTTGCAAAAAGAGCCCTTTTCTGGAAACTGTGGAGAGTTTGGGGTCGGTGGGACTGGGGGAGCACCCTGCCTGGACATCCCCAGCTGCCCTCGGCCAGGAAGCATCTCCTTCCCGGCGATTCACAGGAGGCTGCTCAGCTCCGCCGTCCCCATGCTCAGGAACACCTCTAGAACCTGAGCGCTGGGGAGGAGAGGAAGGAGCACGCCGCATCCTCACACTGCTCCAGTTTGGTCCTGGTCTCCCCCGGACGCCGGGGTGAAAGTCAGACCCGCACGAGAGAGCTGCGTCAGCTCCCGTGAGCTCCCTCCGCACCACTCGCGGGGCAGCAGGGATGGACCAGGAGGAGGAGACGGCAGCGCAGCAGGGGCCCCACCGCCATCGCAGCAGCTGCTCCCACCCCAGCGCCGCCCACGGCCCATCTCCTATTCTACACAACAGTCCCATCAAGCCGTTTCCACCGAGGGCCAGGTCACAGGGTCACAGGTGTCTTACTCAAGACATCCTTCATCACTGCAACTCAGAAGTGCCCATGTCGCTGTGGTCCTGACAAATCTCTATTGGCAATAAAAACTGTAACATGCTGCAAACAACAACAACTCTAACGCCTATAACTTAAGCTATCAACAGACTGAAGGCCAGTCTCCTTCTTGACCTGTAGGAGGAATATTCTGCAGGGATCTCCACTCCAGCGATCCCATCCAGGAAACATCCTCCCCTTCCTGGGCAGCAATCCAAACCCTCGTTTTGTTCTGGGAAGAGAAACTGTAAAAATTACAACCATGTAGGCCTTTAGGGCACAGCCCACACAGAGAGCGCACGAGGCCAGAGGGAATCAACAGCAAACGCTGTGCTCAGAGGCGATACTGGCTTTTCAGCAGCGTCGACTCAGTCCTTTCCCAAACCAAGCCCGGCTGGGCAAAGTCTAGCACCGATGGTGCCAAAATGCAATGCATATCTAAACACACAGGCTGCAGAGCGATCATTTAAGGGACAAGCAAAGTTGGCTTTCCACTTTCTGCCTGCGAGGACCACACAGCTTGCGTTTCTTGCTGCCCTTTGGAAACACTCTTGAAATGTCGATTCCTACCAACCTCAGCTTGACACATTAATAAAATCAAAGAAGCAAGACAAGGAACAGAGAGCACTTACAAGCATTTCTTCACGACACCCGTCAGCTGAAGAACACACCCGAACTTTGAACTTAATGTGCAACTAACCAGTTACGGAGACTCTCTCTAATCACAGCATCGCTAAGAGGATCAGACCCAATGCGGCTTCATAAAGAAAAAATAAAATCACACAGTGAGTTTCAAACGTGCAAGTCAAAACCCCAGGCGGTGATCCTGACTGTGACAGTGACTCACAGAAACAGTGGCCTAAGAGTCACTTTCTAGATCCTCATTTGCAGCTTGGGGATAATGTTCTTCACCGTCCATCGCCCAAGATTAACTAGTTAATACGCTTCTACAGAACTTTAAAGAAGCCTTCTTTGTTTTCTAAGTATTATTTTAATTCCACACTACTATAAGTGAACCACTGGAAAAATACCTAAGTTAATCAGCAGCAAGTTGTGTTCTTTTCTAACTAGGTCATACTGACTATTGGCTCTTGGCTGCTATGGCAGTCCCAGTTCTCACAAGTGATAAAATCTACACCCTTTGACATCAAAAGAACTACACTCAAGACATAATTTTTCACAGGTAAATACTTTCTTTAAAAAAAGACAGTTTTACATTCTCTGTACCTGTAACTCTGTCTTGTCACGTTTATGAGTTACGGCATAGTCTCTCTCTACAGATTTTCATACTGTGGTTTTCTGAACATGGTGCACTTTCCTTATGTTCACAGACTACGTAAACCTTCGCACCCTGTATGATTATTTACTGCTCCACACTCCTGGTAGACTCCGTACCAACTGCAATGTCACTTAACATATTAAGGCACAATGAAGAACAGCAGGAAAACAGTGCAGGTATATGTAAGCAATGTCACTTCCCAGCTAACCTAGGCAATGGGCAGTAAAGTGCTTCATCTCTGGCAGCTTCACCTAAAGAAAACTGGATTTTCCAAAACAGGGCAAGCAATAAATGGATCCCGAACACTAAGTGAAGTATATGCCTAGAGGCAGAGCCTCCATCACACAAAAATCTATGGCAACAGAATGTAGCAGTGACAATAAAAGCAAATACATTGGAAAGGTAAGCAATGCTGATGCAAAATTAAAGAACGATTCTTTTTTTGGTGAACTATCAAGCTATCACATTAATAACTGAACCTTTATTTCTCTGCTGCTTTACAGCAGGATATTTATTACTATTAATTCTATTGCGGTAGTACCTTGGGACCCCAGGAGAGTTCTGGGTCCCACTGTACTAGGCATTATATTAACAAAAAATTACTAACGCTAAAATTACTAATAAACAGAGATGAATAACAAGGATCATTCAGTCAAGGAAGAGCTCATCTTCCAAAAGTCTCTGTGGATGCCACTGCACACAGCTTGTGCTAGAACAATGTGTATTTTCTCCTTTTTGTGTCTGTAGCTGAGAATCACCCTTTGTTTCTGCGTCTCATGAAGATCTCCCGTAAAAGTGCAACAGCAGGAGAGTTACCTACAAACATATAAACTGAAAGAAGAAAAATATTATATGTGGCTACTTGCAGATGTCTTGAGAGTTACAAATTGTGACTGAAATATTCCTGGAAAAAAACACTAAGTCCAAGCGTTCAAAGTGCTTGTTCAAGAAAGGGGATGAGTTTCACCTACCACTTCACTTCCCTAAGGTCTGCACCGGCATATCCCAGAGAGGTGGGCGCGGTACACACACCTCCGCTTAACCGCTGGAACCGGCTCACTCCCCACGGGATTAAGCTCGTGAAACAGGTTCCCATCTAGCACCTCCCGTACCTTGTATCTGTCCATAGGATCTTCCTGCTGCAGCTGACTCTCTCGCATTGTTTGGTACTCTCTCTCATATTTCTTCAGCTTTTTTGTTGGCACCTGTGGAACAGATGTGGAAAACATGCATTTAAGGATTAGAGGAACACCGGGAAGGCTGTCTGAAAGCTCTTCTTGCAAATGGGAAGCCAAGGAGGGTGCTGAATAAAGTCGCCCCCCCCTTGCCCTCCCTTCCCTACTCAGCAAGCCGTGTCAAACACTTACCAATACAGTTCACATTGACAGAAATCTTTCTGTGCCTACTGCTGTTAATTATTCAAATATTTAAAGGAAAACGAGAGAAGCAGAGACATTTTAATACGAGTAACAAGAAGAAAAAAAGCCTGAACAACAGGAGTGAGAGAACAGGGAAGAGGAAAATAGGCTTTGATATGTATGATTCACCAAAACAATGCCTTAGCAAGAAAACTGTTGAAAGTGAGATTAGAAGAAAGGAGTGTCATACAAAAGGATTGGACAATTCCCTGGGGGAGATCTGAGTCATGGTTTTTGCTGCTGAAAAAGTCTTAATGTCTAAATTCTAGCCTGTGACCAATGCCCTCATGAAGCCTGGCATCAGACTCCTCCTAGGCAGAGGCGGAGACGCTGCAGTGTTCGCTTCCAGCCGCAGCAGGGAAACAGTGAGGCGATGACATAGAAACCATAAGCAAATTTGGTAAACAACCACGCAGAAAGGTCAAGTCCCAGACAGCTTGGTTCTGGCAAAACACAGCTTCAGTTTAAACCAAGGTACACAAAGAACACCCGTGTTCTTTTAAAGAAAGCATGGAGATCCTCTCCTTTACTTTCACCCTTTAACAGGGTACACAGTGCCGTATGAGCGATCTCATCTCTCTCTGGGGACCTTTGATAGCATTACTCTGTCCCCATGGTACAGCAACAAGAAGCCGGCCCTGCCAAGTGTCGGGTCATCTGCTGGCAGCCGGAGAGATCCCTAACACCATGTACCATCAGGGCTTGTAAACATACGCTTCTCCTGGATCTGTTCCTCTGGCCGATATTGATCGTGTCTAGCTGACTCCCGGTGTGAGGACATGCCACTGTCACCCTGCCTTAGGGCAAAAAATTACTGCCAATGAGCACAGATACGTGTTTACATGTAGTTTTGGTGGTGTTTTCCCTTTATTGGTTTTTGACCCAATACCTCCTTCCTCTGCAGTACAGGAAGGGGCCAAGCAAGTGCTCAGTGTCGCTTGCAGAGGCCTCCGGCAGATACAGGTAGGAAATGAGAAATCCACGATCTGCGAAGCACAGCACACAGGGAGCACTAATAAAGCAGCACTAATGCCCAGTTACTGATGAAATCTTCAACTAACCCCCCTAAAGAAAGCAAAGAGAAAAGGGTAAACATAAAAACATGAAGCACTTTGGACAAATGTACAAGAGTATTTCACTTTGATGACACTTAATAGTGCAAAACACAATGAAATGAAAATTACTAAATAAGAGATGCTTTTTTACATTTCAACTGAGCAACACTCAAGATGCCAACCCAGCCCGTTTCGCCTTAGCTGCAAGTTGAAACTGTTGAGGCTACGTAATATTCAAGAACAAGAAATCATTTCAAAGTAGTACTCTAAATGAAGCGAACCAATCACGCATCCAAAGCCTGATATATCCCCTCCTTCCACGATGCTTACTGGCATCTTTTTCAGAGAACCAGATCAGGGCTCCCAGGCTGGGGTGTAACGAGGTCACCCTCCTACAGTGGTTCTCCTGTGCCGCTGTGGAGTTTTGTGCTCCAGCACACAACCAGCAGAAAATGAAGATAAGTATGAGGGAGACATTGTGGCGCAGCAGGGCAAAAAGGTGCAACATAGGTGTAACTTAGAAGCTGAGCTGTTCAACGAAAGGTTTTCCTGATTCTTGCTGCTTTTCATTAAAGCCTTTAAAGTACACATAAGAACAAAGTCTCGCTACACAGAGAGAGAGACAAGCCTCCCATTCACACAGCCGCACGAATACCTCAGTAAGAATCCCGCCGTCTGAAGGAACAGGAGATGTCAGACAGATTTTGTGTGTGTGTGTGTGTGTGTGTGTGCATCCTCCTTTTCGCTTTAACCACGAGATTTACTTAAATTACTTGTAAACAAAAACCGTAGTTCTCTCTATAATCTGGGAGATATAGGCAAAATACAGTACAAAGGTAATGATCTGAGTAAGTAACTCTTACTGAGAGAGCAAATGGGATATAAAGCACCGCTGAGACCCAAATGCCTACGCTGAGCGGTGTGCCACAGCTGTCCCTCACCAGGCGGAGCCTGTGCATGAGGAGATGACTGCTGCTTCTCGGTAACACAGCCTCGCACGCCACAGCCAGCGGCGTGCAGCTCTCCTTGCTCGTTTTTTGAATGTCAGTTTTTTAAAGCTACCTGAGAGCAGCCTTATTTCTCTGGTTTCACCTCCTATTCTCTATCGAGGTGAGGCAGAATTTAACTTGCACAGAGTCTTATCTGGCACTTAATCATCTGCCTCGACAACACCAGAAACTAATCTGAACACGTCACAGCAAAAACCCTATGATGAGCAGGGCAGAACGAGAGTCAGCTGCTTCGTTTAATGCTGCTCTCCGCCGTCTTCACAGTCCCTGTTTCCACTTGCTGATAATTCACAACCATTTCTTAATGCCTGGTAACCCTTCCCACTAAGCGTTCTTACCTATATGTTCTCCTTGACTTTCTGAAATTTTAATTCATAGCTGTAAGCAGGACCACGCGTAGGTTCTCTGTGGCTGTATGAGGGGTAATGTCCCTCTTTCACCAGTCCAGGAGCTATCCGTGAGCGCTGCGGCCGTGGCCTGCACTACAGGGCACGCCTGGTATGCTCTCAGCAAGCAACGAGTGTGGCAACACTTTCTTACCAATGTTAACAGTAAGTAATACCCGAAACAGGGATCAAATCAGAAAAGGTGTAAGCGTCAGGGCGTAAGGGAGTATGTTGTGACACAGAAAACAGCTTCTGCACTCGCTGAAAGAATATCGTGGCTTATGCGTGTTACTATCTATTTACGCTACAACCTTGTCTTAATTGGAAAGTAGTACTTACACACAGTGACAGTCTATCTTAAGCGTGGGTGGTGTGTGGGGGGGAGTTGGGGGGGAGAAAATTCCCATTATAAAACCAGTCCATACTAATCCACTTATCCCATAAATATAAACTTGAGCATGTATGCTTAATAACTTTGGCAGGGACTATGCTTCACTGTTATTGTCTATTCAGCCACATTACTCAAAGGAGTTCGATAATTTACTACAGCACTTTCTTCTGGGTATGCACTGATAAACGGAAAAAAAAAAAATTTAAAAGCCCATTTCCATATTCCCCAATTTAATTCCCTGAAATAGTTTGTAATTTCAACAAGGGACTTCTCTGTAAACCCTTTCATAAGTAAGTGCAGAGTGCTATGCTTCAGTCTTCACGGACTGCTCCTGAACAAAGTGTGCTCATAAATTTTCTGTAAAAGCTTTTGCAATACTGATTTCTTCTTTCTTTAGTGCCATGGGGTATATTGGCGAGAACTGATGGTTATCAAATTTAGGAGACTCTTATGGTTTATAAATGTGGCTCATCTGTTTATCTCAGTATCTTACCTACTTGACTCGTTTTATTTTATTGTGTTCAAGAATAAAATTATGTCACAACTAGTCGTACGTAGAGAAAAAGCCGTGCAGAGCATCTTAACAAAACATCCACGCAGAAGAACTGAACAAGCAAAACCTTTTTCTGAAAAAACCCAACAGACTAGTGCACTGAACGCGCGAAGGACTCACCGCAGCGAGGTGATATGTGGCAGGCGAGAAACAAAAACACTCTGGTTTTAGCCACCCCCCTGTTCAGACGGGGCTGGAAAGATCTGCTTCACCCTCCCTGGCAATCCTGCGCATGGGCAGTGTGCTGAGTGTCGGCATCCACCCAGCTCCAGGAGACCTTTCCCTTGTTCCGCAGTTTCTTTAGCTGTTTACAGACAGTTCAGCCTGACCTTGCAGGATTAATAAATCACACACCTATGACTCCTTCCTCCAAAATGTTTTATTGCTCTAATGAAGCACGAGCACTCAGAGGAGGTAGTTATCATTATGTTCGTTTGACAGCCAAGGAAATGGAAGCAGAGATGTAAAGTGATTTCCTGAACATACTGAAAAGGCAGCCAGAGGCTGATCCACACAGAAAAATCCTATTACTTGATTTCTAATTTCCAGCACCACCACAACGCCAGACCAAGCAGAGCACCTCTCTCCTAGATTCCCACATCTTTTCTCTATCTAGCGCTGCATAAACACTCCAAAAATATGTTGTCCCATCACACTAACCATCTAGCCAGTATTCTGTGATCTTCGCACTATTTTTTTTCCTCTCTAGTTCTCACCTCAATGTGGAAGGAAAAAAAAAAGAAAAAAGCCAACTAACAAAACGTGCAGTGCTTTCCTCTCCCATTCTTTGAAGCAGGTGACTTCATTTTCTGTTTCACTGGCGACGGGTTTGCTTGATATTTCAAGACTGAGGCAGGGGACTTGCGTCCCTCCAAAGGCAGGGTTACACTGTGTGCTGATGACTGATGTGGGAGACTCCTGAGCTTGCTTTGGGTGAGCACCGATAATGACCACAGACGCTGGCTGCAGCCCAGCTTCCCTCTTATCCATCCATCTCGCACAGCTCAGGCTGCGATCCCCATGATAAGCCCAGACTCTTCCCCCTGCTGCAAAGCAGAACCATTTCCAAGCACACGTGATGCCGGGGGCACGGCTCAGGGGTGGCAGGACCAGCCTAAGCTTAGAATCATAGAAAGGCTTGGGTTGGAAGGGACCCTAAAGATCATCTAGTCCAACCCCCCTGCCGTGGGCCACCCACTAGATCAGGCTGCCCAGGGCCTCATCCAACCCGGCCTTGAACACCTCCAGGGATGGGGCATCCACAGCCTCTCTGGGCGACCTGTGCCAGTGCCTCACCACCCTCTGAGTCAAGAATTTCCTCCCAACGTCTAACCTAAATCTCCCCTCTTTTAGTTTAAAACCGTTCCCCCTCGTCCTATCACTATCTGACCGTGTAAAAAGTCTCTCCCCCTCCTGTTTATAGGCTCCCTTTGAGTACTGGAAGGCCACAATGAGGTCTCCCTTTCTCTTCTCCAAGCTGAACGAACCCGGTTGCCTCAACCTTTCTTCACCTGAGAGGTGCTCCAGCTTACCCAGGCTTGGCTCAGCCCTTGCACACAGCCAGCACTACCAGCTGCCAGAAGCTCTCACAAACCACTGCTACGTGTGCCCCTCTTGAGGAGATCTGAGTCACGCTTGTGCATACTTCCTTTTCTTCTGGTTGTGATTTAAAACAATACTAAAAGCAAGTTAATTTCAAGATGATGCCTGGTTCTGCAAAGTCTGTCATATGAAGACACTAAGCTTTGAACAGAACCTCAGACAGCAGATTAGCGACGACAAATTTCAGATCACACGCATCGTCTTAGTTCACACTCAAAGTTGTTACATCAATTTCTTCTAGTTACTACTTCATATTTAAGAGACAACTAAATCAGGTTAGGGGACGGATAATGTGGCTCTATTTAAACACTCCACTAGGTCAAATTAAGGCTTTAATGTAACAAAAACATAGGAAGAAACTAACTCGGTGCTCTACTGGCCTGTGCAGTCATTGCTATGCGGAACTGTATCGTCCTTTTCTTAAAATGCAGTTGCCAGAAGGCACGAAGAACTATCTTGCAATGTCTGTCACTGGCAGCAAGATTCAGAAGTAGATAAGCAATTCATTTTTCTTCTGGGAGGATGCAGTGATGGGAAAGAAAGAACAAAACCCATGGTAACATGTTGACCCAACCGACTTGTCTCTTGGATTAGACTTTAAAGGGGGTGAGTGGGATGTCATATTTAGATATTATGCAATGCAATCTGAATAACTGTATCTCCAGTGAGATATTAGCCACAAGCATTAAGTCTGAGAGGAAAAGGGCAAATCATAATTTCTCACAAAACTCTATTTGCGCTGGGTAGACTGCAGAGAAGAAAATCTGCAGCACTGATTTGCAGAAAAAAAGGTAGGGATTAAAATCGTCTTCTACCTAAAGAAAATTCACAAGCTGGAGCACAGCTTGAAGAACTCCCATTTCTCCTTCTGTCACCGTGCGGTGAAGGGCTTGCTGATAACAAGCTGTTTCACTGCAGGTTTGAAATCAAGCGGAACAGCCCCCATCAGCGTTTTACCTAGCTACAGCATCACATTCAGGACCCAGACATCCCCCAGTCTAAAACACACCACAAATTTCATTAAACATCATCTAACCCCTGGTTTTGGGGCAACACGATCAAAAAGTCTTTGTGAAGCAGCCTCTCAGACATCATCTGATTCTAGCATCATCCTCACCGCAGCCTGGCTTTGGGCAAGCTTGCAGCACAAAGCCTGCAGTGCTGGGGCTGATCAGCCACTTCTCATCGCAGCAGATAAAGGTGGGTCCACCGTGCTGTTACTCCGCTCGAGCTCGCGTGTTGCATGCAGCACAATAAAAGCCCCGAATGTCAGATGCTATTTTATCATCTCCACTGGCAGGAAGGAGATGTTCCCTCAAATTCCTTGGAAACGTACATTGTGTTGGAGAGGTCGTCTGCTTAATGCGTGCCTGTCTGAATGCCTGCTGCAGAACAGCACCTCTCCCCACCTCGCGTTTGGAAAAAAGACCTGACAGAAATGCTCTTATTGTATCAGCAAAGCAGCTCGCTCCGCACCAGCACACCTAAGTACCCCCCTTCCTTGCAGGGGGAGAGTTTTCTTCCTTCTGCAAGTCACCTCGTTGCCAGCTCTGTAGGTGTAAGACCTCCTGCAGAGAATCTTCAGAGTAACACAAATCCAATTTGAAAGCTGGCTGGAGGCAAAGGAAACCAAGCTTTGCTGTGAATTTTTATTCTTATTTAATTCTTCCACACCAGTCCCTTATCAAAATATCTCAATTGCAACTGAGACCCCCACAGGAATTTCTAAAAAGAGGGGAAAGGCAGGTTGCAAAACTTACAAAGCCCCTGCACAATTTACTGTGATTCAAAATGGCAGTGGCCCCAGTCAGTGACGCTGGATGCATTTCCAACACCAGATCCTTTTGTCACATTTTAATCTCTACAATGTATTTCCATTCATCTAAACCTGCTGAACCTGGCGTAACACATTATTCTTCCATAGCCCTGCTGTTTACAAGATCTGCTTAGTTAGGCTCGGTTAGCAATACAGTTAACTAACTTAAAAGAGGAAACTGAGACCGAGAGATACTCAATACAGCCTCATTCTACAGCAAGCCAGCGGCAACGCAAGAGAACGAAATTCAGATTCCCTGAACTGTAGCTCTGAACACCGGTGTGTACTTTTGCACTCACCACAGTGCTTGTGTTTGAGAGGTTTGAGAGACACATATATTGACTGCAGGGGAATCTGCATCAGAAAAAAAAAAAAAAAGGCTCAAGGAAAGGATGTTCTGCCTTGTGGCAGAGATTCTTCAAAACATTCCTCTTCAAAAATTCATTTTCACTTAGAGATATGCAGGGCTTATTATCTACTTCAATTCTATTTGTTTTAGCAAAAAAAAAAAAAAAAAAAAGAAAAACCCTGAGTGGCTTAAAAGCAGTGCTTGGAAATGGCTGATTATTTTATATACTCTAGCAGCTCACCCAGACAAAAAGTGCTTCCTCTTGCGCACAGATAAGGGCTTTAGCATTGAGATGCACACGGGGAAAGGAAACAGCTATATCCACTTCGCCAGCAAGCACCCATTTTGCATTTAAATCGGCTCTGGTCAACAGGAATACTGTGGTTAAGGATACCAATATTTGAAACATTCTAGATGGAAAGTACACACGTACAGGTCATTTTTATTAGCCGACATAACTTAAAGAATGCCTGAACAACGAGATCTCTGCTACAAAAGACTACGTAGGCTAAATGAAACTACCTGTATATCCTGAGGACACAGATTAGGATCAGATAACTGGGGGAACTGACACTCTGACCAGCCAACTGGGACAAGGCCCTGCTCTGTAAAACAGTCATTACGAACAGCAGCAGATTTTCCATCGCAGAATTTATTCTTTGGTTTGTACCTCATAACGTAACAGTTCCAAGTGATTTTGTGTCTCTTGCTTACATACAGCTTTTGGTATACAGCGTTTGGTGCTAAAGGTTTGATACGTATCCTCAGTGACTATGCAAAACCAGGCCCTCAGCTCTGCCCCACTTTGAGGTACCTCACTCATTCTGATTTAGATCTGCCCACATCAGTTTTAAAGCTTTGGTTGTATTTCTTGGCACATCACAGCGAAAGAAGAGAAGGGCAAGCAGGAAGACAAATGCAGTCTTCACCACCATCCCTGTGACAACAGAATCAGAAATTCAGGAAAAAGTCCCCAGTGATTTTCTGGCATCACTTAGCAAAGAAACAACCTCTCCTAGCTGCACCGTGTTACTGTTCGCTTCCCAACCTTGTTTGTCCTGAAACTAACACAGACCTATCTCAATCACAATTACGGAACACTGCTGACACAAGCCTAGCGACTGGTCAGTAACCAGGTTCAAAATATTGGTATTATCAAGGCTGCAAAACCTGTCATGTTGAACATATTTAGTCCACAGCTTTCAGCTAATAAACCCCTGGCTGAATACGTCTTCTGAAACCTGCCACGAGACTGGTGAAACCAGCTGTCTGTCAGACTAGATTCTGACTCTGCTGAGTTATCAAGCCATGTCTTGTCTCCTGTCACACTCCGTGCCCAGCACAAGATGAAAAAAATTCTGCTTCCTGAGATGGAGGATGGGTACTAGATCACAACTCCGAACCATATGCCCACGTAAGCTACGTTCATCAGTAAAGAACCTCGCAGTATTCTCTGAACACACGTTCTGTGTGTTAATATTATATTAGATCAATTCTGTGTCACAGTGTCAAGAAAATTGTAATGCTGTCACACTTTAAATTTGCATCTTTAAAATCACCATCAGGCTTCTCTGATGTGTAGTGAGGTCCTTGATGCTAAAACAGCTTTCATTATTTTTATAAATATTTCAAACCCACAAGTCACTACGAGCAATTGCTTTTTAGTGCATTACTCCCCCAGCAGAAAACACATAGCTTTTCTATATTAAAGCTGAACCATTATATACTTACATTCAGGGCTCCACAATCCCTTCTGCTACATCAAATACTTTTATCTATATTTCAGCAACTAACACAACCTTTACCACACCTTCCCAAAAGCCTTGCCTTTTTTCTGCTTGCCCAGCTCCATAAACACAACTGCTAAAACAAAAAGAAAACCAAAAATCTTTAAAACCGCACATTAAATGATCAGCATTTTGCAAATGCAAGTGAGACAGTGTCCAACTCCCAAGGTATCAGAAACACTCACTAAAGCATTTTAGTGCAACAACTAATCCTTGCCCTGCTCCGTTCTCTCTCTAATCCTTCATCGGCCGAGAAGGTTTCCTCCGGGCCTTTAAGGAGGCTTCAGGTTTTGCCATATTTGCACCTTTCAGCCTCTGTGGTACCTGCAGAACACCTTGCAGGGAGCTGGCAGGTAACTGGAGGACAGGCAGGCCAGGAGAGTTTAAAAGCACTAGTCGGCCATTGACGTAGCGTAAGCAGCTGCTGGAGAGCGTCCCTGGGGAGGGGAACGCACAGCAGCACTGCACGTCAGCCCCGAGAGATACAGAGCAGGCAGACCCCTGCGCAAACCTGTATCTACAAGGCTGCTTGGGGGGGTTTCAAGCCTTCTGCTGTTTCCACTGCCCCGGCTATGGTTCCACCACCACCCCTCGCACTACCGGCTGAGTTTACCACTTCACCTGTGCGGAGACCTGCGCTCATCCGTTATGTCTCGCTGAGAGACCCTGTCAGGCCAATCAGTCACCAGCGAACTCGAGACCTTCTACTTTATCATCTAGCAGGGAAAACCCCAAGAGCATCTTAAGCACTGACAAAAGCAAGAAGTTTGCATCAGGCAGGAGGGGCTGAAGGCGGAAGATGAAATGCGGCCCTGCTGCCAACTTCAGCTGGAAAGCCAAGCCGCTGCTGCCACCGCAGAGAGCTCTGCAAGAGAAAGAGTTCCCGCAGAGGGAGAACAGCCACTTCTTGTGGAAAAGGACACCAGTTGGTATTAGCAGCAATATCTGGCTCCCACCATTTCACCGTCCGGTACCAGCAGCAGCAGAGAAGCAGCAAGCCTTTTTTTTCCCCTCCCCGAGCTCTCTGTTCCAGGTCTCTCTATTCCATTTCCCGTTCCTCTGGCCATGGAAAGAACGAGACCCTCAGTTTTGGGATAACTGAATTCCTGTTACCCTGTTCCAGCGTTGCCTGACCTGCTCTGGAAGTTCAACCTGAGTGTGGACCACCTCCGTGTGCTTGCTCTTGCCTATGCACTTAGCTTCTGTGATCTCCAAGGTAAAGAACAAACAAATACGGTATCTTACTCATAACCAGGATATCATAACTCGGGATTACTTTGGTGACTCCACCTTGTACCAAAAAAAGTACAACGCTTTTTATACACACTGAGCTTTGTCTTGGCACAGCTAACATGCTACTCTGAAATCAAACTGTCTGGATTTTTCTCAGCACAAAAGACAAGCCTACAACTTTAAAACATCCGTGACCGGCGTAACCAGCACTCCAGTCAACATAGGTGGCTTTTTTTTTTTCTTTTTTTGTGAGTTCATGTTGACACAGCTAGGAGGAAGCAATTAAGAAAAAAGGCACATATTGAATGGTGCGTGAAAGCACAAACTGAACGAGATAAAAAGCACTGAAACACGTTTTCCAACCTCGGCACTGTCTTTATGCCAAACTCGTCTCAGAATTGGGTTCAAATAGAATGAAAATAGTTGTAGACAATGAAGACACAATATTTTTAACTGACACATTAACCTACACAAACTTTCTAACCCATCTTTTAGTAATTAAGAAATTAGGCTTGTATAAAGAGATAAACTGCCTTCTCATCTCGTTTTAGCACTCCTTTCAAAGCCAATGAACATACTGATCATGGAGACACGGACAGAAGACCGATAAATACATGTACTTTGCATTTGCTGTGACTACACACAAAGCTTTTGGGTTTGTATACAGCTTTACTAAGGTGTAATGTATTGTATTAATACAGTCTACAAGAAAAGACAAGCGAGGTAAGAAAGCTGAAGGCTTAGTGTTCAGGAGCTTCTGATCTTTCATTTGACTGACTCCACTTTCTCACCTTAGTACGATGAGTACTGTATCTAACAAGAGATTTGAAGTGGCTGTATCAATCTCACCTGACCTGCCTCACCTGTGGGGATAGAAAGAAGTTAAATGCTGCTTTATTCTAATTCAACCATTTCTGCATTTAAATGTGGAACTATGGCCTTACAAACTAATTCATCACCTGCTCTTCCTTAATTGCAAAGGTTCATGCTGATACCCAACACGTTCAAGGTCCTTAAAACTAAAGACCTAATGAACCAAGAATGTCTAGAAACTTGCTTCAGATTTCTTCTCCCAAGTGGGCGTGTAACGACGACAGAAACAGAAGCAGAGTTTCTCAAGTGCCCAGAAAAACTTGTATCAATTTTCCTGGAATTCTTTTTAAGGAGAAGATGAGGAAGCTCCAAACCACTGAAATGTCCCGCTTTTGAATGCTTAATCACAAAGATTCTGTTCTATAAAATGTCTATATGAGACACCACTTAAAAAATTCCTTCTTGATCCAATGACAATAAGAGGGCAGCAAGAAGAAATGCTTTCAAACATGAAGAGAAGAGAGAATAAACAGAAAATAATATAGGTTATTAATTAGGAACAAATAAAACAATAACTAAAACTAAACGCAGAAGAAAAAAAGTTCCAGTTCTTTCTTGAGTTTCGTTAGGCTGGACTTGATTCCACAGCATATTGAAAACAAGAGGATTCCTAAGCATTGTTCATATGCATTAATAATTAGAGCTCAAAAAGAATTATGATTCAGACAAGTCGTAATTGTCCAGAAAACAGCTCAGCTCTGTTGGAAATAAGGCTGCAGGTTTTCAGGCAGAGCAGAAGCACTGACGGAACTAGCAGATGAGATCTCTGGTCCACTGATGTTCCTTTTTAGTAAATCCTTAAAACAGTAGAGATTCACTTAAGACCAGAAGAAAATCCTGTATTACCGTTATTTAAGAACCACAAATCAAACCATCTGGGTGACTTTGGTTGGTTAGCTGAAACCCAGAAACCCACACAAACTCTCTGCAGAGCTGATAAGGATCCAGCCGATAACTAGCACAGGAATGTAACTGGTACCATACCAACATAATTTTATAAACTGTAGGTCCCACTTTATTCTTTACCTACAAGTCTGACTGATAAAAGTAACTTTACAGTTATAAGTCTTCTCTAGCACTGGATTCACTACCACATGATAGATTTATTTAAAAAAAAACAAAACCAAAACCAAACCCTCAGAGAGTACCCAATAGCCATAAAGCATGAATTAAAAAGCTTAGGAAATGGGTCAAAAAGCCATTGTCAAAGGGAATAATTATTCAATGACATGTTTCATTTTTGGTTAATGACATTCTAAAGGGCGTCTTCTGGGACTCATAAAAGATCCAGCACTATCAAACATCACATCAGTGGCCTGGCAGTGAAAAATACAGTCCTGCTAATAAAATCTGCAGATGACACATGGATAGAAAGAGCAGTAAAGAACAAGAAGAAGGACCAGAACATTGCACACACATATTTGAATTCCTGGAAATAGCTTACTCAGATGAAACACACCACCGTGCCCACTCCAGACCAAATGTATGCAGGGCTTAACTACAGCACGGAGCAGCAGACCTCCCATGAAGAGGTGGGATCAGTCCCAAGAAAGCACCCTTTGGAATTTTCCAAAAGTTTGGAAACTTTTCTGCTCTCTGGGAAGAACGGAGGATGGGGGAATGGGCAGCACACGCTGTGAAAGCAGCCTGCCATCAGCTGGGCAAGACCTAGCTCTTCCTCCACAGCCCTCTCCCTCCTGCCTCACTGCTCGATGGCAAGCTGACCAAAACAATCCTTCAAAAATACGCTAATTTAATTTTTTTAAAGCTTTTAAATTCTATCAGTACCATTCATAACACAGCCCCGCAAGCAGCTGCATTGGCACCGCTCAGGTGGCCATCCATTGCGGCGTGGGCCTGGGAACCAACACTGGTATAGGGAGAAGGGCGGGAAATAACAGATCACCTTTGCAGCGAGGAAAACGTACCTCGGCTGTCAGAGTCAGGCTGCGGCAGAAGGGCTAACGGGAGCCCTGGGGTGCACGGGGGTAGGAAAAAGCAAGATGACTTAGGGAAGTTTTAACCCTGGATCATTACCGAGAGCAATAGTGGAATATTGCATCTAGTCCTGGGAGATGCAGTTGGGGGGGGGGGGGGGAGCCG
>JAVKLA010000090.1:31745174-31768794 GCA_034782735.1 Sagittarius serpentarius | reverse complement strand
GCGCCCCCGCCCAAGAGGATACCGAGCAGAGCCACGGACCGGCGTGGGGTGGGGTGTAAATGCCTCGCAGCAGGAGGTTTAAGAGCTCAAGCTCCTCAGTTTGCACAAGAGAGCACAGACAGCTGCGTTGGTCACAGCATGTAAGTGCCTCCATAGCGATAAAATCAGGAGCGGTACAGAATGCTGTACTGTGGCACAAAAACGCATGCCAGATCCAAGATGGGAAGCTGAAACCAGATCGCATCTAAGAAGTCAGAAACGTATTTTGAGCAGTGAGAGATTAATAGATTACCATGGAAAATGATACCTTTCCCACCTTTTGTTACAGTCAAATATTTGAGAGCTGGATGCTTTTCCAGAAGAGAATTTAATACAGTTTCTAATTTTCAAAAAACGCTACTGGAATGAAGTTGGACGAAAGACGAAGCTTAGATGATGACTAAAAGATGAAGATCTGCCTAGCCTTAACCTCTGTGAATCAGTGGGCAGGATGAACCACCTCTCGCATTTCCAGGCAACTGAACCTCGATGCCCAACATGGGTACACGGTGATGCTGCCAGGCACGGCTTGCACCACAGAGCCTTTAACAGAAACAGGAAAACCATTAGACTGATGTGCACTGATGTAATACCAAAGACGGGGGCTGGGCGCAACCCAGCAGCAGCTGACGGCTTCTCATGCCGTAGGGAGCTCACTGCCATGCCCTCCCGCCTGCCAAACGCTGTGACTGTTCTCTGCCCCAATACCAAAGGCTACGGCTTCACCTTTGACAGTTTCTACTCCGCATTAATAACGTACAGCAGCAAAAATCTGCTGCACATGGAAGGTTTAGGACAGCAGAAAACAAATGGGATGCAACATAAAAATAAATAGCCCAAGGTATTTTAGCAGCAATGATTAATTTTTGTATTTAATAACGAGTGAGGAAGGTCAAATCAGCATGAACAAGAATAAAATTATATGCCAGTTACGCATTATGATGCTTTACCGTTTACGTGTGGGGCTAGATTTGTGTACGTGAAACAAGCACTCTGCAAGTTTTATCAGATGAGCATCTGCTCTATAGTCATCTGGCTTTAGTAGCAGGAGGGACCTGGAGTTTACCCATTGCAGGGAAATTACCTCCTCTCTGGCCTAACAAGGATTTGAATACGCCAGTGGACCTATGGGGGTTTCACACTGTCGCTGCAGAAGGTGTGCCAGTTTTCCTAAATATGCTGAAACTCCAAGGCTTTAGAACATGGGAAAATCCAAGGAAGGAAGAGATTTCATTTTAATGTGTTTAGTTTTAACATCCAAAGGTGTCAACCAAGTCTTAACTGAGAAAAAACTGCAGCCAAACTAATATTCCTATACATCAGTTACACTCTCAATTCTAAACTAAGTTAATAAGCAAACTACAGTCTGATATGACTATCCATTTAATTGGCTTTATATGAGCAGTTTCCTTCACCGACTTCAAATCTTGATGAGTTTCAGGGGAAGAAGATAACATTGTGGGGCCGACTCCTTAAAGCAGAATGAAAATATAGAATTTTCGTAAACAAAAATTCAGGTGATACTTCATGTTATTCTTACTATTTCACATAAACGTGGCTCATTTGATTTTTGAGGGAGACTGAAGATTTGTACTTGTACAAGAAACTGCAGAAAAGCTAATGAAACTGGAAGGATGACAAGTGTGAGTGGAACACACACGAACTTTACAAACTGAAAGAGTTAAAGGAAGAGCGGCTGCGTCCTGAAATCACAAAAGACAAGGGACTTGAGCAATCAAGGGAAGGGAAAGAAAAAAACTATTAGAGCTTTTGTTCTTCTGCATCACCCGCTTAACAAACAAAATCTGTTATTTTATTATATTATTTATAAGAAACTTTTTGCTGCTCCCAAGGCAAGGTGAGAGGATCAGGGCAGAATCTGGCTGCTCTGCTCGACAGAGGAGGAAGGGTGGGAGGCGAGACAGCTCCTGGAGACACCCTAAGAGCGGGATCCCTCCTTCTGTTGGGAAGGGTGCAGACGAGGACTGTATCTGCCGGAAAGAGCCAATTCTCCTAACAGCGACCACCCAAACTCCCGTATTCCTCCTTTGGCAGTAGCAACAGCAGCAGCATGCCAGCAGTAATGCCACCCAGGGAAAGATGGTCTTCAAAAGCTCAAATGCTGCCAGCTCCTCCTCATTGCAAAACTCCACATGAGGCAGAATTAGAGACTCATGGAAAAATTTAGATTGGACCGGCTCTCCAGTGGGCACACAGACCGACCTCCTGCTCAGGCAGGGATAGCTTCGAAGTCAGAGCACGCTGCTCATGGAAGTCTCCAAGGATGGAGACGCCAGGGCCTCCCTGGGCAGAACTGCTTTCCCTTATGCTGAGCCAGAACTTGCTTTGCTGCAAATCGTGACCGTTGCTTCTTGTCTTGTCACTGCACGCCTCTGAGAAGAGTTTGGCTCCATCCTTCTTTTAGGACCTTCTTTTAGGTGGCAGGAGACTGCAATTAGGTCACTCCTGAGCTTCCTCTTCTTCTTGTGAATATCCCTTTTCTCCGTGGGGGCTCAAAACTGGATTCAGTGCAAGATGCAGCCTCGCAGCTGCTGGGTGGAAGGGAATAACCATTTCACCTGACATGCTGGCTGTGCTCTCAGTAACGCCGCCTCACGCACAGCTAGCCTTCGTCACGACAGGGGCACGCTGCTCACTTGTGTTTTCATCCACCACGACTCCCAACGCCCTTTTTGCACTGATGCTATCCAGACATTTGGTCCCCAGCCTGCACAGACGGCGGAGTTATTCCCACCCAGGGAGGAACCCAGATTTTTGCATTTGCCTTTGCTGAACCTCAGGAAGTTCCTCTCAGCCCACCCCTACTGAGGCTCCTCTGACCCGCAGACCTGCCTTCCCGTGTGTCCACCACTTACCCTCTGGTTTTTGCCACCTGAAAACCAAGGTTTTGCCATCTGCAGTCCAGGGTGCATCCTCCTCTGGTGTCTAGGCCTGAAGGTGCTCAACAGTATCAGCCCCACGATCAACCCCAAAAAATGTTTAGCCAGCTGCTGGTTAGACTTCAACCCAGTGACCACTCTGCCCTGTGCTCCTTGCCAGGCCACCCAGTTTTTCACCCACTTTGCAGTTCACCCGTCCGCTTTGAACCTCCTCAGTTTGGCTTGGATGGGAAACTGAAAGCCTAGAAATCGCTATGGCAGAGTCTGCTGGCGTGTAACCACAAATTGCTTCTATGAAATGGCTGATAATTCCCCTGAACAGCGAGTTAAACACAACAAGGCAGGCAGGCAGGCAAATGAAAATACAATGACGCTTTCCAGAAGAATGTCCTTCAACTCTGGATTAAGAGGATTACACTACTTAGTATACCATTTTTATAACCCCTTGGGTTCAAGTTTTCTGAAGATAAGCTGAAAATTGACGTTCGCTAGAGTAAAGCTACTCAATGCTTGCACAAACTACACAGCAGTCCACTTTTATATGCTGCTTCGCATGCCTGTGCGAAGTCGTTTCAGAGTAACTTGAAATCATGTAAGGCAACACCACACAGCAAAAAACGAACCGTGTGTCACGGTCACACTGCAATATGACTAATTTTATTAAAATATATGTTGGAGGATTGCTATCATACAGTGTTGCTTTGGAGCATATTTAACAAAACCTTATCTCAGATCATCTACATCCTGTTTAATTTATGTGCATCAAAGCAACGCCACAAAAACACTGCTACGCTCCCTACTGGAAAAATTCACATTTTCCGTTGAAATATACGACTAGAATTGATGGGAGCTGGACAACAGCAGATAATTCTGGTTTTCCTCATGCACTTCATTACCTGGGTGGCACTGGACATGTCAGAAGGTTACTCAGGGCTGGCGTTAAGCATCAGCAGCCCACAGCAGCTATCATCTGGGCCTGGTTTGGTTTCGGTATTAACCCTTTGCCACTTCACGGCATCACAAGTGGCTCTCTCCTCCGTGCCAGAGAGATTCCTGTGCACCCTGACCTATTGCACAATCCAAATGAACTACAATGAGTTACTAGTTGAAAGATTTCTGGAACTACAACAGAGCCATCCTGGCATCCAAACCGCAGAACAGGATGAAAGCCTTTAGAGAGCTTTTTTTTTTAACTTTTCTCTGCAACCAGAGCAGCATATTAGAAACTCCTTTAAAAATAAATGAAACCTGGATTTTGCAAACAAACAGATGAATCCCAGATTGCAAAAATAACTGTGCTATGAACATGAACTCTAAAAATAAAGGAAAACTGTGAATTCTTTCTGCAGAACGTTACTTTGTGTACAGTATGTACCTTTGTGCCATCGGATAAAATGACCAGGACAAAGTCAATAGCATTTGCCCCAACTTGTCCCAACTGGCAGCTTCTCCCATGATTAAACACAGCAGAGAAGTGAAAGAAACTTTCTGAGTCATCAGGTCCCGTCCCTCCGTAGTGCAGGCTCCCACACACCGTCTAATCCTATCATAATCCTGTTGAGCTTCATCTTAAACCTCCTGAGGTTGTTTGCGCCACCACTTGCTTAGTTAATATACTTCAAAACCATTTAAAAGAATAGTTAAGTATTTCCTATGTAAACCCTGCAAAAACCACATTTCTTAACTTATTTACTAGTACATAACGCACGGCAACACGTTAATACTCTGATTCAGGAAAAAAAAGAGTTGTTAAGAACACATCCTTACACTGAAGTCAATCATTCAAATTTTATAAATAATAGTAATAATAATACTTTTCCTCCCATGGTTGTTCCACATAAGTGTCTCTGTTTACTAGGAGATAAGTAGTCACTTCATAGAGAAATTTTTTTAAAAAAATGTTATTTCACTTTATTTTCAGAGTGGCAAAAATCAGCTGGCGCTGTAACGTGGTGCTCTTAACACCAGCTACTCTCTCCTCCAGTTCGTGATCTGGAGGAATCCAGAGATACGTAACGCAGTGTCTGTTACTTCTGCTCTGAAGCTATACAAAAGTTAAGAGGCCATCACTGAGCCCGTTTAAGCAGCACTTTTCAAAGATTTAAATTATAGGGTAAGCCATCCATGAAATGTTTTCTTACCGCTGTAAGCGTAACTGTAACGGTAACACCGCGAGGATTTTAATTTCAACGACTGCAGTAGTGGCTCTAGAATGTGCGAGCAGTTCGGGACAGGAGGCGCGCAGGAAGCCCCACTGTCATCATTTGCTCTGAGAAAACTCTGCAGAAGGGCCCCTCCCGGCCCCCGCCGGCAGGTACCTTCTCTGGCTCCTGTTAATCCTATTGCAACACGGGTACCTGTCTGAAGGAAAGATACTACTCTGGGCTTCTAGTCAAAATAATAAATGCTGCTACGGCAGTCAGCTAAGGCAGAAAAAGAGGAAAGGTTGTGGCTGGACAATGAATTAAGGTATACCATATATTTAAAGATACCCAGCATAGAAAAAGTATGTGACTCCTAAGACGCTGGTTAAGTTAAAGCCTACTTGGAAGCCCAGTCTCCAACCAGGTCATATTAAACTACAGTTTTGTCTATACTGGCTTTCCACATTTATTGGCTGACTATTCTAATGGGCCTTGTAAATTCTAGCCTAGGGGAGGCCAGAGACAGAAAAAAGCTTCATAATAAAAGGGACTGGGCAGAACTCTGGTTTAGATCCAGAGGTCTATGGGAGATCCAGGAGATGAGTTCATGAACCCAAGATTTCCCAAGCATGGACAGGCAGAAAAACCCAAGGAGGAAATACGCGTAGAGAGGTTTTACACAAGACAGCAACAAAGCACATTTTTCCTCTTCTGAAAACACTTCCCTTTGTCACAGCTTAGTGAACTACCTGGATACAAACACATATACAGACCAAAATCTGCAAACACAAATGCTTAATTGCGTTGCTACATAATTAGCCTGATTTGTATTTAGACTGAAATTTTCACTGTATCTGCTTCCAAGTTAAGCTCAACACCTATTCGTGCATTTTTATTTTCAAAGACTCCTTTTGATTGCTTCTAGGTGGAGTGGCTCACACACGGGCTCATCTGTCAAATTTGAGACCAAAGATGAACTTTGGCACCACACTTCAGAGTCTAAACTACTGACTTGAATGCAGCTCCCTACAAGTGCTGGGATCTCCATAGGGGAGAAAGATGACCACACTATACATGTCATTTACATAAAGATATATGCTAGTTATGAAAAAAGGAAGTGGCCATTTAACTAAAAAGTTTTTACAGCTATTTATGCTGATTTCAGAAGAACATATAAAAGTGTAACATCACCATTCCCACACAAGTGACAGATCCTCTCAGATTTAGTGATGACGGTGACCTACACCCCCAGATCCTTGGTGTACACTGAGCATCTGGCTTGAAGTTTTAACTGACACGGAAAGACACAGAAAATGTTTACATCATTTAGTGATGACTCCATGCTTAGCTAAGTTCAGTCATTTGCCAGCTTAATTATTATTTCAATAATATTATTTTAACTGTTATCCTACTGAGCAAATCACCTTCTTCTAAACTTAGTAGCCCAGAAAGATATTGTTTTAATAATCTTATCTCTTCTGAAATAAATTATTTTAATATTGTTGATGCATGAGGGCAAGTTTCGGAAAAAGTAATAAATAGAGAAACTAAGTAATAAATAGCTTCCAGCAGAAAGACTTAACTACTGGACAGAGTATAACCTTAAGCATTATTAGCAAAGGAGAAAGAGCAACACCTACCACAGATTTGGGTTTGCTGACTGCCACCAGATTGGCCAGAAAGTCTTCATCGTACAGCTGGCTAAAAACATGGGCATCGTAAGCCACCATTATGGAGATTTCTTCCATCATTTTGCCGGCAAGCTGCCGTTAGCGGCCAGAGCGGGTTGACAATTCAAGGCTGAACCTTGGCTCAGTTCCGTGTCAGTTGTTCACACCCACCTGAAGAAGCTAATGAGGAAGGAGTGTCACGAGAGAAAATATGACCCAGCAAATCAGCTCCCGTGTGGGTTTTCCTCTCGAGGGTGCCTTTTATTATCATGGGAAGCGCATACGAAACACCTGCTCACACTCCGAACACCCAACTTGCAAAAGGCATTTGCTGAAGTTTGGTGAGAGCCAGGGAACCTCTTTTAATTCCAGGATTAGGCTGAAGATGAAAAAGCAATAGCCAAACCAGATTAGTACTAAGCGACAAAAGATCAGGCAGTGCTTGATAGCATGTCTGGAATCACTTCTGTTCTTCTCGAACCTTGTAGCGATTGTTTATTCTTTATATCCAGTTTTCTCCCACAAAAGCTGATATTCTTGTTAGCAGAGTCTCACTTTCCAATGAATTGCTTCTTCTTACTTGTAAATTCAGAGAGACCAGTGTAATGATGATTTCTTTCAGTCATTCCTTGGAATTTTGCACGTTTCTAAATTTCTCCTTTAAAATCTTTAAAACACTCACTTTCACTTTTACACGGATCTGAATTGCATTTTGTGCCACGTAGATACTGTGATTTTAGCAGGAAGACGACGGCATCAAGTCACAACCCTCCAAAAAGAGTCCTTCGGTTTCCATGTAATACAGGGTGAAACAGCCATGTAAAATGCAACGAAGGCTGTAAGCTCCTCCTTGAATAAACTCACACCTCCACAAGTGAAATAAACCCAATTCATGCAATTGAAACTTTCTACAGTAAAAGGTTTTTAACCTGAATCTGCGATGGGTTTGCTTTTAATCAAGAAGTGATATGGTGTCTCTTGTCTATGAGTCCTAAACAGCGTAGCTGCCTTCCGCATTGCTCCCGACTTTCCAGTTCATTTATCATCACACCTATCTGACACGGAGGAAAAAAAAGCGCCAAGGAAAAAATTCGGAAGAACCATTAAAAATCAATATTCTCAAAACTACAAATGAAAATCTAGAAAATAATAAGTGATTCGAAGAAACAAACAAAACATCCCCAAAGGAAACTCCTTTCAGGGGACGCAGGCAAGGTAAAACTCCTGACCAAATCAGCACTTCTGCTCAGACTCAACTACTACCTTTTTATCTTCTCTGGAAGCCTTTTGTTCTTCCTGGTGAAAAATCATGCCTGCTCAAGAAACGTAGATCATTTCAGCCGTGCCTTTATCTCCAAAAAGAGTATGTGCTGGATGCAGCAAATCCGGGAGAAATTTCCAGTTCAGGTTGCCAGTAGCATATGGTTACGCTCTCGCTTTCCAGAATAAACAGGGTCAGACCCACCTTGCTTTTCTCTTTTTCCTGTGCTCCTGGAGTATCTTTATCAAAGATTACACGGGTATCTAAATAGCACCAGGTGCTATTTGCATTTGAATAGGAAACTTGAGCAACAGCTGTAGTGTACAGGATTAAAATCCCAAATCTCTTTCACTTAAATAGGGGGTGAAATTACATGTTATTGCTAGGAAACAGAGAGAGTTCTAATAGGCTTATGGCAAACAAAAAATGCAGCACTTGAGGTTAAATCCTTGAGACTAAAGCAGATTCTGATCATGCTTAACCCTTGCAGGCGGAAGAAAGGTATTTTTTCCTTGAAATGCACCTACAGTGCATTTTTTTTAAATTTTCTTCAAAGGCTTGCAAATTTTTTCCAATTAACTCCCACAGCAGAGATACTTTAGATTCCAATCCTGAAGCAATATCCAGCTCACGAGATCGCTCTCCGTGTCACCTGTACAAAAATCATACCTGCTATGCTAAATCCTGCTCAGGTTTTCCAAAGCGCTTTGAATGACCGCTTCCTCTTCGCTTTTCATTGCCTTGCGGGGTGGGTTGTTGGTTTGGTTTTTGGGTTTTTTTCCCCCCCCGCCTTGTAGCGAAAGTTGAAAGCGTAAAGCTAAGAGTGGCTCCTCCTTGGCTGCCTCCGAGGTGTGCTGACAAAGGCACCTGTTGTAAGAGGTAAAGAAAGTCCCTTCCCACAACCCCTCCCGCCCCGCTGGCATCCGCTCCGGAGGCTCCCAACAGGGACTGACATTACATTGGAACAGTCACGGAGAAGCTGGGGGGGGGGCGGGCGGGGGGAGAGCAGGCAGTGTAACAACAAACATTCCCATGTTAATGAGAGCGCAATTTAATTCTGCAATAAGGGCAGGAGGTGGAGAATGCAAATTATGAGAAGTACTCCGCAGCTGCAGCTACTCGAATCCCTCCCCTGATTTAGCCAACAGGCATTTCTATTTATACGGAATTATGGACCAGATCCTATATTCCCTTTTTTTTCCCCTTCATCTTAAACAGAAAGGTTATGATGATTTAACAGCACTAAATCTACATGTTACTATTGTATTATTGGCCAAGTAATTCTTCTCATATCTGTTCTTAATAGAGGGCTCATAATTTTGGCATGTTCTAACTAGCAATCATGAGAACTAACAACTGATTTTTGATGTTGGCAAATGCGTAACTTTACTTTAAAAAGGATGTTCTTCAGCTGTTGTTTCAAGCCAATGGAGCTGAGCTGCCCGCAAATCCCTACGAACCTGCATTTTATACCCATGTTAACAGTCTGTGCAATACTCTGGATCAGCACACAAAACTGTAAGTACCAAGCCAGTTAAACTAAATCTTTTGAATTAACCTGACTGAAGCGAATACGCCCACCCAGACAGTGGTAGCATGCTCCCACCAGAGACACTGGAAAGGAAAAGGCAAGCGGAGAGACACCCTTCGCCACCTCCTCAGGCCGCACTACACACTCCTCCCGGCATTTCAATACAGAGCCTTCCCCTCAGCCAGCATTTCCGACTGCTAAAGTGATGAATAATCTATCAAAAGACAACAAAGACACGTAGTGCAGCTTCATATTTCTTTAAAGCAAATAGCGCTTCTCTGCATAACACCACGTCTCCCTTGCAGCAGCCCTCCTCAAGGAACAGGAACGCAGTCCCCTCCATGACACAGTTTTGAAAGCATACCTCCAAAGCAGGAATTTTTGGAGAAGCAGTTCAACCAAGCAGTCAGGATGACAGAGGAGAGCCAGCAGAAGGACAGGTGAGCAGCAGAAAACTGTCAATTAATTAAGGTAAGTAGCCCTAATTACAGTTGTTGGGATTTATATGCTCGTGGATCATAGAAGTGAATGGAAAATTCCTGAATTGAGCAAACCAGCTAGCTTAGCAAAGCAAAATCCTGCTCACTCGCAAGATAAATTCACTCTCACTCCACCCCCAGGAATGTCTTGCCGCTATCTGACGGGGATAGGATCTTCTGATAGACGGGAAAGCGTTACGTATGTGAGGTATGTGCAGCTTCTTGCTAAGCGCTCCCTTCCTGCCATTCGTTTCTGAAACACAAAGGCATTTTCTGCAATTTGCTTTTCACGTACTGGTGAATCTGGGAAGATCACAGCAGTCTTCAGATGAGGAAACATAAAACTCCTTTCAGAGCTCTTTGAATGGCATTTGACAGCCTTCAAGCTAAGCTTACAGGGTTTTTTCCCCCAAATGGGAATGACTAATGTTCCTATCACGCTCTTTTTGTAATTCCCTTACCCAGTTAATGACCTGTAAGAACAGTTCCCAACACAACCAGCAAGTGAAAACCACCTGGTTACAAGTCAAAGGCTGTGAATCCCAAAGCACAGTTATGTTCTCTCCTCACCCACAAAGGGCTTGCCGACCATCGGAGAACAGCAGATAGCCCAGATCTTCCGTTCCCACACACGAAGTCACCTGCAGAGCCACCTAAAGCCCCCCTAGACATCGCTGCTGCCCTCGGGAAGCCGCCCCGCTGTGCTGAACGCAGGGGCTGGAGCGAAAGGCAGGGAGCAGCCGCCCGTCCCTCACGTGTGTGGCTACCCCAGTGAAATAAGGAGCGAAGCATTTACTGCTGCGCTGGTGTAGCCTTCGAGAAGGCTGCAATTTTATTTCTAACTCGGTTCCAGTTTTAGACATCAGAAGGTAAATATCCTTAGACATGGTTTTGGATTCAAAGCGAGCACTGAATGCTAAGCCATTGCTCGCAGGAACACCCCATACCATCTGAGAAGAGCAGTTGCCAGGCTCAGGCTGATCTATAGTTCAGCAATTGCTTCTCCAAGTTTTATTTTTATTATTTAAAATGTCAAATAACATGGCCTATTTTTTTCCCCCCAAAGAAGTGGGTGCACGCACCTGTGTTTTGCCTAAAATAATCCTCCAAATGTGCGAAAAAATCTGGGCTTGATGTGCTTTAGCATATGTACTTACATGGGTAAATCCTCCCAATTTGCAGCTACGCCACATTCTCCTGATTTGAAAGCAGGCAAGACTGTAAACTCATTTTCGCAGATTAAAGCCAGCAAAGCCGTCCTGCTGGAGAGAGCGAATGTTTCTCTCCCAGCGGTGGCAGAGGTCAGCGTGGCTGGAATTGCTGAGGCAGAGGCGTTCCCCACAAACCGGTGACGCTGGCCTGCGCTCCCCCTCAGTGTACATGTGTAGCCCACCGTAGGGAAAAGCTGAGGACTTCTGAGTCTTCATTTTACGTTGCCAGCTCTGCCTCTTGAATTATTTACTGTAAGCACAGATATCAGAGGAGGGCAGTACTACTGTCCTGGTCTCCTTCAGTCTCACGGGAAAGCACGAACGGCAAAGTCACTGCAAAACCAGGAGGAACCTTTACACATGTATTCAGTGCTTTGTTATGTATTAAAACGAACGTAGCAGAAAACACCTAAAGTCCCCTCTCCCAGCCTCCCCAAATCAGCAGTGTGCCACACAAAAAGCTAGTCCTGCTCCCGTCCAACAACTGCTGCATAAGGATTTTCTTCCACAAAGTTCCTAGACGATCTTTAAAGCTCATGGAAAGAAATAAAATTGTTTATTAGCCTCACCTCTAAAACTACAAAGGGTGGAAGAGCAGGCCACCTGACAGCTCCCCAACCTGTTGAAGGTCACTCCCTGTATTTTTAAAAGCATGTTCTTGATCAATTCTGTTCTGTGTATTTGTTCTGTTTCTCAGAGACCGTTATTAACGTTTGCAACTTTAAAGGGTTTGGGTCAAGTTTGCACTTCATTGCTGGTTTTACATTAACTTGAACTACAGCTAAACAAGGGCATGAAGCTGCCTACAACAAATCCACCCATTTTGATTTCTAAAAACCATACGGACCTGAAAAAGATTCAGCGGCAGCATAGCTGGGATGCCAGCCTACAGGTACATGCGCATTATTATTCAGCTCAGTCCCTTCTAAATTATGTTGCAGCCTTTTAAATTAACTCATGACTCTCTCTTGATTTTTACTTAATTAAATTCACATTTTGACTTTATGTTTTCCTATTTCTTTTCCATACTGCCACCATCACTTTCTAAGGACATCAAAAGTTATTTCCTCTCTTCAGCTAAGTTTCCTTCAGATGTCAACTGTCTGGCAGAAATATCTCGCTTCATGAACTTCCTTCTTGTCTGCCGAGAATCTGCATTACAGTCGGGATGACTTTTTGCTCGTTTGTGTTTTTCCAGCTGCGAAGGCAGCACTGGGCTCCGACCAGTCCCAACTACCGGTGCAGTTCACTGCGCGGCCCCACAAAGAGCTGCGGTGTGACGGGCGATGGAGACAGCGGGGCAGAGGAACAAGGAAAGAGCCAGACATCCCTGAGCCAGTATTGCTACCGAGTAAAAGGAATACTGAATCTTGCTGTGAGATTTTGGAAATCCTAGCCTTTGGCTGTCGCAAAAACAGATTTTACAGCATATTCGGGGCATACATTGTATGTAGAACCCAATATAACTGACTGAGGTTTAAAACAGAGCTGAACGTATTTCCTCCTTCCCCATCCTTTTGTTTTAGCAAAAGAGGGGATTTTTTTTTTTTCCCCTGTTTGCAAAGGGAAGGGGTGGTACTGGTGAGCTCCACAACACGCGAACGGCTACTCCAGCCTAACGCACCCTGAGTAGGGCCACGCTAGCTTGCACCGCAGACAGCCCTACAGAAACCATTCGGAAGGAAAAGGCAGAAATTCCTAAACTGACTTAGAGCGTAATTTCCTGAAAAGAAGCACGCTTCTGCCACCTGTTTCATGTTTCACCCCTTCTCTTTGGAGACCCGTTTTTAATCTCCTCCCAGTTCAGTGACGGCAGTCCCCCACGAACAACCCAGGGCCACAACTGAGGGAGGCGGCAGCAGCTCCAGAGCAGGGCCACCTACCAGGGACCTTCCCACACCTGCCCCAGGGCCACGGCCAGCGGCTCCCAAATCTACACCCTCTGAGTCAAGCCGATACAAACAGGTCCCTCCGGCTGCTGAAGGGACAAACATTAACAATCTGTTTGCCATTGTAAATGTCTCTGATATATATTCCCTGGGACTATTAATCCAACAACTCAATAATTTTGTATGGCGTTTAGACCATGCAAATGCCATTAAGTTCCATAATAAACGGATCCTAACCCAACACTACCTGTGAAATGTATTTTAAACTTGTTGCATTTATCACTTCAACTGGCATTGAAAGGGAAAAAAATGGGGTCAAGTGTATTTTTCACAAAAAATAGCACAGCAGCTGTATAGGAATGCTTTGCACTTACAATTATTTATGTGGATTTCTGGCCTGCTTTTAGTATAGCTCGATTCAGGGATTTCACCCAAACAGCCCGCAAGCTAGTGCAAGCAGAGCCAAATTTTATCAAGCAGAAGCTTCATCAGAGTAACAGAGCTACTTCAGGCTTCATACAAACAATAATCATACAGCAAGTATGTGCTACCCTCACCCATGGTTTGCTCTCTTTTCATTTACAGCATATGATCAGCAAACAAAAGGTATTAAATAACACCAAGTAGCACATTAAATAGTGACAGCTGTCACATGAAGAGACTCACACTGGGGCCCAGGACTCGGGGCTTCTCATTGTAAACCCACACCCAACTTTCTTTCTCAAGGTAGATGCATCTCTCCATATTTTTCTTTCCCTCCCCAAAGAGGGGTTAACAGTTCTTATCTGCCTCCCAGAGGAAGATTAGTAAAGGTAAAATTAAAGAAAAATGCAAAACTGTAAGTGGTATTATTACTGTTGTTATTATTATGATGTTGTCTGTCAAGTTTTCTCCAGAGTGCTGTTACATGTCTCATGAAAGAGCCATGCTGCAGAGGGAGACCTGTTTACCTGGATGACCTGTCTGAAGTGCCCTATACCGCACCAGATTTTAGTATCTTTACTGACGGTCACTTTGTACCTGACCTTTAGCCCGGAACAAGACTGAAAAAAAGGGGAGAAAGAACGATAGGCTGGAGAGCCAGGCACTATGAGGAATTCTTGCGGTTAAATAAAAGAAAGAAAACGGCAGGACCACAGCACATCCTCCGTCCATCAAAACCACCGGAGCTGGCCAGGCACAGACCCGCTGCACCATGATTAGGCAGGGGCTGCTGGGCTGGTACCCCGGGAACATCACTCACAGCAAAGCCCCAGAAAGGTCTGTGGCCACGTCTTCCACATGGACCCCCCAACAGAAGCCTCATGGAAAAGGTGAGACATTTCTACGTGTAAATAGCATAACAGTAATGGCATATTCCTCAAACAAAAAATAAATCCGCAGTACGATTGCTTGGAAGAGGAGATCAAGTGTAATTAAGACTGACATGATGCGGGTGAGCAGGAAATGGCACACGGTGTCAGCTAAACAGGACTAAACCAGACAGACCAGTCCAAGTATCGCAGCAGCTCAGGTATAGAAGTCAGACAGTTTGATTGTGAGACGCAGTCTAGACTGAGGCATGCTTGAAGACGCTGAA
This sequence comes from Sagittarius serpentarius, assembly GCA_034782735.1. Taxonomy (NCBI): domain Eukaryota; kingdom Metazoa; phylum Chordata; class Aves; order Accipitriformes; family Sagittariidae; genus Sagittarius; species Sagittarius serpentarius. The sequence goes on along the minus strand of JAVKLA010000090.1, from coordinate 31,754,091 downwards.
ATGAGATTATTTCATGCATTATACATCAAAAGCACAAACTACTGATACTTTCCAGGAGAGCAGTGTGTCCCACAATGCTGGAGTTAAAAATGAAAGCATTAACTTGGAGGTCAAAGGACTGAATGCAGCCAAAAAGTCCAGAAAACAGTACTTGCTAGTATGTATTCATACCAAAGACGATTAACAGCAATCTGATACAGAAAGCGGGAAGACGGAAGGCAGCTAAGTCTCGGTACTCCCCTGGAACAATTCCCCTGGTATTTGTACAGGTCAGCTCCAGAGGAGGAAAGAAGCTCAGGACCGTGCAAGCTGATCAGCCGTATAAGACTACCAGCAGCATCCGCTAATCTAAGCTTCACATAATCCTTTGCCGCCAAATCCCTATTCATCATCATACAGCACAGTGAAAGGGAAAGTCTGTTCTCAGAAGATGATTTGGGAGACAAACTATTTCAGTGCTTAACTGTGCTGATCGAATCTCCTACTGTGAAAATCTGCATCTACGTTTAATGCTTCAGTATACCACAATGAGAAAAGCTTCTGTATTTACATATGATTTAAAGACTAACCGGTCTTGATTTGACTGTTAATAAGCTTATTTTAAGAGCTCAAATGGTATGTATGGAGGGGGAGAGAAGGCAGGCTCTTCCACAAGTTGTCAGAGAGCTCTCTATGTGATCATGAGGTATTTCTTCAGAAACCAGAGACCAGAGATACTTCCATATACTCTTCTATCCTCCCCCTTTGTCTTATTCCAAGTTTGTCTTTTATTTAAAATCTGGACTATGGGTCTTGTATTACCACTACTACTATTATATCTATGCAACTAAAAGAAATGAGACACTCCCTAAAAAATAAAAAATAGTATCAGAAATTGGTCCAGCTTAGCACAGATGTCCACAGGGCAAGAGAACGTTTTCTCCCCGTACCCATGTGCCCAGGCTGGGCACAACGTACCGCTCAAGCTGAGGTCAGTATTTCTGCTGTGCGTGCAAAGGCTGTGCTCCCTTGGAGGCACACTCGCTCCCCGTCCTCCTGTTGACTCCCCTCAACGTTCACATAGAGGGCTATATTTAGAGAGAAAATTGAGCCGTAACTTCTAACCTGTTCTTGATTTTTTTAACGTGTGTTTTAGTAGGGGAAGTGTTTACGCAAAATTCCTTCTGCAAGGAATGCAAGAGATGTGCCTGGAATGAATGAGGGCTAATTTTTGCTTGATTTGAAGAAAAAAATAAACACGACAGCAAACAAAGAAAAACAGAGGATGCAATAACATTTAGGATGATTTGCAAAAAAGAAGTTTCTAAAAAGAAGTTTCTACCACCATAAAATTCCTCAATGTATTTCCAAATTGCACTTTTTATATGATCAACATCATTATTTTCACTGCTTGGAAAGTCCATCCCCGAAGCAAAACAGGAAAAAAATGCTAAAAAATGGGAAAGTTGGGTTGGTAACCATGAAAAGTAGGAGATACCATTCTTTTGCTTCTCTCAGTTCGGATGTTGGTTATGAACAATAAGGCAGCAGTTTCAGCCTACCTTCCATCGGTATTCACAGCGGATACCATCCATCAGATTTCAACTCTGTGTTTACAGTTCAAATTAACAGGGGGGAAATCAGCATCTGCATTTGTTCAGCCATTTGGAGACTGCAAGAACAAGCCCTAAGGGTTCGTTCTTTTGCCTACAACAATCGTGAACTGCACCATTTAATCTAATGGTGTAAACAAGATGCTGATCTGAAAATGAAGAAAACCAAACCAACTCATAATAAACCAGTAACTAACATGAAAAGGAAAGGCTATATTGCCGTCTACACATGGATTTTACGTGTAATGTAAATCCAGGTGACCCGTGTAACATTTTGGAAGGTTATAGATGTCCTTCTCTGCTGCATTTGTGGGAGAATAACTCAATTTCTAATTACTCTTTAAAAACAATTACTGGTGAAGAATTTCATCACCTTTCTCAGCCATATGATGGTTGTTTCTTGGAAAGCCACACAGTATTTTTCTTCTATAGATACATCTCACTGCAGAACTTTACAGTAACCTGGAGAACTAAACACGGACTTGGCAACACTCCTGGGACTGGAAGAGTTGCCTGGGGATTGGCAATTGATTTAGCAGTACATTAACTGGGCTCCCCCCGGTTTTAAGCAGAGTGAAACGAATGAGTCACGCTGGTGATTCTTGTGATACAGCGTATCCCTGATGTTGCACAGCATTGACATTACTGAGATGGACCGTATCTATATCGAACCATCTTCGGGGGGGGGGGGGAATAAAAACAAGAGGATAGTTTCCTTAACACTACTTAGGACTATGAAATTGAGAAAGACCAGAAACATCTGAGTCAGATTTTTCTTCTCTCTCATACTGGAGTACAACAGCAGCAAGAGAAAAAGCTCACTGCGAGCTAAAGATGGAATGACCCAACTTGGTGTCTCGGTGCTTTTGGCCATCTGTTATCAGTAGTACACTGCGAAACATTCAGGTTATTTTGTTGGGCAATACCGTATTTTTACTCTCACATACTTTTTAAATTTTCCTCTTAGGAACGTATGACCTGTGCTCCCTTTATCAGTACTGTTTGCATTCGTGTGGTCTTCTTGGATTTTTCAGAGTTATGGGATTTCAAGGTATACAGACAGCTGGCTGGGCGCACCACCACTGAAGATACAGTAAGAGGCAGCAGCACAAACCAGCGAGAGGACATAGCCACAGGGCAGCTATGTCTCCTGTAACGCCTTTATCACCTCAGGTGTACTTTATCCTTCCTTACCATTGCAGACCACCCTACATTTTGCCAGAGCTCTGAAAGTTCAAGAGCGAAAGCTGCGTGCATCAGGCGGGAAGAGCCACAAGAAACAGAGATCCCCACCCACACTAGCCACTTGCCTGCTTCTGGGTGTAATTCAAGGTATTAATCCTCATCTTCCGCTCCCTAAAACACCTGGCATCTTCCCGTATGAAAGATCCTTTTCTTCCCATCTTCCAGTTAATGAAATTCAGGTCTGTTGACTCAGTCTTTTTAAAGGTACCTGAAACAACTTCTCAGAGCAGCAGAAGTTATTCCTGGGCATTTGAGCTGGTTCTAGGTCTCCTGTGTTTTGTTCACAGCTCAGCTGAGGGAATACCTGAGATAACTGAAATACTTGCCTGAGCACCTAGCACTCTCTGAGCTCTGTGTGATGAACAGCCCCAAAACATACACGCTAACACAAATAGCACAGCTTGGCTTGTGAAATCGCAACCATATTAAAAGAACAGACAGAGCCGCAGGTCAGCAAAGGCTTGACAATCAGCACTCCTCTGGATGTACAGAAAAAGTGGACATCCCAGTGACACACGTGTGTCATAAATGACAAAAAGAACAAGAGTTCATTTTGAAAAAATCAGAATACAGAAAGAGTATGCCAAACCACTCTCAGAAATATTTTAGTTTTCCAAATGGGTAATTGAACGTTTAAAGCAAGAAGGGGAAAACTCAATTTGGACTTAAAACATCACCCTCCTCATCTCACTGATGTAAAAAAATCACATTTGGCCTTGTGCACAGCCCCTCTTCTGCAGGACTGCATGTACCAAACCAAGCATTGACGTTTTTCTCTCTATTCTTCTCCAGAAAGGGTCAGGTAATGGCTGGATCATCAAAGCAGAAAAACGATTTTTCTACCAAAAAGAAGTCTACAGCAAAAACCACAGCAGATAGACAAAGAAGCTGCTAGTCAGTAGCAGCCGAAGGCAGCAAGGAGAGGACCAAAAGGCAACAGCTGTGGAAGAAGTATAGTCTGGAGACTCAGCTCATGAACATTGTCACTGCTTGCTGAAACAAAAAGGAAAAAAATATAAAAGGAAAAAGGGGAAAAAGGCAGTTTGGTACCTGTTTGTTCCAAATAAATCTCTACAGGATTCATCCTCCTTTTTCTCAAGCTACAATATTGTGCTGGAGAAAAGGTACAAAATACTGGAGCTTGTGAGAGCATCTGATTGTTTCTGAAGTCTTTTCTGAGGAGCGTGACAGTTCTTTCATCAAAGTTATCATCACAGTCTAACGCCGATGCTGACGTGACCAACGCTACCACAACAAACACAGCCAGGCTCTGTTACAGTACATCCACTCAATGCTTTCCTAGTTGTTAAAAGTGATTCAGATCAGCGATCGTGATTTTTTGCTTGGCAAGGAGATTCTCTGAGCGACATGTGATGTAGTGGTGCACACAAACCACTTCCACCTTCCCCCATTTTGCCAGCACGTCTAGAACAGCTTCGTGACGCTTCTGCTATCCTCCTCTATCCACGTGCCGCCACTGCAAATGCTCTACCAGTTTATCTATACACCAAATACTCCATCAGCAACCTGCTCCTCTCCCTGATATAATTTAAGGCAAATCTGTGCCCTGGCATGGATCCCAACCCCACCCTACAAAAATGCAGTTGTTCCTGTAGAACTGCCTCTGCAGCAGGGCTTTTCCCAGCACTGCCGGGGAGGTGAAGGATAACCATCTTTTCACTCTTTGCAGATCTAGTTAGGCTACAAGAAGCCTGGAACGTAGACACAGCTGAAATAAAGTAAGCAGAAAAATGGCTTAAAGCCATCTTTGTTCTGACCCTTTCTTTTCTTCCTCCAGCAAGGAGGGTTGGGACCAGATTCCCAGCTGCTATCTCACACCGGGTACAGCAGTCCATGGCCAGCTACGCCTTTAAAATTTACTTCCAGCACGCTCCTGGGATGCCACTTCAGCTCGACAAATATCATGAGGAGTTTGCTCAGCTGACAAACAGGAACACCAGGAAAAATGGGCTCGAGGATGGTGTTGGAGAGAAGACAAGTAGCTATGCAAGCAAAGGCACTCCGCGGCAACTCGGAGGTTTACGGCTCTGCTTCCACTTTATGGAAGAAAGCTGTTTAGCTATGTAAGTAAATAAGATGTATAAGTAAATAAATAAGGGTGGGCTGCAGAAAAGCAGCTAGACCGTGGCCCCCTTCAGTATTTTGGAGGTTGCTTAGCAACAGGCTGGCTGCTGCAGGGCTAAAGTAGCATGAAATTAGCAGCTTTTCAGCAAAAGACAAATTGAATCTAAAACTGGGGAGGGGGCCTTTCAGTGGCAGCCAGGAGAAAAGCATTAACTGGTCAATGTGATACGGTGGGCATCTTTTAGGAGTGTTGCCTGAGTGCGGGGGATCTTTAATTAATGTGGCCAAGGGGCTTTGTCCTGCCTGGGTACTGATAAACGCCAAAGTGCGCCTGGCAAGTTAATAATTCAATCTTGATTAAAATGATGTCCGTTACAGTCACCTGATGGGTTAATCACTTATTAACGATCTTAAATAGCTCAAACCCAAACCTATCAGACTATCCTTGCTATATTAGTCCCAGCTGACTATACACTACATTTTCAGTTGCAGAGTTATCTAATATATTTCCCCATCATTTCAGGTCTAGGTTATCTTCACGCCATCTCTCCATTCACTTACGGAATTTGGTCCCTGTGAATCCTTCGAGTAGCTGAATGTCAACAGCATAGATCCACTTGCTGTGGCCAGATAATTCCTCTAAATCATATTGTTTCTCCAGCCTTCTGGAACAACCCCATGTGGACACAGAGAATCATTACATAGTCAGCAGCTATTAGAGAGAACTGAGTAATGAGAACAGCCAGAACAACATGTGTACACATTTCATGGAAGACTTAAACGGGAGTTTTGAATGAAAGATTTTTCTGGGTCACTTAATCTGGGGCCAGATTGTACCAGTTAATTGTTTTCCACTGCTAAATGTGCGTGAAACTGGTCCCTGGCAGCAAGACACAACCAGGGACCTGTACGGCAGACGATCCATCAGAAGGTGGTGTGGGACGGTGGTCGGGTCAGGAGAGATGCTAAGCAGCTTGTCCAGGCATTAAACTGGAGGAGGAAAGGGAAAACACAGTGGCCCTTTTCCCTGTTTTTGACAGACAGGCACACACATCCCCCACCACACACCCCCAAGTGATAACTTATTTTACTCCTTATTTACAGAGTGACTTATATTTGTGTGGCACTTAAGAAGCAGAGTAAGACCTATCTGGGGGCCTATGTGTGAACCAAATTTGCTTCGAACAGGAAAACTTCTCACCGGCATTGCATCCTCCTTAGTGCCCCAATACATTCCTCTGACTGGGGCAGGGTGTATATAAGCCATCACCAGTTCCGTATGGGGTGGAATGTTTACAAGCCATCACCAGTTCCATAGGCAGTCAATTAGGTGTTGTAGGGCAGGTTGGCTGTTTTCAATCCTTATAATTTTCAGAATGATTTCTGGGTCCTTGGGGGCTGTGCACAGAGATGCCTTTGGCAATGTTTTGTTTTCCTATTTGTCTGGGGTTGAAAAGAAGGTGACTGAGGCTCACTGATGTGGCAAACACTTAGGCGAGATGCTCTCCGTTTCCTTAATGAGCCTATGAAGTGAATCTATCAAAAGTGTAACAATGAGTCTCAGAGGAAAGAAACACACAGAGATAACTGACTGTCCTGAGACATTCCTAGTACACATACACAACAAAACAACCTATAGGCTACAGTAGTTAATTGGGAACAATGTGATCCTGGGGCTGAAGAAGTACATCAACCTAAAACACCTTGACACTTTTCCTTTTTGCACGGCCAGAGTGAGCTGCGCTTGAGCATACAGCCTCACTGTCTGCTCTAGCTTCTCCTCCTCCGAATCGGAGATGATAAAAGTCCCGCTCCACAGAGCTGCTGTGATACATTAATCTCTGGGGTATTTGGAGATTCAAGTGTCTGGTGAAACAGTTAGTGCTTCCTGAACTTGAGCAAAATGAGTGACTGAAGGGAGATAGCTTTGTTTTAGGTCACAAGAACCAAAGACTCTATCAAAACTTGAAAGGAGTTTCATTCTCCACTTTCCTAAATGAGTGCTTGCAGGTGTGCATCCCAGGATTTAATCTCCTGTTGTGGTTTAACCCCAGCTGGCAACTCAGCACCACGCAGCCACTTACTTCTCCCCCACCCAGTGGGATAAGGGAGAGAATCAGGAAAAAAAAAAAAGGAAAATTTGTGGGTTGAGATAAAGACAGTTTAATAGGACAGAAAGGAAGAAAATAATAATGATGATGATAATAATAATAAATGACAATAATAATAATAAAAGAATTTGAATACACAAAACAAGTGATGCCCAATGCAATTGCTCACCACTCGCTGACTGATGCCCGAGCAGCGCTCCTCCCCTGGCCAACTCCCCCAGTTTATATACTGGGCATGATGTCCCAGGGTATGGAATATCCCTGTGGCCAGTTTGGGTCAGCCGTCCCAGCTGTGTCCCCTCCCAATTCTCCTGTGCCCCTCCAGCCTCCTTGCTGGCTGGGCACGAGAAGCTGGAAAGTCCTTGACTTGGTCTCAACACGACTGAGCAAGAACTGAAAACATCCGGGTGTTATCAACATTCTTCTCATACTCAACCCAAACCACAGTGCTGTACCAGCTACTAGGAAGACAATGAACTCTATCCCAGCCGAAACCAGGACATCTCCCCAAGGAGACTGAAAAACACTGTTATATTAATACAAATATGCTGGTTACCACGCACACAGCAACTGGCTCACATCACTCTCCACCACACAGTTAAAAGGTTAACTATGACCCAATACTGCATATCTTCCAGCGCTTAGCCCCATTTTATGGGGGAGTAGTATTGCTTACAGGTCTAGCATCTGTGTGCACCGCTTCTTGAAGGTGGCTCCCGAGGATATGCTGGGCTATAGGCTCAGTGTAATACAGACAGGCTGCAGGCTCCCTCACCCTGGTACCGTCAGCACCAGCAGCACAGGTCAGAAAGGCAAGTTAGAGAGGGATGAGCAGAGAAGCACTTCCTTCCCTTCACAGGACGGGCAGATGGGGCAGCTGCTCAGCCATGACATGAACCGAGCACAGAAGCAGAGCCAGGGGAGATTGTAAGTACTGGAAATTAGCAGGGAGAAGAGGTTTAATAAGTGAAGGTGCAGACAAGCCTGAATCTTGCATTCTGATCGTGTATTAAGAGTGGGAAAAGAGAAGCGGGAAGAGCAAATAGCATCAGCAATGCTTAGGAGTCTGAAAGAGATGATGTACTAAAACATAGGCTTATTTCTCTTAAAATGTCACACTCCGTCAACTGTCATGGTTTCCAGACTTTCCGAATTGAATTATATTGTAATTACTTCCTATTTGGACAAGGTCACAAAAATAAAAGCTCAATACTTTCCTACATTACAGTCTGCTGTATGTTCTTTACACTCCTGTAGCAGCCAAGTCTCCTTTTCTGATGTCAACAAATTTGCCTTCAGAATAAAATGCTGGTTTAGGTCCATTAGTACAGTGTAAGGCACATTAAAAAGTTAAAAGCCATCATTACTCGTCTTTCCGAGAAGCCTCCCAGAGCACAGACGTCTTTATCCTCTTGCTAATCCTTACAATTCACTTTATATCATAAAAGCAACAAAAAGGAAAGAAATACAAAACCCAGACCCACGTAACCTTATGACAGGTGCTTGTTCTACACATGCCCTTATCACTGAGTAAGGACTTGTGAAATCCCTTACAGCAGGGACTTGAAAACATTTCTCAGTTTCTTCCACCTCTCCCCCTGCCCCCAAATTCCTGTGACAGTATATAATCCTGTATAACATTCCTGTATGATGGATCAGAGGTTGAAAATCCACAAGGCATACGGGTAAATAGTTTCTTTGTTTAAACAGGTAGCCTGTAAACACTGCTTGTGACAAAGTCCTTCTACAAGACATCGTTGTTACCGATGTTTTGTGGATGTTACAATAAAAAAAGATGGAAGGAAAACAAAGAGGGATTCTCTGCTGTTCCCGGGGAGCCAGGGCTCCCAGCAAGCCCCGCGTGAGCTCCCAGCCCAGCGCCGG
>JAVKLA010000090.1:31707861-31738118 GCA_034782735.1 Sagittarius serpentarius | reverse complement strand
ACAAGTCTTTCGTTATATTCTCCCTCTCCTGTTCAATCAAGGAGGGGGAGTGAGAGAGCAGCTTTGGTGGGTACCTGCCGTCCAGCCAGGGTCAACCCGTCACATCTCCCAGTGAGATTTACTTTCTTCCATTCTACAACTCAACTGGCTGAAGTCGGGTGTAAGAATAGAGGTGATGACAGGCTTCCTGCATTATAACCAATGGACATTACAATTTCTTTAGGACATAGGCAGATCTCTACAAGAGAAATTGCATTACGAGGTGCAAAAGGCGACGGAGACAGATTTAGTAAGTATGCAGAATGTGTTAGTTGTTTTAATAAAACAGCACCATTAAGCTTAACCTTCATTAAGCTTAACCTTCATTAATCTAGAATAGGCTCTTTCTTCATTCATTCATTTATCAAACTGGGCTTCCAGAGACATAGAAAAGCCTGTGAAATCCCTTGTAAAGAGAGAAAAATTAGAAAAAAAGAAAGCCCCACCCCCCAGCATGAGTACAAAAAGCATTGTTAATCATTCTATGAAGTAGGAAATTAGGGTAATTCCTTACTCTAGAGACATGATATGCACCTTTCTCTGGTCAGGTAGAAAATTATCATCCCCAAACCCATTTTTACAACTGTAATTGTTACTGACTACTCCAGCAGAAACATGCCCCTCCCTCTGTAAAGGCCATCACAAAATGAAAGCCATGGTCACTACAGATTAGAAAATTAACAGGAAACAAGGGAGGACAACCCCCCATTCATTATCTCTAAATTTTCATCTTTTATTAAATTTTATTAACCCTTGAATTAGCATCTGACACCCTCCGCAGAGAATTTATGTCTTTCTCCTCTGTTCGACTGTTCCTGAGCTGTGAAATGTGTGCAATATTGGGCTCTATCTGCCCTAACAGTCTCAGCAGATACCTTCGTAGATTCAGTCTCTTCTACCTGAATGTATCTTGAACTCTGCAAATGTTGGCTATAATCCATCAGCCAGGTATCAGCGGGACCCTAATTTTGCACATATGCATGTAACATGAGAAAGGGAAGTTTCTTAGGCCATATTATTTCATAGTATCAATCAGTTCAACACATTCCTAAACCATGGAATGGGACTCAACAATAAACTGCTGGAAAACACTACTATTATTTCTAATTCCACTTACCTTGTGCACAGTGATTTCCTCATTGGTGAAAGATCAAAATTCAGACCTGATGAGTAATCATGATGGATAGTCCTTAATTGAACGAGACATTCTCTACCACATTTTACATACAACTTTCAAGTAATAGGAGCTTTTTTCTTTGTATTTGCAGAACTGTTCTCAAGGGAGAGACTGATGCTAATTCTTTTCGTTTACAACAGAACAATGAAACTACTGCTAAAAAATCCAAGGGTTAAGTCCAGAAATCACCAAGTATTCTTTCCAAATCCAAAACCACCAAGTATTTTTTCATTTGCATTTTCTCTAGAACTGTGTCAGCTAGAGCTCAAGAAAAAAAAAAAGCAGCAAGTAGAGGTGGACCATTATTTGTTGAAATTCCTGTTTTGTAGTAATGGGGGGGCGGGGGGAAGAAGCACTGGAAAAGATATAGCAAGAGTATGAAGCCTGGCCACACCATGATTGTGTTTTCACATTTTTATGCCTCAGTAATTAGCTTAGAAACATAAAGGAAATACTCCCTTGCATTTGCTGTGCGATACTTACTCTAAAAACATCTGGTGTTTAGTCTACAAATACTAATACAGAAGTGAGAAGCAGCTGAAATACACACAGTGCCTCATTCATACAGCAGAAAAAAAACATGTTTAAGGGTCTTGTCTGTTTGTTTCTAACAGAACAAGTTTTGCTGCATTCAACAAGGTAGACAACTACTCTTCATGTAACCTCTGCATTCCCTGAGACCTCTTTGAGTGATGATTATCAAGACTACAATTTGCTATTTGAGCATTTCCTGCAATTATTAGCTCCTGTTTGTAAATAAATACCATGATTATAATATCTGATTATAGAATCATGGAATAACTGAGGTTGGAAGGGACCTCTGGTGAACATCTTGTCTAAACCACCCCCTCAAAGCAGGGCTACCTACAGCAAGTTGCTCAGGGCCAGCTGCATTTTTAATATCTCCACAGATGGAGACTCCACAATCTCCTTGGGCAACCTGTTCCTGTGTCTGATCACCCCTGAAGTTAATAAAGAAAGAAGTAGCTTTAAAATATAAACTTTTTTATTTCATTTTGTGCCCACTACTTCTTGTCTGTCCACCAGACACCACTGAGAAAAGCCTGGCTCGCTGTTCTTTAGTCCCTCCCACCAGGTATTTATTGATATTGATAACATCCCCCCTGAGCCTTCTCTGCTCCAGACCGAACAGCCCCAGCTCTCTCAGCCTTTCCTCATAGGAGAGATGCTCCAGTCCCTTCATCATCCTCACGGCCCTTCATCAGGCTCTCACCATTGTAGCTACGTCTCTCTTCTCCGGGGGAGATCACGCCTGGACACAGTCCTCCAGATATGTCTCACCAGTGCGGAGCAGAGGAGAAGGATCACTTCCTCGACCTGCTGGCAACACTCCTCCCAGTGCAGCCCAGAACACCACCAGCCTTCTTCGCAGCAAGGGCTCACTGATGGCTCATGTTCAATGTGGTGTCTACCAGGACCCCAGGAAGCTCTGCCAAGCTGCCTCCCAGTCGGCTGGCCCCCAGCAGGTACTGGTGTATGCAGGTGTTCCTACCAGGTGCGGGACCTTGCACTTCCCTTTGTTGAACTTCATGAGATTCCTGCCGGCCCGTTCCTCCAGCCTGTCAAGGTCCCTCTGGATGGTAGCCAACCCATCCGGTCCGCCAGCCACTCCCAGCTTTGTGTCATCAAGTTGCTGAGGGTGCTCTCTGCTCCGTCATTCAGGTCATTAATGAAGAGGCTAAGCAGTATTGATCACAGTACCAACCCCTGAGGTACAACACTAATGACTGGCCTCCAGCAGGACATCCTGCTGCTGATCACAACCATTTGAACCAAGCAATTCAGCCAGATTTCAAGCCACCTCACTGTCCACTTATTTAGTCCATATTCATCAGTTTGTCTGTAATCATGTTATGGGAGACAGTGTCTACGCTTGCTATACGTGAGATAAACAACATTCTCAGCTCTCCCCTCATCCACCAAGACAGTTGTCTCATCATAGAAGGCTATTCAGTTGGTTAAGCATGATTCATCTTTCATAAAACCTGATCACCTTCTTCATTATGAGGTGATTATCTCTTCTGCCTATCAAATATTTAATGTGCCATCTCCAGTCAGAGGTTACGTTACTGTGATTCAGATTTGGCTCTCTAAGGACATTCTAGCTGGCAAAAGTGAGAAAAGTTGATCCAAATAAATAAAAACTGTGAATATGAAGTCAGCTCAACACTTGTGTGTTTTAATTTAATGTGGGACATTGAGTTAACAGAGTCAAGGCATCGCATAATCACTCAGGAGGGATGCATAACAGAGCTACTAAGATCAGTCTGAAAGAATGATGAATGGAAGTGTTTGCCCGCAGAAGCACCAGAAGAAATAATACAGAGAATGGGTTACGAGAACGGCATGTACTGATAAGCAAGGACACGAGTGACAGCAGTCAAACTGGCAAATGATGAGAAATGTCTTGCTACATCTAGACCAGGAGGCCGGCACTCTGGTGAGGCCGTACTAGAGAGGACCAGCCAGTCGGAGACCCCCAGCAAAGCTACAGCACGTCACCTCTGCCAACAGGGAAACAGGCTGGAACCCACAAGCCCACCTGCAATGAGGGAAGAGAGACAAAGGACAGCAATGACAGGCTGAAGCCAGCAAGCCTCTGAGGGAAAAGACCACACCATGAGAACTGTTTGACTCCTAAAGAGTACAAAAAATTTGCCTAAAAGCCAGCTTATTGTCATCAATTAAGAGGAACCCAAGAGACATAAGCGAGGACTTTATAGCCGCTGTCCCTCATCCTCATCACACGCAAGTGATCCTGGCCAGACAGAAGCCTTGGTGCTGGTGAGCACGTGGCTATCAGTACGAGTGGCATCTGTGACAGAAGGAGTGCAAGTGAGTGAACACAGATCCATTTGCAGTAAATATCGCTCTCCCCTCCAATGAGGTCTTGCACTGAGTTTCCTCACGTTAAGCTCCTGAAGGCTTTCACATTTTCACTGTTTTAAATATATCATCTATGTTCAGACTCTTCCCTATTTAGATTAACTTTCCTGACTATGCCATTAATCCTGACAACAACCTTAACTAAAAGGCTCTGAGTTTCAGAACACTCCTCTCCATGAGCTTAGTTGTTCCTGGCTTAACTATCAGAAGACTGTTCAGGATACAGTTTAGATCCCCTCCTATGTCTTGTATCTGAATGAGGAATGAGTTGCATGCCCAGTGAGTTAGCAGAACCCAACTCCCATCTACGCTCCTTGCAAGGGTGGGGTGTTACACGCAGAAGGTAACTTGAACCTTCTACTTTTCCCCATCCCTGATAACCCCAGGTCTCGGCCCTGAATTCTCCCTCCATTCCTATAATTCCTGCTAGTCCTCTTGTACTTCTGTCAAGCAGGAGAGTGCCTCGACTCCATGTCTGCTGTACTCATCTGTGCTTTTCTCTTATGTGCCGGAATCCAGAATGTGCGAAATCCTGCGCATGCAGAGGACTCACTGTCAAATCTTTCAGCTGCCTTCCCGTTCACGTCAATGAACAGCTCAGAATTTTATTCTCTGCTTTTAAAAGGCCCCATGTGCTGAACCCATATGAGGCACTATGCACCGAGCATCTGCCTCAAACGCATTTCAAATTACTTTCCCAACAAAACACATCATATACGTATATACCCAACACAAATTGAAAAATTAATGAAAAATAACATCATGTGGTACACAATATATTGCGCAAGAAAATGAGAAAGGTAGGCCCAACAAAACTGACAAAAATCTCTTCCAAAAGGTACCATGAGGACTTCTATTTTAACCTCCCATCAGAAAAATACGCACGGAGTAAGCAACATAAAGATAATTTTCCTGTACCTGATAAGTCCTTAAATTATTCATTTTCAAGAACTGAGCAAAGGACTAAATACTAAACATCAAACTGTAGTGTTTTACTCCCAAATACTCTCTTCCAGCAGCAGAGTTGAAATCCAAGCCCAATTTTAATAAAACCTTTGCACAGATCATCTTTTTTCTGGCTGGCATAAACATTAGTATGGCAAGCCCCACTCTTCACCAGATCAGTAATTCAACCAGTAGGGAAAAAACCCTTGCTTAATACTATGAAATTAAGCACCACAAAAGGAAATTAATAAATATATTGAGAGAGAGAAAAAAAGGCAGGGTGTTAGAGGAGCACTCTTTCTGATGGGATGTTCTCAGCCCATTATCAGGCCACACCAAACACACATTTCCCATCAGCGCTCACACTCCGAGAAATAACAAAAGCACTTTTTTCCAAGATCAAACGTTAAGCCCATCCATAGCCATACATATTCCAACAAAAAATCCCAGAAAAAATGGCAGATCTTTCAAATGACAGCTTTATGAACCTCTGCGGCCATTTTTAAGAGAAGATTTCCATCCTCAAACATTGACAGTCAGCCTCCTCTAATTCGCCATCATTCGTTACAAGCCCAGTACTTGTGCACCAGACGTTCACACAAGCCTGCCTTTTGACAGCACGGTCTTGGATAGGGTAGAATATAAAAAGATATTCTGTCTTGGTAAGCTTGATATACAAACAAAACTAAGTTTCTATCCCAGTACAATTGTATTTATACAGCAGTATTCAGCAAATAAATATATTCTGGTCAAAACAAGTAATATCTGACTTTTAGTTGCATCATACATTCAATGAATTGGTTTAGTGTAATCACTGTTTATAAATCAATTAATAAATTAGCAAGTTAATTCAGTTTGTTTGATCACGCATCAGTTTTCCGGTTTAATTATTAGCTTGTACTGAAGCAAAGAGGGAAAAGCTCAGAGCTTTACTTTCTTTAAATATAAAAAGTATGGGCGCGCGTGTGTGTGTGTATAAATATACAAACATATATAAAAAGTAATAAACTAATGATTTCATTACTTTACTTTCCACACACTACTGCCATTCTTAACACTGCACCTCGCTTTTCCTGAGGAAACCCTGGGTGAATGAGAAGAAACGAAGACCATCCTTACCTTAATGTTACAAGCTTGTTCCATTAGTCTTCTGGCGTTCTCTTCAGCTCTGTACCTCTTGGGCAACTGAACCCTGAAGAATTTTAAAGCTCCTTCAAAATCAGCTTGTAGAAGGTCCTCTTTTGAGGTCTGCAATTAAACATAGGGAACTACTGTAAACACCAAGAACACGCAGTCATGCTCTTTTACTGGATCTGTCATTTACCGAATGTGTTCCAAATCACCGATATTCACGTTAGCTCAAAAACATCCTCCTTGAAATCAGCTCTCTAACCCATATCTCATAAAACAAAACAGAGGCTACAGCATATCCAAGGAATCCCAGGCACAGCAGCACAATCAGAGGACTGTAACACATTAATGTATTTTCTCCTTCTATACCTGCAGGGTAAGAAAGGGATTCTGGCTCAGCCTGTCAAGATGTCACTCAGTGAGGAGAAAAACAAAACCCAAGCAAACAACAAAAACCTACGAGAATTTATAATATTTCCTAGAGAGCTTGTGAATTAGACCATCACTGATTCTCATAATGCTGCCCTAAAAAGACAATGTATATATAGATATATATGGCTGCAGACATGAATAGCAGAAGCAGAAATGCATGACTCATAAGAGACATCAGCAAGTCAATGTGCAGAAGTCTGTGACACAATTTCTCAAAGAACTCTGTGCCAGAAAATGTTTTACATGCTTATTTCTACATCTCTCATAATACTGTACCTCTCAGTGTGGTATCAAGCCTAACAGGTCAGAAAATGTTAAACATTCAACATTAATCCAGTTCTGCTACTGACAGAGTAATATGATTCACAGGGACAAATGTATTCATCTTCAGATTTACCAGGAACTACACCAACAGATTTAGCAGATATGAAATACCAAGCCTTGGGATGGTTGCTTTAACAAGTTCACAGAAACTGTTCGTCCAGACAAGACATTTAGGACGTCATCTCAAAAATGTGAATTTCAAGATCTTTAACGCAGAAAGAGTGAACAAAAACGTGTCAACGTACAGACTAGCATCATGGAACCCAGCGCTGTGTATCGTGGTATTACTACAAATACCTCAGGAGCAGCACAGGTACCTTTCATTAAGGTTAATTGCTGAATTAATTGCTCAAGTACCCCTGCCAATATGTTCATGTGTTCATCCTCCGCCTTCTCATGAGTAAAGCTTTTTGTCAGTTTTTGCCTTGTTATATGCAGTAGGTATATTACATACACGTAGTTTCAAAGTTTGATTCTTCAACTATATTCTCATCCACTCAAAATCCTTTGTGGTCTCCAATTTCAGGCAACGTCTTTCCAGAAAACACACTTCAGCCAAGCACAAGAGATTTGGCTCTACACAGGGGGACCTGGGAGAAACTCCAGCCTTTGACAAGCAAGAGGCATTTCTCTTGGGTGTTAAATTTGTTTAAAATAAATAAAAATAATTATCACTACAATGCGGAGAAAATTTTACTTTTATTTATGAATCCTCCCCACGCACCCTACAAACTAGCATCGCTAGTTCATTTACATGAAGACAATTAAGTCTACTATGTAAAAGCCCTTCTTAAAAGTACAACTATATTGTTTCCCAAAGCAAAGTGAACTTCAGTACGGTGCTGCAGATATGTAACAGTAATACTCAAACCTAGCTCAACGTATTCCACATTTCTGCTGAAAACGCTAGAGCTGCCTACCCAGAGGGTCTATCAAAAACAGCAACTTACCCAAATTTTATTTGGTGGGGGGAAGGGAGAAGGGTTTTTTGAAGGGATTTTAAATTATGTACCAAACTTGGAACAGCAACAGAAGTGAAGGGGGTATTTTCATGGTTATCCAGCATCTCTGACAGTGCAGAGCATGAGCTGGCATCAGAGGTGTGCCACCCCAGCACCGACAGTCATCACTGCTCTGTGCCCAATCTTTCACTTTGGGAACGGGCATAGCAGTACCTCCTTTGATGTCCTCCATCAAGAGCCTGCAAGGACAAAAGCTACACAGTACATGTTTACCTATTACCCTATATATTTTCTAAGATTATTGCACTGTATACCCTAATAGGCACTCCGTAGCAGTTTTTGCTACATTAATCACAAGCAAAGAGCGAGAAAACTCCAAATGCAACTGGAGTAGCTTCAGTGGATCTGTTTCCCCAAGACTGCAGCATTTGTAAAGCAGAAACTTTCTGTCATCAGAATCCTCAGAGTTCTCCCAAGATCTATTTGATCCTCCCTTCATTCGCAGCCAAGGAAGCTGCTGGGTCATCACTGCAGGGACACAAGAAAAGCTGCCTTCGGGATGCTGATGAGAAATGTTCGGCTTTACAAACTAGCACATCTGATTCTGTCCACAAAAATTTGGCAGAAGGACTATCTGGCTGAGACTCAATCAGCCGAGACCGATGTAGTGTTGACAGAAAGCTGGTGCAGTGGGCATCTGATGCATCAGACCCACTCATGAATGCTGCTATGGCCAATGCATCCGTTTCCTCTCCCTAACACTGTATTTCTCCTGGACGAGTTTTAGTGAGGTTAGATACGCTTTTGCCGCGCTTGAGACTAGATCACCATTTCATACCCATGCTGGGCTATATTTAAGATTATCTGCAAGCTGTAGAGCGTGGTGGGAGCAGCCGGTCACACAAGCAGCACGCAGCACCACTGCCAAAACCCGTGCTGGCAACCAAGCTGCTTCTGGGCAAAGTTCAGCTGGGTAATGTTGATGGAAAAGCAGTAAATGGTTTGCTAACCAGCTTGCTTGAAAATGATTTCTCCCTTTCCCTCTCAGCGATGCGGTCAGCTGTGATCACTATACAATTCAAACAGACTTCCCTACTGCATTGCAAACGCGCCTTCTTGGGAGACGAGCTCTCCTGCGTTTCCCGTGCCCTCCTCTTCCTCGCGCTGTGGCAGTCTCTCCCACCCTCCTCTGAAACCTGGCCCCAAACACGACTCTGACCCCCAGGTGTAAAGGGAGACCGGCCAACCTGTAAAACCCATTTTGCTCCTGTTGGTGTTTTCACACAGAAGGTGCTCAGACACTGCAATGCTGAACAACGGGTAATCTCCAAGACAGGCTGGCTGATATGTGCTTCCAACAGAGTGGGAGGGTGTTTTCAATTAAGACTCCTGGACAGTTGCTCCCAGCACAAAACAAACACCAAACACACTTTTTGCCAAAGTTTTAGTATTCACTAGGAGCTGAGCTATCCTAATTTTAAGCATGTATTCTTCCTAGAGGTCCTGACTAAACATTTTTGGTTTAATTTTGTATTTAAGTTATTTTTCTTAAATTATCGTAATACGTTGAGAGTTTGGAATTTTTATTCTTTAGAAATCAGAGGAGGAAAAAAACCTAAAAAAATTATAATAATCAACAATTACATTACCCTGCCAAACTTTAAAGAAGCACATGCACCTACCCTCTACATCCACAGCACTTCATTTAAAAATAAATACCAAAAAAGACAGAGGCAAATACGTCACAAAACCAGCAATTACACGTAAAACATTTAAAGTCAGATTTAATTCTCCTAGGCTTCTGCTTGAATCACTGTTACAATAGTATTTTAACAGCCTGAAAACAAATTACTCTTACGAAATTGGAACCACTGAGAATTTTGAGTTCTCAACCCTGAAAAATCTTTAGTCAGTGAAAATCCCGTAAGAATAATGGTGAATCATGGAAATAAGAACTTCTGTCACAGAGTTCACTGAATTAAGATTATAGTTATGAAAAATGATAAAACATCACATTGTATAGTTCGATAAAATGAGTGGTAGAGCCTATCCTGTACAGCTCATTCTACTTTACTGAATATTTTAATTTCATTAAAGTAATCTGTTGATCAAAAAGTTAGTTACACTGGTAAAATCACAAGAAATCAAAGTAACATTTTGAGAGCAACATTAACTGGCTTGTGTACTTTGCCTGTTTTCTGCAAACTAGCCTCTTCAGGTACTGTTTAAGAACAGAAAGCAACATAAAACCAGTGTGTGTGTGTGTGTGTGTGTGTGTGTGTACATATATACATATGCAGTACAAAAAAAATACTTAAAACCAGCAATATTGGCATCCTAAGACCCACACCTCTCAACGTTTTGTGATCTTCATCAATAAATCATAAAGACATTTCAGGAACCTTTTGGCAGCTGTTTGACAGGCAAAGATTTGTAAATTTGTTGGTCTGCCTCACTCAGCTTGCGGAACTCATCAACAACTTATTTCACTAAACCATCTGTAAGTTTAATAAACCAATAATTAAAATTTGGCAGGTGCATTGCGTTTTTGTGCACTCAGGGGCTTCAGGGCATTTTTTTATTATTCTAGATGTAATTTTCAAATAACCATATTTTTGGTTAAAAAATATTTTTAAAACCAGGCAAAGGAGGAAACTCACAGAGAACTATGGCCAGAAGTCTCAGCTTGCCTTTTAGGGTTTGACTAAATATGCCCTCGAATGTCCTTCCCACATCGCTTACGTATTGCAATATATTAATAAAATTATCTTATATGGATAAGTTGAAACTAAGGGAAAGTCCCTTCCCAGAAGTACTAGCAACGCTTTCAAATCTAAAGGTAAAGTTCTGGAAAACTGCAAATATTCAAAAAACACAAACGGAATTTGAGAGACTTAAATGATGTTAATTTTCATTATTTCTTTTAAAGTAAATAATATTACCACTACTTTCCCCAAAATATTTAGGAAAGTGTGATTAAGATAAAGGACAAAGCCTTGGTTTTTTTCTTTAATTTAATTTCTCTGTCTTCAATTATTAATTCTGCAGTCTCATTTATTACTGACTATATCAACTACAACTCCTGTTCCCACCTGGGAACTAATATGCAGAAGAAATTTCTTCGTCCTTAATTTAATTCTTTCTCTTTCATACAGACAAAAATTACTAATTTCCATAGAATTCTATGTATACGGTATGTATATTTAGAATTTCTATAGAACGCCAGTGAGCATAAACTGCCTTTTTTTACACTTTAATGAACATGTGTCAGGAACAGGACAAAGTTAAAGGCTGAAAAGAATCTGGCCATACTCTACTCCACTCTTTAATTTGGTACTGGTAAATTCAAACCGCCGACATGTATCCTTACACTGATTTTTCAGAACATAATATTTAATTTATAACAAACACAGATGTGGTTTTAAGTTCTTTTAAGAAGATATGCAATGCAAAATCAAGGTATGCGAGCTATTTTTTCTAACCAGATAGTTCCTCTTCCGCTGGTAGCAACAAGACTGCAATGCTGCACGATGCACAACTGTGCTGCCCTTAAACACGAGCTCACAGACCTGACATCAGTTCAGTGACTCCAAGAGGATGAAGCTGACCTTCTGTGCTGCCAAGGAGCACGAGGGTGGATAAACTTGGGATCCAGGACTGGGAAAGTTTGATGGGTAAAGCTATGCTGCTACAGTTACGCTGGCACGCACTCTAGCACAATACATCAAAAGACCCCTTTTACTGGCATCGCTTATGTCCATTTCTTTCCTGTGAAAGCTATACTGTCAAAAACATTTTTTCCTAAACAAAATCTGTGCTCTCTGTAAAACACCGTTTGGTACAAAAGCGCTATGGTAAAAAAATAGCTTTGGTTTCGTGCGCAGTGAGTTGGCATCCATAAATATGGCAATAATCTTGTGTACACCCAGTAGCATACCTCTGCTCAGAATTTCACCCATGAGTTTTTACTTGGCTCCAGATTTACAAAGGTAATGTTCATTCGGCAACATAAAATACTGACGAATGTGGGTAAATGCAAACACAAAATCTCCTAGCTTCATCCACCCACAGTCATCCCAAAGGGGATAAACCCACACAGAATTGGTGCTGTTTCACTTGCCCGTCATCACAGTTAGCTGATGCAGTGAGTAGGTGATCTGAGTTTTTGTAACGCTGGCATAAAGGTTATAGAGTATATTTCTCACGTAACACTACAATGGCACGTATTCTGCCCGTGCTAGGCATTCATTCCCAACACCACAGCAGAGGGAGAAGCTTATGCACGTAGAAGAGAATCTAGCTCTTAGTTTTATGAAACACTGAGGTTTTGAAGTATCTTCAGTTCTGATTAAAGTACAAATTCTTGGTCCTTAGAGATTTCTCATTTTTAAAAAATTATCAGACACACAGTCTCTTCTCTATGGAAGGGGTATATTTCAGAAGGGATAGATATCAGAAGAGGTATAATTAGGTAATAAAACCTGACAGGAAAATCACATTGACTCCACAAGTCAAGACTCTTTAATAACACAAATATTATTTGTATTGTTTTGCCTTTTTCCCCCCTCTTTTTTTCTTTTTTAATAAACAAAATTATGTCATTCAGCAAAGCTAAGCTGCCTGGGTGATGAAGTACGCTAAATTTCCTGCTATTCTCCATCTGGAGGGCCAGAATACAAAGCCTGATTAAGTCAAGTGAAAAAGAGCTTAGTGGTTTTGTCTCTGCTTTCCTTAGAGCTCATGACAAAACAATTCAGAATGATTTGGCAGTCCTTGCCCAAGAGACCATCAGCACTAAAGCAGCAGGATGGGATGGAGGAGTGTTTAGGTACGCTCAGAGGTAAACCGGAATAACGCTTACACATACAACAGATCCAACCACGCGTTATTAGTCCCTAT
This sequence comes from Sagittarius serpentarius, assembly GCA_034782735.1. NCBI lineage: Eukaryota > Metazoa > Chordata > Aves > Accipitriformes > Sagittariidae > Sagittarius > Sagittarius serpentarius. The sequence goes on along the minus strand of JAVKLA010000090.1, from coordinate 31,725,302 downwards.
GACAGGCACTACCCAATTCTACAAGTGACTGTAGCTACCCAAATCCATCTGCACTTTACTAGCAATCAGAGACTTTGCGGGGGGGGGGAGGTATTTTTATCTAACATCTCACAGCACAGGGGCACACTGGTTCAACCACCCACCTTTTTTTTTTTTTTTAACACCGAACATCTTATAATTTGCAAAGCACACTCATTTCTGTGAGTGTACTGCAGAACACGGAGATAGGTTTCAGTAGCATAACGAAAATGCTAGACAGGTCACTGTATGCACCCACAGTATAGGACTGCACAGGGTATGAAAACACAGGAAAGGCACCATCCCACCAGAAAATGGGATGGGATTGGTAAAGAACTCTCTTCACATGCATCACATAAAAAGGACATTCCGGTGTACAAGGCCATCGATCAAGTTTACCTCTGAGCTGCAGCCAGGTTTAGTTATAACACCCGAGAGCAGACTCAGCTAGGACTAGGTACTGACTTGTGGATTCGCCGCAGTTTTGTGGTTTTGAGTCTGCTTTGTACAGCAGTAGAAGCGATAAAAGCATACTTCTCTGTACTCTAACATGCCACACCAATTTCAGGCCATTTCACATTCAGCATCATTTGCTATGATGGATAAAAACACCTTTAACAATTTATTTCCCAGTTAATTCTACACATGTATTTTGAACTTTTTTTAGACACTGTCAACTACCTTTTCAAAACCAAATGCAGAAGCAGCAGAAAACCAAAATGCATCCACATAGCTTGATTTTTTATGAATGTTTAAGACTAACCTTTGGTGTCACAAGTATAAAATTGGAAATGCTGAGCACTAATGCACTTTCCATCAGTATATAGGAGTGGACTGGGCATGCTGCTTATTTGGAATCATTACAGGACTGAGAACAAAAGCATTCGTGGCTTTAGGAAAGATTTTTTTTTTTATAACACAGCCCTGGTTATGAACCCTTCAAGCTAGTTAAGGAGTGGCACCAATCCCCATGAGCAGGACAAGCATCCAGCACTCCCAAGCTAACGCGAAAAAGGAAGGCTCAGTGCTTAGGAGATGGATTATGAGAAGCTGAGAGCAAAGAATAAGAGACCTCTCACGCCTCCATTCAGTGCCAAGAATCCGGGGAGGGTGGGGGGGAGCCGGTATGGGAGGAAAGATGGCAAATTTGCAATAAATTAATTTCAAGAAAACGTGATCTCACCGCAAGCAGTCGAGGCACAAATAGGCGGTGCCCCATTCCCAGAAGTTCCAGCACCCGACATGCATACTCATTCACCAGCTTGCTTCTCTCGTCATGCATGTCCTGGGACTTTTTGACAGGTGGTGTGAGCTTGGCAGCTGGGGTTTTGCAAGGCACCCCTTCTTCCATGAGCAGTAAGTAGTAAGTATCCAGAGTGAGAAGAACAGGCTTTGAACCGCAGTTTTGAAAAGTGCAAGACCAGGAGAGCCAGCCTCAGATCTTTGAGCTGGGCTCGGATGGCTGCCTACAGCAACGCCCGTCCGTCTCTCAGAAAGAGAAAAGCATCTTTGCTAAGAATCAAGGAAAAATATGATCCACCGTGCTGGCTCAGCCAGAGTCCAAAGTAGATTTGAAAAAAAAACCAGAGAAAACATGGATCTAAAAATGTACCTAAAAAGCAGGAAAATGGCAGAAAATGAGTGCAGGAAAGCTCGGATGGGAAAAAAGCAATGGAGAGCTTTCGGGGCTCAGTCTCTGTGGATGTGTGTGCAAGCAGACAGCAGCAGCAATAAGAGCAATAAAGCCAGGGCAGTTCTGAAGCTGCAAAGAGAAAAGGATGAGCTCATTGCAATCTCTGATTCGTGACAAGCGTGGCGGCTGCCGCTGCTGCCTCTCGCTGTGAATCAGTAATGAAGGGGTAGGCAAGGAGGGGGCTGGGAGGAGGAGGAGGGGGTGAATGAGCATGCAGAGAGCCTCTCGGGGGAGAATGCCGTAATAAGAAGCCAATAGTGAGCGGCTGGACAGCTGAGCTCCCCCTCCCCGTCTACCTTAAATCAATTCAGCCGTGAGGGTTTTTTGCTGTTGAATCCCAGGCTTACGGTCTATGAACTGCATCCTCTAACACTCCACGGTTAGGAAGAAACTGGCCTGCCGGCCGATATAATGACTTGAATTCGATCTGCTTCTGAATAACACAAATAGAGACTCGGTGCAACCCGGAGACAGGCAGGTAGGGCAGGAGACCCTCGTCCCTCCCGGATGATGAATGGGAGAGGGGCAAGGACATCGCAATGGGCTGCTGGTGAGGAGGGAGCAGCAGGCAGCTTCTGAGAAGCCATAGCCCATCTTTGCACAGCTTGTGCAGGATTGAATTAAATAATTTCAATAACGATAATTTCCAGCACTGTGTTCTCAGGAGGCATTTCTAAATCTGGAGATGATGGGCAGAGAGGGGATGATGTCAGCACACGCATTTGAACTGATTCTAGAAATTAACTGCACATTTGTACGGAAAATGCTATGATGTCACATCTGAAATTGCCTCGCATCGCTCCTGTGGAGGGAACAGGCCAGGTGCCTCTGCTGTCTGGGTAAAGACGGCCTAGCAGGTATTACTTCATTTCATAGGTCTGTGTTTTAGAAAGCACATTTTTATGCTGCTTCAGTTTTGAATTGCCTAATTAGAAAATGGGCTATGTAACAGAACAATACACATTGCCCGTCAGAGCAGACAGTAATACTCCATACGTATCTAACACACGGAAAGGTAGCAATTTAAAATATTGTGAGGAGCTCTCCGGATCTAAAACACATTAATGGCAAATACTTCTACAAATGTATATTTCAGCTCTAAAAATCGTTTGTCTAAAATGTCAAGAAAAAACGTATTTCATTAAAGTAGTAATGCAAAGTAAAAAAACGTAGCATGGAGTCGTTGAATTGAAATAATAAACACGTTCCTGAGTAGTTAAAATATGAAAATCATTTTAAGCTACCGTGAACACTCCTAGATAAGTACTGCAAAAAGCAGAGAAAATTAGAAAAATAAATTAATTGCATTCAGTCTGACACACCACCCATAGTGGACTCCTTTCAAATACAAATAAATTTTCCTGGATGAGAATTTTTTTTCAAAACGGGACGTCATTACCAAAAGTAGCCCCATCCACACAGGCCACCTGGGCTCACATGAAGCAGGTGAGAAAATAGTTAAAGCAGAACCAGCAGAAGTCATAGGTCAAAGATGACAGATGACGACAATGAGGCCTCAACAATTTACCCTCTGGTGATATGGGATTTAAGTCAACTAAAGCACCTCTAAATTTTGTGCAGTATTGAATAAGCTATTTAATACAGACGGTCTTCTGAAAGCTGATTTAAGGATCTCAGGTTGTGAAACACTATTCTGCAAGTGAAAATCTTCCGTGTGGACTAGTCCACAGAGCAGGGTTCTGAAGAGGTGGGGGCTGCAGCGTTTCTCTCTACGCTGAGATGCGGGGTATTTACTGAGGTCTTTTTCAAGAGAAGCCATGACTGTTTCTCTTAAGAAAAAAGAAACCACAACCAACACACATTTCATTCCAGTTTAAGATGATAGTAAAGATTGTGATGGGAACTATCCTATGCTTTCCAAACTCCCTCCGCATGCCGTTCCAGAGATTCTGGTTTATTATCATTTGTTATTATGTATACAGGTAAACACCTCAATGCCAATCAGTTACCCATCACAGGTTAAATTTTCTGCTTACCAGACTGTATGTTTGTAGGGTGAAAGGTTTTAAAGGAAAGGAAGTAGCTTTTCATATTTTTTCTGAATTTTTAAAGTGGTTCCATATAATTTAAACACACGCTGGTAAACGTGATATTCTAGAAATGTTAGGTTCTATCTTCCACATGCGGATGAAAACATTGCTCAAAACATTGAAGAGGAAGACATAAGAGCATGATACTGCATGTATTGGGAAAGAAGTTACAGAACTGACTAGAAGCATCGAGGTGAATGGGCAGCATCACTGGTGACCTGTGGGCAAAACAGGCAAGAGGACAGATAATTCAGAGCACCGTCCCTGTAAAAAGCCTTAAATTCTTCCTTGCATAGCTTTATTAAGCTAACTCTCATCCTCATAGAAATGCAGGTTTGGTTCATTTTGGGTAAGGTCTGGGCTTATCAAAAATGGAATGAAGCTATTATTAAATAAAGGCTGTAGTTAGTTATAATAGGATCCAACAGTTAGAGGCTAAACCCAGATGAATTCAGGTTATAAATAAGGTGCAAATTTTTAGGAATGAGGAAAATTAACCACAGGATTAGGTTCACAAGATATGCGCTCTATTACCATCACTACGATTTTTACATCAGTCCTGGATTTCTTGCCTAAAAAGAGGCCTCTAGAATCCAAAAAATTCCAAAGCTTGAAAAAAACCACCTTAATTATCAGCTGAAATCCAATGCTCCATGTTTTTCACGAACTGCTTTCACACCGCATAACAGCAAACCATCATTCAAGTTTGCAGTTTGAGGCTTTTTACACTCCCCATCGTTCTTAAATACTTCTACATCCTCATTGAGCACTACACCTTATTTTTCTCCATGTCTGACCAGGAACTGTGATTTTTCCCTCATGTAAACTCTGCTACTCTTACCCATGCCCATTACATTACTGTCCTGCATTCTTCAGAAGGGCCCGACTGAAGTCAACTTAAAAACTAAAAATGGCCCAAAAGGCAGTAGCTTGCACACAAAGTAGAATGTCTTAGGATAAGTATGTATTACTCGTGCTTTGATTTCCATGTCATCGACTAGCTGGTCTTTAAGTACAGTTAAATTCTGTTTCTGACCTTCCTATCCATGAAATGTCTGTTTACTCGCATGGTACTGATGCAGTTCAGATCTGCTCAGAAGAAGTGGCTAATGGCAAAATACTCTCTAAACAAATAAAACCATATAGAAAAATTATCTGTATTTTCTGAATTCTGTAGCAAGATATCAAGGATCTCGATGGGGAGTCGTTTATAAATCTCTGTACTTTAAAATATACCAAATTAGAAGAACATATGGAAGACTATAGAAAATAAATATATGTATGTATGTATGTATATATACACACACATATATGTATATAAAAACCGAGAAAATATTTGGGAAAGGCTTATGGGATTCCAAGAAAAATGACGGGTTTCTATCATTTTATGACAGTCAAAGTGGGAGCTTTGTGCTTCTTATACTGTTTCCTATGGGGAAAGATGTGCCATCATGACTATCACAGCTTCCATCTTTAATACTTTGTCATGAGTGCACAAAGCCTGAGCACAAACGTGTTAGTTTTAGGTGTTCATACTGGTTTAGTTCCCAGATAACAGTGTTCTCACTTGCCTGTTTAACAAGGCATGACAACTTGCTGTAAAATCTGGCAACCTGCCCACCTTGCATAATTTTAAAATTACGACCCCATGTGAGCACTATAGATTTCTTTCTCCCTCTCTGCATCCTCTGCCTGCCCGCATTCTCCCTGTGCCAGCAGCCCAGCCTTCTGTGTCCTCCCTCTGCCCCAGTCCTTCCTGCAAACCTACCACTCGTCTCGTCTCCTGCCCTGCGCTTTGTGTTGACAAGAATATCAAATTTTTACGATAATGGGGCACAGTACTGAAAGGTCAGTACTGAGATAAACTAAACATTTCTGTAATTGCTATATCAATTGTTAATTGATCAGTGCTGGTGTACGATAGCATCTCTCTTTTCTATGTCAACTGTAAAAAAAAAAAAAAAGGGAACTGGATTGCCTTTAACATTTTAGTGGCAAGAATTACCAACTTTGAAAAGCTAAATAGACTCTAAAACTGGAAGAACTAAAAAGGAAGATCTCTTTCAAGTTTATTCCTACAAAAGGATAAGACAAATTCTGCACCAGAACAGCTCTGAAAATCCATACGAATTACATCACGGCCAGGAGAAGAGCTTCACCTCTTACCTTATCAGAAATTACTTTGTCCTTTCTGTTCTTCAGGTCTAATCACAACTGTGTAATCTGGATTTAGTGAAGTTTACATCTTTATCATTAGAGAGAACATGATAAAACAATTTCTTTTTACAGCAGATTCCATCAGAGATCTATGCTGGGGTTGTGCGGGTTGGCCTATCCTTAAACAGCTTGGAAAAGAGGGTGAATCGTGAGGTGACAGCGTTTGCAAACGCTACTAAATTATTCAGGGTTTTAAAGACAGGGGCTTACAGTAAAGAACTGCAGAAGGACCGTAAGAGACTGAATGACTGGGCAATAGTAGGGGAAATGGAAGTCAATGTAGATAAATGTAAATTGATGCATATGGGGAACAGTATCAATTTTACATATAAATGATAGACTCTGAGCTGACAATTGCTACTCAGGAACGAACCTTGGAGCCACTGCGGACACTTCTACGAAAATACCAGCTCAGTCCACAGCAGAGGTCACCAAAATACATCAAATGGCAGGAATTAATAGGAAGGGAATACAGATCCAAACAGAGAATGCCATTATTCTACAGTATAACTCCATGATGTGTTTTCATCTTTGATAGTATGCACTACTCTGGTCCTTCCATCTCAAAAAGGAGATAACAGAGATAGAGAAGTATTTTTAGAGGGAATAAGGCTCATCAGAGGCTTCCAAATGAGGAGACAAAAAATAGACTATGGTTATTAAGCCTGGAAAATGGACAGTTGATAAGGCATATGTAGACTTATAAAATCATGAGCAGTGTGGAGAAAGTGAAGAGGTACCAACTGTCCAAAATGCCTTCCAACACAGGAACCAGGAACCTCACATGAAACTCAGAGGTGACAGGTTCAAAGCAAGCAAAATGATAATTAATCTCAGAAAATCTCTGTGGCTACTAGATTACAGGTGTTCAAAAAGTCACCAGACAAACCCATGGAATAACAAACCATACAGAATTATTAAACATGAGACATCACTTCTTTCTCAGAGAGTCTCCAAGAAACAAACTGCCAGAAGAAAAACCAAAATAGTATTATCACCCTGTTCTTACAGTCTTTCCCATCTTAGCACAAGACACTGGGGTAGATAAACCTACAAGTCTGATCTGGAATGACTACTTCTATATTTTTATTTACTTCAAAAACAATAGTATCAAACAGAACTATATGTAGTCCTGAAAACACCATCTTCAGTTTCCAACATCTAGAAATTACAGAGACTATAATGGGGTGGTGTCATCAATGTATAAATCAGAGTTCAGTGCTGCTAAAGAAATGCAGTCCAACAAATTTCATGTCCCTTTCTCTGCTTTCAGTCCTCTATTCCTTTAAAGAGAGAACATGTCTTCTCCCTCAAAACTGAAAATTTATGGTGCATGTTCACCTAAGAGAAATTTAACAGATTTCAGGTGTGAGGAGGAGATCAAACGGACTAAGAAGTAACTAGTCAGAACAGGATGGATTTTTAGCGTGCAGATTAATGTGGACATTTAAAAATAGAAAATTGGAAAAGGCTGGAAAATCAGTAGTCTGGAAGTTGAATGATTCTGGACATTTTCAGGTACAGATTTCTCTTTCTAAAGAGATAACATCCACCAAGTCACTGAGTACTGATTTTGAGGGTAGGGGGAGTGGGTCTGGGGGAGGAATTCTTCAGCACAGCAAAACCTGCGGTTAAGGACGTCCTCAATTTAGAAACTAGAAGTACAAAAACAGTGATCTGAGCGCCTCTTAAAAACTGAATTTCTTGTCCTCTGCTTAATAGAGAAGACCTTGAAAACAGAACAGTTGGTTCTGACCTCTAGCACCAAAGAGTTAGGATGCTCTTCTCTACCAGGAGCTTCAGCTCTTATCCTGGGATCAGCTACATAAAGAAGCTATAAAAACTTGGTATAAAGAACATCTATTTTGCTTTAGATTCTAATGGGGACACTTCTCTTTTATCTTGAAAAGAGCCTTTTGAAGATTTAACGCACTTACAGAGTGGACTAAAACAGATCACCTAGAATCAAAACCAGTTTAGGCTGGAAAGGAACCCTGTATGTCACTTCATCCAACCTCTGGCTTAAAGCAGTGCTGATTTAAAAATCAGTTCAGACTCCTCCTCAAGCCAATGCGAACGCAAAGTAAGAGTGTTTGTATGCAGAGAAAGAATGAAATAGCTGGTTTATCTCTTGGATACAAAAGCCTAAGCCCCATTACCTACACACTCAGCGCACTCTTCATGCGATACCTCTCAAAAAGTTACAATAATTGTCACAATTTCGTCCCTGACTGAAAGACAATCCACATTTTTTATTTATCTGCATGGACAATATGCAAGTTCTACCTAAAATAAGTGTCTGTCCAGTCTCCATTGACATCCTCAGAAGTTTAGCCAGTAAGATTATACAAAATATCAGTATCTTATGTCAGCAAGATATGGAAGAATTTGGTTGCTCAGCTCCTCTTATACTGCTTGCTTTCATCTGACTGATAAAATTTATTCCATTACTTGCTGTTATGACTTGAATCCTTTGGCTTTTTCCTCGTCTGTTTTCTTAAAAGACTACATAACTTTTTAAACACTAACGCCCCAGGCTAGATAGTGGCAAGTGATAATTTCAGAAGCAGGTGATAAAGGGAGGCATAATCTCAAGGGATGTCACACCAGTCACTTTGGTTTACACTGCAAGCCACACAGCTCCCTGAAGGAATAGGTATAACTCACCGGTGAAGAGCAGGATCTAAGGTGCACACAAGTGGATGCCTTTATAATAGAGAACAAAATTTCAGATCTGATTTTAAAGTTCTGGGTTGGCGGAAGTGGTAATTCAGGAGACAAACGATGGACAAAATCCGAGACAGGTTAGGTCAGATGTCTATCCAAAGAAGACAACGTCTTGAAAGTGAAAAAAGAAAACCTACAATTCACTATAAGTTCATTAAGTAGTGAAATATGAATGTATACAGAAGTACAGCATAATTTTATTCAAAATTTGTGCTCTTACACCAATCCACATCTAGGGCGGTGAAACAGTCTTTGTGAAACCCTCTGTTTGTCATGAATACTATTTCATACAGGCACAAGAGAACGATACAATCGTCATAGTTATCAGAAAAATTAAGATTTTTTAGAAATAAGGAAATGCCACATTAATACAGAAAACATAGTGTGACCTCTCTTAAAGATCCAGTCATTTGCCTCTAAAAAAGACTAATAAAGAATTGAGGAGATGCAGAGGAGAACTACTAAAATGCTCTGGAGTTTAAGAACACTCAGAATATTGGTTTATTTAGTAGACCTTATGAATGGCATCTATAAATACTTCAAGGGGATAAACACTAGTTTGAGTGTCGCTCGAAGGGGACTATTTAAAATAAAGGACAATGCTGATGTAAGAGTAGAGGAGTGTAAAATGATCAGTAATAAATTTAAACTGGAATGAGGGAAATGGCCTTCCACCAGCAATACTGCCGCTGTTACTAGTTTATTAAATGGATGCCATGTCACATAATGGCATAATACAGCAGAGAAGCATTTCTTTTGCCCAGGAGGTCCTTCTCACTCCAGATACAGAATGATATAAAGATAACAAATAACTCTCTGTATCCAAGGGAATTTTGACACTTTTTTGTTTAATCTAGGGAGCCTCTGTATCAGCTACTTGAATTAAGAGCATCATCTGCTGTCCCTGCCATTGTAACTGGTATTCTCCTCCCTAATCTGGGGGGCACAGACTGACAACAGCATTGAGACCGAAAGGTGGCAACAGAAATAGCCAAGAAATACAACTGCCTTGTCTGTGTAATATACAGTTATCACTCCATCATGTGCAGTGAGAAGGAGTGTAAGAACTCATAAGCACCGTTAGAAATCCTGCTCACATTCGCCTGAGTTCAAGGAACGATATATAAAAGTACCGGGTTTAAGCTAATATATGTACTGAAGTAAATCTCTGTAAGATAATAATGCACTGGCTGGAAAACACAAGCAGTTAACAAACACGTGTTGTTTCTCACTATCTTCCACCCATTTCAATTTGAATATTATACACCTTCCTGATCAAAACTATGGCTTTTCTCTGGCATTAAGCAACATGTTTTTAATGGTCACCCAGATGAAAGCTCAACAACTAAGTGTTGACCTTAAGTGTTGTTATGACTCCATGAGTAGATGAACCCTCAAAGAAAGTCTGGATACGGACCTATTTTAAAACCCTGTGGTTCATTCTGGCATTTCCAGTTAATGTGTACTATTCCCTGCCTTTTAATTAGTAGTTAATCTAGAGCTTGATTTCTCCACAATCACGTATTTTAATACTTGCCTCAATTTGCTAATTCCCAAATAAACCATGCATTTAGCTGTTTTTGCTAAGGTAGCAAGATCAGAAACAGAAGATTAAGGAAATAATTACTGAAATATTAAAATATGAAAGAAAGCTTGTTACTGTTTTTTTTTCTTAGAATTTGTGAAGATATTTGTGTTTACTTTGTAATTTCCAACAAAGAATCTAACTAGTTGATGACAAAAGGGATCGGACAGTATGCTGGCACTGGAGCGGTATATTTTCCTCCGTCATTGTCAATTAATGGTCTCAACTGGGATTTTTAAAATTAAAATATCAATGTTGTTTGTTGAGTTGTTCTAAACCACAGTTTTCTACGCTGCCTTTTTCCAACACTGGGGTTCTTTTCACACCCCAGTGCTTCACTAGATTTTCTGCTGCTCTGAAAATGAAAGGTGAGGGATGTGATTATTCTATCAGCTCAGCTTACTGAATGTTAATACAGGCGCAGTCTCTCCATGACGTAACTACATGATTCATGTCAAACTGTGACACACTGCCACCAGCTGGAGAGCCTGACAGATGAGCATCCTGTGGAGTACCCAAAAAGCACTGACATGCGTTAGAAAGCCTAACATTCGGATGCTACCGGAAAAAAGACTGTGCTTTTCCTTTGATAAGAAATCAGATTAATGCCCTATTACAAATTATAGCCTCCATCGCTAAAGAGCTTTAATCCTCTAGCTGTTCGTTGCTACAAACACACTCAGAATTTGGGAGAAAGAAAGGGAAAGGATTCCTCTCGTGTCTTAAATACACATTTATTTTCCAAAGATTACTGCGTCAAGATGTCTCGGGTAATTGGTCACAGAAGTAGTACTGTCATTTCAAAACTAACAAGCATTCACTTTGAATACTAGCAGCTGGTTGTAACAGTGAGAAACTGCATCGAGTAAATGGGAGTGGAAGATAAAAACTTCTATTCTGTCGCTATTTATTGAGGGATTGTGAGGCACACGCTTCACAAGGAAGTGAAGAAAATGGCATTTGCACAGTAAAGACTCTGATATTCCACTGATGAAGGATTCCCTCATCCAAATTAAAAATAATCCAAAAGATAGTGGATGAGAGAATTATCGCTCTGTTTTAACAAAGAATAAATCCTTAGGGGTTGTTCTCATTCGCTTCCGAATCAGAGAGAAACAAAACCTTAGAAACGCACAGTTTTAAAGTGGTTGTTCTGCAGCACGCACCTTCAGTTTCTGTAACTTAAAGACCGCTACGCTAAACTACTTTGTTTCTAATGATTAGGAGAGATTACGAACACATTTGAATAGGAAAAAAATTACCTCAGGTCTCAGAGTACAAAATTCTTTTCTTCCCTAACAGAACAGCAATTCCTGCTGAAAGCAAATCTTATGCTAATGCAATTGTATATAATCACCAGCTCCATCTTGGTGCCACTATGGAACTGGGCTCTAATGGGAGTGTTTCTGACTTCGAATCTTATCTTACTTACCTGTATTTTCTTTGTACTTGTTTTTGGCTGCAATGCAGAAATACTTTCTCAGCATAACACCTCCCTTACCATTTAGATCCTATTACTGCCAGAACAGGCAGATGCAGCATACTGCATATATATATATATAAGAAGTGCTATAAGCAGAATTAAGAGTTTTAAGAGTTGGTTCTAAACTTAGGAAATAGTTATAGTAAGACTGACAGAATACTTTCTTGAATTTTCCTCTTCTGCAACAGCCAAATAGAAACGTTCAATTGGATAAACAGCATGTTGTGGAATATATATAAAAAGAAAAGACTGAGCATTTCCTGTTAAAAGAAATCAGGTTAATCATTCAACACACAAAAAATTCCTTATTTGCAGTATGACACCCATGAGTTAAGGATTTTGGTCCTTTCCAACCCTTATCACATTTTCTAAACAATTGTTCTGTTGCTAACCTCAGTTCAACCGTTCCCACCAGCAGCAGCAGGAAACGTAAGGAAAACAGACCGCTGGGTGTATACTCGTGGTCTCAAAGCCGTCCTTCATAAGCAAATTGAACAAAGTTCTCCTTTCCTGAAAACCTTGCCAGCCATTTTCAGCTCAGTGCAAGTAGTCCTCCTTTTCTTTCTTCTTCTTCAGTTTTACGATCCATAGGCTGGTACCTCTACCTCTTTCCGGAACCTGTTCCAACTACTATGGCAGCATACCTGCCAGGTGCCGCTTGGATGCTTGCTTTCACTTGTTTTACTACCTACCATGCCATAACCTACTAGATTTCCCTTTATCCATACTAGCCTTAAAACCCAGAAAATTAACAAGCCCCCATAGTTGCAAATAAAATACGAAACAGGAAGAAAAGAGCACATGGTTCCCTCCACCCGTTTTACAAATTTAGATCTGTGTAGGAGCACTTCCCTGGAAACGTACATTAAACAAATTTCCTGTTTATAGGCAACTTCATTTAATACATATACTCATGTAGAAAGTCACACCACCACTTCACACGTTAACTGTGTTAGTGTAAAACACAAGTTATGTTGGACATTTCCTTACCATAATGCTACATACTATCTCATACCTGCACTGCAGCACTGCACCCAAGTTACCCGGCCTCAAGTGAAAATATATGTGTTTTGAAATTTCCAGTTGCTCTGTTCACAGCAGCAGCATATATACATTCCTGGTGCGGAGCACTTTTGCTGCAGGACTTTGTGCCGTAGAAGCTGAATCTCTGAGAATTACTCTTCACTGAATAACTCCAACTATTAGCTGCTTGCCCTTTCTAGGTAAATGACAAGGAAAACACACTGGAGGACTAGCAACAGCCAAGTGATACTAGTCTGTGCCCATGTTATGGGGTTGTTGTGCTAGGAATGACAGGCTGTTCTGCCCTGAGCTTTAGCCTAAATTATTTGACGGGAGTATCATTTGAATTCCATACCATGTGCCTGCATGTAGACAGACTTGAACTAGTGCCAACTTGTGAAGGTCAATGTAAGTTAACTTTGAGCTATCTCGCTGGCATCAAAAGGGCCAGTGCTTTACCCACAGGTTTACTTGTTTATTTGTTTAGGTAAATTCTGTGTCCAAGCCAAAGACAGAAGTTCCCCAAGTTACAAAACACTTCAATTCCTCTTTTGACGTTACAAATATATTTTATACCAAATAATATTCCATCACATCATGTTTCTTGAATAGTTATATGAAAGAACTCAGCCACAAAATAAATACACTGTGAAATGAATCAGAATTGTTTTCTTATTAGTAATTACAGGAGACATTTAAATCCTTAGACTGTACTCCTTGTTCCAGGAACTTTATGACATGATTAAGTTTAATAAAAACAGATCTACCGTAACTACAATTTTGAAGACATCTTTACCCAAATGGATATTTCTCCTCCATTCCCTCCCTCCAGAAGTCCCACTATTATTATTCCCTTAGACATGATACATTAAGCTAAGAAAATATTCCATACAGTTTAATAAAATAAAAATAACCCCCCCTTCTAACCAACGACTTACCTTTAAGAGAGCCAAGGCTACGTGGAAGATTATGTTCAAACCCTGAAAATAAGAAGAAAAAGGCTTCGATCAGTCCCAGCGTACAAATCTCTCTTCCCTATTACTTATCATTACGTAGCATCATAACTAGATGCTGCAAATCTCCAGGGAATGCTTCCCTTTTCCCCGCTACACTTCAAAGTTCATCATTAAAGCCCCAAGGCACAGTTTCCAAACTCCCGGCTGGAGAAGACGACAGCTCTTTGGAGCTTTTGGAATCTCACTGTTCAATTTGTCAGGTGGTACGGATGTGACAAGCTATCCCTCCATCGTTTCAGTACCTGTCAATGCTGGTTTTCATGAACAGTGCAGAATATTGTAACAAGCAGAGCATCAAGAAAATGTAATAAATATTCTAGTTGATAGGATTTTTGCCAGGTGACTGAGCTTAGCTATGATTAATCATGTACAATCTTTCATGCTCAAACTGTAAAAAAATCAAAACAAAAAAACCCCCACAAGTACAAAATATACCTTTTTTTCTGTTATCAGCCAAAAATCAAAACCATTTCATAGGTAAGTAAATTAACGTCTGTATCAAATAGTCTGCCTTCTGGTTTGCAACAGCTGGAAATACAAGTGTACAGAAATCCATTCAGTGAATAACACAATGACAATGTCCGATTATTTAAAAATCAAAGAAAGTAAAACCCACTCCATTGACTGACTACAGAGGGGTGAAAAGGGCTACATTTCCACTTACGTTTTACATAAAAATATGAAACGCCACTCCTCCGCTTTTATTCAACTTCTTTTTATTTTAACAATCAAGACCTTAAGATTCTCCCGGGGGAAGGGGAACACATGCCCTGAATGAGGCTCCTTTGGAGCAGCCTAACTGAAACTACTCTTGGGGTCCTGCTTGGAAAACTAGCCTGGGACAGCTCAGGCCAGAGGACACAAGCCAACAACAGCCTTGCTGGCAGGGCACACATTGCCTCTGCTGATGGAAGAGACTGTAGCCTACATATATTGCTTATTTAAGATTATAAATATCTGTGTATTCATCCAAATATGAAAAATACCATACGCAATTCTCATTTGCTGTACTATGTACTTTGTGTTCAGACTGTTTTCCTAGATCATATTTTACAGATCTTCTTGCCTGCTTGTTTAATGGCATGATAAATCTTTTCTTATAATGACTTTTGGAGCTGATATCTAAAAACATCTCAACAGATTTGCACACAAGTAATACTGTCACTGCAATACATACTGTTGTGGGATAACAACAGGACTTCTTATAAAGGAACCTTCTCCAAGAAATTTCTGCATCTGCAACTGCATATTTTTCTAAGCCTCTTCCTGAAAGCCTGAGACCATATTTCTAGAAAAATTAGCTTTTATAAAAATCTGCAGAGACTTTTCAGAGGCATTCTTGGGAAGAAATTGTATTTTTTTTACACGGATAGTATGGTGCCTTGAAGGGATTTTACCATTAATGAGTCTTGAAAATGCTACGACATAATGAATATTGCAACACTCCGTGAATTACTTTGCAATTCGATGCATAATCATTATGATAACAAACTGGCTTTTTCCACTAGAGGTCACAATTGTAGCAGGACTGATCCTTGCTTCATTAACGGGAAACCTTCTTCCAAATGGGATAACAAGTATTTCAAATACAACAACAGTTATTTTGCTTTTTATTCTTCTTTTTAATAGAAAAAATGTCTGGCTGTGAATTTCCGTCATGACACTCATAATACTAGAGCACCAGCAGCAGTAAAATAAGCTCATAGTACTCTCAGTTTTATTCCAAGTATCAATTTGAAGTCTCCAGTTCATTCCACAGTCATGACATTAACAATTTTTATTTCCTAACAGAGAGCGTTTGATATGAACATACAACCTATAAATGAGAGGCATAACTACAAGCCATCACAAACATCGTATTTTCTTCTTAACTAACTGATTGATCAGATTTTGCTATTTTATGAGTGGGAATATTATGTCAAATTGTTGGATTACTGAGGAATTAGTGTCCTGTCTATTTTCTGGCACTATCAAAACAAACAAACAAACAAAAAAAACCAAAAAGAAAACCAAACCAGTTTTCATTTTTTTCTAAATAATTTTTTTTCTGATCTGCCTGCAACTCACATTTTTCCCGAATTCAAACTAATGAAACTCTCTTCTGGTACTCCTCTTGTATGATCACTCTTCACATGGATAGCAAACACAGCAGAAATAGGTTTCCTCCTGCCTTCAGAATCCCCACCTCTTTTTCTAGCCCCACCAGGCAAGGGACAGCTCACAGACTCCCTCACTTTACTTGAGATAACCTCTTCAGTGCACAAGCACCCTAAAATCAGAACACCAAAGGGACTTAAAACCTTCATATACCACTGTCCTGAGCGGCACTCCACTAGTCCTGGCAACAGAAAACAGTCTGCACCTTCCTCTTTCCTCAAAGGGAGAGGTAACTCCCAAACCAAGGCGGTATTTTAGACCTGAGGCACCAATTGCTGCAGTTTCATGCTGACCAGCTTGGACTCGCTGGACCTGAAGGACTAACATACCCCTTGACAGCTGAGTGAATTGGAGGGTGCATCTGGCAATCTACAGTAAGGCTTCTACTCGTGTTTGGATTTCCAGCAAAATGCTTTAGATTTCAAATGTACTGCCTTACCCACCCATTTTAACAACACATTTTATAACCACTGATCCACATACTTGGTTTGGTTTTTTTTTTCCCTAATGCATGCAAGACTATTCTAACATAGCTGAGTTTAATGATTATGATTATGAAAAAGAAGGCTCAGCTCATTTTTCCACAATCTCTTATTTAAAATCCTACTTCATTTACCACACACTAATTTATAAGATTCAGTTTAAACTTCTCTATCTATTTTAGAAAAAGGACCAAAAATACCAATGTGCACCAGACATATAAATCATTGCTAGCTATATCCCTCCAGCAATTTTATAATGGAAACATGAAAGTACATACAAATCATCCACAGTGGGAAAGAGAAAGGAGCCCATATTAAATAAGCTTTGGATAATTACTTTTTAAAACCAAAGGTCATGCGTTTAACTAGGCATTTGGACGTAAATGCTTTAATATCAAACAGATCTCATCTTAATATTTAAAAAATTTGCAAATGTGAAATTTGTTCATAATTACCTAAACACTTGGGGGTTTTAATATACAACAGTCAAAAGTAAAAATATACACTGATTAAACAAGAACTGTTGTAAGAGCACAGGAACGGTTAGGGGCTTATCATCACGTCATATTGCTTTTCAATTACGCGGCCATTCTCGGTTTTCAACCTGAGAGGCTTTGCTGCTAAGTGAGCAGACGAAGGAGGAGTGTGCAGCCTGCACAGCTCACAGACACTAAGCCCACAGGCAAAGATCCCAGAAATGGGGCATGTGGATACCCTCCTCCACGGGGCTTTTAACTAGCCTTTTGCAGAAGGCCAGCAGTTTCTATGGCAGCCTGGCTTATCTGCCTATTTAAGCATTTGCACAGTATCTTCTGTTTTCCGATAGGTGTTGTTTAAGAACCCTCAAGCTTGTGCAGAGGTGTAGAACATTTCAAGGGATCTCATTAAACTCAGGAGTTTTGGGGAAGGAACAAGCCCATTGTCCTGGTTTCGGCTGGGATAGAGTTAATTGTCTTCCTAGTAGCTGGTACAGTGCTGTGTTTTCAGTG
>JAVKLA010000090.1:31691021-31707761 GCA_034782735.1 Sagittarius serpentarius | reverse complement strand
CCATCCCACTGGGGGGGGGGGGAGCGAGTGAGCGGCTGCGTGGTGCTGTGTTGCTGGCTGGGGTTAAACCACGACACCCATCTCAAAGCAGACAACTCTGGACTATTCTGCAGTCAAGATGGTAAGATAAGGGTCAGGAAAGGGAAAGTGTTAGAGTGTGCGCCACCTTACAGCCTCCTTACGGCTCCTGCTGACTGCCGCGCTGACCGCGCTGACCGTTCTCTGCGTTACAAAGGCTTCCATAGGACAGCACTTACTCAAGAAGAAAGAGCACAGTTTTGCAGAAGAACCCTTTGTACCTACTGGGATGATAGTGCTGGAATGAATGCTCACCATCCAGTAGGTCACCGTTTAACTCGAGTCTGCGCTTCAAAGAAGCATCTGCTTATGTGAATTATATGCCAAAAGACCGTGATTTCCGACAGAGACTGTAGGTAACATTCTCATGGGCAAACCAGTGAAACTGTATCTCATGAGACTGTAAAAATGAAACACTTCAACTGCAAATGATAGATGTGCACTGAAATTAAGACTGGCTTAAGTGGAAATCTTGTTATGTTAACTCTCTTAGAGCAAGAGATTTTCACAGTTCCTTAACTTCCTCTGAAGCCAAGATCCCTTCTGCAGATAGAAGCTCTCTTTGAGGTGTCCTCACGTTGAGTCCCTCTGCACTCTGAAACAAGATGACTTTTGAAAAGGCCTGAAAAGAAGATTGGGAACAAAGAACAAAACAGAAAATGGTAAAGATCCGATTTTGTAGGATCCAGTTTGTATCCAATGAGATCTCTGTGACAGAAAGGATGTTCATAGCTTCCTTTAGAAGGCAGGAGGCATATCTGTCCATTCGACCTAGCAAATCCACGCAGAGATTGGAAAGCAGGAAGTTAAGGGGCAGCAAACTAACACTTGGTATTAGCAAAGCTCAACAGCCAAGCGTGGAGCTGATGGAAGAGTTAGGCCAAACAATTTAACCATGTAGTATCTGGACAACACTTGCATAGGGGACAACTTTGGAATTTATCTCCTGTTTTAAATCTTCTCTTCAATGACAGAAGCCTTGGGAAAAGATAGGCTATATTAAATACTAGCATCTCTCCCTCTCCAGCACAGACCACCTGACAGACCTTCCTCTGGTTACACGGCAATACCCTCTGCATCATTTTCACAAACAAAAGGAAGTGCATCTCTTAAAAAAATATGGAAAATGTGGGGGTTTTTTTAGTCAATGTCCTTATCTGTGGTCTTCTTCCTAGAGATGCATGACACGTAGGAGGAAACAGTGAAGATACTGATAAAATATTCTCTAAAGTTGAGCACCAGGTAAAGAAGATATGTATGTGAAAGTCAACTAAGTACCTCCTTAAGGTTGGAGAAGTCTCAAGCCTCATGTGACATGCCATCAGGAGAACCAGTTAACCTGTTCCAGCTTTGTAACAACTGAATTCTCCTTTTTTAAAGGAGAGATTAAGCTATTCAACTGAAGTTAATTTGACATTGTTTTGTAATTCGCAAGTGTTCCATAATTATGTGTTCAGTTGCACACTCTTTCAAAGGAGCTACAGAGGGTAATTGGGGTTACAAACCCTAAAGGAGAATTAAAATTCTATTTATGTTTTGGATTGCTTCCAGCAAAACATTTGTTTGGTAACTCTAGTATGTTGAGAACACAAAATAAACTTTAGGAATGTCACAAATGTATTTATTTTGCTGACAACATAAATATATGGTCTGAAGCTCAAATTTCTCTTTGTAAGTAATGCAGACTTGGAGCATGCTCTGCAGGGATATTCAAGTTAATTAACATCTTTTACTCAGATGTAGTTTGTACAGCTTGTACGTTTATTCTAGTTCAATGACAAGACAACTAAGGAAAAGAAAGGTTAACTCATTCAAATAAGGCACAACATAAAATAGCAAGCTTTGTATGAGCAACAGACACAGCTTTCTTATTAAACAGTTATAGTAGAGAGGAAAAAAAAAGAAAAAACAAATTGCATAGAAACCTTACTGCTAACATATGAGGTACAGTCGACATAGACTGGGGTTCCCCCAGTGACTCCATATACATTGCCTACTACAATAACTCACACCAGGAAATGCTATAACACAAGAAAGAAGAAAAGAAAATACAGAAATCTCCATCCTGATACTATGATGCTGTGAATAATACACAAACCCAATTAAAACCAGTTGACTGAATTATTAGATAAGCAGGTAGCAGGGAGATGGTAAAAACTGCACCATGGGATTCAGCATTTACTGTGCCACTTTTCTGTATTTTGCAGCATGGAAAGGCACACGATAAATACTACCCGGCAACCATGAACCTGTATTAGTAAGATTTCGCACGAAATTTTGTTTGGTTGGTTGCTTTTAACAGAAATGAATGGGATTTAGGAGTGCTAGTGAATATTTACATGTTTGGGGTGATTTTCACGTAATTTGCTGCTGAGATGTTGCTATGGCTGAATGAAGGTAAAGAGCACTTTTTTCTCTCCAGCTTCTGTGACTGTTTTCAAAGAATAAAAATTACAGCCCAAGAATTTTAAGTCATTTCCACGTATCAAATTGCTCCCTAACATTGGGTATTTCTGCAGTGGCATGTTCCAAATTCACAGGCAGCTGGTTATGGGCTGGCAGCATGCTTTCTCCATTTGCTTGACCAAGCCATACACTAACATTACTTTCCTGGTTTTCAGAGATTTAAATTACAGGGTTTTTAGACATTCCTTCCCCTCTTTCCAAACCTGATTAATGTGGGGACAAAGAAAGGGACCTGAATACACACCAGGCATCAAGGGCCTTATCACAGACATATAACGAGGATGCAAAAAGAGGCTTCGTATCTCTGTAGATAAGACAGGTCCTCCAGCTCTCATATGGAAACAGGGAATGGCTGTTAGACGTGCTCAGAGGAGCAGGAATCTTCCAGACCCCAGTTTTCTTGAGAGGAGACAACATGAGGGGTTCAGAACATCTCTTGACAGAGAGCTGTGCCTCCTTCTCCCTCTAGATGTGGTCACAGAACACAAAAAAAAACGCATGTCCATGTTAAATCAATGTCCTGCTTCCCTGCGCTCCGTCTGATCTCCTTCCCCGTGTTCATTCTTCATCTCCCCTTTTCTGCCACAACACAGTCCCGGCCCTTGCCTCTCTACACCCTGATATTAATTTTCCCTTTTCAACAATCACTTGCATGCAAAGTTCACATTTTGATTTTACATACTTAGAAAATTCAGTACGGCCTCAGATTCCAAGTGCGAAGTAATGGAAAGTGTACTGGCACAGGCAGACTGCGCTACCCTCTTTTTTAAAAACAGTCCCCAAATTAGCTTAGCTTCCTGGATTTGTTCACGGAATATCACCCTCCCATTTGTGATACTTTCTTTCAGTTATTTCTGAAGCGTTTTTGAGGACTGCCAAGGCTGCTATTCAAATACAGCAGATGGCACTGCTGTTAAGTAAGCATTATGGAAATTTACTGTATTCCTAGAAAAACCAAGCAAGTGAACATCAACTAGTAAGTGGCTAAAATATTTCAGTCGCGATGGGGAAAGTAATTCAGAGACCTACTGTGACACAGCATTAGATGTCTCTTCCCTCTAAGGCACAAACTAGGTCAATTTAAATAGGTCCCTCATCTTCGGTAACTTTTCACCTCTATCTTAGAACATTTTCTGAAACAGAAGCAGCCGCAACATTTTAGGACCACAACATTTACCAACATCGCTGAAAAGGTACCTTCTGTTCACGTAAGTTATCTTGAATTGCAGATTGTTGTGAGACTGGTTTTTCTTTGCTCATGCTGAGCGTTTATCACCAGCCTTGTTATTTTTGGAATAAACAAGCTGCAGCCATGAATGGAAGATACATAAATTATGGATGCTCACAGGAACAGCTGGACAACATAGTGTAAAGGGTTATGTTAAACCCTGAGGCTCTCCAAGAACCTCTTCGATGTACTCTATTAAAATACTCTTCTCCTCGGTCCAAGCTGTGTAGCTTTAGAAGTGCATAGAACGTTTTGCCTTCCCCTGTCCCTGTGGCAATATAGAACACAGTATCACATACCTACAGTATTTCTCCTGTTGATTGAAATTTTATATCCAAACACCTAATACTTCGTATGACCTACAATTTGAAAAGAACTTAAAATTCTTTATCATTATAATATGAATGTTTTAAACACACACATAACAAAAGCTTTAAAAAGTTCCTCATGCATCAAGCACACGATCAAACACGACATTCTTTTTTCTTTCTTTTTACTTTAATTTCTGTTCTAGTACTGAATAAAACCCACAGTGGAATACAGCTGTAATCATCAGATAAATTACGCTAAAATTACTTTCAGCGTGGATTTAAATAACTCATCTAAATACCTAAAAGCAAAACATCATGGGCCAGAAAACCTGAGTTAACTCCATCGCAGATCTCAAGTTTTTGCAACAAAAAAAGATCATGACGACTGATGTGTCAACAGATGCTTGAATGTAGCAAGCCAGCATTACCATTGGACATCTATGTTCAAATTCTAGTCTTCCATCTGGAGTCTGAGAGACAACCTATTCTCTTTCTTCAAATTAATTAAAAGCTAGTTATAGCAGTCTCAGCAAGAAATCCTTTCCAGTCTCTTTACATGAAACAGCAGTGGCTGATAAGGACTTCAGAAAGGAGACTTGGCTCTCTAGCAGGCATAATGCAGAGAGCAATGGGCAGGAGGAAAGACACAGTCTAAATGCCAAAGTCTAATCGCCTATATTCATAAGGAGGAAAACAAATACACACACGCACGCATGCACACACACCCCAGCCTCTTCCAGCTCACATGTATGACATTGACTTGACTTTTGTAAATAGTACTGAAATAATGCAGGCAGTTGCAGCACAGATCTATCACTACTTAGAATTTAAGCCCAGCTTTTAATATGCTGTTACTAAAAGAGATATTATTTCTAGCAAGCCTGGTCTGCTGTTTTGTAAGACTTGTTAAAACATCCATAACTGGAAGGGTTAACAAATGTAGACAACATGTCAACAACAGGTAATTCCAAAAAGTTCAAATTTTCTTCCCCTATAGATCTACAGAAGATAAACAACTGTACACAACCTTTTATTTAATTCGCATTTCATCTGCGTGCAGATTTACAGAGGAAGTGGGCTTGTTCTTGACTCAATTCCTGAGGAAGTTTAATAAATTAAAATGTTAATCTGTTCTTTCTCAACTCTTGAAGGCATCACAGAAGTATCTGACAGTGACAGATAAAAAATAGCAGGCTATTATGGTATCCACTACTCAGTACTAACACGCAGAGACGACTGGTCTTATCGTCTGAGTGATACCATACGGCGCAGTGTTTCCTGGCACATCCATTCTTCAGCAAGACACGCATAAGACAGAAATCAAATCTTCAGCGCCAATAGTTATAATTCTTCTAAGATTTTTATTATTTCATTATGAAGCAGTGCTCCCAGGAACCATATCTACACAACATGGTGCCACATTTTCACTATCAAAAGGTGCTTATTTACCAACACCAAGTCATTCACATTTTAAAAGATATTTAAAAACACCCATCAGTGTTCATTATCACAGATAGTTCCTCAAAACAGATTATAAAAGTTATTTTATTCAAAGATCTGAAAGCAATATTTGATAAATAAAGGCCAAGAAATGATGGCATCTAGCCTTCACTTCCCACTTCTGCTATGCTGCTGTGCGGTCCTGTAAAAGCTAGTTTCACTTCTTTGTTATTAGCTAGCTTAGATTTCATATTCAAAATTGTTAGATAATCAGCTGCATCCCCTTCTATTCAGTCTTGATCACAGAACAGCAGCTTAGTAGTCGAACTATTCATTTTTGTAACAAGACTACGTAATTACTGACACTAAAATATACAAATATCTGTACCAGCCCAGAAAAGGCAGCATGTAGTAGGGTTCTTTACATACTCCTTAAAAGGAGAGAAGCACAATCCTTAAGTATTTTATATCCCCAAGAACTGCACACAAAAATGGCCAGATCAACTTAAAATGGAGGTTACTGATAAGTGTCTCAAAACTCTAGGTTAATAATGGAATGACAGCTGGAGCTCTGAACCTCCTTTAGTTTTGGCAGTACTGTATGTATCACAACTGGTTAAAGTAATTTTTTTAATAAGTAGAAAAAAATCATGAAAATGTGAAAAATGCTTATAAATTGTCTGCCAACTGGTTTGGTTTTTTTCTCTTCTAAATGCCTAATTAAGGTCACACATTTAATGCTTTTAAAACACATTATTTGCATTTTTAATTGAACATTTTAAAAGGCAAAATGATGTTAAATGTCAACTCTTTGATATTCTAGAGCATAACCCAGGTGCAGTTGTTGCACTGGGGACAGCTCTATCTAAGCAAGCAACATGCGCTTTACCTAGATGAGTCGCTATTTCTGTGCATGACTTTAAATAAATAATTTAAAATGGAACAAAAAGAGACAAGAAAACAGAGCAGGCTCACAAAGTGTTCAATAACGTAATGCCGTATTGCTCGATAAGACTGACAAGTCCAAATACAACTCTGAATTTCATCAACAAAGTTGTTCTTCAATGCAAACAGAAATAGCAAAAGGGGAGGAGACAAATGAAGCAGTTGAAACAGGCAGCTAAAAGGAATGTTGTAGAAAGATCTTCAGCTGATGCCGACACGTTAAAATTTATCTACGTAGCCAGGCTCAAAAACACGCAGTTTGCTGCAATCACATGAAAACTTGCAACTGGATCAATAGGTTTATGTTTTTATTACAGGCAGTCAAGCCTTGTAATATGTACCGTGGCACTGTGGAGTACCTGCTTGCAAGCCCAAAATTTTCTGCAAGCTTCTGTCGTAGGAAAGACAAAGAATTCCAAAATATTTCATTTCTAGATGAGGATAGGCGACAGATTCTGTCCTAGAGTTACTGAGGCAATATTCTAAGGCTACTGGAAATTCAGGTAATTTGGGGGTTGAATCACATCCTCAACAGCCTGGAGAAAAATTAAAAAAAAAAAAAAAAAAAAAAAGGTCCTAGGAAGACAACAGGATAAAAGAACTCAGTTACATAGAGGCCATGGCAAGTCTCACATTCATATAAATTTAAATAAAATTGTTCTTTCTATCAAGTCATATTTAATGTGAGAATGATGAAAAGACCTCAACTGTAATGACACTCATTTTGATGGGGTTTTAAAAATTTCTCCATAAAACTTAATTCCCATCATAAATTTGGCTACTTTTTCACAGGACTTGCTCCTGCCCAGGACGTCCATTCCCCAGCTTGCACTACTGTTCCACCATGCATGCAAGGGAAGGAAACGTCCCTCCCTGGTTAGCTGCGAAACTACAGGATTTCCAAGACTTATTTTTCCTCTCTGGATTGAGAGTTAAAGCATATCTGTAAGGACCGATTTCACTCTTCCAGCCACAGCGAAAAACTCAAAAAAACCCTAACCCCATACAAAAACTCTTGGTTGACTCAGATTGTTCGTCCATAATTCAAATATTTTCATGGGGACCAGAGAAGCTCCCTTGGAATGACTAGTTGGCAGCACCCACTCAGCAATGGTTTTAACTGTTTTTCTTCCCCTAATATTTTTCTTTCATGAAAGAGGTGCATCGGATACAAACACTTTGTCAACGACAGACAGGACAGGGATGTGGAGAAAGCACAGTCAGGAAGGAAGTCGAAGGCTATTCAAAATTCATCTGTATCTATGACAAATTAATGAGAAGGCTGGAAGCTTGTTTTTAAAACCACAAGACAGTTCACTTCAAAGGCTTCTCGATTCTTTGAGGGTTTTTTTTTTTTGCAGAAGAGTAAGTTCCACTGTTAGCAGCTGCAACTGTTTTTTCTCCTTCCAGTTGCTGGAATTACAGGCATGCTGTTTGTTCAGAGATAAAGTAAAGAACAATTTAATGCAGACAAAAGTTATTTTTTGACTGCTCCGTTACTCCTTCTGGAGGCTGACTGGACAGACAGCTTTACAATATGATTTCAGTCCTCCATTAAGGAATGGTTTCTCTCTTATTCTGTCTATGGCCACATGCCTTTAGATTTTACTCTCCTTCTATGATGAGGCCCAACTAGATTTTTATTTTAATATGATTTTAATCTACGCTCCTCCCACAAATTCTCAAAAGTACCTGTTACGTTAGACTGGTTGACTCATGAATCTTAGGAGCAGTTTTCTGATAGTCTACACTATTGCCTCAGTATGTTGTCTACACGCTGCCCCACTGTTTCTCAAGACGTCTGCACAGACCTTTTCACTTGAAATAAATTTCCTTACCATTTCTGGTTTATTTTTAGCTGTTGTAAAAGAGGCTCCTTTAGCTTTATGTGATTACGCTCCACAAGTGCTAACAAGTTTCCCCTTCTCTAGCAGACTCTAGTGTTACGCTCTCTCACTTTCTCCTTGGATTCTTTCACCTTCTTTCCCAGAGTAATTCCTTCAGACACGCTGAGACAAACACTGCCAGATGTGAGGTGAATACAAATGTTCTAAGAGTTGTTTCTTTTTTCATTTTATATATTAAATCTGTATTAACCATGACTAAAAGACTTCTTCAGCATATTTTATCCTCAAGCTTAATACAATACAAAGCACAGGAGCTTCAGACAGGATGTAACTGTGCCGCTATCACAATTATCACCACTATGAAATGCTGTTCCGTACTTCTTGACAAACGATCTTTTAAAATGGTCATTTCTGAATGCAGCTCTACATCCAGATCAGAATGAAGCAATAAACTGAACTGACAAAGAATGATCAAATCCACACCAGAAGCTCATTCTGAAGATCAACTCACTAACAGTTCAAAAGTGATCAAGGGATTGTGCTCATCTACTGCACGACCAAAGAAGAGGACAAAGAGCACAAAAACTAGCAACCTTTCTGCTTTTCTATTTGATTCCTTAAAATAATTAAGACGTCGTGAAAGAAATAGAGCTCAGATATTTATATGGAAATGTGAAATCACTTCACCATTACTACCTTTCACACTCACTTGGATACCTGGCAGTATTAGCTTACCTCTTTCTGATAACTGAGCACCAGCATGCAGAAGCAGCGATACTCTTAAGGCAAAAAATACCGAGTTATGAATGGTGGACCATATTTGTTTTATAATGAATGCTATCAAGGCATGTGCAGCAAGCCTCAAAATTCACAAGTAAAATACTTCACAATAAAAATTAACAGAATGAACGAGAGTCAACAGTGTTTCATACTCATGAAGCCCTTCGCATTTAAAATTCTCAATTATTTTATTTATATCTATTTTTTAATGTTTGTGAGCCATTTAAATCGGAGAGGAAATCCATGGCAGGTTCAAAACCAGGTTCAATTCCACAGATGCCCTGACTTCCTGGTGACAAAAGGAAGTACTAGTATTTTATGAAAATCAACATTCCAGACTATCAATCTATTCTGTCTGGTTTTTTAAAGGAAGCGCAGATATACCTACAATACAGAAACATACCATTTTGTATCTGGAGTAATGCGTTCCTCAGTCGGAATAGTAGGGTAAAAAACAAAAGGAAAGAGCTTCATTCAATTCTGCTGTTTGGCGGTTCTCATTCTTTGTTTAATATCAGGCCATCAAAGTAACACACAATACCCCTACTGTCTTTGGGCACTCTGAATCAGACAATTTGGAGAGCTTTCTCTCTAAAAGCCTGCTAGGCTTTTACCACTAGGTATCTTCAAGAAATTAGAATTCCTAACTTTGAATAAATTATTTAACAAATTAAATGAAGAACAGATGTGTGCATCAGATATTCTTAATCAGATCCCATAGCAAAGAATGAGGCAATCCACAATTCTAATTTCAAAACCAAACCAGTGTTTCACTGAACATCATCTCTTCCATATAACCATGGTTTCTACATAATTTAGTTACCCGCATTTTGAAATTAAACAGTAAATGACTCCAACAAAATGAAACAAAAAAAGAAACATTTGTGGAGGAAGGGCTTTCTGATTCAAGTTTTTTTACCTCACAAAGTAGTAAGTCAATGATGTGGAAGACCATGCAGAGTGGAAACTTGGCAGTAAAAAGAGTGAGGAACCACTGGGATGCATACATATGAGCTTCCAAATTGAGGTCTGAGAAATGGCTATACAAGTCCGGTAACTGCTCCTAGAGTAAAGGAAAAAATAAATGCTTCAGTATTAGTCACTAATCTGAGCTCTTCATCTACACTGCCAGTAAGTACCAGGTTGCTAAACACTGAAAAACACAACAAAGTGAAATCCTGCACAATCCAATTCTTTTGAGCAATGGAAATATGTTTCTTCACAAATTTCAGTGCCCATGGTTACAGTTTTTAGTAAGATATCCACTGGATTCTATCACGGTATCAAATAATATACTGAGATTATACTGAGAAATTACAAAATCTTCAACAGTGGAAAGGGAAATCTATGTCATGCATAGTGTGTAGTTTTAAGTTCTTCCTTCACTGTGTCTTGCTATAAATGCTTCTGCTATAGGAACCAATGGATACTAGAACAAGGAGATCACCTTGCAGAGCCTGAAAGCAACAAAGCACACAACTCCATCAGACAATTTCTCTGACTAGGAGCATATATAAGCTACACAAAATAAGCACTGGTACACACAGCACTGCTGTACACTAATGATATATTCATACTTGGTTAATAAAGTAAAATTCTTTGTTAATGTATGTAAATATTGAGAAGACCATATGCCGAAGTATCAAATTAATTAGTATGCAATTCTACTTCATCAAGTAGGAAATATGCACAATTTGACATCTGAAAAAACGAGATCATTAAATTAACAGTGGTGTGTTTTGTTTGGTTTTAATGTATCTCACAGAGGTATACATGGCCATTTATGATGACTGACTTCAGCTGCTAGCTTTCACTGTGCTAACAGAAGAGCAGGACAAAGCTCAACGAACTGTTAGTAACTCCTTATTAGTCAGAACAATGTGTAACACTTGCAGCTGTTTGTTTATGTTAAATTGCCCTGACTATGAAATAATTCCTTCTGAAAAAAGGGCAATGTATTGAAAACAGTAAAGTCTACAAAATGACCTACACTTGATTCGTATTTCATAAGCATCAGGGTGTCCTGATTTGCCTGACCTCTTAACCATCAACATAATTCACAGAAAGTAGGACGCTGAGGGTAGCAGTCCAAAAGATACTCCGGCCTTAAGAGAACAGAGACATTCTCTCTAAGCCACATCACAAAATAGGGAAGAGAGAGAGTAAGCAAACAGAGAGAAGGAAAAAAACATACCTACTCCGCATGGATACAAAGATTAGCAGCAAGATTGGTATATGAAAGACAAAAGAAATTAGAAATAAATCTGACTCACGATGTTTGGATCCAGATATTAAACTTCCCTGCTTTGGTTCTACCCCACCTCTAAAAAGAGAGGGTTTTTATTGTCCAGTAGCTTCTGGAAGAAAAGCATTAATCTCTTCTTCATGCCAGTATTTCCATTTATGAAAGTAGAAGAATTTGTTACCCTGACCCCACCTGCATTAACTTCTCCAGCTGGAAAAATTTGCAATGGAGATCTTCAAAGTTATTTCTGTAGAGGTCCCTCAAGCCATAGTCATACATTATTTTCACAAATACACAGAATGCCTGCTCCTCCGGCATCTGTTTGGAAAAATACACAAACATGATTTTAAAAACCGAGCTGAGGCTGGAAACGCCTTACACAAATACACACTTATATACCTTACACATGATGAATTCAGAACCAGGGATATATTAAAATTTTCAAAGCACTCTGAACGTAGAATTAAGCAACTAAAATCTCAAGGGGACTATTCGCCTTGATGAGCACCTTGATTTGGCTCTGTAAGACCTTCTTAGAAAAAAATGTGGGATCATATCACAGGTTCATGTAAGTATACACCTCTACAGCAGCACAACTGTCATCAGTATTCCTTCTGCCAAACAGATATGAGAACAACCAGTACACAGCTCTCAGCTACAGAACAACAATTGGGGGAAAAATGAAAAAAGAAAAGAAAAAGAAAGAGACAACAACTCGTGATAGTGATTTCTACTGAGAGAGACTTGGTTAAAAGGGAAGAAATCAGAACTAAGGCATAACCAACCCTTAGTGAGGATAATGCTTCTCTACTTTCATCCAAACCCCAGGACATCAAACTCTCTGAGGTCAAGTTTCCCACGATAAATATGGACATTACAAATTTTGCCTTCAGAACCTATTTGTCAGCTCAGGAGGGCTGACCCC
This sequence comes from Sagittarius serpentarius, assembly GCA_034782735.1. Classification (NCBI taxonomy): domain Eukaryota; kingdom Metazoa; phylum Chordata; class Aves; order Accipitriformes; family Sagittariidae; genus Sagittarius; species Sagittarius serpentarius. The sequence goes on along the minus strand of JAVKLA010000090.1, from coordinate 31,695,496 downwards.
ATCTATTAATATCATGACTTTTCCAGAAGTCCTGGCTCCATAGTCTCTATTTCATTTTGACCAAAATTTCTCATCCAACAGAGTTTTAGAAGGTGGTACTAAAAGACAAGCTATGTGAGCCACTCTAAAGTTACATTTGTTGGCTTGAGCCCACTGAACGTTGGATTTCTGGGAAGCCCTGTATCATGAAACCTCCACTGATGAGACATCTCTCCCACTTCCCCCATGCCTTCAAGTAACACAATAATAAGACAGGCACAGGCAGAGTCACTGCAGACCCCAAATCAGGTTTTCAATCACGTTAGAAACAACCTTTCTTTTACAGGCACCAGATTGTAACAAAGGAAACAATTATGGAGTATCAAGAGCGACAACTCTTGACCTTTTGGTATATATTCACTCATTCAGCCTCTTGCCAGCCCCTTATCAAATATCAGCAATAGATAAAAGCTCAGTATTTTCTTCAAAGAGAATTTTAGTCTCTTGAAATTTACCTCTGGGGTTTCATCTTTTATGTTCAGCCTATGATTATGGCCTGTCTCCAGGGCCATGGGCAGACACTTTCATTTTCATTTTCAGACATCATAAATGAAAGTAACTAGTTAGCATAAAGAACTGCCAGATCAGCTGCTAGCTACCTGTCCAGGCTAGATTTGCCGAGGACAAGCTCTTAGGTATCTCAAAGCTCTTTATCACAATTTTATGTGGATGGAATGATCCCTACTGACAGCCAATAAAAACTGCAGACAAGGTAAAAGGAAGAAATAGTTTTATCCTGACCAAAAGGCTTGAATCTGCTCTATAATAAGATGAATGCAAATTTCAGGTTTTTTGGTAAAGTAACAATTATTTCTAATAAAATGACAGATGCTCATGCACAAGCACACCTACCTTGCATGCTCAATCAGACACACGTGCACTGACAATCATTCCTCCCCCGAGACAGGGAGAGGGAGCGGGAACAGAGCTAAGTACTAGGCCAAAGTCACTTACAGGCAGAGGCCGCCGAGCCCTCGCTCTCAGTGGATAGAGGTTCTCCAATATTACCAACCCCCCAAATTCAAAATCATAAATCAAGTTTTCATTTCTTATTTTGTTTATTTTAAGTAAAACACATATTTTTGGCATTTCCATTCTCAATTTTAGCATTTTGATATTTGCCCCTTATGATCTTCTCTGGGGAAGCACAAAAGCCAGAAATTTACCATTTTTTTAAATTAAATTTTAGTTTTTCACATAGCAATGACTCCGAGAGGTAGACAATAAGGAAAAAGAAGTCAAATACTGTGAGACTTACAGTAAAACGATTAGAGCTGGCAACACTGTCATTCCTGTGATCGGAAGTTACCTGCTCACCTTTGATGGGAATTCCATCAAAGCAGCAAAATCACAAAAAGCCGGGATGGAGGTTCAGGCTACCCAACCATCCCTGAAACATAACTACACTGAAGCGAAAGGATATCCTGTCCCAGAACAAAGGGAAAAGAAGGGGTCTAGAAATCCATGCAAAGATAGAAGAGTTAGAGCGGGTCTTACAAGCATTCACAGCATACTGATTGGTTGGAGACTTTGAGAAAAACAAGAGTTTGACGACATCCTGGGAAGCTCCCAACTTACATGAGCTCATTGAGACTGCTTCCCTTCCCCCCTTTCTCTGATTATTTCAGTTTAATATCCTATTATGAAAGCAAATGTTATAAAGGGCATATTAAAATGAGTGTAATTGCCATTTAGTATTCCCTGTGTACAGGGCAGTTTCTTCCAACTCCAGAAACACTAGAAACAGAGGCGATTCTCTATAGTAATGACAGCATACAACTAAGTGAGAGGAGCCGAAGTATTAGTCAAATGTTAAGAATGTGACACCTACTCATTTCTAAACAGCTCCGGTACTGAAAGAATTCTTCCAGTGGAACTTAAAAATCCTTCTTTGGGTAAAAAGTCAATTGCAAAATAACTGTTAGATAAGCTAATTTGCAGTACAGGTGGGATTGCAATAATGTGACTAATTCAGGTTTATCCTTAAAAGAACCTAAAGCTTCTCTGAAACACTGTCACTGTTTACCACGCTCCTTAAGTCTTCAAGGAGTCATAGATCTCACTAGGAATTACAACTTAAATTAATCCGAATTTGAGTTCTAGATGCCTTAGGAAGTGTACGTGTACCATACCTACCACCAACAGCTGACTCAAAACCATAATCTGATATGTGTTTCAACCATGATTAATAATTCATTAATTAAAGCCCGACAGAAAAAGCAGGCAAGAGCCTGAGTAAGAGTTGTTGGGGTTTTGGATAGTTTATTCAGATATTTTTTACAATACCCATACCACTTGAATCTGCTGCTTTTCCACCGATACGTCAAATTTAAAGCATCTTGCAAACATAAAAACCTGTGTATTTATCTCTCTCTCTCTCTCTACATACATGCACATGTATATATAGGAAGCAACAGATCGAAGTTTGTACAGTTTTTGGTTACAGGCTAAAATATCATGGTTAAAATTCAGCTTTCACTCAAAAGATTTTTATAAAATGTCCCTAGGAAAAAAAAGTCTCACTGAAAATTAATGAGACTGCTTGCTCTGGTTAGCTACCCTGAGGATACGTCCCAAAGTTAAATTCCCCATAAACACAAAGGGAGTTCATCTACGTGACAACTAAATTAAAAGAAAATATTAGCGTATAACAAACCAGTTCCAGGTTTTGACACAGAAGTACTTGAAAATTTAATGGATTTCTCTTATATAAAGCAAATCTACATTCATAAAGATAGATGCCATTAGTCACTATTTGCCAAAAAGCAACAAGAGGAAAATGAATACAGACAAATAAACAACAGTAAATATCTCTCAAATAGCATGTTACAGCACTACTGATTTTAAAGCTGCTTTCGTCTCAAATATCAAAGCTTTCATTTTGCAATTAACTCACATGAAGTAGAAGCACAGCTGCAAGGAAAGACTGTCCCTGGCAATAGCCAATGTCTTCATCATAGACAGAGTATGCCTAGAAAAAATAAAAGTCAACATGTATTTAAAATGCATGCAGGGATTATCAAAATGTGTTATAATCAATGAGCTATTCAGAATATGTACTACTATGCAGGCTAAAGTAATAAAGGGAGTGAAACTCTAACCATTCTTGCATAGGCTTTCGGGGCACTTAAGAAAACATCTACAGTTCACCCTCAGTCTTCCACAGATGTCATATTTGTCAATTTTTATTTTTCCAACAGCATGAAAAGAGTTGGATGCAATTTCCCTTCACCTAAATCAAGGATAATTCCGCTGATGTCAGTAATGATGTAACTTCAGTGATGTAACAAAGGCAATACAAAAGCCAGGGTAGTTTGCGTTCTGGGGAGAGTGCTTGTTTGGTTTTGGAAAAACGAGTTCTGACATCATGAAAGTATAAGGCCTGAGGTTGGTTGTTAGAAAACCTCTAAGAACTACTCTAGCCTGAAAATTTCATCAGAAACTGTTTTTCCATGTCCTTGCTATGCTGAAGAATGAACAAGACTAATTTTCCTACAGTATGACTGACATACTGCTTTTTTCTTACTCTTAAAAAAAACAAAACTAAAATAACTAACCTTTCCTTCCCCCTTACTTTTCCGAGACAAGACGACAGATACTGTGTTTAAAGAGATGTCAGAGGATGTTAAGAATTTGAGGAAACTTGAGAAAGTATAAGCAGCAGCAGGATTGACATCGGGGAGAGAGAGAGAGAGAGAGACCCTGACAGAATAAGCAAGGTACTAAGGTTACAGCCAGGGAAAACAAAAGCACAAGGTCAGAGCTACGGGGAGGAACAAGCCACGTGAATCAGAAAATCCACTTTGCCCCCACACCGCCACCAAGACTCTTTACAAATGACAACGTTTCGAACTGGAACACTGTGCTTATCTTCTTTTTTTTAAAGTGTTGAATGAAATCCAGATCGCAAATTCACTGAATGGAAGCACAGCAAGACTGTGAATAAACAATGTCAGGTATGCTGGGGAACCAAACCCACCCGGGTGTACCGTACAGTATTTCAAAGGTGGCTAAGCTGCCGCTTCAAAAGGTATGAAGAATTGCGACTCAAAAAGAGATGCGACTTCTTTCCAGGCAACATTATTAACATAATTGCAAATAATTTCTGCCAGAAATGTTGAAATGGAGGCCAAAACATACTGAAAGTCTTTACTTTCCTTTTTCATTCTGATGGGCAAAAACTAAAAAGGAAATATTTATATGGAATTCTGTAATAATTCCAGAAAAGAATAATTCTGTAAAGAATATAACCTGAGCATTTCTTTCCACGTCACTCATAGAATCATAGAATCACAGAATGGCTTGGGTTGGAAGGGACCACCAAAGGCCATCTAGTCCAACCCGCCTGCAGTGAGCAGAGACACCTTCAACTCAATCAGGTTGCTCAGAGCCCCGTCCAGCCTGGCCTTGAGTGTTCCCAGGGATGGGGCTTCTAC
>JAVKLA010000090.1:31670510-31690921 GCA_034782735.1 Sagittarius serpentarius | reverse complement strand
AAAGCCTCCTTAAAGATCTGCCAGCTCTGTTCCGCCCCCTTGTCCTTGAGGACAGTTTCCCAGGGAGTCTGACTTAGCAACTCCTTGAAGAGCTGGAAGTTTGCTTTCCTAAAATTCAGGGTCTTGACTGTACTCTTTGCCTGACAAACTTGGCTGTACCCTTTGCCTGATAAACAACTCCTCCATACATTTCCTAATACATTCACAGCTTTGTGATAAACTGAACTGCAACTTACAGCTCTTTGCCATTTGTCTATAATGCTTACCATTCTTTTCAAGTATGTTAGATGGGCTTAGTTAGAATCTGAGTGAAAATAATCCCAATCCATCGTTCAGTTTCAGTGGTCAAGCAAATACAAGACGACTAGTCACATAAATTACTGAAAAAAATTTAATGAACCATCACAAACTGCTTACTAGTTTAAACCAGCTCTAGCCACAAAAGTAGAATATAAAAAAATAACTCCAGAAGTGTACAATAGCAGATACAAAACTTTGATTGGAAAGGAAGGGATGCTCTCTTGGAAAACGTTAATTTAAAATTTCTCTTTAGCTATTAAGCACTGAATCAAGAGAAATTACTTTCAATGCTTAAATTAATATTGCTTATGACTAATTAGAACCATCCAGTGGTTCCTCCTCCTCATCATCATCATGAGTCTTTATCTATTTGTTCCCAAAATCTATCAGTTTATGGATGCCTAATGTTTTATTTCTATAATATTCCTAAAAGGTGTATTATTTCTGCTTTTGAAAGGCCAGCTCTGCTTAGAAACAGATATGCAGAATTACAAATAATAAATTTGATTTACGATTTCTTCATACTATATAACAACACTTTTACTTTACTTAAAAAAAAAAATCCAGGCTGAAAAATTTATAGCAAATTATGAATGCATGGGGGTTCTCTGTTGTGAGAAGCATTATTAGCACCATAGCTAGTAATTTCCTGAAAACAGCAATAAATTAAACCAAACAAGTTTTAAAATAACTATTGAGAAACCAACACATTGGAACAAACAAACTGCCTCCAAAAGTGACATAGATTAAGAAGTAAAGGAAGTTATCAGAAATAAAAAAGATACTCCTTTTGAGATTGTGAAAGGAGTTGAAACTACAGAAAAAGAGGGAAAATGGGGAGGGTGCAAAAAAAATCCTCACTCTGCATGTGAAATATAAAAATACAAAGGAAGACCAAGAATGTTCTCATAATCAACTTCCTAAACATATTAAAACTAGTAATAAATCTGTTTCAAACACATCCAGAGCAGGAAGGCAAAGCCTCTACTTGGAAAATCAAGGTAGAAAAGTTGTATTTAAAGTATAGCAGAAAATCTACATCAACTTTCCTTGTGTCTGTTTTATTACAGAAGAATCACAGGGGTTGTCATCCTGCTGGAACCATTTCTAACAGGGGATGTGTTGAAGGATCTGTCTCCAACTGAGTATCAGAAGAGATGATAAATTAAAAGGAATAAAAATACTAAAAGATTAAGAACAGACAGGATTCACCCAAAAAGCAGGAGTGGGGGTGGGGGGAGTAAACTGGTAAACCATTAATTGGCTGATTAAACCAGAAGAATAGATGACCAATTTGAAACATCGGTAAAAAGAGGTGATCCGCAGAACTACAAATCAGTAAGTACTGGATAATTTGGTTTTAAAAAAAATATTTCAAATTAATTATTGGACACAGATATACATAGGATATATAAAAGAAAAATGTCTGAGGGCCTCAGTAAAAGGATGTCATCATTAACAAATCTTTGAAGCACCCAAAAACTATGAAAAAAAATATTAACTGCTTGATCTGCTTGCTTTTTGAAATTCATTCAACTAGGTCCTTCCCCAAAATCTGATCTTCACAAGCAGCTGTGATCAGATACTTAGATACTAACTTCAGTTCTGCATGAGAACTAGATCAAACTGGGAAAGATTCTGTTGTTAAGTCAAAGCATCATAATCCTGGCAACTAAAGATTTATTTTTTAATGAAGTCTCTAAAATCTACATGATTTCATTGTATTTGCCCAAAGCAAAGAGATTTTTGAAGCTTTATGCATATTACATTTCCAATTATACTTTTTTAGTTTTAAGTAACCTATGGGAATTGATATTGTTGAAATATAATGTAATTAACCAAAATAGCCTCAAAAATAAGGATGCTGCCTACAGATACCACCATAATATATCATATTATTAACAAAAGATCTAAGATTAATTACTTAAGATTTATCTTTCTAAGGGACTGAGGAGCATTAACTTTGTCTTTCCACATGAAATATGAAGAGAAAGCAAAATCCCAAACCCCCTATTGCCACTGCAGTGTTTGTACCTTTGTAATTTCAAGAGAACGGGATTTTTCCCATGATAATCTGCGACAACGCTGCAGTCTTTTAAGTTATTATTTTCTTAAGCTCTTGGGGAATCTCCAATCACAGTACTCCAGTTAAATGAGATTTTAAATATTCTGTGTCTCATAAATGGGACTTAATGAAGATTCTGAGTTGAAGCCTACTTTCATTCATTTTAACTAAATGAAGACCTCTCTCACGGAATTAAAACATCTTTTTAATAGTTATCTGCCTTCTGAAGACAAGAACTACTATGCAGTTATTAGCACAACATCCTTAGAAAGCAAATACTTTGGAAGCAACAGAGTCTCCTCAAATAAAGTCAGTGATAGAGAACCGCATGCATGTTGGGAAAATGAATGAAGAATTCAGAGATCGACAAAAATTCTTCTCTAAAATAATTAACAAAGGAAAATCTTCCAAGATCAGAATCTTTTGCAGACAGAAAAATTCCAAGTAAGTCGCATTTAAAAGACGAATGGAAAGGTTGCTGATTTGAATTTAAAACCTCAGATTTGGGATTTCTGCAACTACTGTGTATGAGTCCCAGCAGTTTTAAAAAAGGAAGAGTAAAGAGTACATCTCAAATTCCAGAATGAAACCGGTTTTCATCATTTTGTATCCTCATAAGCATGAAAAGGATTGCTTATACTTACTGAAGGTTCAAATCTACTTAAAACAACAAATGCAAAACACCAACTAGCAAGTATCAGCTTACAATCACATTGTCAATTTGCCTTTACCGTAATAACTCGATGACATTAGAAACTAAACATTATGATGACATTAGAAACTTAACATTACAATTACATTAGAAACTGAAGAGAGCTCACAAAAAATATTTCTCTAGTGTCTGCCTCATACAAAGGTCTTATGTTTCCAGAGCTTTCATTCCCCCCTCCCGACACTTCACAGCAATGCAGAGGGAAAGGTACGAGCAGAGGCTCTACAGATGTCCATCTCTCATCTGCAATAACGCTATCTCTCCTGTCAGCAATAATATTTCCTGGCACAGGAAACACTCACTTCTCTGAAAAAGCGACAGGCACACAGGCACAATGCATGTTAACAGCCATACGAGATATCCAGCACCTGTATCCCGGGAAAAAGGAAAATGTAACAGGAATTGAATGCAAGTTTTTGGGGGGAGAATTACAAGCCTGATTTGCTCTCAATACTTACCTCTGTGTTGCTACCAAAATGACAGAAATGATCTAGGGAATCTACTCGCATGTTTGATACAGACATAGCTCTGTGCTGAGGTCCTTTTTAGTAGAGTTAAAAGACTTACACAGTGTCTGAAAAACAGACTGTCTCAAGAAAACATCCATACGTTGACACAGACTTCTCACGCAACAGGGTATTTTATGACATGCTTGGTTGCTGAATAATTTTAGTGATATTATAATTTAAAACCCCATACCTAAATTTATTATAAGGCTAACAGTCTGAAAGTAATAATATTCCTATGAATGCAGCATTTAGGATGTATCACATTATTCAAGGAATTTCTGTGTTAACTGAAAACTGTATTTTTAGAAATTAGTTACTCATTTATTGAGTATCAGGTTGAAGCACGTGCATATTATACAACATGCCTCCTCCAGAGCTATAAGGGCTGAGAGTATGAAGAAATCTTTGCATTTTTTCAGGCAGGCCTCCAAACATACTAAAGCTTTCACTCTCTTTCCAGCATTCAAGATCCACAACCCTGACCTTTTCACTAGTTCTGTCTCAGCAAAAACCCCATATGCAAGAACAGTACTACTGCTTCCTTGCTGAGCACAGATGCACAGAGAAGGAACCTTATTAATATGTAAATGGAAGAAGACAAGATAACATTAAAAATCCTGTGCATGAAACAAGACAACAATATTTACTAAAATTGCTCTTCAACCCAGGAGCAAAAAAATAAACAACTAAAAATAGATGAAAAATAATTCTTAACTGATTCTGTTTACACTCCTATGTTTATTCTAAAATTGGCAAATAGACTCCTACAGGAAAGAAAGAGAGCTGCTCTCTGACAAATAATCAAACCAAAGTGGACAAACACTGAAACTTCCCATTTGTGAATTTGAGGCGATACTAAGAATTGAAAAATGTGGAAGAATATGTGCATGCTGAGAAGAGGTGATCATCTGAAAAGAGATGCTGCAATGAAATGGAAATGAAAATGTAAAAAAAAAAGGATGAAAGTTAGACAATCAGCATACAGGACAGCACTAAGCAGCAGTTCTGCCATGCTGAAAGATGAGCCAAAGAGCAAGCCATCATTCGCAGCTTATCACACTATAGAAGCTACTGGTCACAGAAGAGCAACTCAAAGACATTTTCCCATTTCAATTATACAGCAAAGAAAGCCAAAAAAACCCGTACTGGAGCCCACTCAGAAAATAAGAGTTTATTTTTCCCTCTACTAATGTGGGTACCTACAAACAGACAGACGTTGGAACGGCAACTAAAACAGAGAGTTTTGTTTCACAGTAAACCAGCTATTACGCTGATCCTGTGCATAAAACCTTCAGGCAAGTATGACTGGGATTAGGAAAAAACCTACAAATTTGATCAACCAAGGAGATAAGTATTTAGGAACAAAATATGTCATGATACAAATGATACATATCCTTCCATAATGCCTTTGTTTACTGGAAAACACTAACACCGACTTTGAATCTCTGAAAATTCAACCATTTTCAGAAAAACAGGGAAGCGTTGTGTCTATTTTGCCAGTTTGCCCAATAAGAACGTTCACCTAGCTAACCTGATCGATTTCCCTGCAACATACTCCCTTTCTCCTATTGAAGTCACAGTGGTTGTTTGTCAAATAGGAGTTACTATAATCAGAAAATTAGAGAAACACATCTCGCGTTAAATTCTGCACTGTGTACAGTCCAAACAGTTGAGAGGACTAATTCTGCCAAGTGTTTTCGTTCCCTGGAGCATCGAGCTGTTAACTACATATGCACGCATGGAAGTAGGCTGAGAGTACTATTCTGCTATGCATTGTAACACAGAGAATGAGCTCTTTAAATAGAGCTAGAATTCGCATAGTATTTAAACAGAAAGCGTGCAAGAAACAGAACTATTTTCCCAGAGATGTTTGCTCTGCGCAAATCTAGCTCATGCAACGTCCTCAAGTGAAATCTCCAATCTAGAATCTGGAACTCTCTTCATTCCTTATCACCATTGTCAGCCTTAAAGTTTATTTTTAGATACTTTGTCACATAAATGTTCTGCAACCGAAAAAGTTTCCATCTTTCATGATTTCCTACTGTTCTGAAGAAGAGATTAAGAGACGGAACTAAAACTGACAGACCCGTTAAAATCAGGCAGTGAGCTTTTAATGGTTTTCCTTTTTATCTGACAGCTCACATCATCTCTCATTTCAGTGGGGAACGAAGAAAATGGTCTTCAGCTTTTTACCCTCCCACTTGAGGACAGACCTTTTCTAGCCTTATTCAATAATCCCATTCTTCAAATATCTTGCTTTCATATTAAAGGAAGGGCATGAGTGCATAGCACCTCTGTTAAAAGCTATTCTAGTAATATAAAGCAGCCACAATATTACTTCCAACAAAGATTATTGGTTTTTTTTTCCAATGGAATGACAAGTTCATATGCAAATTAATTAGCTTTTAACAATATTTCTCAAAAACTCACCACATCAATCATAAACTCAAGGTCCAGTCAGACCCGGCCATAGACAGGTCATCTGTAGAACAGAGCCATAGCTATTTAAGAGAACAGTGCAAGGATGAAGGAAGAGTTGCTGCCTAGAGATATACATAGCAGTTGCGTCCGAGCTCAGTACTGGCAAGTAGGTAGAAACGGTCAAGAATAAAATCAGTAAACTTATGAATAATTCAATGTTGAAGACTGGTTGTGGCTGTTCTACCAGGAAGCAATGCTTCCCAAATCCCTCTTTGAACCAATGAGCACATAAAAGAATGAGGCAGTCAACAGAGTCTGCTAGGATTTTTTAGAGAACTTTTAGCAAGATCCCTTCCCAAAGGCTTTTTAGGGAACTAAGCTGCCATAGAAGGTCCTCTTATGCACTCAAATAATTGATTAAAGGATAGAAAGCAAAAGGTAGGAATAAACAGTCAGTTCTCACCCACTGAATGAAGGTGAGGTCACTCACAGAACCTTACAGAAAGACGTGCTAGGGCTGATGCTGTTGAAAATATTCACAAATCACATAAAAATAGCACAGTAACAAAGACTGCTGATGAGACAAAAGTTGTCTGGAGCAGTAAATTAAAAGCTGACTGCAAAGATGCTACGCAGAACACGTTCATATCAAAAGAAAGTGGCAAAGTGGCAGAGGTCATTCAGCTGTAGATAAATACAAAATGCTTCACAGGAAAAGCAGTCCTCAACTTGATGTACACACTGACAGGCCTCCGATCCAGTTCCTTCAAGAAAAGAGGACCAACATCTGCGGCAACTTTCTCTGCAAGAGCAGTAGCGGCCGTGAGAGCAGGGAAGGCTCCCAGCTTTGGAAGGTGAATTCATAGAATTGGTAGAATTCGTCACTTTTAGTACAGAAAACCCAGGAAGGTCTGAGATCTCTGCCTCTGTGAAGCTGCCTGCAAGACAGGTAATTCCTCTAAGCAGCTTCTAGTTCAGACAGATTCATTCCTTTATCTTCTCTTTATTAAACAAAACAGACTGAGATACTCATTCATGAAAAAGAGTTTTTCTTTCCAAAGTACGTTCCCAAATCCTTTCATCATCCTCATGGAACTTCTACAGATTCTTTCCCATGTAGAAGTAGGCTTTAATTCTGGACACAGTAATCAAAAGCAGCTGCAGCAGCTGTAAAATACTGAGTTACTCAAGTCATTCTATTCCTACACAAGATTCATCTGTCTATACATCCTTTAACACCTCATTATTTACCATTCCCTTTTTCTCTGTGTCACCAAGACAGCTTTATCAGAAATGATTTTTCTGTTTTCTTTTAGGTGACTAACCAGAGTACATCGAATGAACAAGTGATCTTCATGACGCCTTGTTTGAAATACATTTATTCAGTACTGATGTTTAGTAACCTGCTAGCTAGCCAGTTTTTAATTCTTTAATGTGTGTCTTGTTTGTGTTCTAACTTCTCCAGCATTTATACATTTTTTGCATGGCAGACTACACGATCTACAGCATTTCAATAAAATTACTTTCACCAAGGAAACCTGTTGTGTTTTTTTTTTTGTGTTAGCTTGCCGAGATCTATTTTCAGTAAACTCATAGGCATCCATTGTAATATAGTTCTCACATTTAATTCTTGATAAGCTGAATGCTATTCCATCATTTTTCACTTAACTGGTATCAAACTGACAAGCCCACGATTACCTGCATTGTCCTACTTATTCTTTTTAAAGCCTGGCACAGGAACTGTTTTCTTGTAGCCCTCTAGAGCCCTCCAAGATTAGTGAGAAATCAATTGGTTCAAAGTTCTCTCTGCTCCTTTATTTTTTACTTTTTTTTTTCTAATGTGAATTACTCATGACAATGAACTTCAATATATGTAGCCTAAGCAGCTATATTTAACAGTCATCCAAATTACTGTTTTAATAGGAAACTGTATCACCATAGAATTTATCTGGAGAACAGGAACATGTATCATTATACCCCAAAGGCAGGACACTCTTTTCTGCTTGTTATGACAACTCCATCATTTCTGTCTATTAATCAACTGGAGGTGGAAACAGAGTAACAAGGAAAAGGAAGGGAAGTGGAAATGGCTTTGTCTAAGGCAATCATTTATTCTACACGTAGAAAAAAATGTAAAATGAAAAACTGACTGCCAGAATCACAATAAAATCTGCAACTGACAGCCAGAGAACTTCCTATCTAGCTGCAATATTGTACCTTCTGGATCTCTCCTGAGCAACAGAAGTCTGTCTGCACGAGCTGGACAAATCTGTTAATTTAGTACCTCAACCTCCCCATGTGCAAATTGGAAAAAAAGAGAGTTTTCTTTGATCAAAGGTGATCCGAGAGCTACAAGTGAAAAGCTATGCACATACGTTGCTAGGTGGTCAGCTAACTTGTTCTCTAGATAATTATCTAGAGACATTCTTGCTTAACCTCATAGCAGAGCTTGCTCTGAGGGTTTCTCTTCCTCTGCAAACCTCTCTACCAGCAGAGCAAAAGAAGTTCTACTGCACCACGCTTCTACTGAAGCAGACCTCTGATATCAAACTGCCCATTAGTAAAGCTAGCTTTAGCCTCGCTCTTCTCATATGCATCTAAAGCGATACAAAATGCAAGGTTATAAAAAGTACTTCAGGCTATCCAGTACCGCAGAAACACTACACTCTGCACATGCAATCTAAATAAAGCTTTAAAATCTTATTGATTAGTGACTTGGACCAGAACAGGGTTAGGAGGACAAAATACAGTCATAGCAAAATATGGAACACACTTTAAAATTCAGAGCACTGACTGTACCTTACAGATTTTGTATAGAGATTCCTGACCGTCTCCTTCTGTATCTTTGAAATAATCATGTGCTGGAAATGTACGATGAATATCTCGGGTAATGACACTCTCTTGAGCAGAATCCTGTAAAAAAAGAGAGAAAAATCCCGATGTATTAGCCCAGTAACAGTGTAATTAAACATAACAGAATATAAAATTCAATATGCAGTCAACGTGGCTACATTAGATAACTGCTTTACTGACTCATCCTCCAAAAATGCTTTGAGAAAAAACTGAAAATCCTCTAGTCTCATATGCAGTAATAATTTGACAGTTTAACAAGAGCAACGTGGCATGTTTTCTGTCCTTCAGGCTTACAGTTCAACTTTAAAACTCATAGGAAATGACTGGTTATTTAATTGTGGGTGCATTTTTACCACAGAACATATGCTTACTGTATTTCTCTGGGAGTAAAAAAAAAAAAAAGAAAATTAGACTGTCTCTCTCTTGCAAGCTCAAAGGTATTAATTTAAAATGTATATCAATCTACCATAAAACCAGTGTTAATTACAAATTGGAACCATCACTTAGAAATATTCAAAGTTTACCATTAAGTGGTCTTTACAAGAACAAAACCAGAAGCACCACCAGAAAACGTTATACTGTCAGATAAAACCCCTAACTTTCCCTGCTACCATCTCCAATTCAATTCCGTTTTTACATTGACTAGCAACTAAGGATAAGTTCAGGTGTCTAAACATTGGTGTCAGATGCCATTTTAGAAGCTCGAAGATAACCTTGCCTGGGGAGCAGTTGCTACTGCAGAAGGATGTAAGTCTGCTATAAGTGCTGCATCATCTCTGCAAGCTCCATGTGGATGATCTGCATATACAAAGAGAGCTACAATGACACCAGAAGCCCACGTTTAGGCAACTGCGTTGTTCCCTAGACATACCTAGCTCTGTAGATAAAGAACCAATTGCTTATCATACTGCATTTCTATAAAAAAGATGGAAATCACTGCAAGCAGACCTGAGAAATACCACTGTGTGTATGAGGAAGTGGTATCAAAATGTCAGAGCTGGAACTACAACAGTTAATCAATTATCTTCAGGTTCCAGTCACCCTCAGTGTGAGATAGTACCTTCAGGTTGGTAAATATCAAACGGTGCTTTTCTCTATTATCTTTGTAATCCTAAAGGAAAAACCAATAGAATTCTCACCTGCAACTTAGAAAATAAATCCTTTATAAATACTTTTACCTTGAAAACAAAGTATCCCTGTTACAGAAAAGCTTCTAAACCCTCAGATTGCAGTTTGTAATCCAGGACTCTCCATAAAAAAAGCTTCTTTACACCTGCTGGAGTCAGCAACCAGGTAATCTCCTTAATTTAGGTGGTTGCCTAATCCCACAAAGCCTCTATAGTCAGCCAATGCCATACAGTAATGCAGCTGCCTGTGGGGGCTTAGCCAGAAGTCCACAGCAATTCCCAACTACAGTCTCCTTTTGGGCCCATCCATAACCAACACACACGAAGACATCGCCCTGGGCTGTACCAGGCCACCCCAGAGATGAAAACCCATCATTGTACTTCTCCATGCACTTCAATAGCAGCTAAGAAAATAGCTATAGCAGCAACAAGCATGAACGTCACTTTGTTTCCTAACAGCGCTCAACTGAGTGGTAAGTAAGAAAAAAAAAGTTATGGTTTTTTTTTTTTTTAATCTAGTTATCTTCTGTTCTCATCTGTGTTCTCATTTCCTTCGACTCTCTCCACCCTCTGTGTTAAACTATGGCTTCATCTTTCCTCCCCATGCCTCTCTGCATTTGGCAGAGTCTTCTAGTTCTTGCACATAGAAGTCTTCCTCTTTCTTCTCTCTCAAATTTCTCTCCCTAAGGTTCACAGGTTCTCTGAATCTTTTCTCTCATTAATTCATCCATCTACTATGTCCTAATTTTCAGTGATCCTGACTGTTGCTTTCACTTTGCTTGACAATAACTTCTTTAGTACAAGACAGTAACACAAACTGTATTTTGTAAAATACCAGGCATATTGTTATGTGTTAAGAAAAGGAAAGCTTACAAAGAGAGGTGATGTTTTTATTATGCTAACTGGTACTGCCGGAGAAAATAAACACACTTTTGTGCTTTCACTGGGTTATCATCATGATTTTCAGGACATCTAAGCATCATGCAACTACTAGCAACCAAAACTAACCACGTGGTCTAAATCACGTGCAACAAAACTCAGAATAATAATAAAAATTTAATAATAAGCAGTTCTCTAATCAGACTTCTTTAATGAATATTTTCATTTACATGGCTTTCGAACACAAGAGAGGCCAAATAACTGCAGTCTTCCTCCCAGACTGATCAGACAATTCAGCTACATTCTGAAGAAATGCCTTAAACAGCATTTAAGATCTACCGGTACAGCACAGTTACCGAGTCCATTATAAAAATCTGTTACGTTATTTCTTCAGCACAAATTTGAAAAGATCCAGGCATTTTAAAGAAAGCTACGGGAAGGCCACCATGTCCAGCACACACATCGCTTTTCTGACAAGCAGGGAGACTGTGGTTGACTTCCCTGTATTTCTATCTTTTCCTGAACTGAGAGGCCAACACACAATTGAGCACACAGAAGTTGACAAGGTAGATGTCCGAGGTAGGACCAAAAAATATTTGTGTAAAGGCCCAAATGCAAATGCACTTTTACTGAGTTAAAAGAAGCCTGAAGCAGAGTCTTCATTTGGCGTTATTAACAATAGATGCTTCTAAAAAACTAGAGGAAAACAATTAAATGGAGCCCAAATAAAATTTAAGCTGAAAGGCAGGAGAATTAACTCCTTCTCAAAAGACAACATGCATCTGAAATACGATAAACCCATAATCTAAGAGAAACAAGAAATTAGTCTAGAGTGAAGATCAGCGTAGAACTACTTCTTAAAATATATAAAAAATATTTTGGTTAAGTTTCTACCTTTTTCCAGATAGAGTTTGTTAATAGCGCTGTTCTCAGGAGTACGTACCACAGCAGGTGAGTTTACAGTTACCCTAATTTAAGTTTTCAGAGGATTTTTATTCTTCTGAAAGTCATGATTAGTTAATTTATTATGAAAAAAAGCTAAGGTGAGATGGCTATCAAAGCATTCAGAGTTCTAATGATCTTTCTCACTTCTAATAATCATTTCTGTGCTGCCAACTCAGAGAAACAATATTCTACTGAGGAAAAGAATTATCTTCATATGTCAACTATATGACAGCTGACATCCTACTGAACAAGCTGTCTCCTCTGAGTTGTCTCACTTTTAAAAAAGCCAAACTTCTGCAACTGTGAAGCAACTGTATTGGAATACTGACTCCTTGACATTGCTGCCATTTGAAACTATTAAGATGCTGCTGAATGTGGACATTTGATGCCAGAAAGCAGACTAACACAGAAATAGAGAACAGAACAGAAAACTCTTTATATTAAAGAAATGTTAAAAGAAAATTAAGGGTACACAGGCACTCAGAACTAAGAAATATAGGGCAATCTTTATGCATGTACATCAGGAATTATTTTTTAATTAAGAACATTTTACACACACCCCCAAAAAGGACCTCCACTCATCTGTCGCCATGAGTGTACCCATTCTGGTGATGAATCATGGTTAAGGGGTAGAAGAGACTCCTGTGGGTAAAGCCTTGCTTCCTTTGTTGCAAGAACGGGAAGATAAGCATGGTATAAGCCAGAAGAATGCATTAAGAAAGAAAAACCTCTTGGGGTATAACATCTCAACACTTTGTTAAGACTCGGATCTCTTCCCCATTTCTGCCCAAAATTACTCACATGAAACCATCACTTAGTCAAAAAATTCCACGAGTGGTCACCTGACTTTTCCTTACTATACAGCTGCCTGGATTACAGCTGTTGACTCAATATGGACAAATGCAGAATTACTTACAGCTGCAATTAAAGGAATTCAAGGGTTTTATATGAATACTAAAAAAATAATAAACCGGGTCACAGGTGTCTTAAACCTGCCATTCAAACTGAGCAGTACTTCTGACCTCAATCTCCTTGTGCTCCATTTCCCTGGTTAATAATAATTCCCCATCTCAGTAGGGTGTTACAAAAATCAATTAACATCTGAAGCACTGAAATACTGTAGTGATGAGTCCTACAGATATTGCCAAAGAGGAAAATAATAACTTCATCCTCAAATCCTGATCTGAATGGTATATAGTAAGGCACAGGGTTACACTATGAAAAATAGTACAGGGGAAGAAAAAAAAAAAATTAAAAAAAATTGCTCATTAGAGAAGCGCTATTCCTTCTGTAACACAACAAGGCAGAGATCCCAGGAAGAAAACAACCTGAAACCACAGAACTATTTGTGATCAAGAATATATCATTATGCATGTGAGTAGGCAACTTTCATACTGTACTTAACTTCCAAGGGCTTATCTCCATCAAGTTTGGGTTTATTACATATGTTTACATACAAAACCAGTATGATTTGTACATGCTGGAGACTCAGTACAAGTTCACCTGACTGGACCCATTTAAAAGGTCTGCATCTCTGGTGAGGTTCAAACAGCTGAGTTTGCATCGTACTGTCCCACCCGCGCTTCATCTCTTCACTAGCTAAAAGTAGCCAGAATCCAGAGTACCAAGGAAAGTAAGAAAAGGAATGGGGGCGGGGGGGGACCCAACGACTTCAAAATGAGCTTTCAACATCTAAAATTACTGTGACCTGGAAGTCTGGTGTGTCATGCTCCTTCAGGATTAGATACTGAAACTTTTCTACATGTTGTACAGAAAGCAAAAACTCCCAGGCTGCCGCAGGTGCTCATCGCTCTTGTTTAGCCAGAAACGTATGATGTGGAAACACACCACCTGCTGATAGCGGGAGTTTGAGGTACCCTCAATAAATCCATGCCTCTTAATCCTGAAAAGCTTTGAATTTAAATATTGACTTGCCAAGCACACATTATTAGACATTATGACATTGTTTCAGTACCCTAAGCATTTTGCTGAAAGAACAGATTTTTTGCATATTGCTTCTTTTGTTCCTTAAAGTTCTTCGTGGTCCTGTACAGTTCCACACATGAGCACATGGGAATATGCATAATAACTTTAAGTTCTCTAAAACACAATCACAAATAGGCAGCAAATACAAAATACACAAAATAAATGTGGTCAGTCAGTAGGGGTTTGAAATGATCTGCATAACTGGCATGTAGCTTTGCCCCTCGGTGTTAATAACGCTGTTGTTAATGTAATGATGTTAATCCCAAACCCATGCTTTCAGTGAGACCTGACATCACGTTGTGCCAGCATATATATACACGTCATCAACCCCCTTCCTCCCATCATTTTCCATACACATCATAACCCTCCAAGTAGAATGCGTGATCCAAGAAAATCCCAGGTTCCCTACCAATCAGTATTTGGAAAAAAAAATCAATAGCTCTTCCTTTTAAAAGTACTGAATAGAAGATGGTTGGCTTATGCTCAGTTCTTCTGTAGCATTTTTGTAATACATACCTTGTAGTTCAGCTCTTTTCTATAGATTTTCTTTCAATCATCATCAGCTTTTATTCAGCTGAGAGCATATAATACTCAAAGAGTACTAATTAACAGAGAAACAGAAACTGAGAAAAAAGCAGGGGATTATTCTTTAGAGACTTTTTAACAGTTACATATCAAGATATTTAAAGTGAACATAATATTTAGGTTAGTTCAGTAAATACACTGGTCAGTTGAACTTTGCAAATTCTGGCTCGCTACCAGCTGTATTTTTTGCTGCTTGGGCAAAACTGCTTTCTACAAGCAGAAAGAAACAGCAGTCCTACTGGACATGGGGCCAAATCAATAGTGCAAACCTGAGCAGTCCTGGGCTTCTGGCAGGTCAAGCCTGGATCTAAATTTAGTATCAAAGGCTCTCTTCTCTCATCAGCGTAATATTTTGGATTACTAATATAGCTCTGCCCAAGGAAGTAGACATCTCCTTTTGTAAAATTATCTCCCTTTTTTCTCAAGCTGTGTTGGACAAGGTAGTGGGCAGCTGCTCAGGCCTCAAATTTTGAGAATTCCCATGACAGGATCCTCAAAAAAGCATCTACAACTTGCCCCTTTTTAGACTAGGAACACAAAATTACCAATCACTTCTAAATATCCAATTGTCTAATTGTTAAAAAGCTTGTGGGCTGGGACCCTAATGCTTTTAGGTAGAGTACCATTGGGATTGGATTGGCCAAGAGCTTGTTATGAACTGTTCTATTATTTACATGATCACCCATATGAGTGCCAAGGAAATGGGGAACGATGCTCATTTTGAAAGGCTGTCATTGTATTTCTTTCAACACTTAAGTCAATCTTAAAACTACTTGGGGGGAGGAGGAGGAGCCCTGATGAGGACACACTGACCAACTGCCCAGCATGAGGTTTTTAACTCTCCCAGAAGCTGGTGCTGATAGTTTCCAGCTACAAGATGCTGGGGAAGGTAGACTTGGACCACAGAGAATGACAAATCCAAGATTCTTAAAGACTGCACAGAAGAAAAAGGTAGTACTAGAATGGTAAAGAAACCTATGTAAATATTATTCTGTATGTAGCTATAAAAAAGAAAGTGATATTGTAGCAGTCACAGAGGTAAGGCAGAAACAGCTCAGATCTTAACAGGGCTGAGCAACAGAGGAGATGACATTTTTCTGTAAAAAACCACAGCAAAACTAGATCAGACACAAAATGAGAAATTCTGCATACTCTCTCTTGTTCTGAAAAACAAAAAAAAAAAATATCCATGACCTTTACTGTCTTTGTGTTTTGTTCTCCTTCTCCCTCTCCTATTCTGTACACCATCCCTCTCTTGTATGCTACTGATACATAATTTATTCTCCTTACTCTGCCATACCCTTTCTGAAAGATGTTGTCCAAAGAAAAACGCTGTTTGTGCTGCTGGGCAAGAGATCAACTTTTGAATGCGCCAGGCTCAATTTTTTGCCACTGGCATGGCATGCTGTGAATTCGGAGCTACTCTTAAACATTTATCTTGAAAGCTCCCCAGTCTCCCACAAGAGATAAGGCACTCTGTACAGTAGCTGATGGGGTTTGGGTTTTTTTTTTCCCCCATATGATGTAACGTTGGCATGAAGGGCCACATATATCTGTTTGTAGGTATCACAGTATTTCAATTTCCATTTTATTATGTTTGGGGATTTATTTGGGTCACGTGAGCTTTAGCAGATATCTTCCGTTAAAGGCTGGAGAGAATCTTCTAAGCACTGGATTTTCTCTTAGGTTTGCTCTTGTTTTTAATAGCTACTACTTAGGAAGGCTGGCCTCTCCAGGGGACATGAAGATATATTAGACCAAGTAAAAGGCATATTATCCAGTTTACTCGTCATCATTTCACCTTTTTTCTCTGAAATGATGTGTATAGGCACTATCTCATTAACAGGCAAGTAAAAAGGTAATCCACAGATTTATCCATGTAGCAAGCTAATTTTGTCCAAATTCCTTCTGGTTTGCTAATTTTTATATTAGGGTTTCTGATTATGTCTCCTCTGCTAGAGACACAATTGCATTTGTAAAGGCTGGAAAAAATGTTCTTGTGATTGATCTGTAATTTGAAATTCAAATATTTCTGACTCTACCACCAACTCACTGGGTAACTTCCAGAAGCAACTGGAAAGGTAAGGCCTGCTCCTAACAAACAATACTTAACTGCATCAATATCAGATGGCTGTAGAAAACTCATGCGAAACTGTTTACAGAAAATAGAAAAGGTGGCACATTTGAATCCTTGACTCCTATATAACTACCTTAAATTGATGGTGCTACAAAACTTACTTCAGTTTTAAACAACTGCCTAGAAATCTTCACCACAAGAAGCATCAAAAAAGAAAAATACAGTTATTGCTTAAAAAGCATCTTGAAAAAGCAAGCTTTTCTAAAAATCTAGGTCTTAGAAAATTAGCTTCCTGCAGCGTCACTGACCAAGTAGATGTCTGTCTAGTTAGTGTTTCCTTCAACACGTTTTTACATATTAAACCTACTTTTACAACTTAAACCTACTTTTGGCAATCAAAAGATGACATGATCAATGTAACTGGTTGATTTAAGATTTTAAAGAAACTGTTGCTTTCCAGAGTTGCTTAACTTTTCCTTTGCAAGACAAGTGACTCCAGGTTTAAGAAAGAATTACAGCAAAATTGATAGCTATATAAGGCCTCCTAGCACACCCTAACCTTTAGCACCTGAATTGTTTGCTGCTGGCAAAATGTTAATATAAAGAGAAAATGCTGTAATAGCAAGTAAGTTTATCTGGTTCAGTAATGCCAACTTTTAACAAAGAGGAAATGCCTTGCAGCGCTATGCAGATAAAGATTTGCCAGTACATTGATTTTAAAAAGCTTCTTAAGCTTGTAGTTGTTGAAGTGCGCAGACTATTTCTTCAAGAGGGAAACATCTGTCCCTCATTTTCTCAAACAGTCGAATTCTTCCAATAATCCAGACAGAAACACTTCAGCAAGACCTATGGTCAGCAGTAATGTTTACAGTAAGTAAAAAACACCAACTTGGTTACCTCCCTGATGACAGCTACAAAATTCAAGCAATCATCTGATATCCTGGATACCTTCATTTTAATACTTGCTATGACGACACCGCGTTTACATTTTCTTTACTGTCAAGGCACCCTGGTATTTGGAAGTATGTACTTTTTTGAACCACTCATCTTCCAGAACTATTAAGATCAACAAGCCCACTACAGAGTAATCTTCTCTATTCTCTATATAAGAAATCCAAAATCTGGTGGTTTTGTTGACTTGACAGCTCTTTGTATCACTCAGCATTGACATCAGACTACCGGACAAAAGACTGCAGCTCTTTGGGGGCATATAAGATCAAAATCACTTTTTGACTAAGATCTTAAAGTCTTTACTCCAGCCTCAGGAAACAGTGCATTGCAGAAGATGAAGGCCAGCCAGACAGGGAAAAGGACAGCAATACAAGCACATGGTTTTCATGCCTGCCTCAACTGTGGATATACTGAATAGTGTGTATTATTTCCGAGCGTCAAGTCCTTCACTGGTATATCTAAGAGTGGTAATATCCACAAATAAGCACTTTTATACCTAACATAGAAATAATTATGGAGATGCCACAACTTTGTACTAAAATGAAAAGTTATATAAGGCTAGTATATTGTTGCCCATAACATTTTATTCTATTTCTTTGCTGGTTTTTAAATAAATTTATGAAAAAAAGTTCTACTCATCTACAATTTGGACAACACTTGATGTACATTTCCTCACTGGATCTTTCAGAGTGTATGAGACATTGAAGACAGCTGCTGAAACTGCAGTCATCCCGGTCTCTGCTGAGCAACCACCACTGCCACTACAGGTGGCACGTACTGCGAATGCAGCTCTGGAATTTGCTGCAAGATGAATTGTAGACATAAACAATTTAGACATGCTGATACAGGGGGACTACAGATCTCCCTTTACCCTTTCCTCAAATCTTCTCCCAGTTACAAGGAGAGGAAATGCAGCACAAAGGGACTTTCACCTCCTAACAGTACTACATACAGCTAAAAGTAGGTTTAAGCAGATGCTGCCTAGGCTCAGAATGAGTTGTCAGTATCTGAGCTTATTACTAGAAGTCTTCAATACAATTTTAGATCACCTAATGAGGAAAAATACCGGAAGGAAGAGAATCACAAATGTTTGAGGTGGGAAAAGACCTCTGGAGGTCATCGGGTCCAACTTACCTGCTCAAGCAGGGCTACCTAGAGCTGATTTGCCCAGGACCATGTCCAGACAGCTTTTCAATGTCTCTAAGGGTGAAGACTCCACAACCTCCCTGGGCAACCTGTGTCAGTGCTTGGTCACTCTCACAGTAAAAAAGTTTCTCCTTATGTTCCGATGGAGCCTCCTGTATGCCCATTGCCTCTGCTTCTGCCACTGGGCACCTCGGAGAAGAGCCTGACTCCGACTTCTTTACAGCCTCCCATCAGGAATTTACACGCATTGATAAGATCTGCGTGAGCCTTCCCTGCTCCAGGCTGAACAGCCCCAGCCCTCCCAGCCTCTCCTCATAGGAGAGGCGCTCCAGTCCCTTCGTCTGCTCCTTGGCCCTTTGCTGGACCCCTTCAGTATGTCCACGTCTCTCTCCTACTGGGCAGCCCCAAACTAGACCCAGTACTACAGGTGTGGCCTCATCAGTGCTGAGCAGAGGGGAAGGATCATCTCCCTCGACCTGCTGGCAACCCTCTTCTTAATGCAGGAGTATGATACCATTGCCTTTCTATGCAGCAAGGGCCCAAGGCTGTCTCATGTTCCACTTGGTGGCCTCCAGAGCCCCAGGTCCTTTTCTGCAAAGCTGCATTCCAGCCAGTCAGTTTCCAGGGTGCTAGAAACTAGCATGTCAACTAGCTCATTCTAACTGTGTCTCTAATTCTCAAGCAAAACCAGCATTTTCAGGCTACAGAGACTTCTGGATTCAGCATAAGCCTGGAAGTCCCACTCTTCCCAGCCAAGGGACAGCAGTGTAACCGCTGCATATGACAAAGGAAGGGCCATGCTATAGAGCTCTGCGTGTAATTGGGATCTACGGGGCTGTGCGTGAATCATCAAAAGCAGCTCAATTTCTGCCTTTCTATTTTGATCTAGTTTATTCCTAGTTTGAAAACTGAATTTCACTTTAGATTCAGTGCCTCCTAAGACTCAGATCAATACAGTGCTGACATTAGAAAGTATTTATCTGGTCACATATGGGTCATAACAATAAAGACCAGACAGTGCAAAGACAGCACAGTGCACAAAAATAATCCTAACTTAGTTTCAAATGTTATCAGTTTTCTATATACTACTTTATAGTGTATCTGAACATTTCTCTAGCACTTTATACAGGCACTGTATAGGAATAAGATGATGCCAGGGATGTCAGGAACTCTCTCCTTGTAAGAAACTGAGGGAGCCTATGTCCACCTCTTATTTAACAACTAAGTTTAGTTATTCCAATTATTTTGGTTATGATGGGGACATTATCTGAGTTTACAGATAATACTGTTACTTCGCAACAATCTCTTACTGAACCCTTTCATTTTCAGAAGTAACACATGAACAAAATTTCTATGTCTATGCATACACTCTCCATGACAAAACAAAAGTGAATCTGTTTAAATATGATAATTCGAAGTGAGCCAACACTGCCCTTCTTGGCACCCCGACATTTATGCCAATGAGCAATACCAATAGGAAAATCGATCATTTCCCACCCCATAAGAAACAAGGAATAACCATGAGACACATAAAACCAGCTACTTTCATCATCATAAGATGCAATTAACTCAGTTCAGTATAAACCCTCAGGCATGGAAGAATAAAACAAAGTTATAATGATAAAATGAAAACAAACCACAAAGAGACAATAATCCCTTCATATAAAGGGTATTTCTGAAAAAATACCATGAGACAGCACTTGTTTTTAATGCTACAGAAGCACCTTCCATGCATTTGCAGCCATAACATGGCTCAGTTATGTTGCTCAGTTATGTTACTCAGTTATGTTACTCAGTTATGTTACTCAGTTATGTTACTCAGTTATGTTACTCAGTTATGTTACTCAGTTATGTT
>JAVKLA010000090.1:31642317-31669521 GCA_034782735.1 Sagittarius serpentarius | reverse complement strand
ACCTTCCATGCATTTGCAGCCATAACATGGCTCAGTTATGTTGCTCAGTTATGTTACTCAGTTATGTTACTCAGTTACATTAAGGTCTACATCAAAAGACAGCAACCATGGAACATTTAAGTAAAGATAAATTGGTGGTTTAATATCCTGCCCCCCCCCCCAAGAAAAAACCCACAGCTGGACTGAAGTCAAGTGTATTGTCTTGCAACACTTTTCAAGGGTCACCATCAATTAAACACAATTTTATAATTTGGAGGGTTTGTTTACCATATTACTAGATCATTACATTTAACACAAAGAAAATCACTTCCCCATTTTTAAATAAGGTTGTTAGACAGTTTGCAGACAATTAATTCTCATGTACCAAGTTCTACCGCAAAGTCTGCCAAAACCCAAAGCCTACCTACAAAAAAACCCAGAAAATTAAACTGACTTAGTAACTTCCCTGTCACCATATCCTTTTCACCTCCAAGAACATCTAAAAAGATATTGGCAGAAGGCAGAAGGAGTAACAAAACGGGCATCCTGTAATCAGGTATGACAGAAAACTGGAAAGACACAAAAGGTACCTCCCACAGGGCTCAGCAGGTCTGGCTGGAAAGGAAAGGACCCAGGACTTCTGAGGCCTTCTCTAAACCGCCAACAAAAGTGACTCCTCATAAATCAAGACAGATCGAGTTAAGCTGCTATCTGCAAAGGCATCCCCCAGAGCTGTGCAACTGCATGCACATTTTTGCTGTATAATGAAGGATAACATATAGAGGCAAGGTTACAGTGAAGCGGTAACAGTGATTTAGCTTTTCCTCCTCCTGTTTTTTTCCTCTTGGCTTCCCAGACAAAATATTTCTCATGAAATTTTGTTACTTATTTATATGTATATTTGCCTGAGGTGCAGAAGTGGCTCCAACTTGTGGTTAAATGACATCGAGTACTTTACAAATGTGATTACAACAGGCTGGTCAACAGCAAAATGGCAAAAAAAAAAGTTCTATCAGACTCTCACTGTGCAAATGAGTCAATGGACAATCAGCAGCAAGCAGGGACTGAAATACAGAACAGAGAAAAATCTAAAATGGGAGAGAGGGAAGCAGAATGAAACAGAAGGGACAGAAATCAGGACTAGAAGAGGCAGTGAAACGGAGAGGACCAAGAAGAAATAAAACAAGATGAAGGATGGGAGACAAGAGTGAAGTATCAAATAGATTGCGTTTAGTTCTCATTGACTCATAAAAGGAAGCTATAAATCAAATACCTGATCTTAAATTTAAATCAAAATTAAAGAAAATCCAAATTAGTTTTTTACTATGCAGGCTAAGGAATTCTATAAAATCTACTTATAGCTATTAGACAGACAAAAACGTTTTTTTCCTTTTTGAGTATTAGAAGCATATACTAGACCATTAAAATGATCCTAATCTCTCAAGAATTCTTGAACTCCTACAACTGATGTAGATTAAAATTTAAACTTCTTAAAGTTGCTTATATAGTTTGGGCTTATTTAAGTGGATATTGGCTTTTTTGGATACCGCTGCTAACTTCTTGTACTTAATTAACACGGCTAGAAAGCAAGATTGAAAAAAACATTGCATGTGCTGCAATAGTCTCTGATCTGGATACTTACATGTGTTACTGAAAAGAATACAGATAACAAACGGTCAGTCTTGTTTTCGTTACTCTTTCTGACAAGCATTACAGTATCTTGCATTACACTTCACCATCGCGTTTCTTAATAGACGCTTTGGTTATAACGTGCGATTCCTTATCTATTTGACCTTGGCTCACTTATGCTTAACCTACAGTGCTGTAACAGCCTATTTGCCACTTTTACCACCACGTACAATTCTCATCTTGCAAATGAAAGGAAATATTAATCGAAAGATCTACTTAAAAGCATATAAATGTGTATCACGGAATATTGCAAATAAGGATACCTTCTCACTACTTCTGAATCTACATTTCTGTAACACCACACATTCATTTACACAACCATTTCCATCCATTTATATGTAACATCCATATTTCTATGTAAACAATATTTATGAGTCACATAATGTTTATATTGTTTTCCTATTTTCAGAGGGTTTTCCTTCTGGAATACTTAGTAGCCTTTAGGTACCTATGGGTTTACAGATTAATAGCCTACATTACTTCACATCATTTGGCTCATAAAAATGAAATCCATCCAAGTTTTAGAGCGTTCAACACAAAGTTTCATCTAGAAGGTAAAAACCAATTTATTATGCTCTTTTTTGTAAACTGGTGTTTAGTACCTTTTTAAAACTAAATGCCATATATGTTTATAAGAATGTGTATATCATCACTTTTAAGGAGCATATGGCATGGTCAGAAGATTAAATAAGTCCCGAAGAACATCACATGCTCCTCAAATACATTCTCTTCCCAACTGCAAAGTAAGAACTAAACAATAAGGACAAAACTATTTTACAAAAGTTATTCTTATTGCTAACAAATGGAAACAGGTTCATGTCAAAAAAAGAAGCACCAAACAGGACAGCCGATACCCTTTCCTTAAAATATGATGCGTCTAAGAGACACAAACAACCCTATGTACCAAACACGCGAAATCGGAACTCTTCTCACATAGATTATGGCAGAGTGGCTAAACCTTACTTTGGAAGTGCCTTCACTTCAGGTCAGGCAAAACCTGCAGAGCAGTCCAGTTCAGTGGTGGAAGAAATCTCTCCTCGGTCAAGGGGTCTCATATTTAATACTGGCTTACTGAAAACTGCCTGTGCTGCTGGCAGTTGCTGAAACTTTACCTCATGTATAAGAAACAGTAGAAAAAATGTAGAAAAACACAAAACAACTGTAATAAGTCGTTGTGAGAACTGTAACAGAGCTATCCCACTACATTACTGTAATAAAATCGGATCTTTGGAGCAGAAGGATGGTAAAGCTGCACAACCCATTGTGAATGGCATCTCATTTTACTGCCTCACACAGGTATCTAATGCTTTTGATGGTAAAAGGGCATTTGGACCATGCCCTTAATAATAAGCTTTAACTTTTGGTCAGCCCTGAAGTATTCAGGCAATTGGACTAGATGATTGTTGTAGGTCCCTTCCAACAGAACTATTGTATTCCATTTTATTCTAAAACTTCAAAGATACAACCCTTGCACTTCCACTCGCCCCTCCAATCTTACAGTTCCTGCCTAGTATCTTTAGTACAGCGCAGAGGCTTCCAAATCACAGAAAACCATTTGAGGACACGCAGCCCATACAAGCTCAAGAGTACAGTCAGAGGGACATTTCTACCAGCTGAAGGACTAACTTAGTGGAACACAAACAGGCCCCCTCTTTAGAAAAAAAAAAAAAAAAAAATTAGCACGTTTCTTTTGGGATATGCTAACTAGTACAGGGCAGCATTATAGTGAACCTTCTTAATGTGAATTTTGGCATTGTATAACTCCCCAAACTGCTTTTATTAAGCAGTTTGATCCAAAAGGCAGGTGTACCTGATCTAGCAATCCATCTAAATTACTTTATTCTTACAAAAACCAGACTAATTATCTTAATAGACAGAACAAACGCTGATCAGAGCATTACCAATATTGAGTCTTACCAGCACTTTCACCTTCTCAAGATCAAGACAGAAAACTAGATTTGCTGTTACAGAAAAGTGGGTTACAGCCTCTCATGGAGACATTAAGCAGGGGGAAAAGATTAATGTCCCACTATATAAATGTCTATCAAGATAGAATATAAAAGATGGAAAACACCAAAAATACATAAAACCAGACCTGAGTCTAAACAGAACATGGTACAAAGTTTTCCATTAAGTACCTGCAGCTTTTTCTGCAAAGAATCAGTAAGCGTAAACACAGATCGCTATTTATAGGAAAAACAAAAAATGCCTGTCCAGGAAACACCTGGAGTCTCTCACTCTTTGGTTCTGCTTAGTACTCTTCTACGTGACAGCTACCACTTTCCCAGGTTTTCTCTCAACTGGAAAATACTTTATCTCCAAAGACTGCAAAAGTATTTGACTTGACGCATAATTTCTTGCAAGGCTATCAGAAAACTATGGTATCCTATCAATAATGAAAATATAAATAAACAAATGACAATATATGTCTCAGAGTAAGGTAGGGAGCTATTCATTTAATAGACAACGCTAGATAATTGAAAAAGCTTTTATCTAACTTTTTTTAACGCCATTAAACCTCTCTGCACATTGTTGGTCTTAAAAACTTGCACTGTGACAGTGGCGCAATCAGCAGTTAACAACATTAAAGTTCGCAGCCTGCTGTTTTTAGTTCAGCCTTGCTTTGTGTCACAGGAAAAAAGAGAAAATATAGAAGTTCAGTCTGAAGACAGGTTTTAAAATTATCTCTATAGTTTTCCTGTAGCTAAATTTGATGTTTCAAAGACAGCAGTAGAAAAATGACCTAAAAGTTGTGCTCTGAGAAGCAGTGTCAGTTACATACCAAAAAAGGGAAACTTAAGTGATGTGAACATTTAATCATAAAAAAAAAAGTGTGGCAAAGGTAAAGTTCCAGGTTTAAAACTCCAGGGATTTATCAAATCTAATATAACACAATTGTAATTTTTAAGTAACCTTATCTCACTTCATATACTTTACTGTTTAAAGAGCTCATCACAAATGGAAGTGCTGGGGAGAAAGAGAAGAAAGGGCACACCACACATTTAGTACTCCTGATTTCTGCCTCAAAGATGTCCCAAACCCAGAAGGAGGCAGATGGTCTTTCCACCTCTCCTTCGATAACACGCACAAAAACTGCAGGTTCACGATGACCAGGAGACATGTTAGCTCAGTGTATTTCCCAGCCGACCTAGCAGTTATCCCTTCCTCCATGAAGCACATTTTAGGTTGGGCTACAAAGGGGAAAAAACCAACACATCATGATATAGCCATGAATCAAAATTTGGGTTTATGAGAAAAAGGACTGCAATCTGATAGCACTGATTGTCCCTAATGCTCAGGCCCATCATATAATTAATCAATCCACAATTTAGATGGTAATTACATTTGTGAGAAAATATTACTCTTTGCAGTGAAAATAAGCCAATCATAATTTAAAAAGTAAAAAAGGGTACATTATCAAAATAAAGTATTTCCTTTTCAGACTATTTGTTAAACTAGGCTTTTTACTTCTAAGCATAGAATTTCTTGTAATTCTTCCTGATCTACCCTCTCTTGCTTGTATATCCTTTAACGTATAAAACCAAAATACTAATATATAAAATAGAAACTTAAAAGAAGTATTTGTCATTCCATTTGCAAATCACATAATCGCCTATCATTCTTAGTCATCCTAGATATGTCACGTATTGCAGCTTCATAGAAGAAATATACATAATGCATAAAACTTCAAACAAAATAGCTTTTGCTTTGGATTGTTTTTCCCAGTGCACCATTCCAAGAAAGCAATATAACACACTACAAAAGGGCAATACATTAAATTTGCAGAGGGGTCTTTTATTTGTCTTTGAAATTATTCATTATGAACAAATGCTCCAAGAGCAGACCTCATCAATAATTGACAGAATGATAGCAGGAACCTTGCAAGAGAGAAATAAAGAGTATTGGGAAACGTCTGAAGAAAAATAGGGAAGAAAACGCTCGCAAACTACACTGGTACGGGTTAAGATAACATCCCCAGTCATCACTGACACTGAGAAGATCATCGGGTGAAACAGGAAACCAGGCATGGTGTTTAGAGTTGGTAGAGGTCTCCGTCTTCGTGAAATAACACAAAACTGGTAACTGACACAAATACGTTACATTCAAAGTACACTGAACACACACTTTAAATACAGACTGAAGTGCATTATTCTCACTGCAGGTGCAAAGTAAATGCATTTTTCAAAGGTATTTTTCACACTTATTTCCCAGGCGATTACCTAGAAACACATCAAAGATGTTGCAGAGTTGTTTTTAGAGAAGACAAGCATGTATTTCTGGATCTTCAGGGGAAAAAAAAAACCCAAACAACAACAAACCAAACCCTGAAGTATTTAACTGTTAATTTGTAGGCCAATAATTCTTCATGCTTCGTTACGCTTACTACTTATTTTACAGCTGGCTCCCAGAGACAGAAGGAGAGAATCTCTTATAAACGGACAGGCAACAATTACATCTTGAGCACTGTGAACACAGAAGACTGCACAGCAGTTACCACCCATCACTTCAAAGAGGAAGGGAGAAAGCCAAGTAAGGTCTTTATTCCAACATAAAATGGAAGTAATGGCATTCTTTGAATCCAGGAATTGTCCAAGACTCAAGTTTTAAGAAGTTTTTAAGACTAGAGAGAGCACTAAGGGATGACTGAAGACACTCAAGATACTGCCTGGGTTCTGTTGTTACTTTTTGTCAGCGAAACTGCTAAATTTTTTCAAGACCTTAAGGAGCGTGTGTAACATGAATGATGAAAAGTAATCTTTTCACTTATAATAATATAATTGCCCTTACGGAAAAGTGCGCATCTCCAACCTGTACTGCCACTCACAAAAAACTAGGGTCAATAACTTGCAGAAGTGTGTTTTATACTTCAAAACTAATTTTGTGAGGCCAAGCGATAGCAATTTAACCTTAAAAAGAAAATCATAATTGTATTTGAAATTAAGGGGATCAAACATACTGAGCATCACTTCAAGTCAAAGGGCAAGTTAACCTCTGCCTCAATTAGCCATCCACTTCTAAAATACTGTATCCCGGTATTATAGCACACAGTAATCACACTGTATGTGGCTTAAGGCTGCCACAGCCTTGTGCTGCTCCTCCCTTTGGCTATGCATCCCCACACACTCCCTTAAGCCAGTACCAGCACTTATCTGATCATACGCTGAACTAATCTAGGCCACAGCTACCCCAGAGGAAAATATATCATTAGTTTCCATCCAGGTCAGCTCCCTGATGTCTCTTCCTGGCTGCTCACTTGAGCTCCAGCGGCAGTGGGAAAGCAGAGGAGGTAGGAACGGTCAGCCGGGGCATGCGAAAGGTCAGGACTGTAGCCACCCCAATTTAGATCAGCTTAAGCTATCAAGGAACTCTCTATCAGCTTTTCAAAAAGCAGCAGTTCTGTGCCACATAATATTCCATGTAGGACAAAGTTTAAAGATCCTTTCCAAGTGAAAGTACTGGAAAGAACACTTAGCACAGAAGCTGCTTCCCAAAATGAAAGCTCAGGCAGGACCCTGCACGATTCATTCGCAGGTTTGATGCAGAATCTCCCAGATTACCTGTGTATCTGTGACATTCACAGCTATCACTTAAAAAGAAAATAAAATAAATCCAAAGAGTTCCATCTCATGAAGCACTTTAGGAATGATCATCTGTAAACAACAGAGAGATTGGTTTTGACCGACTCTTGGTAGCTGATTACATCCATTAAAAGTTGGTAACAAGTTTTAAGTGCCTCCTACCTTCACCCAGTGCTCCCTGTAACAACTCTTCTTTCACTAGTTAGCTCGTTACTCAAGAAAGTTGCCTGCATCTCTAGCGATCAATACTGTTTTATTTTCCTCCTTTAAATAGTTTTAAATGTATCTCAGTATTATCTCAGACAACGGTATTTCTAATGTATTTCTAAACACAGTGATAACACACTGTGGTATTTCTTCATTTATGAAAATGCATTGAAACCAACACACTTGAAGCTATAAAAAAACCCCGTACATAGTAACCAGTCAGGCACATAAGATCAAAACTTGGCCCAAAGACTCCACTGCCAGGTAACTGAAGCCAAAAATAAAAAGCTCAGCTACAAAGAAATGGAATCCAGCCAAATTAATTTTGTACGAAACCACACAAAATAAGAGGGCAATACACCATGAGAGAATTGGATTTCAAATCTCTCGTCTTTTCTGTGAAAGATGTACAATACTGACAGCACAGATGGCACCGACTCAGTCCTAATCAAAACTAATGAAGTTGAACTTGATACACAACCCTTTAATGAGCAGAATGTATTTTTGTTTTCCCATCCATTTGAAAGCTATCACACAGCAATGAAATCATTAAGCCAGCACATTAAATGCACAATGTATCGTAACAGAGGTAGTACTACGTGAACACCTGAGAAAGTTAGTAGCAAACAATGAAATATATAGACATAATTGAATTGTAGGTGGCTTTCCTGTCTCAATATAAAGTTCAACGGGTATGACATCCTATTAATCTTTAAAGGAAGAAGTCTTGTTCAGTTTTATTTTTAAAAGAAACTTTACAGGGCAACACACTTAAAAAAAAAAAAATCCACTCATTAGCATTTTAATTCCTATATTGCACATACCCAGCAAAAATCATGGTAATGAGTTAGATGACATTTCTCTTTACTAGCAGCTACAGCATTAAAATCTTCATGCTTGAGGGTCAGAGAGAAACGAGGAAAACCTGTGGAATAACTAAACAGACTTACCATATCCAGATCACTACATCAGTGCTGTGTTCAATTCAAAACTAAAAAGCCTGTATTTTTATTGGGTTGTCTTTAATTCTTTTTAAAATAAAAAATGTAAAATACTTCATAACAAACAATATTAACTACTCACAAGAAGACAGAACTAGTGCATGGCTTACAGTCAAAAAAAAAAAAAATCAGTAACAAAACCATACAACAGACTTTAATTGTCAATAAGATGCAGTAAGAAAATTCACCTCCAGCACAGCTTACGCACAGTGCGTTATGTGTCCATTTCGAGTTACCGACAGCACTGTCTCTCCAGTTCTATGTTATTCTATAAAAACATGGCTGTCCTGCACTATGCACCAACGGGAGAAGAGGGAGGCTCACTCACACTCTGTACTGGCACAGCGGCACAGGTGCCGGGCTGGCAAACGCCTGCACAACACCAAAAAGGCAAAGGTAACTGGAAGGTAAGATAAGTTTTCTTGGATAATACAAAACTTAAAATCATCTCTCTTTATTCTTCCTTGTCACAGACTCCTATCAGCCGGAAGCCTGGATTTTCAGGATTGCATGCATCTGACTGCACAAGTTCCACTGCTTTGGTATGAAATACTGTTTACAGCTTTTGATACGAATGCCATCAAACCCCAAATCAACCATACATGTCTAGGCTAAACACTGAAAAAACAATGTTTCATTTGATCTGATTTAAAAAAAGACCAAAACACAAAACCCAAACAAAATAAACTTCATGATGAAAACAGTAAAATTAGTAATTTTAAAAAACCCAGCCCTGCTGAATTCCTTTTGTGTAAAAAAGTGAGAAACACAGTACATAAGATACCGCTAATATAATAAAAACATCCCTGTTAGCATCTTTATTAATTATTTTCATAAACATATATTGTGCCTTGCAATTAAAATTCCGTGTGCCTGAGTTGCCATGGCAGCACAACTTCCACAGAACAATAAATTCTTCCAGCTCAGCCACGACCAGCGCTACAAAGCTGCGAGGAAGGCTGTATTTGGAAGGTTTGTGGGCTGACTGGTGGAGATAGAGCAGAAATCAAGAGGAAAAAATAGCTTCCACTGTTTAGAAAATGTAGAAATCGATACTAAGCGAGACTTTCGCATTTCCGGGGTGGCTTCTGAGGAATGCAAATTCTGACCTTTTTTTTTCTTCCCCCACCCCGAAATTGTCTTCTCGGTCCCCTAATAGCCGAAAACAACCCTGACAGACTATTTCAGCCGCGCTCACCTCGGGCAGCTTGGCCGAAGCTATAAATAGTGCCTGCTGCCATCTGCCACGCTATTCCTGTGCCGACGGCGCTGCTGGCGCTGGGCTCGCACCACGCTGCCAGGCCTGCAGCTGGGGAGCCGGCAGCCACGCAAAATCAGAGTGCAAGACGGAGATAATGAGGTGAGGAACAAAAATGGTACTGCTGTAATTAACTGCTGGTTTGATATGCATTACTATAAAGAAATCAGATGAATGCTAAGAGAACATTAAAAAGTATAATTAATAATACTGTGTACAGTCTGCAGGCACTTTTCTTACTGTAGCATTCAGACACAGTTCCTCATGATGACACCGTTCTTGCTTTCAGTTTCATAGAAATTAGTAACAGATAAAAATAAACCTCAAATATCAACTGCAGTAGCCAAAAATAATCCAGTTGGGGAGCCAAATCTAACTTTCTGAATGAGTCAGCACTGAGAAGATGGAGTGAGTTAAGAGACCGACCAGGGTTTGCCCGCTCCTCCCCAGCCCCCCAGTTCTGCCCACCATCACCAGACCAGCGCCCAGATGCTGGGGACAGAGCCTGCTAGCCCTGTTTCAAGAGAGAAGAATGACAAGAAAGCATCTTTTCAGTTCCAGACTAATCCAGACAGCTCAGATTTTCAGAAGCAAACCATTGTACTATTGGTAAGTCTGTAGTTCAACATCTTTCATGCAATGCCCACCCCACGGAACAATGTGACCCCTGTGACCACTATGGCTGATAAACGCCTGATTTCACTACACTATAGATTGCACTGAAGTTGACTACAAAATTATTGTCTGGCACTGCCAAATAATGTTGCTAATTTGGGAAAAAGACAAGGTATTTCATTCCCCCCCCCCCCCCCCGATAAATCCTTTGGGGTTTGATTCTGCTTTCTCTGTGGTCAGAAGCAGAACTGCTACTGATTTAGCAGTGCTATGGCTTCACTATTCTAAAATAAAAGCTATCTCTACATAAAGATTTTGACATCACTATTCAGAAGTTATATAAAATTCAGCAATGTTTCTTTTACATTTATAAATCTATGCTTGTAGAGTCGTTATCGATAGATTGAGCAAGCACATTTTGCTTATTTTTTTAAACGGTGTAGTTCTGATTACATTTGTCATATCCCACATATTTGGTTCCCCAATATCCTTAATGCTTTCAAAACAGATCTCTCATTTCCCTGCTTGTTCGTGTATACATCGTATAAAGCAGAACAAGGGAAGGGATAATTCTTCTGTACTCTGCATCTGTGATACTGCATCTTGAATATGGCGTGCCCTGTGTCAAGCCCGCCTGTACAAGTGATGGGTTACCCAAGTGGACAGCGTGCAGCAGAGGTCTGCCAGGATGGCTTTAGGACTGAAGTACATGACATGAGGAAAGGCCAGCGCTGCCTGGCATAACCTGAGAAAGAGAAGGCTCAAGTGCAAGTTCATTGCAGTCTAATGGGAGGGAGGGTACAGGGAAGATGGAGGCAGATGCCTACATTTTTCTATCATTCTCTACATTCTACACTTCTAAAATCTCAAAGTCATTTAAGTCAAGAACTTTTTTTGTGCAATGAAGACAGGGGTTGTTCGTATGGGTACACCGGTATTTCTTTTAATACAGGAAATGTTATTTTTCTATCATTTATACAAAAAACGGCTTGACATAAACCATAACTGCCTAAAGCCTTTTCATTTAGAAAAAAAATAACATAAAGTGATAACTTTTTGTCTACTATATCAAGAGCTTTGAAGAGTTGAGTAATTTTATAGCCTGTACATAAATGTCTCCAGCTTTGCTCAAACCTACTTAAGTGTTCCACCATCAAATTAAGCAAAATTGTTCCTAATATTTTCCAAAAAAAATCATGCTAATTGCATCATTCTATGATAATCCATAATAAGCTTAATTTAGCCTGTAGTCTTCCAGCTTTTGGGACTCTGTCTGGTTCTAAAGAAAATACATATTTCCACTACCTATAAAATCTAACAGATGCAGAACGATATTGGGAATTGGAGCTTCAGAGCCATCCACACTGGGACTTAAGTGCCAGGTAAGCTACAGTGAATTGCCAGCACACGAGCTATTCACACTAACTGCCTGGTCACGATTACACTACCAGTACTGCCACTCATCTTCATGAAAGAGATGTATGAATAATGAAAGCTTACTTACCTCTAGCTATTTTGCTTTGAGATGTGTTCTATACACGTTCGCTCACACTGTGCATTGATGGGACCCTAGGAAGGCAGTGTACCAGCTCAACAGGTTACCCAGAGCGGATGCAGAACCCCCCTTAGAGGTCTGTAAGGCTTTGCTAGACCAAGCTGCAGCTGCCTCGATTTAGTGATAGCAACAGTCCCGCTCTGAGGGAAAGGCTTGACTAGGTGACCTCTAGGCATCCCTTCCCCATCGCTGGCTGTGCCTCCTGGATGGACCCTTCAGACATACAACGTAGTTTGTCCTGTCTCTGCTTCTATTTAGGACCTCTGCTATAAGGATTAGAGCTCTCCAAGAAGACTTGGAGAAGGGAAGAAGAAATTGCTAAATGAAGATCCCGCTCAGGAATCAGGCTCCTAACTCTGGCTGAAAGTCTCCCTGCTATGGGGAGAATTTGACCCAGCTCAGCTGTCTGGTTCAGAAGGACGGCACCTAGTCATCACTACTTTTTTCCCTGACAGCAGCCAGGATCTTCCAAAGCTGTCACATTTCCACTGCGTGAGCGTACACAAAGCCTGCCTCCGCGCAAAGGAGCTTAATTTGGGAGTGGAGTGAGGTACCTAGCAAGTAGCAGTCACTTCAGTATCTACAGAGCAAGTCAGTAGGAGGAGACAGCAAATACTCACATTTACTTTTTACAAGGTAATCTTTCTGACAAGGTAATCTCTAACATACTTTAACCCACGTACTGTTAACTTGCACAGTCTTGACACTTTAGGTATCCACTTTTCCTTCACATAGGAATCTGCCTCAGCAGTGGAGCCGGTGAAACAGGAACGTTCATTCCCTCTTTCTAGGTAGCTAGCAGAATTTTGTTTCTTGTAAGTGACTCCATCAATGATTTTGTTTCAATTATATGTTCAGACTGCCAAATTGGATAAAACGCATTCTTTGTAAAATTTTCATCTCATCCCTGAAAAGATAAATTCACCTGCCTGAACAAGCAAAAAAAAGCACAGAAGAGGTTTCTTATAAGCACAGAGAAATACTAATCCATGGAAAACTTCAGGTTCTTATCAGTACAGAAATATACAGCTAAATTCCTGCAATTTTCGAGTTCTTTGACTAAAACAGAATCACAGAGTTGTTGAGGTTGCAACGGACCTCTGGAGATCATCTAAGTCCAACCCCCTGCTCAAAGGAGAGGCAGCTACAGGAGGTTGCTCAGGACCACGTCCAGTCAGTGTTTGAGCATCCCCCGGGATGGAGACTCAGCAAGCAGTGCGGGCAGCCTGTTCCAGTGTTTGACAATGCTCATGGTAAAAACCTTTTTCTTGTCATTAAACAGAATTTCCCGTATTTCAGTTTGAGCCCACTGCCTGTCTTGTCACTGGGTAACACTGCATCTGCCTCCATTGTCTTTAACACCTCCTGCCACCAGGTATTTATACATACGGACAAGTTCCCCTGAGCCTTCTCTTCTCCAGCCTAAACAATCCCAGCTCTCAACCTCTCCTTGGACAATAGATCACCTTCATGGCCCTGTGCTGGAGTCACTGCAACATGCCCATGTCTCTCTCTTCCCCTGGGAGCCCAGCACTGGATGCTGTGTCTCACCAGGGCTCAGCAGAGGGGAAGGATCACCTCCCTTCACCCGCCGGCACCGCTCTGCCTTTTGCACCGTGGAGGATGTATCTGCTTACAGTACCATTTGTAGACCTTCACGGCAACAGCTGGTGACCAGCGCTTTCACACAGGAATATCCATCTACCGAGCTATGGTAACCAGTGTCACATTCCTCTTCTATTTATTTGCCACTAATATTAAAACGATATACATGAGCAGTTAATAAAGGGTCATTTTTTTTTTATTAACATGTCACTCTGCCTGAATGGTATTTCTTCCAAAAAAGCAAAGCTGCTATGAAGGCGTAAAACATCTCAAGCACACAAACCAATACCTTTTGCAATAGTGTATTTCTTTATGAATGTATATATTTAGAGGAGATGAGCAAAATTTTTTCCATTTCTGCGGCAGACGAAAAGTTTCCATCACAGTGAGGTTTCCAGGCCAGAAACTGGTGTTTTGATTGTAAAACATTAAGCCTGAAGCACTACAGGAGAGCAGCAGAACAAAAGGTTTTTATCATTACTCTTCATGCTTTAATTACCTTTATCAAATACCATCTGAGACTAGCTATTTTTAAACCCCTCCACTGATTCTGTAATTATACTAACTTAACACAGATTTTATTCTTCCCTACTTATACAGCCCTACCCTAAATAAAACTTAATATATTTGTGTAGAAAGTACCATAGGATATTTACACACCAATCAATCTGAAAACAGCAACTTCCAGACACAACTCTAGTTAAAGCTGTCAGTTAAACACAAACAAACTCTACAGAAGGGAAAGAGAGGCGATAGACTGAAACGATTTAGCACTACAAAACACTCCAGTAGCATAGGCAAGTGGTCATTAAAAGATCTGCTTTTACGCGGCAGAAATACAATTTGTGATCATTTAAATACAAATCGACACAGTGCCGTTTATTATTACTTATGCGGTATAATTTTTTATGCATCCATTGGGACAATGAAAACCGAAATGCCAGTTTCTTTTTTATTTATCATCACTTTCAGTCTCTTGCATTGCAGAGTTAGTACCTGTCACTAAAAACTGCAATATTTGCCGAGAAGAAATAGGGTATTATTAAATACTTTTATTGG
Organism: Sagittarius serpentarius; assembly: GCA_034782735.1. Lineage (NCBI taxonomy): Eukaryota > Metazoa > Chordata > Aves > Accipitriformes > Sagittariidae > Sagittarius > Sagittarius serpentarius. The sequence goes on along the minus strand of JAVKLA010000090.1, from coordinate 31,654,974 downwards.
ATCACAATTATTAATATTAAAAACCTTCACTTTTACTTATCATCAATTTCTTAAGCACGCTTCTTTACCTTAGCTAAATCTAAATTCTGAGCTAGACATTAGACAGACAAGCCTTTCTAGAGGCCCTAGATAAAAGATGTTCAGCACTGAAACCATCCTCATCACTGAGCTGTTGAATGAAATTTAGAAGAAAAAAGCCACAACTCCCGCAAAAGCAGGACAGATAGGCAAACTGTACGTATGGAAACGGAGAAAAGGCAGGAGAAGAGCCTACTGGAAAGAAGGGGAAAGTTGCCCACTGACAACTGTAAGGAGATGCAGCCCAGCAAAAACTGACACATCGATTACATCAAAAATTAAAGCAGGGTTAACTAGGCATACGCGGAAAAAATGAGTAAACTGTCATGGGACTAACAACAGAAGCAACACTCTGAATTGAAACTAGAGTCAAAAATGTCTTTCGAAAATTTCCTTTTCCAGGAAAGGTCCTAAATGACAAGGCTTCACAGTCACATTCAGGCTGGCTTTTTCTGGCCTTAATTTTTTTTAACGCACAATGGCAGACCATACCAAGAAGGGCAGAGCACACCCATCTCACATCTGCTCTTTACCTCAAAGCTGGGACCTTGAGACATGAGAAACATCTACTTAAATCCTTCTTAAATCAAGGACACCATTTAATCCAATTCTTCCATATCCTCCCCAGCGAGCATTCAAAAGGAGCTCTCTTTAAGCTCTTTCTCAAACATTCAAAGAAAGCAGGCTATCATCACAAGAGGGGTCAAATGATGGACAAAGGAGGGAGCGCTCCTCCAACAGGGTGGGGAAATCAATATATTACCATGAAAAACTATTTGTAATAAATCAAAACCTTGGTAGAGAGTCTACTAACACAAGTTTAAAAGGTGAGGAATAGAAGGAAGGAGGAAAGATCCCAAAACATAAAAAATTCATGCTGTTTGATTTAAAAGGTTTCTCTCTTACACATTTTGAGCTGGATCAATAAATGCTTTTTAGGAATATTCTTAGTATTGTGTAACTTGCACATATGTGTTAACTCAGAATATAATGCAACACTCCATTGTTCTGGAAAGCTGAAGGATTGCTAAGTATAGCTCAAATCCTGACAATATTTTTTAAAATACCTCATTTGTTCATTCTGTGTTCTTCTGCTTTGATAATTATTTCTTTTCATCTCTCCCTGACTCATACACTGAGGCGACCAAAGGAGAATGAACAAATAGAGGTGGGAGGAGAGCTGAGAAGTGGCACGGACTTGAAAAGCTCTGAATGCCTTCAATCATCTGGAAAATCACAAGTACCAACCTTTTAACTTCTGTAATTAAAGACTCATGACACGTAGTACCGAGCAGCTTTTAGTAGTTCACTACTCAGTACAATTACATTTTAAAGGCTTTTCCTCATTTTTATGCCGCTTTTAGTTTCTAACACAATATTTAAACAACTGTACTTTAAATTCCATACTGGAAAACAGAGCCTGACTCGCAGTTGTGAAGGACAAGAAAAACTGAAGGGGAGGCACTAGAGGGGAGCCAGAGCTCTGCCACTTTTCAGCCATGCTGGCTTGAGACATTATTTAGCTCCTGACGGAAAACTACATCTTGATTTTATGGGAGAAAGAAATGACAGAAAAAGCAATGCTGAAACTTTTAACCAAAACAGAGCAGAAGTCACATTTTACCCTTAGTGAAGCGTGATGCATCAGCAGTGCTGCATACACTGCCTCTAGGGCTACCAATAGCTGAATTCTCCTTCCACAAAAATATTTTGAAAGTACTGTAGCATTCGTATGGAATTTATTCACCTTGAATATGCCTTTGAAGGTAGCATGAGAAAACAGCAGAATTTCTGGTTTTGTTTCTGTTTTCGAAATTAAGTCTTAACTTAAAAAAAAAAATATATATATCTCTGAGTACATGTAGCCTTTTAAAATATTGCTAGAATGCCCTCATAATACAGGATATAAACCAAGACCAGACAGAATCTTAAAAACTGGGAAAAAGAATATGCATGATTGTGTCCACCATATTAAGATTTTAACTGATACTCACAAATCTGTGGCAAGTAAGATTTTAAGTTCTTGCTTGGAATATCATCTTACTCTCAATCTTCTACCTAATTTTGGCAGCTATTGTCAGCAGGTATTTTAGAAGTACAATACATATTCTTCAAAAGGGAGATTACACGCCACTGCTTGCTGTGGCATATTCCATGCAAACACACACCCACAAAGAACTGTATTAGATAATTGGTCACATTTCAAGACTAAGAACCTGGTTTTGTAAGAACTAAAAATTGTTCAGCACCCCCTACCATTGAAAGACAATGGCATGCACAATATGCTGTATTTCAACCCTAAATTTAGATAAATATAAATCAGTATCTCCAAATCCAACACGGAAAGTCTTAAAGAAATTACATGTATCAAACATACAAATAACACTTTATTTTTAAGAGAAAGAAGTGAAATATGAATTGCAAATAAAAAAAAGGGCACTTTAAATCAAGTTGAAATGCATGAGAATAACATCATGTAGACAGAACGCAAGGCTGTAAAATAAGGAGTTTGCACCCTCCTTTTCTTCAGGGTTCTTTTTCTTCAAGGAAAAAGAGCAGTAATTATACCACTGCTCAGGTCCAGGAGATGGGAATCAGGACAAAGAGAATGCATTTGAAAGTAATCCATGTCAGACCTGTTAATACCACAACATACATCTCTTTGACATTAACAGAGACCAACAGACACAAATAAAGTGCAGACAGTAGACAATCTGTTTATATTTCTACCCTGCTTTTTAGTTAAGAATGGATTTTGTGCAATGAAAGGGTTTACTGAAAGCTATATGGAAAGTTCTTTTGCTATTTTTCAGTAATTATTTAAGAATTGTTGTAATTAGAGACAAAAATAACGACTGATGATTTCTCCTGAACGAGACAGCACCCTGTTGCTATAAGCAAGGTTCTCCATCACTAACTGTTTAATCCCGTTTATCCTACGCAGATGTGTGTAAGAAATCAAGTAATTATTCATTTCTAACTCCAAAAATACAAATTTTATCAATGTCTTAGAAATAAAAGTGTTCTTAAATGCTGAGACCTTGTGGATTCCAATTCCTCTGGTTTTTAATAATATAAGCATATCCAAAATTGGCATGTAGCTGTAGTAAAATAACATGTTCAGAGTCAGTTTGTACCTACTGAAATGGGTATGTAAACAAATTTATCTTTTTTTCCCCTCAATATTTTTCAACAGTGAGAATGCTTTTAAGTCCTGCAAATTAAAAAAAAAAAAAAAACCAAAAACCAAAACTATCTAAATATTTAATAGCAGAAACTGCAAACAGCACTGTCCAAAGGACTGCGGACATAAAATTGGCCATCAGTAGATCCTGCAAAGACAGTCTTTTCCCACTCCCAAACTGGAGATGGGGCAGGCAAGTGGGTTGAATTAATTTTTCACAATGGTGAAGAGAAGGAGAAAGGTATTTTTAGAAGAGCAAAGAAACAAAACCAGTTAGTTTTTTATCTTAACTCTCACCTGAAACATTCCTACCCCTCCACACCCTTTTTTTTTTTTTTTTTAACTGATGCGGTTGCTTGGAGGTTTATCAACCTTAAGTTTCAAGAATTTCTACCAATACTTCCTCTCAGCAAATACACATCTAAGAAAATCTAAACCCCAAATAAAGGAATAGGAGTAAGGCAAGGGCCTGGGCTGGTAAGGAAGTTGCACAAAGTTAATTAATTACATTTATTAGTACCTGTACACTCTGGGTACCATGATATATATACCCAACCAGCAGAGTCTAAGTATGCAATGACTCGTACAGATGTAACTCAATTCATCTTTCACAGAAAACAGAACAAATGGTTGTGACTGAACATAAATATCTAAGTTTGAACAGCAATGCTATGGCCCATGTTGGGTACTGTAACTGAGCAGATTAATGACCAACAAAATATGGGCCTACGTTGAGAAAACCGAAAAAACTATCTGAAATTTTTCAGAACAGAAAATATACTCAACCAAATCACATTCCTCATTATTTAAAGATTTATTTTTTTTCCATATACTTCCACAAAGGTTCAAAATATCCATTACCTTAAACGGTAACCAAAGGAACACATTTTTATAGAAAAACCACTTGCTTGCCATACGAAGTCTGTTTCTTGTCTATTGAGCAGGCTCACTGAAATCTCCTTTTTGTTTGTGAACCCTCTATGTCTGTAATAAAAGAACTCTGACAATAGTAAGTACTATCTAGATCCCATCTCACTCACATTACTAACACACATACAACATCAAGTATACAAAACTTAAGAAAAAAACCACCAGAATCTGCTGTGTAAGCAACCCCTCATTCATACCTCCATCACACCTTACTAATCTTGTTCTATAATTGTCCTGGTTTCGGCTGGGATAGAGTTCATTGTCTTCCTAGTAGCTGGTACAGCGCTGTGTTTTCAGTTCAGTATGAGAAGAATGTCGATAACACCCGGATGTTTTCGGCTGTTGCTCACTCGTGTTTAGACCAAGTCAAGGACTTTCCAGCTTCTCGTGCCCAGCCAGCAAGAAGGCTGGAGGGGCACAGGAGAATTGGGAGGGGAGACAGGCGGGACATATGACCCAGACTGGCCACAGGGGTATTCCATACCCTGGGATGTCATGCCCAGTATATAAACTGGGGGAGTTGGCCAGGGAGGCAGATCACTGCTCAGGAACTAACGGGGCATCGGTCGGCAAGTGGTGAGCAATTGCATTGTACATCACTTGTTTTGTGTATTCCAGTCCTTTTATTATCATTTTCTTGTTGTTATTACTGCCAATGTTAGTTCCTTCTTTTCTGTTCTATTAAACTGTCCTTATCTCAACCCATGAGATTTACTTCATTTTCCGATTCTCTTCTCCTCTGGAGGGGGAAGTGAGCGAGCGGCTGTGTGGTGCTGAGTTGCCGGATGGGGTTAAACCACGACAGTAGGCAATTTAATGAACGTAATAAGAAAAGTTTTTCACATAAATGGGAAATATGATGATAATAACTATTAAGATAGGTGCAACAGTGGTAACATTTAATTTAAATTGTGTTTGTATATATATATATAGTGTTAAACACTAAAGGAATCTGTACAGCATAAAAATTAAAAACCAAACTATATTAGCATTTCATTTCTAAGAAGAAAATGACTGACTATAATTAAGACAAATGACTACACTACATACCATTTAGCATACAGAACATTATACATTGTCACTGGATTTGGAACATTTTATGCTAAAACCTTTCTTAAAGCAGACAGGTGTCATTTCCACTCAACTGCTGCTAAATCTCTTTGCAGTAAGTACATGCATTAAATATGACCAATGCTAACTAAAATGTTATTTTAGACAGTGGCATTCAGAAGAAGTTACTTTCTCTAATTTGCTTTTGCCTACTAGCACCTACACTGTTGAAAATTACAGAGGCAGAGAAATGTTGCTGCCATACATTACACTGGCAAGGTAGTTTGTTTATAACAAGAAATGAAGACAACAGACATTTCAGAGTCTACTGACACTCTTACAGCGTAAATTATAAACCAGTTTCTGAGAAAAACTGAAGTTACTTCAAACAACTACTAATGTAAAGTCATAAAATTAAGTCAGAGAAATTGAAATTGATAAACTGTTTTTTCCTGCATCCCCTTAAGAAAATTAAATCTATACTAAAGTTAAATATTTCAACATGAAAACTACTCAGCATACTTCAATAAAGGAACCTCCTTTGGTTTCACCACGCACACAGCCTCTCTTTCCCTTTGGCTTCTTAGTAGTGAACTGCCAGCATCCCAAGTGACACCTACTCTGCAAGCTTTTCTTTGAATTTTTTTGGCCAGACTGAACAATCATCTCATATAAAGTACAGGCATCTATAGCCGTCATCGTCCTCATCATACCCACTCTCCCCACAGCAGCAGCCAGCGAAGCACCAGAGCAGAGCACCCAGCACAGCTCAGCAGTCTCCATCATTTGCCATCTTTTTAAAAAGGGTCAAGTACGTGACAAGTATGACACGGGAGGCAGGATCAACCGAACGAGCTCCCGGGCCTCTGGTCTATGAGCTATTTCCTCTTATAGAACAACAAAAACAGGCTTTGGCAACAGGAGGAACTATCAGACTATTCAAGCTGTGCCTGTGCCTTCTCTTCTGCCTTCCATCCCACGCTATTTTAAAACTGTGAATGAAGTGAATAGTATAATTTAAATTTCTGTTCTGTATACCATAAACTGTTGTATCCAAAGTTAAGACAGTAACGTCCACAGGACAAGAAAATCCTCACATACTGTTTCAGACAGAAGCAGTCTATTCATATATTTATTATCCATTCTCTTTATTTTCTCAAGTATTATGTTGTTGAATCGGTTGAGCAGGCTTTACAAAACTTTGCCTACCTACTGAAAACATGTTCTATTTCAGTAACTTTAATACCACTGACTAAACATTAGCACTGATACCATTCATATAGCATCTTGTCATTAAAAGTGTTCATGTGCATTGTTTCTGTTTTAAGTCTGTTTTTAAAAGCTTCATCACCATTCTGCGACCTCTTCTTTATCTTGTCATTTCTCCAGTATTTGTTGCAACAAATAACAAGGCCTGCTTTCAGTACCCAATTACAGGAACAATGTTATCCTGTAACTGCATAAGACAGCTTTTCATTAAACTTGCTCTCCCCGATACATCATTATTAGCGATGCATTAAAATGTATTTTTAGCCTCGTTTCTTATGGAAATGAATCTTCCCCAACTACTCCCCGGGTTCCAGCTTTCCCTCAGTTTGTATCTCCTTTCAATATCCATGGCGAGGGGCAGCAGAAGGGGATTTTCACTGACACATAAAGGAAAGGCGCTTGACACTTTTAATTGTTACCCGCTTTTGTAGACAAACTGATTATGACCAATAGGTCAGAAACAGAAAATAAATGACTTCAAAACTAGTATTTTCACTAAATTGCATTCTTCCTTGCCTCTACAAACCTATACTGCCTAGCAGTGACTGCAAAGGCATTGTTTTATCTGTGAATAACTAGCTAGTTACTTAACAAAACCCACCTTCATATTTCTTAAAGGCTAGAACGTTACATTTGGGGTTTTGTGGGGTTTTTGGTTGGGGTTTTTGGGGGGGGGGTGGGGGGGGGGGGAGGTATCCTGAGGGCTAGAGTAAAGGAAGATTGGGAGGTCAACATCCTTCACAAAATCTCTCATTTTAAATGTTGGCCAAAACATTCTTCTTCATTATTATGCAGACATTTTTGTTTGATATTTATGTAACTGAACAAGTTGTTCTCGTATCAGTTTCTTCCATGTTCTTCACTTTGGGAAAAAGGATGTTATTTTCCAAGAGTCAAATTAGTTACTCGCATAGAGAACACCTCAATTTCTTCCACAAAGAGGACCACAATCGCACTTGCTCCCCTGTCCAAAGATTTGTACTTTGTCTTTACTTTTGGGATCAGCTGTGTTTTCATCATTATTAAAACAAATCTATTCTGCTCTTTCCTTGATAACATCAAGCACTTAGTTGCTCTTTTGGGGAAGGCAGGAGGGTTGAGACCTTTGCTTTTATGCAGACATAGAGGACAGTAAGAGGCACGTGATAACCAACGGTAATCGGCGTCATGTGCAAAACAAAGAGCCTGAGGGACATCACTACTGTACTTACAGAGATATCTATTCACAGTAATAATATCTTTTCTCAGCTCCCTATTTTGCAGAAAGCATCATGACTTACAGTACAAACAACAGCGCTTCAAAACAGTACGTTCATTTACACAGTTAATAATTCATCCCCAACTGCATTGTCCATAAATACACTATCAGTACAATTTATCACTCATATATAACTTTCCCATAAGTAATGCTACAACAATCCTATAAACTAGTGATTTAAGACTCCACACATAGTCACATCCACCTAAGTATTAGAATTATCCTGCTATTTTATTCAGGCTTTAGAAAGCCAAATATAGTGGAGAACCATTATTTCCTATGTGTAGGGTTTTCTGTGCTAACAACCTAGACTCTTACTAGAATTTTAATGCTCTGTCCATATAGCTTGGGTATTATTCTTATTTTCTTATCCACCTAGAAATGCCATAAGCATGAATAACTAACTGTATTTGGAAGCACAGGAAGTGTGGCAAGGTTGGTAGTAAAAAGTTTTTAATTTTTCACTGTACAATATTTCTTATATAATGGTAACAGAAGGAAACTCAGTACAGACAACGTATACAGTTACCTCTGCAAAAGGATACCGTATCTGTCAGATTTTAGAATACTGGCTGTAACGAAAGTAATTGCTAAACGCTTTTCTGCTTTATGCAAAAATTACAGAGGCACATTCTGAAGCATGCTGACTCTCTGGGATAAAGTTTTCTAAAATACTGCACCACTGTTCTGATTCTTCAAACTATTTTTATGGAGACAAACTTGCCACTAATGTCAGTATTAGATTTTTCTTACTGTTTTTGTTGTAAGGTATATTTGGGTTTGATCTCTAGAAAATGCAGCCTCATCAGAAGCATAAGTTTTCTTCAAAATTTAACCAGAAAATTTCCAAACTCTGGAAACTCTCCTGTCTAGCCATCCTGAGAAATGCATTTACAGCTTTCCTGAAAAAGCCTTCACTAAGTGTTCAGTTTCAGCTCCGTATGGGCTAGGAAAATAATAATACCAATTCTAGCAAAGCCCTTCTTCACCTAGTGCCCCATTAAAGGAACCACATAACTCAGAGTTCACGTAGAAGTTCTGAATTGTGTAGCTGTTGGGGACAATTTTAAGAACTGCAGTTCTAAAACTGGATTTTCTAAAATGTATCATTCAACTTGACAAAATCACATCACCGGCCCACTAAAGACATCAGTTCATTCCTGAGACAATGGATACCGCTCATCACTCTGGTGCAATTTTGCCTCACACCAAGAATTACCAGGGGGCAAATAAACAAGGTGTTCCCAAACAGTAACTGTTTCGGCTGTTACTTTTCTAAACCTGTTTTATAGTTATTAATGCTCAAATCAAGATAGCACATACAAATGACACAGTGCCAACTTCCAAGAAAAGTCTTACTTCTAACGTAATTATTTGGTTACACGTACTGTGGAACTGGAAAAAACACAGTGAAGGAATGGATGTTGTCTACTTCTTGGCATCAACAAGAGGTTAACAAAAATTCTCTACTGGATGATGGAAAGAGATAGAAAAAAAAACAAATGCTGTTGGTTCCAACAGAGCAGAAATGTGATTTATCCTTACCCACCTGCTATCACCTAGCAGTATTTTAAAACAACCTCATATATATTAGATGAAGTACACCGCAAGTCACCCATCCTATCACCCGTCCTGGACACTGGACAAAAGTGTGACTGCTAAGTTTAAGAGAGCAGCCCACTTCAAACATAGACGTAACTGAAACGCAGCCCAGCAAGATCAAGCTCTCCAGTAAGCATGGAATGGATGCTACCCCCTGTGAAAGCAATGTAAACCACAGATTGGAGCAACTCGTTGTTTCATTTGATTTCATTTTTCCACACACTATCCAACCTCTCATCCAAGTCTTTTATCCAGTTAAAATCTCCCTTTTGGAATACAACTCTGCATCTTTGAAATATGTTTTGATCAACAAAAACTTACTTGGTTTGCAGCTGCTCTCTCTTAAGTATTAATTGTTCATGCCCTGGAGGCTCCCAGTTCCCAATTAAAAAATTAAACTAAAAAAAGTAGTATAAAACATGCTATTTGACACCAATATCATCACTGTAATCCACATTCAGAAAGGTTACTTAACTTTTCTGCTCCTTTCTGATCTCAACCAAATTCTAAAGCACCAGATATGAAAGGCAAGGTGATAGTATCCTAACACATATGTGGGAGGTGCTTCCCTCACCAGTCAGGAGGAACCACCTAAACACAGCTTTGAAAAGAATTCAAACCGTCCAGTTAGCTTCAGTCCCCTCTTGCAGCAGCTCTTCGTCGTCTTCTCCAGTCACGCTGCTTCCATTCACAATGCTCTCGGTACAACACAGAGCGCTGCCTGTTAGAAAAGCCTGAAAGCACTTCACTGAAACTACATGGGAAAGGGAAAATCGGAAAAAGAGAAGACTGACAAAATAAATTGAATTAAAAATATATAAATGAATGAAAAACAGGAGGAGTGGAAACAATCCATTGTGTTGATGGATCCATTAAATTTAATTCATAGTAGTATTTCTGTCAGTGGTGTAACTCTCAGTTCCAGGAAGACAAGTCAACAATCAGAAACAAAGAAGATCTAGGCTAAATATCCATAACCCCTAACTTGCCTTAAAAAAAAAAATTTAAAAAAAAAATCATCATGTAATATGAGTTAGAAGAAAATTATCAAATTTCAAATCTCACTAAGTTTACAGACTATCTGTGGAGATTATTTACTTGTTTTAGTAAGAAATCCACAGTTGTTGAGTTACTTGACTGAGATTTTGGGTTGCTCAGCAATCCTGAAAAATCAGGCCAGGTCTACTTAGTAGGCTCAAACGAGTATTTAGCAACTTAACTTTAAATCCCCAGGTTTCCAAGTGCCATTCTCTCTCTTTCTATTACACCTCAAAAAAAGATCACAATATGCAAAGCTCTAAAAGCCATGAGATGTAATTTTTGCCTCAAAAAGTCTTAGCTATTCTTGATTATTTATTGCCTAACAGCCATGTGAGAATGACCTTTAAATTTAAAGATCTTACCCTGTGGGTATCTACCATATAATACTGAGGTCTGGAAGATGGAGCAGATGAAAAAAACCCCACTGATTTGTGGCTGGGTGGCAGCCTGAGTGTTTCCATTCCAAACGCCATGGCTCCCTCGCACAACTTTTTGGAGGAGGTATGATGTTCTAAACTTAAAGAAGGATCTTAAGTAGAGATCTGAATTAGCGTTGGACACAGCGTGTTAGAAGCAGAGTCCTCTGCTGGTTACTCATCAGCCGGGAAAAGGGAACCGCAGAGAGACCATGATAAACAAGGATGATCAAAAAGTGCAAAATTAGTTAGAACCCATCTGATTAGCTCCTGGTCGTATCTTAATAACTTGGGGGTTTTGTTTTGTTTTAAACAGTGTATATTACAGGATAGAGAGTTTATACTTCGTGTCAGGATTGAAATAATATTACTTGAAGTTTAGGTAATATAAACAGAACATAAATTTTAAAGAGACTGAGAACACACTGGAACAGATCAAATTTGGACTATCGGGTATTTTTTTTAAATAAAATGTGTAACCACAAGTAAAAGCAGCTGTTTAAAACCATCCAAAAAAAAAAAAAAAAAAGGAATACAAACATGGTTCTTTCTTTTCTAAGTAACCTTCTACTTCACAGGTCTAAGAAAATTACTTTTCCGGGGGAGGGGGAATAAAAAAATCTAGAAATCAAAACTAGTAAAGGTAAGGATGGCTGTCTAAGCTTCTTCTCTTTTCTTTCACATTCGGTCCCACTGAGAGAAATAAATTAACTACTCAGAAGTGTAAAAACCATTGCTCCAAAAGCCAGTATTCGATAACAACACAAGAAACACGCTCAAAAATAACGCATAAGGTTTTGGGCAAAATATTCTTAAAACACTTAAAACTTATACCTTTCCAAAACTTGCCACACTGACTGGAGGAAATTAATGCTTTGTAGTATCACACACATTAAAAAATCATTATGTCACTGAATGAATGCATCACTGTTGATGAAAGGCTTCGTTTGGTTATGTTTTGTTCTGTTTGCTTCAAGGTTTCTGTAACATTTCCTGGATTAGTTCCAAGTCTGATCTGGAGTTCATCCCATACACCCAGATGGTATCTCTGCATGTGACAGGGTGGGGAGGAAGGACGTCCTCCTTCAGCCTCAGCTGAGGAGAAGCTCAGGTTTTATATAAGCCCAACAACAACCCTACACAGAATACTTTGTTGAAACAAACAAAAAAAATTGCAACAGAATTACAGTGTCTTCAGGCCAATTCTCTGATCCAGGGAGAGCATTAAGGCCTATTTACAATCACATATCATAGCACCAAAATACGTTTGGATCATAACGTATGTAGTTTCTGCCTTGCTGGTATGAAATTCAGTGTATGTGCTCAAACACTCCAGCATTCTCCAATGAAATGTAACTCGTAAGCATAGGCAGTCATGACTCCAGGCATTAGTTTTGTGAGTTTTGGATGAGTTCTAGATTTGAAATCATTAAAACCAGCACTGCAGAATGTCAAGTCGAAAAGACCTCAGAATGGATTCATGCCTCTTCATATACATGATTTTATCTCCTGTGAATTATCTAACTAATAATGAAATGAGTGTGAATTGAAAGTTGCCCACTTGACAACCTATAACTATGTATTTGATCAAGATCCAAGTCTTTAAAAACAAGAGACCAAAATAAAAATGAAAAGAAAAAAAAATATATATCTTTTCTGTCACTGCTGAAAGGAAGCTGACAATTAAGCTGGTTATCAAAACTACTAGTCTATTGTGAGAAGTAAACAACTGGGTCTGAATTTAATGTTAGAGTCCTCAGTTCAAGAAAGACATGGACCTGCTGGAGCGGGCCCAAAGGAGGGCTACGAAGATGATCAGAGGGCTGGAA
>JAVKLA010000090.1:31626218-31642217 GCA_034782735.1 Sagittarius serpentarius | reverse complement strand
AAGCCCCATCCCTGGGAACATCCAAGGCCAGGCTGGACGGGGCTCTGAGCGACCTGATCGAGTTGAAGGTGTCCCTGTTCACTGCAGGGGGGTTGGACTAGATGGCCTTGATGGTCCCTTCTAACCCAAGCCATTCTGTGATTCTATGATTCTATGATTTTTCTAAGTGTTAATGCTAAAATTATTATAAATAGGTATTTTTATTAGGGTTCAGAGCCAAGATTTTGCTACCAAACTTCTGAACCGCTTCTAAGAGGTAGTAATGGCTACCAAAACAGGATATGAATCCATTGGCACAAAATATTAAATTCACATTCTAAATCTAACTGTGAATTCATGGAACTCCAAGAACAATGAAATCTAAATATAACATAATGTATGCTAATATTGCCCTAATTTTGAAAGAAAACGATTAATAAGAAAGCAGGTCAACTCAAACACAGCTAGAGATGCTGTTGTAAAGAATCAGAAAGAACTGAAGAGACTGAAGTAAACCATTTTGTCCAGTTACAACAGCACAAGACATAACCTGAACTTGATTTATATGCATGAGATTATTTTGTTGTGGACAATAAAGGTGGCATGAATAATAAACTGAAGTGACCAACAACCTCCTGTTATGTGGAAAGTTCTCACAGGATGAAGAAAGGCTTCTTGTAGCAGTAGTCAAGGAACCATGTTAAATATCTAACATAAGTTCTACGCAACAGTAAATGGTTATATAACAATATTTTTTTTTAAGATTACAGTCTCGCATAAATAGAAAAATATGTTTTTCATTTTAAAAAATCCAAACAAAAAAACCATGCTCCCTACAGCATTTGAGATTTCAACTCTACTTTTGAATGTTCAAATATTCCATCATGCAAACTGCATAGTAACAGATGACAGCAACAAAAAAAAAAAATAAATTTTTAATCTTGATTCAGTCTTAATCTTTCATCTAGTCACGGAACATTTTAATGCCTTTTATGTTCATACAGTCATATTTCACTTCAGGGAAAAATGGCCCATATGCTGTTAAATTAAAAAAATAAGAACGATGCAAGTGGGGGAAGGGGAGGGCTCAACAAAGAAACTATAACAAAATTTAGCCAAACTCTTTGGAGTCCAGATACAGAAGTTCTAAAATAATATCCCAGAGTTATACTTTGCAAACTGTCATGTGTTTACCAAAACAATCTACATTTAAAGTTTTTCATAATGTGAAATAGTATAGCATTCTTGCAACTAGCATTTTTACATCCAAAATGGATGTAAAATGGAAAAATAATACTGTTTTTAAATCCTGCCTGTCAATCTGCTCATTCAGAAAATAGACTGAAAACACGAAGCACAACACAGCAAACCAAAGCTAAGCATTCTCTCCCTTTTCTCTTTCATGATCTATGCTTTTTTAGCAGTATTTCTTAACAGAGATGAGAAATACGATTTTTTTGAACATATGTTAACATACTGTCTTCAGTTTAGCACACAACACAGACGCACACTTGTTTCATGTGAGACTTCTGTCCTCATTAGTAAATCTTCTGCTGCATTCCCTTCTACTGTAATGGAGATACTCATGAGTCATGTTGTGTACTTGCTGAAAAATCAGAAGTTTAGGGCTTTCCATATCATTGCTAGACTGAATATAGAAAACTAAGCTAAGCTTCCTTAAAATTCCAAGGTTCCCCTGAAGTCAATGGGAATTCTGCTTGCAGCAGGGATAAAGGGTTGAAGCAAAATTTATATAATTAATAATACTAACAAGCTACTACATTTAAAAGCTGCAAAAATGCTTTTTGATTAAAATATTGCAAAGGTTCGATGACTTCCAGACTGCAAACATTGTTAGGAGGCATGTTAGAAATGCCTGCTAGCGTCCACACCTTCGTTTTTCAGTATTTTAATTTACCAGTAGCAAGACAGTTTCCAGTAAGGTATTAGAAAAAGACCCAAACCCGCAGTATAAACGAAATATCCACCTGAAATTTCAGAATTTTTTGTAAAAGCACATTCGTTTTTCAAATAATCATTACTTCATAAAAGGAAGAAAAACGAAAATACCCATGGTCTTGCTGGTTCCTGGAAGTTCACTTAAATTCTACTATAAGAAAATGAACGAGACATACTCAGTCATGAAAATAATTCAAACACTGACATCCAAAGCTACAATTTTGCCTGACATTTTCCCATCTTTTCCACATCTGGAATCCATGAACAACAGGAAGAGGATTCAAGCTAGCCTGAAGATGCAGTAGCGCATGGAACTGCAACACAGGAAAACAAATTTGAGCATATAGAATCCACCTCCTGATTTAGCCACTTAAACACAAGGCACAAGCACCTGGCAAAGAAAGGACCAAAATGCACCTTAAAAAAAATCACATTTTATTCACAGAACGTAACTATCGATACTGGGTTTAAAAGAAAATGAGAAAGCGTTATTGGGGCAAACCAGCGTTAACTGATCTAACTGCAAAATGGAAAGGAGTAGGATGGAACAGCCTTCCTCTATAAAAAAACCTAATGAGAATATATAGTTTGAGAGATACGCTGACAGGCAGAGCAAACTACACACAGTTTCCAACTCTAAATATATCAGCCCCAGTTATATGGAGATCTGGTTTGAATCCTGGTTTTATTTCTCAATGGATAACACATTATTTCAGAAAACAGATAACATGCTGCTGATTAGGAGTGGAACAACATGGCCATACTCAATCCTCATCATGGCTCATTAAGATACTTGATGGGGACTTTGTCGTTAGCTTCACTGTTAACTTTGCTGATTGCAGAAATACTTGAGAAAATACCAACTAGTTGCTGGGATCTGCTAACTATATGTCATCAGCCACAATAAGCTGTCACCGAAATTTTCCTTGAATACAATATTGCAGTCTCTGCACTGTTAGTGACCTCCGTATCTTTTACCCTATCGGTATGATACCACAAGTTTCCTAAGGGCAAGACAGAGTAGAGGACTTGTTGGACCTCTACTGAACCAGCTGCAGCTTGGGAGGGGTACCGGACCTAGCCATGTGTAGCGTGGGCATCCCTACTTTCGCAGCATCACTTTTTTATTTTAAAAAACCATGGTATTTAGATAGGGTTAAGCAGCCCTTTTTGCTGTGGACTGCCTATAAGAAGAGCTTGGCTCTTAACTATTATAATTATTGAAAAAAAAGTTAAAGTTTATCCCCTAATACTTGATATCAGAACTAGCAATATAGTCCCCTTCACGACTGCTTTGTTGGTGCTCTTCCAGAAAGTATTTTGCTTCAGTAGCAAGAGAAGATGGGGACAGTTGATCATACTGACACTGCTACTCTCACAGCCACCTTCCACACACACACACAAAGACGCACAGGCACAGATGTTCATTTTTCACTCACAATTTTATTCAGAAAAAGCAGCTGAAGTAAATTGTCCATTCTTTTCCTGACAGATCAAATATGAAAAGAAATATCCAGAGTTAGTATATGAAAAGTAATAAAGATGTAACAATGCAACAGAACAGGAAGGTAAGAGCAGACGCTTTAGGTCGGCTCTTAGCTCCTGTAGCATCAATACTGTCTGCAACAGCAACTAGTAACAGATGCCCCTAAGGACAAGTATAAGAACAGGACAAACATACTGCGACAATTCCCCCATCGTAGTCTCCCAGCCTCTGGTAATCTGCAACATATGGGCTCTCAAGCCAGAAGCATGATGACAGCATTTAATACACTATTCCTCTTTGAATTTCCCTGAATTTTTAACCCGTGTCAGCTTCTGACATCCAGAGTCTCTTTTGTCAACATATTCCATAATTCACTACATACTGCTACCTTGATTTTAATTCTTTTACGCTGGAACAGAAACAATGAGTAATTACACCCAGCTCACCCCCATGACATTCACAACCTTTCAGACCTCTCGTACTCCTCTGCACTTTAATCCTTTCTTTTCTAGGTTGGAAAACCCTAGAGACTTTAATTCTCCCTTAGAGAAGAGCAGTTCCTTTGTCATTCTTCAGAACTCCTTCCAGCTGTGCTACCATGGGTCAGTTACGCTCAGTATTCAAGACACACCAGACACACTATGGTGACGGTAGTAATGCTTTCTAATAGTTTTATTTTTTACTTATATAATATCTCAGCACTTTTTGGTAAGCCATGGCTCATTAAACTACCATTTCCAGAAGGCAATTTCTAGTAACCCAAAATCCTCTTCCTGACAGGAAATGGATACAATTCATTTTGTTATTGTATGAAAACTAAGGGCTGCTTTACTTCAGAATCAATATTTAAATTTCTCTCTCTCTTGAATTTCATCTGCCACTTGAAATCCAAACCTTTCCCAAAATAAATTATCAACAGGTATTCCTCACCAACATCACATTTCAAATCTCTTTTCACCAATATAAAAATTTTTGTCTTGCTATAAATTTATTTTTAAACAAAATCAATAGCGTTATTACAAAAGCACGTTGCTATGATTTTTATTTTTTAAATACAGGCATTACCAATGCAGTGAAATTCATAAAGTAAGATGATCATCGAATCACAGTCACATCAATGACCAACCATCACAGACATACCTTTCCCCCAAAACGCTTCTCATGCCAGGATAAACCAGAAGGAGCTGCAAACGATAACATGGACAAAACTTCCAGCAGCACTTAAGCAATAACCCTCATATACTGCCATCAGAATCAAAGGAAATACAATAGAGACATGAAGTATCTCCATAAATCCCATCCAAAATACTGATTCAACACCAAAACAGGATTTCATTAGTTAGCAACGTTTACAAATAAAAAATCAGCAGCAAATAATATTTCAGCCCAACAGAAGAGGTTGGAGAACCTGTCATCTGTCAACGAGGCTTGCTGCCAAGACACCTGAAATCTAGTAAACAAGGTACAGCAACAGCTTCTTTTAGATACAACGAAATGCAGCCTAAATAGATTTAAGACTAGATGTAGTTCCCTTCAAGGACGTGATCTTTCTAAAATTCTCATAAAGGTTTTTACAGGAGTCAAGTGAAGAACACATTTATGTAACAGCAAAACTGAATTTAAAATTCAAATTTCAAATAGAACTTTAAAAAAACCCAAAAGCCAGAGATCAAGTAAAGTACAGCCAGCAAAGGAAAATAATTAATTGGTTGCAAGTTCCCAAGGTAGAGGATCACAGAAAATATGGTCTCCAGAAGTCCCGAGTTGAAAAATAAAAAAAAATCTAAAAAAAATTTAATTACGATAGCATGCAGTTATGCTTATATTTATTAGAGTTCTTGCTTTTCTATGTCATCTTCATAAGCCAACATGAGATACTGCCTGGACAATATTAAGTAGTCAATATTACAGAAAAAGTAGTTTTGGATAGAGGGTTTCATTTATAGCCTGTGCTTGCTGTTTTGGCTTCGGTAATTTTAGTACACGCTTAGCACGTATCCAACTCTAGCCACAAAGTGGTCCCCAAAGCCCCTGAAATGAAGAAAAAGCTGCCACTGAAACCTTGCCATTATATGAGAGTTTACAACCCTTACACACGTAGTTGCACTGAAACTCAGTATAAAAATCGTAGTGTCCAAAATCTACCTGATTATAATAAAATTCTCTTATGAAGATCCTGTTCATCTATTGACGGCACAGATGAAAAATAGCCTAATCTGTTCTTGACTTAGTAACAATTCATTACTCACAGTATACAGATCTCTCTTTTTTTAATTACAACAAATTTTCTTACCATTAAAAACCCTAATAAAGCCCTGCAAAAACCTTGTTGAGGCAGTTTAAGGCATTATTGCCTTCAGCTGTCTATGCCACCCCTTCTGTGGAGGAATAACTCTGTATAGTAGAAGGATAAGAAGAGGACACGCATACGCTTCAGCCACGCCAGCATTCTCTGCCGTACAGCCCTACCCACTGCCGAAAATGGGTCTGTGCTAAGCTGCCAGACTGACCTGAAACAACCAAGGGAAGAGGAGGCGAGGCGAGGCACGGGCATGTTTCATTCTGCTGCCGGAACGGTAATAATTCAAACCACCACGGGTTTAGTCAGTGAGCATGAATCAGGTTTAAATGGCACGTCGTACTGAGAGAGACCTACGTGAATCTCAGCAGGAAACAGGGGGGTATACATATTTCGAAGTGACACAAGTGTTTTGTATTTGACAATCCTCATTTAAGCACAGATGTGAGCACAGAGATAGAGTAACATAGTGGCATTAAGGTAAACTACCAAAATAAGTAAATAAAGGTCATTCGCTTGCAGTGTTTGGCCCCCCAAAGCCATAACCTCACCTGGGCTCAGTAGATGCAGTAATTTCATGCAACAGATGAGGAGCAGTTCATCTGACGAATGGTCAGCTCTTTTGCCTCCATACGCAGTTCCTGTATTTGTTTCCCCACAATAAAACAGCTAATGAGACTCTGTATGCTATAATCACTTAATAAACACCAAAAACATGTGGGTTCAGCAAGTGTCTTTCCCAGGTCAGAACAAATTTGCCCGATCAGAGAAAATACCATTTATCCATTTACAATTCTAAATTTAGATGTCACACAAGAAGAACTTAAATATTACACGCGCAAGCATAAATAACACTGGAGAGATCATACAAGGACTAGAAACCCACATCTGGTACAGGTATTTGGAGACTTCCCTGCCTAAAGTGTATGAAATTCAAAGTAGTGCATGTTCCACAAGTAACATACTTTATTCTCTCCCAGGGACACTCTATTATACTTTCCCAAACCATGACACTGTTCTTCATTTAAATATCCCATAAAATGGACTTGTTCCATGATGAAATGAATTTGTGCTTATTCAAATACCTTGCAGAAGAAGGAAAAAAAAAGACAACAAGCATTACCTATTTCATTTAAAGAAAACAAAGAAACAAAAAGCAATGCTGTCAAGACACAGAAATGCCCTCGCATGATTAACGCTGACATCCCTGAGCTTCCCCTTCTCAAAACCTTTGTGTTTTGTCATTTTTTGTAACACTGCCGGTTGCAAATTTTAGATTGCGAGCTTTAAGGCAGGGATGAACATCGCATACGAAAAGTGGAACTCTTCTCCCTGGTACTCACTGCACTTTTATGAAAGTTTCATTTTCATCCAATTCACCTTTTCTTTGTTCAGACCAAGTCACATGGTGATTAAAACGAAAAGCCTTCAGCATTGCTGTCACATTCTTCTCAAGAGGGTTAAGTTTGGCAGCAGTCGGCAAAAGACACTGATAAAATCCCGAAGATGTCCAGACATTTTTACCGCCTGAAATTGCTTTTCCTAGCCTCCTGTCAGTGCAGCTGAAAGCACTAAGGTTTCCTTATATTCACCCTACCTTTCACAGTACTCAGACAAAGGAAAAGTCCACAGAAATTACGGATGAAAAGTGAGGGGTTTTTAGTATTTTCTCGAGGCTGTGCTGGGGCGCAGAGCCATTAACAGCTTCTTCTCCGCTCACATACTGTTCCTTTAGCACTGAAAGCTCATCAAGCTCAGATTTTTCCTATTACCAGATTGAGAAAGGAGTCATTTAAGAATGACTAGAAAAATCTCAGAGTAGGAAGCTACTCTTAAATACCCTTCTAAATTGTTTTCACCTCACTCATCTACATTAATGGCATAGACTTTTGTTAACAGTTTTGTTAACAATTAAAAATGCTTAATGAATGCAAAGTTCTATGTATAATTTCAGGACATACTTTAAAAAAAAATTAAACATGTCTATGTTAAATAGGGGAAAAAAAAATATCAGATTTTACTTGAACTTCATATTTGGTTTAGCAAAATCCTTTGGAAAATACTATCTTTGAGCAATGTTCCAGGCACTGCTGCAAGTGACAGGAAAACACTACCTCAGCGATGCTTCCATTTCTGGAAAGTCCTAAAAATTAATCAGCATCTAGTTAACAAAGTAATGTTTGCTTTTGCCATCCAAATGGCATACATAAAATATTTTAATCAAAAAACCCAAACAAATCAATCTAATTCACTTCTTTAGTAGAATGATGCACCACTCCATCCATAAAACAGCCTAAAGAGCGACAGAGGTAAGAGGGGGAGGGGATGAAGTCGAAGGCTTAAAACTTCTCCCTTTGGTGACAGTGACAATAAAACTGAAAGATCTGCAAATGAGCTGATGCTGGGGGATGGCTGGGGAGGCCACTGCCACCTTCATTGACATTCTTCCCCAATGCCGGCCTCGTCAACCTCTGGCACTGCTCCTTGGCAAAGTCAGCTCCAGGATCATCATGTTGCTAGGCACGCTGCAACCAAGCTGGAGATCTGCTAAAGGGATATTCCCACCACAAGCAGCGGCTTGGGTTGAGAGAGACGGATCCTCAGCATTCAAACACCAACATTAATCAATATATTTATTTGTTTGGCTACAACTGTAATATGGAAAGATAAAAGAGTTTCATGGTGAGAACCAACTGTGAGATAGTATTAAATCTGATGCATTTCCCATCAGCTTGATATCCTGTTGCAACAACTATGTTTTGTTCAGAGTTAAATTCTTCACACGCAAGATGAAACAGCTAACAAAACAACCGATCATTACATTGATATACTTTTCTCTATAGCCAATTTCTAATATTGACTGGTAAGTTATTTTACCCCCCAAATGACATTTTATTAGTTTTGCTGAGTGTGAAAACTAAGTTTGCTTACAGATACTCAGCTATCAAACACCAATGAACTGAAAATAAAAACAATATAAATCCTATTTTTAAAAGGTCTTCATAAACTGTATCTATGAAAGGTGGCTCAATAAAACAAAACACTCCAACTTTTCAGTAGAGGAAGCACAACGATTCTGCACAAAAACAAACCTAGCATGATACCTCACACTTTACCAAGTACAATTACAAAACGGATTCTTAAGCAGAAAGAGGGCAAAACAACATCTTACTCTAAGTCAGTAAGCAAACTTTTAAAAGACAGCATTGTGCTTTTCATCACTACAGTTTTCTTTCCCTTCAAAGAATAGTATTTTAAGGAGGAATTCACT
The DNA here is from genome assembly GCA_034782735.1 of Sagittarius serpentarius. Classification (NCBI taxonomy): domain Eukaryota; kingdom Metazoa; phylum Chordata; class Aves; order Accipitriformes; family Sagittariidae; genus Sagittarius; species Sagittarius serpentarius. The sequence continues at coordinate 31,633,223 of JAVKLA010000090.1, read as the reverse complement.
TAGCCGTTTCAGAAAATAAGGAAGCACATAGAATTTGGTGAAGAAAATATTACTTTTCTGGTAGCACTTTTGCCGCCATCACACAATTTTTTTTGACTTTTCCTTAGGCTGAAGACATGAGGTTCCAAAAATGGTAAGGCAATCGACCTCAACATAGTCTCTCTTACTCCACAAGCGTAAGTATTCAAGAGAAATGTAATGGCACAACATCACCTACCTGCACAAAGGAGCCTTACGTATCTCATTTGTTTTGCTTACTTATTAGACATATCTCTTCACTTTAACCTTTTTATTTAATATTTTACATATGTTTTCTTCTCATGGCTACTTCTTTTGTTTTTTTGTAAAGGAACCTAAAGTTTTAGCGACTCCCTCAATGTATCTGTATATGGAGAGACTTTATTATTACCTGTATTATCAACAGTGATTTTCTCATGCCGATTTCTTCAGTTAGTGTCTGATCACCTATCCACTAGGTATTTCATAAATCATAAAGATCTTTAGGCACATGAAAGTGGGATATGTGCTCCAGTCTCATTCTTTAATCAGATTTTCATACAAGAACATGAGACTTTATATAATGACAGAATGAAAAATCAAAAGTGACAGACTGGGTGACTGGAATTTCTATTGGACTTTTTTAATCCATTAAAACGTCCAGCCTTATAATTTTGGAAGAGAATTTAGCACCAGCTGGAATCCTCAGACAGCATTAGTAAAACAGTAACAAACCTCCCCCAAATAAAATTTTAAATCGTGAATTTAGAAAAAACTTTCAAAAAATGAAACACACTTACTAAATTTAAAAATTCATGTGACTGACCACCAGGTCAAATCCTGTCATTATGGAAACAGCAAGAAGAAACGCAGTATTTAACGCTGCTGAGGATGCTTAATTTGACAGATTCCAGGAGACTCGGATTTACAGAGAACAGGCTGAAGTGTGACTTTACAGCAGCTGAAATTCGAGGTCCAGATAAGCAAATTAGTGTTCTCGCACCAACAACGTTTAGCCAATGTTTAAGAAACAAACCAAAAAAAAAAAAAGGGGGGGGGGGGCAAAGAACCAAGGAACCTATGATTGGTTTGCAGGGTACTGGATTTCTACTGTATTCTCTCCCTCCAACTACAGCCTGAGGAAAAAGAAAATCTTCAGTTCTGCCTGACAACTCCACAAGCTCAAGACAACGGTAAAGAGAAAAGTATTGCTAACTCTGCCCTTTACGGCAAGAAGCCAGCGGGCTGGCAAGTAAACCTTGTGCTGCAGCCTCTGAGGTAAAGCTCTCTTTCTGACCTATCATTTGCAGGCAATAAAGCTTCAAGTTGCTGTACATCATTTGCTGAGGTTATACAAGCAGGGTTCAACTAAGGCACTACCGATACAAATGAGTTAGCTTGTGTATTTCTACGTATTTGTATTTACAGTACTGTGCTAACAATGCATCTACTGCCTCCAGCATGTGTTTCAAAAAAGCTTAGTTCAACTTCAAGCATGTCCTAGAACTTTTCTTGTATTTCAGGAGGTCCCATAGAAACTTGTTACCAGGAATGCCAATGAAAACCAGAAGCGGCAAGCGGCCAGCAGCTTTGGAGCACAGATATAAAACTACTTTACTGATATGAAACCAGCCCCATGAATTGTAAGAACTGAGATATTTCATTGCTCCTTGTCTAAGTCTCGAACGCTGAAGACCTACTAAGCGGCAAACAATGACAAAATAATGACAAAATGAAATGAATCCAAGTAGTGTTTGTAAGAAGAGACAGGGTTACACAACCTTATAGAGCAGCAGTCAGCCAAAAAGAGCCTTCCGAAATAAACAGCAACTTTTCAAAAGAAGTCAGCAGACATTCCTGTAGACATGGAGCATTATGAGAGACGTGCAAAGAATACGGCTCATTTTTCCGTAATATCTATCAGGGCTAATTGTCAGCAACAGCTCAGCTTAGCTAGAGAAATGTTTCAAGTCATATTTCAATCTGCTTTGAAGATTGTGCAAAGCTAGAAGCTGGTATATAAACGTTTAAGACGGCAAGTAAGCAGCTTTAAGGTTTGGATTTTAAATCATTCACTCTTGAGTCCTAACCCAAAAGAACTTTCACAGAGAACAGAGTGTAACATCAGGGAACTAACGCCAAGGCTGGTTTTGATATACATAATACTACTTTATTCCATTGTTTAACTTTCTTACAGGTTTAAAAAACGTACAGGGGTTCAGAACCACCTCAACAGAACAAAGAATACATAATTAAGGGAGATCTAGAGTCAAACCACAAGTGTGCAAGCGTGGTTAGCTTCCATTACAAAAAGTAATAGGCACAATCTTTACATACGCATTTTGGTGAAAGAAGGAATAATAGTGCAGTGTTAAAAGGCACCAATAATCAATAATTGGGCCTTTTTTAAAAGCCAATAACCATCTAAGAAAATTACATTTGGTTCAAAATAATAATTTTAATATTTTATTGATTGGCATGCATCTGAACCCCTGGCAATTTATTACACAAACCTAATGTGCGCCCTTGCAAAATAAAAAAAGTTTTCATCAGTGGACCTGAAAATCAGTTCAGTACAAAAGGAAATACTGAAGCTCTTTGCCCGTATTTAATACTAAACTGTCTTGTTCACCTCGCCCGAGAACATTTGTCTAACAAACAGCTATTCAACAACCGCACAGAAGTATTTCTCTTAAAGCAAGTGTAATTTTTTAATCCTGTAGCATTGACCTATTCCATGTGCTATGAAAACATTAGGCACAGACCACGATTTACGTTTTCATCAAAAAAAAAAAAAAATACAGTATGTGCAAGCTAGGTTCACACAACGGATTGACAGCTACAACAGTAAGCTATTTAGACTTCCCGAAGAAAAGGGTTAGTTAGTTTTAAATTTTCTAAGCAGTGATGCACACTGCTGTGTGCGATTATCATATTTGCATTAGGATTACCTGTGTAGTCCATAAAGGATAAGCTTTAGTACACCCTAAAGGACACTACATCGATAACTGTGTGCTAATTTAACAGGATCAAGGGAATGAAAGACTGGAGAAGTCATTGTACACAGGCAGCTGCAGTGACCCAGCCAGCCAGGAAGGGCTATTGCTTTCTGCAGGAAGAATGGTTTGAAACTCAGTTTACCTCGTAGGTGCCCTCAAACTAAACCACTTGGACGCGATGGACTCTAGGGGTGCAGAGCGTGGAAAAAAAAGGCAAATGAGAGGGAGAGCTTCTGTGAAAGTTGTACCAAAATGTGCCATTTTATCCAAAAGCGTCATGCCCGGTGCAGGTTTTACGCATTGCGGATTGTTTGTACAACTGAAAATTGTACAAGATGTGAGCAGAGACAGAGCTGATTATTAATCTGCAATATCTACTATAGTCCTCAGGTATATAATTTACGGATAGCCGCTTACTGTGTTGTTGATTGTTTCCTCTTAAATACATTTAAATTCAGAAGGCTACAGTATATTCTGACACAAAGATAGTAAGACAACTCTTCTACAAGGGGGAAAATATAAGGTAGTAACTAACTAATTTATTTTATGAGGAACCTCCTTTGATGTGGTAGTTATTTCATGCCCTTTGGAAGATTTTTAGTTCTGACTTTCTTCATCGTCTCTGTCGAGTTGCTCTCCTCACAATTTCACAAGAGCTTTATTCAAGTTCAGTGACACCTCTTACAGCAGCCTTTTCCTTTTCCGCCATCACTTTCAAACTCACTCTAACATCATAGCAAGCTATTCAAGTAAACATTTCTCTTCTGGCAAGTTTCCAGATACAGCAGATAGTATCAAAACTCCGTGTTTGATTACATGCGCCGGTTTTCTTTAAATGGAGCAGGAATTAGCCCGTTTTCTTGGTTTAGGGTCCCGTACATCCCTGTCTTTTAAACACATACAAGACGAACATATTGTCTCTGACAGTCTCCGCAGTCCCAGCCTGAAAACGCTGTTGGAGAGGCTGTAAATCACACAGTTGCAGAAACTATTGCTTATAGCAAGCCATGTCGTTAAGAAGGAAAGTGCTGGGTTTTCCAACACCCTAGAGCTCTCCAGCAGAAAGTATATGATATAGGGGAGCCACAGCACGTAGAACACGCTGGTTATCCGAAACAAAACCATGGCATAGCGGCGATCGGGGCTGTGCCCAGTCTCCCCAGCAGCATCCACTTCGTGGCTAGGAAATCGAGCTCTCCGATCATTTATCTCTTTGGTGTGCTGCCGGCAAATTTTAAAGATGTGGAAATATGTGAAACATATGACAAAGGCAGCAGGAGCGTATAGTAAGCACACGATAAAGCCAGTAAAATAGGCATTAGTTAGCCAGGAGGTAGCACACCATTCAAAAATATCTCCATGGTAACCAGGTTTTCCCCAACCAAAAAAGGCAGGCAAGAAGATCAGACAAGAGTATATCCAGATCAAAATGATGCAGATTCTCAAGCGACAAGGTGTGACCAGTTGATTATAGGAGAGAGGCTTTGTTATAGCGAGATAGCGATCCACACTGATGCAAGCAAGACATGCCATAGATACGCTTTTTAGCACAGAGATGATATATCCGAAAACTTGACAAGTCAAGGACTCGTGGACACCTGTCGAGTAGTGGAGCAGTGACAAAGTAGGAACCAAGCAGCTAACTCCAACAAAAAGATCAGCATAGGCCATGGTCTGAATAAAATAGCTGGTGGTATAATGATGCAGAAGTGGAGCACAGTGAAAAACAAATATCACAGTTAAGTTACCCGCAATAATTAAAAATGTTAGCAAGACAATAACAACTGTCTCAAGGATACAGATGTCAACGGCATTGTAGTGACCAAATCCAAGAGGGCAGGAGAGATGCTCAGATATGTTCATAACATTACTGCTCATATTCAGAGTCCTCCATTCAATCCATCGGGACTGGTTCATGTTTTGTGATTAGGGAACACTGCAATCTGAGCTTTAGTGAGCAGATGACCTGCTTAACAGCAGCTAAACTCTGCTTCAACGTCTCACGATCTCTCTTTGTAGACACTGCCAGTGCTTACATTTGAGAGGATTACAGTCCCATAGCTGTTGATGCCTCCTCAGCATCAGTGCATCACCTCTGGCACACCTTAGCTTTAAGGAAAGAAAGAAAGAAAAGAAGAAAAAAAAAAAAAAAAAAAGCCAGAAAGAGAAAGGCCACTGATCAGCTCCTCCAGTGCTCTTGACCAATCTTTAGCAAACACAAGGCACTTCTAAAACAAACAGGTACTGTGAAATATGAAAATAAAAACTGACAAAAGAAAGACATTCATTTCCCAGGGAAGGAGCTGGGGCCGGGGGGCGGGGGGGGAGGGAGGGGGCAGGCAGGCGGGCAGGGGGAAATCTCTGACTGCTTATGTTCCTGAGAAAGTCATTTACTTTGGAGTATAATGGGGTGAGGGGGAGGAAGGGAAGGAGGAACCTCAGTACAGCTCAGGTTTCCTGGACCAGCAGTTACTGGAGATAATCTTTTTAATGTCTCCATTTAAATCACAGACTGACTGGAGAGTAAAGGAAAGAGTTCATCATCTAATGCTGTCTTTTCTGGCTTCATTCAGGAGATGGTACTCCGTCTTATCCATGCTATTCATTGGAAAGGTAAGGAAAACATTTTTGTCAAGGTTAATTCCAATAGACTCACCACCGTTTGGGTATGAATAATGAATTTTATTTGGAGGGAGACAGGTAGGGGACAAGGCAGATTTGTCCTCTGACTCCCAAGAAAGAAAACATACATCTCAGATACAATGAGGAAGATCGTGTCTGCTCATTTAAAAATGAAAATAATTTAAGAATAGAATTTGGAGACTTATGTCAATATTCACAATTCCTTCAAACAGTTATAGTCCATTACAATTATTAATGCCAGAAGCATAATTCAAGGTCCCCACAGACAAAATAAATCCTCTTGAATTTAATTTCAGCAATGGTAATTTAAAATAATCATCTTTGGAAACTCTGCCGTATCTGCTACAGTGGATCAGTACCCAGGAGTTCATAGGTATATCCATGACATTGCTCACCTCTGTAGCAACACCTCAATCATTTCACAAACCCCCATACAACGAGAACAGAAACTTCCATCTGCATTCTGCTGTGAAGCTAATGAAATGCTGATTTGACTAGAAAAGCTGCCATTGTTTACTACTCCGTTATTCTGTTATTCAGCTTCATCTTCTACGTAGTTTTAGGGCTTCTATATTTATTAGACGATCAGCATAATGAACAGTTGCTTTTAAAAAATGTTCTTCTAATTGCAGGACATTACCTTGTTCATTTTATTCGCAGTTACGGAGAAAGCAAATGTTAAAAGAAAGCATCTTCTGTGTTCACTTTTAAGTAAATGCTTGATTAGTTCAGGAATCATTAGGCAGGTAATTAATTGTACACAATCTTGCTTTTTGAAAGGCCCCTAAAATGTTAAAACCATCTTTAATCCTAGAGTTCCTGAGACTAGAAGACTGGCAGTGGGAATTAATGAATCCACATAAAATGATCTCCAAGGTCATTCAGATATTACGCTGGCATTTGCTTTAAGTCTCTTTAAAAGTACCAGAATCTTTCTGATGTTTTTGATAGTCCTTGCTGCGTCTTCAGGAGGAATTTCAGACACTAGAGAAGAAGAATTTCCAATGCTGTTGCCGCAGTTTGAGGGAAAGCATTCTTTTTGGAGTTAATTTCCTGTCGCGCATCACCACGCCGTACAGAAAGTCCTTCTGATTTTCTAACACCCCAGAATATTTCCGGCTACTCATTCCCTTCGTCTATAAGCAACAGAGCACGTATAAAATCACTACTTTCTCCAATGCTTTATTAAAGCAATATAGCGAGCTTTCTCACCTACACGCATCCATCCCAGCCGCTATGATGAACTGCTTGACAGGGGAGTCCTAGTTACTGTGGTGCGGCTAGAGCTTCTCTCGCTATTTCTCTCCTTCCCCCGTGAAATGACTGCTTGCACCTGAGTCCGCTCCTCCTCCTCCTCCTCCTCCTC
>JAVKLA010000090.1:31545088-31618107 GCA_034782735.1 Sagittarius serpentarius | reverse complement strand
TTTTAACCCCCCCCCCCCCCCCCAGTTAAAAATTAGCTAATTAAAATTTATAAAATCATCTCACATCTGATAACTATGTTTCAAGATTAATAACATCTAAATACATTCAACTTCCAATAAGCAGCAAATTTTGTCTTAATTTACTTCGATTGTATTAGATAATGAGGACATTTATATTTATAGCTAGAAATTGGCACACGTAAAATGTTATGTGAGCTGAGAAATTATTCTCTTTATTCAAACAGAAATACCAAACCTGACAGTATTTGCCATCTCTACAAAAAAAACTGAAATTAAACATATACTTTATCAGCACTAAAAAACAGGTTAAACATAGCATTTTTTAGATCCACAAGTCCTTTTGGAAAGGACACTATTAGGGAATATAGAAATCAAGTCTACAGAATAAGTTCAAGTCCAACTTCTTTCACCAATATTAAATTCACACTGCTCAGATTTATGGCTTGAAGCTAAACGTCAATCTCTTCATTCATATACTTTAAGATATATCACATATCACCACCCCAAACTTGGCATATCAACACACTGAACCTAATACTGGCCTCTAACAAATTGACAGCATGCCTGGGAAGGGCCGTACGGGAAGAAATGGAAGCACTGGGTCCTACCTGCTATATCTGCGTAGGATGCTATGGCCGTCATTTTTATATGGCCACTAGAACTATTTTGGCTTGAAAAGGCACACAGCATGTTTCCTGAACACCCTTCTTCCCAGCATGTCTGTAATGTCTGCTGCAGGAACAAACTGAGCATAATTGGTTCCTGTACTTTTAATGAAAGATAAGATAAAGAATGACATGACAAAACCAGAGTTACTCGCTGCAAAACTTAAAACAGTAATCTTTAAAGCAATCCTACAGTAAGGAAAATGAAAACAAACAAACAGAAAGAGGGATGGCTTTCAACAGCATAAAGAAGAATGCTTCCCATATGAGTAGCAGTTGCCTATACCTTATTTATAGCCATGCCATATAATGAAATAAAGATACTGGAAATGACTCTCTAACAGTTATGGTTTTCTAATACACTAACTGCAACACATAAAAATGAAATCCCAACAGCAATTTTCTTCAAAGAAAAGGCTTTATACAGTGATTTGCATTAATTTTTCTGCATAAGTTATGAAAATACTCAATAGTCAAAAAACTGCCATAGAAACGGAATGAGGCTAGATTAAAAAAAAAAAATTCTTTTTTAGCTTATGTTCTAACCAAAGTGCTCACAGGGGAAGAGCTTTGCCACACTTCCTTTCCCCCCCCAAGAAGGTTCTTTATAAAACAAAGCAAAAAAAAGTGAGGAAAAAATGGTTACATTCAAAAAGCTATATTTTATTGTTATGGCAACTGATGTGCTAAAAATAAAGAAATAAAGTTGTTATGGCAACTAGAATTTTAAAGGCAGTCAAAAGTAGAATAATCAAACATTCTGCTGGCTTAAAATGTAACATCTATGACTCAATTTTCAGAAAGAGCTTCAGAGACAAGTAGTGGTTGGGTTTTTTTGGATTCTGCTTTAGAGATCACAATTAGTACCAGTTTCAGAGAACTCTACAGAGTACAAGGGAGGAAATCAAGGTGAACGGAAAATGAGTCATTCAAAGTTCTCACGGTCAGTAGGAAGAAACACACACCTTATGCCACTTATTTAATGTCCTGGCAACCTTACCTAGATCCACAAAATGTATCAGCTTATTACTAAAATAAACAGCAACAGGACAGTATGTCAGTCTTCACAATGACTGAAAGACACTATATAACTAAAAGTTACTTAATGATTTTAAATCAAGTACTGAAAAGTTAGGGAATACCAAAATTCATCTGTCTGAAGCAGCAGAGTTTTGCCCCTTTGTATGTATGGAATTACGAAGACTACTATAATTACAAGATCATAACATATTTAAATTTCTGATACATGCTTGATCATCATTACAGGAATTCCACAACAATCTTAGAGAACTCACTGTCTCCCATCCAGCACTTCTCAGATTGTCAAAATTGCTGCTTTTATTAAAAAAATTAACAGAACTGTGTGCACTGTGAAATGTTCCAAAGCCCATACTCAGGTAAAAGCCTTAGTTAACACTAAGCAAAGTATTTAACAGATACTTCAGAGAATTATGACTAGAAACAGTAACTTATAGTGGAAATATCTGCACTGGAACCATGTACATGGCATGTGCTAGTATCCCAGTGTAAGCTGGTATTTTAGCACAGCATGTGCCTTGTATTTTGTCTTCACTGCTGTTAATCAAGGTTCCTACCAGCATTACTCTTAACTCTTTTCTGACCCGTATGAAAAGTCTCTCAGCAGAGTCCACAAGAGCTTTCAGCATGCAGAAGCAGCATGGCCAAGAATACAGATCACAGTCAGGTTCCTCCTTCACTTGTACTAACGGGAATACTGCAGCACAAAAATCAAGAGAGGTACACTGGAAATTTAAACACCACCACACAGCAAGGATAACAGACACAAACTGAAGTATATTTTTGTAGTTTTGCTTCCCCAGCCGCAGTATTAATCCTTGAGGCTAGATACAGTTAACTCATTCCCTCTTAAGTATCACATGAAGCCACAGGTATTTCTAGAGATGCAAATAATGTAGGAAAATATGTTAACTGATGAATCTGTGACAAAGTCAACAGCTTCTGCAAAGGAAACTCCATGTACAACAGTTACTATACATAAATTTTCATCAGTCAGAATAAATCTTAGACATATGAATATCAAGGCTTTAAATCAAAGTTTCATAAGTATCGTGTCTAATACTTAGGCTAAAGGAGCCAGGCCGCGTATTTTCAAGGTTTGTTGCAGACTAAAGCAGCTACTGAAGACAAAAGATACACTGTTCTGAGCTTTCTATGAAATTAGTTTCTTCATTGTATAATATTCTAAACTTAATCAAGTGTATGGTTGCCTGAAATGCAAATCTTCACATTCAAAGCAAATGTGCAGCAGTCTAAATATCATTCCACTTTACTGACAGCTGTGTAAAACCATTGCTTGCATTCGGCATCCAGGGTCATGTTTCTTGTTATATCAGGTATAGCCATTCTGCATGAAAATATATATATATATATATATATATATATATATATGAAGGCATCCCAACAGAATATTTATTCTAACATTTGCTGGCACATTTTATCCCTAACGTGTTTCTGTATTTTCAGTTTCCCATAAAAGAAGAATTTGAGAGCAAGCATTTTACTAGAAAGGCAAAGGAAATCCTGGAAGGTGTGACAACAAAGACCAAAAGTGCTTTCTGAAATTACATTTACAGATTCATGAAAGAAAGGTGGCATCGTTCCAAAAGGTACCTCTAATTCCTTTGCAATATAGGTAACATGAAGCATACTTAATTAGACTGCAATGTTACATTACGCTAACTAAGGCTATGTGAAGCCTCACCTATCCTTCCTGCCCTGCACCAGCTATATGCTCCCATCTCACCCCTCACACCACACCTACCCAGCGAATCGATCTCATTGCTTTAACAGAGAAAGGGGGGGGAAGGAAATTTTCAAACTAAAAATCTACAAATTACTGTGATAGATCAGCCTTGCAATCGCTAGATAGAGTATACTGAAGATGCAGAACATGCAGTAAAAGAAACCTCTTCTGGCAAGCATGCAGCCTGGATAAGGCACAGCCTGAAACCGCACCCCTCCATAAACAATGATTTAGTTTTAGATTCAGGCTGTATATTGTATTACCTAGTCAAAAAAAAAAGGCTGTATTTTGAAACTGGATTCCTTTTGAGACAAACCAGCCATATGAAGATGGCTTTGTCATATGCAGCATCTGATTAAAAAATGTGAAGCTCCATTTCATCAATATTCAGTTGTCAGTTTAAAAAACATCTGATGAAAATTCACAACAAGAAAAAAAAATTCTCAGCTGCCAAAATATTTGGGTACGTCTACAGAAACCTACATAAAAGATTATTAGAAAGAGTATATGCACTAGCAGACTACAGTTGATCAGTTGAGTCTGGTTAGTTTACCTCAGCAGCTGCAAATTTGATTGCTGATAGGGGAAATTACTCAATTGGTATGAGCATACGTATCACTACAAAGGGAAAAAAATGTTTAACAGATACAGGCTGTAGAGAAGATCTACAGATCTCATCACTTCTGAAGTGATTACTGTAAAAGGTACTTAATACTAGCTCAGACCCTTAGAAGAATATCCTAAACAACATATGAATAATTTGTCATTTGGGGTTTTATCACAAAGAAGTCATACATAAATTAAGGTAGCAAAAGGTATTAGAATTCACCCCTATATTAAACTCTAGTCTGAATTTGAGTGATGTATTCATCACTTATGTACGCTTTAATTGTTCTACACATGCAGCTCAAGCCTTTCTTCTGTTGTTACTAATTTCGGTTATTGTGAATTGCCCATTGCTAGCTGCACACTGCTATGGTAAAACATGCTGTAAGAAAATCTTGACCATCAGTACTGTTGTTAACAACGGCATTTTAAAAGACTTCAAACACCAACTGTGAATCTTTGGAGAAATAAAAAAAGCTAGATATAAAGTATACTTTTGGATCCTTTGATTCTTAGCATTTCTCTCTAAGCATTTAGAGCTCTGTTTAATTCTTACAGCAAACATTAACATATTGAAACCAGCAATTAATAGTCCAGAAAAGGTGATTTGCCCTCTTAAATAAATGTATTTAAGATTTCTGAAACTTTACCTTTCATAAAATAGTCACAAGGAATACTGTTTATTTTAAAAACTGACTCCTGCATCTTTTTCTGTGTAAGCAAGTACAGGACCCCAGATTGAGCTTTTAGAGAAAGCAGTTCTTGATGGTTTGCAACAACCTTTCAAAATCACACAGCAGAATCTACAAGGAAGTTGCCCTCAGCTTTAATTCAGACACAAACCATTCCAAATACAAATTACAGCTAGCAATTCAGATTTTCAAGAGAGACAGTCATTTTTAGATAGAGTCACTGCATTTGCATATGCAAGCCACTTGCACATGCCAACGTCGCATTTCAGCAACCCAGTGACACACAAACAGCCTTATTTTAAAGTCAGACTGAGGCTGGCCTGAAGTTCTTCTGAAGACTAACATTACTGTTTATTTACATGTGCGGAAACAGAAATTAGTTAGGCTTACAAACAAGATGTTTAAACTCCAATTACTCTGATTTTGAGTGCAGTCTTCTGATTTCCAGAATGTGGATGCTATGCGGATAATATCACCTAATTCCTCTCATACTAACTGCTCCATTACAGTAATGTACAAAACCCAATGTTTTGTCTCTTCCTCTCACCTTCAACAGCTCCAGCCCTTGAGTAACACAGCCTCCTGAATGCCAGTTATGCAACCTCTGTTTGAACGCAGAGGACGGTTAGGAAGAAGTGAATTTTAGATGAAAGAGTTGATTGCTCAAAAAAAAAAAAAAAAAAAAATTACATTCTCAGGAACTGCAGCTCTCGCAGCGGTCCACATACATAACAATTTGCTTCATCTAAGCAGTGCCCTATGCTGCAAGAGAGAGATGCGTACACACAGAATGAATATGCATTGCTTAAAGACAATACACACTGCAGAGAACTTCAGAAATGATCCAGTTTTACTCAGTGGTGTAGCATACCATTGTTTAAAACGTCTTCTTACTATGGCTGCTCTTTAAGCATCGGCATCATTACTGCTACAGGAAAACGGAACACCTATTAACAAACCAAATTAAACTAGGATACTATTAATGTTTTACCTAGGAAGGAGGATCATGGATTTTAAAATGAGCTCTGTGGTGCCAAGCATTTAGCAGAACTACCGGCTATTACGGCAAACTCCACTGTAAAGAAAGAGCAAGACACTGAGACATCTCCACTCCATCCTACCTAACAAAACATTTTTTATCTGCATCAATATACATATATCCCGAGTCTATGAGACTATAAGTTTTAATATCAATTCTTCCAGTAACCATCATTTAAACCTATTCAGGCCATAATACTGATATTACCCAAGGTTTTATCATTCTGTTAGGAACCATGGACAAGTATGCTCCCCCGGTTTTGCAGATACTGGATTATAAATTCACACAGACAAAACAGAATGCGGTCTCCAAGAGGGCAAATGCAAATCTCATTTGCACTCTACCCTTCAGAACAAATGTGTCAATTTATGTGACTTTTAGAGCCGGTAGGTCATACAGTACCCAAGAGCCAGGAACTGTATTGTGAGTGTCATTTTAGTGCTATCCTAAGTGGTTATGTATGGAAAAGAAATTGCAGGACAATCCTTCATGTGGCAGAACTTCTTACAATTTTATGCAGGCCCTGAAAAAAATATTATTGGCATTATTTTCCACCTCAAATACCATACATAGAAGTTAAAATTAAGATGACATAAAAATAAAAATTACTAATGGATGCTACTCCTTTTTTTTCCTGAAAAGAGCTGTCATTAAATTGAGGAGTTTCTTTGAAGATGAAGTGTGAGCACAAGATTTTCGCTTTTGTGCACACAAAATTGAAAGATTTTCTCCAGATGAGCTCTAAATGAATCAAAACTTGGCAAATTAAGTTCACCTTAGGGACACTTTATTCCTGAGTTTGTAAGAGTAATATTAACATTTACTATGAAATTAGGTACCCCCAGTACATTCATAATAAACTAAACCTTTTATCTGAAGTCTGAATTTAAATGAAGCTATTTAAAAGAATTAAAATTCTGTCAACTTCTGCTCTTCAGAGGCAATATTTTTTCACTAATTTCTAATACGTATTTTCAGTTCATATACACTTTATTATTCCACAGTATGCGGCACCACTGAAATAATTCAAACAAGCGGAATACTGTAACTGCCAGCACTAGCAGCTCAACTTACACCGAAAATGAGGCATCCTATCAATCCAACCAGCATATGATCTGATTTTTCTCTACAAACCACATTAAATTTAAAAAATGCCAGGAATCTACTTGTGGTGAAATGAACAATCTCAGTTTAAGCGAAGAGTTAAGTAATAGTCATCCTATCCTTACCCTTTCAGAGAAGCTTGAAAAAAGTAAAACTCAAGAAACTGCCCATAGATACTGAATTTAAAAGAAATATGAAGTTGGAAAAGTTGCATATAGAACTCAAAGAGATCAGTTCCTCTAGAATTATTTTGCTTAATATTTAAGTATCTCATTCAAAAAGCAATATAACAGGTATTAGTTATCTCTCCTTTTAGTCAACTGGAAAAAAAATCGTAACTGTTTTATAATGATAACTGATCCTTACATAATAGGATCTTTCATAACTGATAAGCGTATAGTTATGCCATTCTTGATATCTAATCTCTCTAAAAGTCAAGGGAGACCATTCCTAATTTGTAGAGAGAACAAGAAAAGACGCAAAGAAAGAACTAGAACAACAAAAATACATTAGATCAGCAGTTCTGAAACTTTTTAACTTTTATTGCTGGGAATCTGTTCAGTGCAAAAAGACGGGCATGCTGTCTTTCAAATACTTGTAATCACAAGTTGGGCAAGGTACCATCTTCAAAGATTTCAGGATGCTTTCTTGCAAAAGGGGGGACCTTTATAATTTTCAGTTGGCTATCTGCCATAAGCACATGTGTCAAAAGAAAAGATGGCAGTCGTACCGGTTTTGGCTGTAGTATAGGACAGTAGTCTGTTTGGAAATATGAGAACGCTTCACTGCATAGATACATTTTTGAAAAACTGCTGCAACAAGAAACCAACACATTACATACTCCTCGTGATGCTCTCGCATTGTTTGTGACCAGAGTGCTCAACAGACAGAGCTCTGATGAAATGGGTTGTTCTCCACTGTACCGGGCAGAGAACATACAAGTTATTCCTTGCTACGTAGAAGCATAAACTCCCCCATTTTCAGTTAGGACAAACACATGCAGCATTCTGAACACAAATATTTGCTACAAAAACACTCTAATGTTTCAGTCCATTAACCAACCTGCTGTGGCAGCTGGTGAACAGTCATCTTTTTAATTAGACACCCTTACTGATTAATTAGTCTCAGAACACTGAGCAGTGGAACCCTGCACGATGCCATCAGGACAAAAAAATATTCCTCTTCCTAGTGCTAACTTAATATCCTTTGGTATTGCTGCAAATAACGAGCTTGATTAATTTTCTACTCAAACTAAAAGAGCCTTCCTATATAAGCAGTTCTCTCAATCCACAGCTAAACTGTTTCAACCCAACTGTTTCACACAAATAAATAAATAAAACAAACCCCAAACCCACAAACATGGCATCCAGGCACCAGTTTCAAAGTCAACTGCATTTAATCCTACTCGCATAGAGACAGTGGCTCATTTGTAACCTCCTCCGCTTTCCATTTACTATGTGAGCAAACCAGTAATAAAAAAGTCAAATAAATAATAAGTATGAAGCAAAGAAGCAAATGCCTTTTCTTGTTTGAACATTTTTGGTAATTTTAAAGTTTAAAAAGTAAACACATTTCTACATTAGCTTTACATCGAAGTTGATCGTTACTTCAGTCCTTTGAGATCAGTCTGCAGATAGATGCACCAAGGAAAACAGATAATTGAAGTTAATTCAATGCATGGAAGACTGTGCTTAAGCAGATGATGAAACTTCAACACCGGTGTTCGCTATTTTTAACTATCCTATTTCTAACTTTTAATTTGGGACAAGAGACTAGTATTACACTTTTGGGAGAAGAGATGGTACAGATATCCATTTGTAAGACTTCTCATAGTCCTACCACTACAAAAAAGTTTCTGTTCTCCGAAGGTGCTTATAATAATGAAATAAAGCTGTTGAAGAATTCCAAAGATTTTTCTCTACTGTAGCTCTTCCTTATCTGTAGAGGTTTTTAATAGAACTGTTAAGATTGATCTGATGACCAGCCAGTCGGAGACCTGCAGCAAAGCTACAGCACGTCACCTCTGCCAACAGGGAAACAGGCTGGAAGCCACAAACCCACCTGCAATGAGGGAAGAGAGACAAAGGACAGCAACGTTGTCTCAGATTTAGACAGGCTGAAGCCAGCAAGCTTCTGAGGGAAAACACCACACCATGAGAATTGTTTGGCTTCTAAAGAGCACCAAAAACCTGTCAAAAAACCACTTTGTTGTCACTAACCAAGAGAAACAGGGATGACTTTGCAGCCAGCATTCCCTGTCCACCATGTCACACACAACTGATCCTGGCCAAGGCAGCGGAACACATGCACTGCAGGGCTTGCAACTACATGGATACGAGAAAATTAATGCGAGTAATGTGTAACGTAATTCCATCAGTGTAAACAGACTGCTTCCATTTGCCATAATTTACTGTTCTTTTCAGCAAACAAGTGCTAACGTTCTGTTTTGTATCTGGGCCGGCAAAACTTCTTAAAGTGAGAGGTCTCCAGAAATCTGAAACATTTAACTTCCGTTTTTTTTCTTTTTGCTTTAAAATGAGAAGATTTGTCTTGTGGGAATCAGAAATAATACTACTGGTCAAAACAGAATGGATAAACCACATATATTAGCCCTAAATTGATCAGATTTCATCCAGGCCAAAAAACAACACATTTGTTCTGTCTTCTGCAGCAATGGAATGTACTTTCATATAACTGGCCCCTACTGCATGAGGATATACCTCTGTGTGATTAGGGCCAGTTTCAAATTATTATATTACTGAGATAAATTATTTTCATGATAGGGCAATATTTAATCCCCAGATCAATGCCTCTCCTCTCTGCTTCAGACTTTGGAGGAATTCTTAGGATTTTCACTCTTCTCTAGAGTGGCTTGAAACGTTATTGGCCCAGATGCAGAACACCATTACACAGTCAGCAGACAAAGCTATTTTTTGGCCAACTCTTCTGAAGCCTGACCCTTTAATTAGTTATTATCTCTAACTGTTCTGGGCACATGCTCATATTGCCAAAGGAAATTATGACTATAAACAAACAGTCTTATTTTTGGTTCTCTTATAAGTCATTTGGAAGGACAGCCATTTAGTCTTTCTTTAAGACCTTCAACTCAAAGTCACCATCCATCTCAAAAATGGGCATTCACGTTCATATGCAAACTTCTGCTGCTTTTGAGTAATGTAATACTACCAACATCTACTTTACCTGAAACCAGGTCTCTTTTTCTGATCACACCTTAACAAATAATAATAATAAATTTAAAACAAGTTTTGTTTCCTTAAATCAGAGCAGCAGCAGCATTTCAAAGTAGTCTATATATGCTGTTAGATGAACTTCATACATACAGCTCATTTCTTAATGGAAATTAGATTGTAAACTGAAAGTCTTCTATAAGGAGATCACATATTTAACAATTATAAGCCCTACCTTAAAATGGTCCATCCAAAAGTTTTCAAACTACAGAATGTGAATGACTGCCTTCTTTTTCTTCTTTCATTATTTTACTTATACAACATACAAACCTGACAGGTGTTACTTTCTAAACTTAGGAAAAAGGACTTGAGCATAGGTAATTTCAGGAGTAATCAGTAACAGCGCTACAAAACAGGCATCCAGTCTGTAACACTGAAAACGATGGAAAGAGGTCTCACCCTACAAATTCAACAGTGAGAACACATACAAGAAAGAAACCATCTAAAACAGAAAAGCAAAATATTAGTAATAAGCAGCATAAGATGTAATAAATAAAACACCTGTCCCAACTCAGATGTAACAAGTGTTCTACAGTAAGTTGCTTTATTACTGCCGTCAAGTGACAGCAGATTTCTAATGATTTACACATTGACAGTGCCTGACACCTATTCTGAAATAGAACGGGACAAGGCGGAGCATAAGTATTGCTGAAGACAATTACCAGTCACCTCAGCTGTAAACGGGGTAAACTGTGTCTTGCCACTGGTCAGTTTATCGGAGCACAAAATGCATTTCGTCATGGAAAAATTCATCTGAGCCTCTTGAGAGGAACCAGTGAAGTTGAACATGAAATAATATCATGCAGGCAGAAGAAAAAGCTCTATGAATGAAGTGACCCTAGCCTGTGCATGTTTTTCTACTTAAATCCTTTTAACGAATGGATCCGACACGCTTTTACAAAAGCCCTATATACAAGTACCAGTATTACCCCTTCATTATCATCACATAAGCAGATTTTTCTTGCTCTGATTTGCCTTTGTCTTTTCCTTAAAATAAATAAATAAAGACACATTTATCTCTGCTGATGTGTTTTTTTATTTTCCCCTTCCTGTACCGTGCCACATGTGGCAGGGTCAAAAGCCTATGGCACACATGCCAGAAAGGTAACTAAGGCAGATTTTGATTGTCATACAGTACAGATTTACATATATGTCAGAAACAAAGCAGCTGCCAAATCACAACTCCTACTCTCTAAAATTGTATGCAAGACCTACTATTGTGCTCCAGTCAAAATTTCTGAGAAGCTCATGGTAATCACCAAGCTGGAACTCAGTGGGAGACGTAAGATACAGCAAGATGGTGCTTGTCAGTAAGAAAGTATTAGTGAGAGCAGAAGCATTTCTTTCTCCCTTCCCTCCTGGAACTCCAGACTCACCTAGGGATGGGCAATGTATCAGCACATGAATGCTCTGATACAGGAAAGGAAACACAGTTCACTAGATCATTCTTGACAGACTGCTGACCTCCAGTGCAGAGGACCAGAGGACACGCCTTTTGGAGAAAATAAGTGCAGCATTGATTTTTCTAAATAAGACAGAAAATTTATTTTGCTTTCTGTGCTGAACTGAAACACTAAAACAAACCCCAAATTACTCTCTCCTACAGAACCCATTGAACAAAACACTCCTGTAACTGAAAAATACCGCAGTGGATTTCAGAGCTGTGCATACAGATGGATATATACAGTGTAACAGGCATACCAGATCTGTTAAGTGATGTGAATAATAGTTGGCCAATCTAACATACTACTTCTGCACAAACTGCACACAACTGGAATAGAACAACAAACGTGTCTATATCACCATCTCTAAAGTCAATTTAAATGTTGAGTCTGGAATCATTCAGTTCATCACAAGGAACATGTTTTTGGCCTGCCAACGATACAATTCTCCTCCTCCACTAGCAAGCACGGTTTCACCAGGAGTTAAGCAGCAACACTGTAGTTAAAGTTCCAGTTTTTACCAGATTTCTCTCTGTTCCCCATAAGAAGCAGTCATAAACTAGGTATTGTATGTTCAATATTAATAATTCCAGCTATCACGTTCACCTTTTAAGCTATGATAGTAAAATGACAGTTTTCAAGATTCGTTCTTCACATTAGCCCTCTAAAATTTTCTTTAGGAAACAATTCCTTTAGATGTCACAATCAAAGAAATCAAAGGTGCCAAAGATGCTTTCAAAGCCAAGCCTCATTCAAGAAAACTGGCTGGCATTCCTTACCATACTGGTAAGTACTGGCTAACACTGTATTAATTACTACAGTACTCTATAGCATTTTGCTATAGCGTTACATGGTTCAGCCATGTTATTTTGATCACCGGACAAAAAAACTCAACTGCACCTATATAAACTTACTTTCTTACAAACCCCTGGGTGCAGATTTTTTTCCAGCGTGCCCTCTTTCTCACTGAAATACTGCAACTGGCATTTTAGCCAAACGGTGCAGGTAAGGCTGGGTGACCAGAAAGGGGAACGGGCGGGGACGGTGGGAGAGCAGACTCTTACAAAGGAGCTGTTACAATGAGCCAGGAGATAAGGGCGGCATGGGACAGAGCGTTAGGAAATGTTCAAGGGAACTAGACAGTAGCACGGAGCTGTTCAAGGGAGAGCGCTGTACCAGGGGCAGTTCTGTGAGGAGGTAGGTTAGTAGTTGGTCAAGTTCACAGATGTTACTACCACCTCCTACTTCTTATATCTCAGCACACTTTATTCTCAAGACTGCAAGTGCAGAACACTGCCACCTCTAACCACCTAGGAGTGTCTTACAGAAGTACGCTCAGGAATGCACATTCTTGCAGAATATTCTACTAAAGCGGTCAAGACACCTACAAAAATATCCAGCTTCCAGAAGTGAGCTTAAACAAGAGAGAAACATGAAGCAGAATGACCAAAATACAAGCAGACAATGAATCTGTACATGTAAACGGAAAGAATCAAGATGAAAGCTATGTATTTGATAAGAAGAATAAATAATGATGGAAAAAATAAAGTACATGGTGTTGGTATATTGAGATGGTACCATACAAACAATGCAGAAAAAAAGAAATCAGTTCTGCTTTTTCATCCAGGAGAAGCAACTGAACAATCATTAATAGCCAAATAACTCTGAAGTTTAACATGCATATTATTATTGACACACATAACACTACAACAAAGCTTTTAGTAGGATTCAGAGAAGAATACATACATGCCTCTCTCTCTCTCTCTCAAATAGCTTAATTCACATTATGGACACACCAAAATGAAACTGAAAGAAGTTCTGTTCACAGACATAAATATCAGATAAAAATTGATAAAAAAAAAAAAGCTGACAAGTTTTTCTGGAGTGCCCAATATTAACTATACCTAAAAATGGGCCTTAGCTTTGGTTTGGCATAGACTCTGTCCTGCTCATTTCCTTTCATGAATCCTTTCATGCAATGTATGCCACATGATGTGATCACTAGCAGTTATATACAGTCAGATTACAGAAGAAATTTTGTGCTTTCAGAATAAAAGTGATTTACTTCAGAAAAAAAACCCTGAGTTTGTGTAAATGCTTCAGTTCAGAATAGGATTTAGTTTCCTAATCCATAACAGTAGATTATTTCATATTAAATACTGTATGGAACATCATCTTCCAAAATATACGTCAATGAAGTATTTCTATCGTGAAAAGGCTAAGTGTAGCAAGGTATTTTTAAGACATGAGGCCCAGTGTCAAGATAAGGATTGCATTTTAGAAGTGTTCCACTCCCTCCTCCGCTTTGAAACAAACATCTTCCCCACTTTTGGAAAGCAAGAGCAAAATAATGGAGGTGGTTTTGATGCAACATACAGCTGACAGATGTCCTGTGAATGGTTTCTAAGGAAAATATAACCCAACTACAACGTCAAAAAGAAAAATTCATACTATCAAAACATCCTTCTTTATTGGTAAAGGAAAAAGAAGCCATGAGGACAGCTCTCACTCTGGGGACTCTTTTAAACTTTACAAACATAGCAGGTAGGTCAAATTAAGAGGACAAGTATCAAAAAGATATGACAACATTATGAAAGGAAACTTTACTAACAATGTCTACCCCAGAACTTTTGTACAGACAGATGATTCATTCCCTAGAAAGTGTTGGATTTGTTACCTATCAGTAATATATAAAATTACCTTCATCCATTTCTGCCATTATGACCATTTTTGAGACCGCTGTTTTTCTCAGAGTGCGTAATTACCCTGCAGTGGCAAGAATTTTAGAAGCCCAAATGCTGAGTTTACCTCCTGACACTGCACAGAGTTTTTGCTACTACAACACAGTGGTTTGCAGTCTTTCAAACACAGCTATAAGCAGTCTGGAACATCTGTGCAGACAACTTCTTATAATGTTTACTGACAGCACTGATGACATTAGGATACAGAATGGGAAGACATTCTCAAAAGGATTCTCCTCTCAAATCGCCCATACAGCAAGGAGTCTGCTTTTCTGCTAGGTAAAAATGTTTTTAACATTCTTTTTTAAAATAAAAAACAAAACAAGAAATATCCAACTTTGTGTGGTTTTCTTTGGGTTTGTTTTGTTTTGTTTTTTAAACTAAGAACAAGAAAATTAAGGCATACAGAGAACAGAAACTGTCGAAAAAATGAAGTGATGAATTTGTGTTTATTAAAAAAAAAAAAAGAACACCTAAACAACAAGCTGATGTGCTTATTATCATCACAGCAAGTGAATAGAAAGCTAAATGTCAAGCATTACTACAGATATAGGTCAGCAATTTCTATTGTTAATGCCATTCAGCAGGTACCCTTGGCAGGAGGTATAGTCACCTAATCACAATTTCAGTTGCATAAAACAAGTCAAACTGTTTCGCTCTCTTGCCACTTTGCCTCTGAACAAAACCACAGCTCAGCAGAACTCATTTTAACTAAAGAGAAAAAAAAAACGAAGGAAAGAAAGAAAGAAAAAAAAACACTTACCATTGTGATGAGAACTCTGTATTTATCCAGCATTGCCTGGTTGTCATGGCATCCTGCCAGCAACTGCCAAACCTCTGCCCTTAGCGCTTCTGGAACACCACTTTTCACCAGGGTAGATAATCCGTTTGGTCTCACAACAAGATTATTGTGCCTGAGAACCAGAAAAATCATTTGCCTATTACACTTCAACTACAGGAGTAGACATCAAGATAAAAAAATATAAAAAGCTTTAAAACTTTCCAACATTATTCTGAAAAGTAGAGTCAGCAACTGGTAACATAAACTTTTCTTCCACTGGTTACACTAATCAGTATTTGTCAGATGGAAAGCAAAAATTCTACAAGGATTTACAGTAAGAACCAGTGGCAAAATGTAGTGTTACCGAAATTCTCTAGGTGTAGAGAAATTAATGAAAATTAAAATAAACAATTGCAGATAATTGAACTAAAGTGGCTAATGAAGAACAATATGAATTGAAAAGAGAAAACGATGCCACCTATGCAGACAATTCGATTTAAATACTTGTTCAACATATAAGTTTAGCTTAGGTTAAAAAAAGGAAGTTAAAAATAACCTAAGCTGTATAGAGAAATCAATTTTGGAAAACAAATAAAAGCCAGTTTTAAGAGTACTAACGTGAATACTGAAGTTCCAGTTTTGCACTTCCTGCCAAGAGTATGCTGCAAGTCCCAGAAAGCACTTGGTAAAATCCCACCATTCCAAGTAAGTCTGCCTATTATTCTGAGCTGGTGTTCTCCTGTCTGTTTGTACACATACCAAGAAATGTAGGAAGACAGTTGCAGGCTGACTTTTTTTATTCTCCAACTCTGTGTAATTAATCCTACAGAAGTTGGTATATAGAACTATGAAAAGGCCATATTCAGACGGGCTGAATACTAAAGATGTGTTTTTAGAAAATAATCCAGTCACTGAGCCCATACATTTAGGACAAAATCACTGCACATGCACAATATTGCAGAGCTTTCAGTCACAGATGGGGTTTTTTGGGGGATAATAGTGTTTACTGATCTAGATTAAACCTCACTTTGACTTATTACGGCAATTTTCCTAGCAATGCAGCAGGAAGACCGCGTGAATTGACTCTGTTCTTTCTAATGCAGGAAGTGCTTTGCTCTGATACTCGTTTGACCATTGTTATGTTTTTCAACTCTACTGGTAGGAGAATAGCGAGAGTGGCAGTTTAGCCAAATGCTAGCAAGCTGCGATTAAATTAAATAACCTGCAATTTGACCCTTGATTTTAAGTAAATGTTTAGGGTACTCCTTCTTTGAAACAGGTCATTAAGATGTGAACAGTTTACCACTACTATTTAAATTTAAAAGGTGCTCTAAAATAAATTTCTTTTTCCTACGCTCCAAGGATGATACCCCCATTTTTCCGAATGACTTGAGAATCAAAAAAAGAGTGTGACTATATAATGCCCTTATTCTTGGAAATACAGTATTTATTTTAAATTTTAAACGTGTAGTGCAATACAAGTCATTTCAAACTTTATCATTCAGTTAGCCAAACTAACACCCAGCTAGGACCTTTTCTCTTTTTCAGTACATTTTGCAGCAAGTCATATTAGACTAATGGTCTTGTGATGGGAGAAAGCTAGAAAGAAAAACCAATATTCACAGAAGTATTAAAAGGCCTAGACACTCTAAGCAGTTACAAAATTATGAAATATACATTCAGGAATAAATAAATAAAATACACCAGAAACTTAAAGCTCAAGTTGTGTGAAAATGAAGCATTCATAGCACACTTCAAATCAGATTCCCTTTGGTTATTACATGGATTTGGTCATACGTGTTAAATGAGAAACACAGAAGGCCTTCTCTGAGGACTCAGCAAGCAGGTAACATCAAACTAACAGCTAAAAAGGTACATTCCCATAGAAACATAACTGGGAATTTTTCAGCAACACCAAGAAAACAATATAAATAGCTTATGTCAACAACTAAGAGAGATGCACAATCCATGCTGTAATATCATCCTTACTACTGAACATACAATTGAGAACTAAGCATGCTACAGTACACCAGATTTTACTGGATTTGTCATATATTTAGATAGCTTTATGGTAGAGGTAATTCAGTAGCAACATTAGACCATGTAGTAAAGCATAACTCTCTAACTTTAATAGACAACTCAGTTGCTGAATGTCTGTTTGGGAAACTGCTTGATCACTAATAATCCTTGCTCTGTATTCTACAATAATGAACAAATATGCATTTCTCCCTCCTTTGTGTAGAGGCTCAGGCACCTTATGTTCCTAGACGCTTTCCGACACGTGCTTGGCCAGACTAGAACAGAAACAAGCATAACATAAAAGCTTGTCTTATTCTAGTCTTAGCCTTTAGCACGTGGGGAAAAAAATGGGTCATTCATGGATGCTGACATCTTTAATTTGTTACAAAGTGCTGTAATTCTACGCAGAATTCAAAGACATAATTTTAAAACATCAAAAAGCAAGGATACAGAACAGCGATGCATAGACTATGCTCCAACTTGACAAACAAGTATTTCTGATCAAAGACTCCTATTGATCATTACTACTTTAAAAAAACAAAAAAACAAAACAAAACAAAAAAAAAAAACCACACCACCACAGCCCCTCCCTCAAAAAACCAAACCATATGAGAAACAGTTAAGTACTCAGCTAAACTAGCTCAGCTTGCAAAAAACAACTTTAATGCTGAGGATGCAGTAAATAGTAAAATAAATTAAAAGATATTCCATTACTTTCCAACTGTTTATTGTATCTTTTTTCTAAATTATCTTATTCCTGTTTATATGTTTGAAGGAGACTCTTGGAGTAATGCTTCTGCTGAGTCAGTCCATTAGGTTACAGTGACATTTTAACGAAATGACAAGAAGCAATTAAAGTGCAAGAAATTTTTCATCTGGGAGACAAATCAGCACACCAGTTCTCCAAGTGAAAATGTTAATTTTTTTTTATTTACCTTTTTTTACTAGTGCACAGATATTCCGCTAGCATATGCTGCAGTTTTCAACACACCAGAAGATTTTATTTCAATCTATTTTTAGTTTTCAATTTGTTAACATTTTTCACCTGTAACTCTTCCCAAGTTTTGTTCTTAAAATGTAACATAACACTACTCCAGAATTCAAGTATTTTATACACTTGAATTTATCTCAAAAGGTAATATTGCTTGAGACACTCCTAAAGAAAATGTTGGCTACTGCTAGTCTTCAAGCTGGCTGGGATCTCCCATTTCTCATCCCATTTTTAACTCATTTTAACTAACGTGTTTTAACTACTAAATGATTCTCTCAGTTAAGTGCGTAAGTTACATTAAGACTTCAAAATAGTTTACTCCAAAAGTCTGAGAAGTTTTGTCGTAATGAATACGTGAGTAGCTTGAAGAAATAGTTGGTTACGTGAAGCTTGAGAGAATGAGCTGTGGGTGGTTTTTCACTTCAGCATGCTTATCCACAGGAGTCCTGATATTTGTCAAGGGCAAAAGTTAAAACTAAAAAGAATCAACTGACAGATGAATTTAATAAAAAAATAAAAGTTAAAAAGTTGCATCTTCTAATGCAAATGCAATGCAAACTGAAACAAACCTGCCACACAGTTCTTTAAGGACTCAGGATGGCCTTCCTCATTGGCCTTGGGGTGCCAGATATAAAATTGCAAACCATTTATAAACTATCATCAGATGTCCTTTAGAACAGGCTTTGGAAAGTTCTAAACAGCTCCAGAGCAAATCCACTTACAGCCTCTTCAGGTGAGGAAAACACACTTGTCTACAGGGATCAACTGACTTCCACACTTTTCCTCAGAATTTTCTTAATCACTCAGGTGGTCCATAGGCAGAATATTTGTACAACCATTCCATTAAATATTTGTGCTTCCCCAAAACCATCTTTCATTAAGGCCAAAAACTTGGATGACAAAATAGTTAAAAACAAGGAGGAAGGAAGGGTTCTGGAAGGAAGGGTTCCGGAGGGAAGGGTTCCGCTAAGCTCAATAAAATCTTGTGATGTCTCCTTGAGTAACCTTTGCATGAGATCTCCATTAAAGATGAGGTCAGCAGCAAGAGGCTGTGTTTCTCCAAAGCTACAAAGTGGCCAAGTAAAAGGGGAAATTGCCCGAATAAATCCTTAAAATGTTGTTCAGCTCTCTGTTCAGATTTAGGAAAAGGAAACTTTGCCAATTCCAGATTAAGGGCCTCTGATTATTTTTGTCTCAGGCAGCAGGAGCTATTACTTACAGCGGGAAAACCAAGTAAGTGGTTCTGGCACTTGCTAATAGTATAAGGTCTCTCAGAGGTAGCAAATACACAGACTTTTTCCTCTCTTGGCGAAGTATACGGTGCTACTGAAGCACTTAATTAAACCACAGAAATAGTAATGTTGAGAACATACTCTAGGCTTACAAACATTCTTCATTTTACTCTCCAACAGAAACAGTTTTAGTGAGGATCACAGTCTTTCTAGAATTCCTTTTCAAGTGCTTACATATAGCACATTAAAAAAAAAATAAAGAGTGCTTTTAAACAAATGAATTACATGTACATCAGCTAGAACAAATGGCTTAGACAGGACAGACTAGAGTTGCTCTGTCTCTTCTGTCCTGGCACTGAGTTTCATGAGAGCTTAACATCCAGCCCCAAGGAACAAAGGTGGCCACAAAGTTCTGCTTTTGAAGACTCACACCCGCAGTGTGAGCATACACAGACATATTCTCAAACACCGAACGAAACAAGACTTTTGCAGACGCTGTGGGAGAGATTTGTCAAATAACTGTACGTTAAAGTAAGAGGATTTGTCAGTCCCTTTTAAACTAGGTTTAAAAGACACACTTGACTGTGTTTTGTATTTTAGTTTTTAAAATGTGTGAGCTGAAGAATTTCAAGCCTCCTGCTCAAAAGCATATAGTCTCATAAAACAAAGAAAATGTTAGTATTTAAAATCTAAATTTAAGAAATTAAGCATTACCATCTCCCCAGTAATTCTCCCCAGGAATACAAAATCTTCTCAGGACAATCCTTTGACACATCACCAGTGCCACTGGAGAGTTCGTTATCACTCTCTGCAAAAAAAAAAAAAAAAAAAAAAAAAAAAAGACAAAACAAGAAAACAAAAGCATGCACAGATTTACCAAAGAGAACACACACTATAAAGATGCATACATATAGGTCTCACACAAATTCTTCTCACGTATCAGTTTTTAAAACCACAAAAAGACATAGAAAATATTAGTGGAACCATAAAAAATTTAGCAGACTTGACAAAACAAGTGTATTAATAAAGTTACCATAAAGTTTAAGAGAACAAGACTAGGGAATAATTCACAGCACTGTTACTGTTATAGGAAAAAGGGCTGGGATCTAGAAAAGCATGATGCGAGAAAAGATTCAAGACTGTCAACTATCCATTTAATGAAATTTCACAATGCAGTATTATCTAAAAGTCATATCCATTCCAGACTTCACATAAAGAGAAATCTCTTTTAAAGCATAGTAGATAATGCTACTTCATTACACTGCATCCCTTACGTGCCATTCTGCTCTCATGTGGTACTCTGATCTCAAGAAGCTTATTCAAGAGCCACAAAATAATTTTTACCGAAACAAGTTCATGGACGAGCAGCACCACCACCACTGTGACATTAAAGATCATATTGCATGGAACAGAAAAGAATGCTTCAAATGGAAAAGAAACTTCGTAAGTATTAAGAATAAAACACTTGTGGAACATCCAGTTTCCAAGTGTCTTACAGATCTATGCAGCTGTCCACACCAAGTTGAACAGTCTTAACTCTTTAGAGCAGCTCCTTATGTGGACATGGTTTTGCAGTTACTTGGACTTTTTCCAGTTTTATCTGAAAAAAATACTGCTAAAAATTAAACAAGAGTACAATTTCAACAACACCAAACATTGACAGGGCTCCAGTTCTCCGCATCTTTACTATGAAACAACCTAAAAAGAGACACTGCAACAGCCCCATTATCCTGAGAGGCCTCTGAAGCTATGGACAGTTTAGATGTCTCCAAGGTTGCTCTTTCCTATGAACTGAGCTGTCTCAAGAAGCTAAAATAAAACAAAAAGGAGGACCAAAGCTACATCTGCTCCCCAAATCCCCTAGATACTCTCTTCAACACAGCTCAGTCACATCTGGTTGCTGACCTAATATCTTTAATCCCTCAGGTACATTAAACACTTCACCTTCAACTTTATGTAGAGAGCAGCAGTAGTTCAGGTAGAGCAGGATCTTCAGCACTTCTACAATTACCCTCATAAGTCTTCAACCTTGTCATTCTCACTTCAATTACACGTTCTTAATTTATAGTCTCAGCAATTGGCAAATACAAGTCATTAATAAAGATATCATCAGTGCTTGAATTTGACAACCAACTGTGAGGACAAAGATAGCATGTACTGTATTTCAAGGACAACAGCAAAAACGCTGCCCTGAGAGAAGAGAAGCATATCAGGAATCTCTTTGTATTTCAAACTGAACTTTAGATTAGTGAAACCCTTTAGCTTGGAACCTGTTTGTACAGCTTTACAGGCCCCAAAACACAAGACCAACCTGCATTTAAATACTTCCCCTTAGATTTAAAAAAACAAAAACCAAACAAATCAACCAAAAAAAAACCCCAAACCCACCTGAAAACACCCACACTCATCATAAATCTACAGGAAACTTGATTTTAAGGTTTTCCAATCTTTTGCATACATTCCCTAGATCTAAAGATGGAACTATGAAGATCTAAAACCTCCATATTTATCATTTCAACTAAAATTTGGTATCTCTATAAAAGGTTTCTCAGTAACCAAAGGAATCCATTAAGTTCCACTGGAAGAAATGTATTTCAATACTCAACTTTCCTTTCACTTTAAAATTATCAAAAATATTGTAAAGGCAAGTCTCCTCACTTACCACTCAGGCCTGGTAATAACTAAAAAAAGTTAAAGCAATAAAATGCATTACATTTTTTAAATTCTTTCCTCTCCTGATTTGCCTAACTGGATCAAAGAGATCAATCATAAATGCAGTCCTTCTACTTCCCACAGAAAAAAAATTTTGAAGAAGCCTTCTCTAGATTGAGTACATCGTCCATTCAGAGACACAAGGTACATGTTAATGATACTGGTACGTATTAAGAATCTCAAGAAACCTGGCTCACAGCAGAAATTTATCATAAACCATAATTTCAGAAAGGTTTCATACATTCAAAGTAAAGACAGATGATCTGGCACAAAATTCTGAGACATTTTAATTACTCTGGAGAGACTGAAGAACTACACTGCATCTCTACAAGAACTACACTGCATCTCTACAAGAGCTACTGGTGAAAATATACACAAACAAATCTTGCAGTCTGAAACAGAATCTGATAAAGAAGAATATAATCCCCAACCAGACCAGAACATTTAAAAAAGAAGCTACACTGAATACTTTCAGGAAAAAAGCACACTAGTCATTATCTGATCCAAACCTGAGCTTGCCAAGGAATACTAATACCAGACAAAAGAAAAAAACCTCTTCTTTTCTCACTATGCTGCTATTCTATGCAAAATTCTTCGAAATTCTTAAGGAGATCAGTGTTACACAGTATACGTACCCCAGCAAGATATATCACAAAGCTACAGTGCTTCAGCCATGAAAATTCTTTCATCTGGAAGGCTTAACAGTATTTGGAATGTACTATTCAGTTATATGTCAGAAAATCACAGGCCTTAATTAGAAATACCATATGCTCCCTTTCAAAAGATGCTAACATCAAAATAGTACAGGGCAAAGGAGAGAGAATAAACAGCTTTAAAAATCTCTACTTTGTTTCCACTCTGAAGACTATTTACATATTCTAACCTGTGTAAGCACTTCGGTATAAACTAAGGAAGTGGGGGGAGGGGGGGGAAGAGCGATATTTAACTGTAGATGTTCTTCTCCAAGATGTACTTTTACATTTTTTTTCCACATTCTATAGCATCTATAAGCCAGCAGCACTAGCCAGGACTTGATTTTATCCACACTTATTCTGCTGGGAATGCGACAGATCCCTTCCTCTAAATGCGTTGTGTGCTTCTCCCTTCCTCCTTTATTTGCCCTGACCTCTCAGAGCCTATCAACTAGACAATAAAAATTATGCCTCATCAGAAGCGGAGAAGGATGGGAGATGTCTCAAGGGAGCAAACCTGAGGGGCTAGATTGTAAATGTAGGTACAAATAGCCTTTAAGAATACTTAAAGGTAACAGTAAGCCTCTCAGCCTTTCTGTTTGGTTTTTTTTTTTTTTAAATTGCTATGTGATTCACAAAATTCAGAAAAAACTGCTTTCTGGATGCCTCATGAATCAATTCCCTGAATTCACAGCCTCTGTTTAAAGCAAACCTGAAGGATCGCGCTTCCACAGCAAGTCTTGCCCTGCATGGCTTCAGCACAGAATCACAGAATACTTTGGGCTGGAAGAGACCCCTGGAGATCATCTAGACTGACCTCCTACTCCGAGCAGCCCTAGTTAGATCAGGTCACTGAAGGACTTGAGTGGGAGGGTATAGCCTTGAACACCTTCAAGACAGGAGACTGTAGAGTCTTTCTGGGCAACCTGTACCACTACTTGACCTTGCTCACGGTTTAAAAACAAAGAAACCAACGTATCAAAAACATCCTTTTATCTAAACAGAATTCCGCAGGTTCCAACTTGCGTCTGGTGTCTGTTGCCTCCCAGCTTGTTATTGTGCACCTCTGAGAAGAGCCTGGCTCCATCTTCTCTTGAGTCCTCTGATGTAGTAGTTGTAGACAGCAGTAAGATTCTCCTCTGCACGTTTTCTTCTCCAGCCCAAACCAAACCCAGCTCCCTTAACCCTTTGTTGTACCTCATATGCTCCTGCCATCTGGCCAACTTGGTAGCCTCCACTGGACTGGCTCCAGTGTGTCAACGCCTGTCTGGTACTGGGGAGCCCAAAACTGGACCCAGTACTCCAAACGCAGTCTCACAGGTGCTGAATAGAGAGGATGGATCGCTTCCCTGGACCCACAGGCTAGACTCCTGCTAATACAGCCCAGGGTGTGTTTGGCCTTCTTTCCTGCGACGGCACGCTGCCGACTCGTTTACAACTGTTTGCCTGCTGGGATCTCCAGGTACTTTTCTGCAAAAGTGGCTTTGTATCTGGCTTGTCACATGGGGTTATTCTGTCGCGGACACAGGACTTGGCACTTGCCTTCGTTGAACTTCATGAGGTCTTGCCAGTGCTTTTCTCCAACCTGCCCAGGTCCCGCTGCGCAGGAGCCCTGCCCTCCAGCTTTATTAACCACTCCTCCCAATTTGCTATTGTCCACAAACCTGCTGAGGGTGCACTCGGTCCCATCACGCAGGTGATTAATAAAGACATGTAACAGCGCTGATCCCAATACTGACCCCCGAAAGATACCACTACTTCCTGGCTGCCAGCAGGACTTTGCACCATCGATTGATTCTTTCATCCCAGCAGTCCAGCCACCCTTCCAACCACATTATATTTCACTTATCCAGTCCCTATCTCATTGATTTAATAGTAAGGACACTATGGCACAGGGTGTTGGGAGTCCCTGCTAAAATCAAGGTATACAGCATCCACTGCCTGTCCCTTGCCCACAGCACTGGTCACCTTGTCACAGAAAGCAATGAGGTTGGTCGCAATGATTTGCCCTTCATAAATCTATTCTGGCTGTTCCCAATGACCTTGTTTGTCCTTCATGTGTTTAGAAACTACTTTCAGGAGTATTTGCTCCATAACCGGTCCTATGGACTGAGGTTAGACTGACCTGGATCTTCCTTCTGGCCCAATGACATTCGCTTTTCTTCTTTTGGACATTTGCTATTTGCATGAGACAAATATGGAAGCTTACACAGATACCACTCAGGTTGGGGGAGGATCTCCAGGTGACAAATTTTGCATATAGTCTGTTTTGTTAGTATACCTATAGACAAACATGAACATGTCTAAAAAATGGCCTCTTTCAAAAGCTGTAGGGACATTCAAGAACAAATTAAAGCTAACAGAAAAGAAGCTTAGCAGCCTATTGGATATATAGAATTTTGTGCCTACTCCATTTAGAAACACTCATTACACAAATTATTCATTATATGAGCAGATTATTCAGAATAGGGCACAAAGAGTTGCATTTTAACATTTATTATGCAACAATACTCTATTGACTAGCCGCAATTAAAACTTCCCTCCGCCTTTAAAAAACAGACTCCAACTTGCAGAAGTATGACTGCTGGTATGAAAGACCTCTTAGCACTTTAGCAGCACCTTTAGCAAAATAAACTATGGCTCATTATACTTGGTAACCAATAATTTGGAAAATGCTTCCCAAAGTGGCCCGTCTTCCACATAGCAGAGGCACCTCTTTGGATTTAGTCTAATCCAGAATAGCCTTAAAAGCTGTTTTTACTGGAAAACAAATTAAACTTTCAGGATTACAACAATTACCTTTGATATGAAATGGCAATAAGGTTATTTTGGGTTGGGGGGAGCATGTGTTTGGGTTTTTTGTTTTTTATAACAAAGTATTTGTAACTATTGAAGTGCCACAGAAGACCACCCTATGCAGTAAAATGGCTGTACACATTTGGAGCACTGTAAAACCACGAGAAGCTTTGACTGTCTCCCAAGATAGCAACAGAGTGATTAAGACGAGCCTTTTGAGGCAGCTCCACTAGGTTATCCAAGTTCTTCCTTTTTAACTTTACTAAAGAGAACACAGGTTTTGACCATACAGTCCCCTGCAGGTATTTGTCTAATCTAACCCTACAAACCTCCAGTTACCTCCTTAAGCAGTTCATTCCAAGGACTTCATTACTCTTACTCTATGGACTATATCTCTCAGTTTGAACCTCAGTTCGAACCTAATTCGAACACCTAACACCTGCAATTTATGCCAATTACCTTTTTCTCCTAAACAACTGTAGCACATCTCACTTCCAAAAAAACCCAAACTTTGTCTTTATTCTTTCTTCTCTAAAAAAACCTGCTTCTTTCCTCAAAGGACACATTTTCCAGACTTCCAATCATTTCTGTTTTTTTCCTCCAGCTGGTCTGCATTTTTTCTTGATGAGAGGTGTTCAAACAAAACACTGAGGCATCAAGTGTTCAAAACAGAAAAATTACACACAGAGTAACTCTTTATTATAAGCAAATACCCCACAGAAAAAAACCCATACACACACAGACACAACATCTTAGCCTCTTCTTCCCCCTCATTTATTTTGATAGCACAAGGCTTTTGAGCCCACAAATACAGAACATGGAGCACGCACAGAGGGTAACAGTAGTATTTACAGCAGCACTGACAAGTTGTGCAAAGACTGTAACAAAATACTGTGAGAAACCAACTCTGAAAAAAGTCAGATAGCACAGATGGTTCTCTCTCTGATCAGGTACTTAACAGACTTCTTTGAACAAAAGTAATCAACTAGGTTTATCGGTATTTTCCATTTTTGGCTTGAGGAAATAGATTCCAGTTAAGAGCTCTTACTCATGTCAGCGAAAATTGAGGTATTAAATATGCTTGAATGTTTTTACAGAGAAACAGTCTTCCTGTTTTTACAGAGAAAGAGGGTGTTTTGGGGGGTTTGGGTGGGGTTTTTTTTGAATGGGCCTTTTTTTGCATCTTACTTTAAAAAATTTCCTTTAAACAATACTCCCTTATCCACATTTAACACCAGTTACATAGCTACAGAGCTACTCTTCCAATAGATTTTCTCCTTAAAGAAATCTACTAGATCACCTGAAATATGACAGTGCCTTAGAAGTCAAACTCATTTGTCAGTTAACAAAAAAGGCAAGCAAGGAGGAAAATTATACTGTTGTTTCAGAGAGTTCAAGCATAAAAGTAAATAAGAAGTACATCCTCAAATGAGTAGAAATGCATGAATAGAGCAGATAAAAATGAACAGGTGGGATTTGAGCACTGATGTGAAGAAGAAAAAAGGAGTTTTAATGAGTTTTAATTGAGAAGCTGTTAGAAGTGAAAGAAGGAGTAGGTGGAACTGAAAAATAATATAGTTGGAGCAGTCTGAAGGAGAAGGAAATTAGGTCATGAAGATAGGTGGGAATAGAACTGGAATACTTCAAAAATGAGAAGTTTGATTTTTATGTAGGAGAAGAACAAAAATGAAGGGGGAGCAGAAGCTGGCAGCATATTATCAGGGCAAGAAGACATAGACGTTACTGACATGGAATCATTCCATACATACTAGATAAAAGAGGATCGTGAGGAAGGCCACCAAAAAAAGCAAGTTTCCATTTATAAGGTAACAGGAAATTATAGAGCATGAACTATAGTTTTGCCAGGAAAGCCAAGAGTGAAACAAAGTTTAAGTCATGAAATTCGTTCTAGTATTAAATAAGGTAGATTTTCAGAAAGGCCCAACTTTCCAGTGCATTACAAAGTATTTTGATGAAGACAAAAAGATTTCAAAATGCCTTCCAAACAATATATTTATGAAATTACAATCCTCAGTATATTTTCTAATTTAGAGGGAAGCTCAGTATAATCAGGAACAGAAAAGTATGGATTTATGAATATGAACAAAGACAACTTGCATTGAATTCCGCTCACAAGAACCTTCTGTTTGTATGCAAGTTAATTATATAAACCTAAGAAAAATTAATTTGGCAGCTACTGAAGTACATGTAAAGAGAGTTAAAAACAAAAAAGAAAGATATCTGAATTCTTCACTAAAAGCAAACCAGTGATAGCAAAAAACAGTTATAATTCATAAAAAGGAGTAAGAATAAGATACACGTTTTTCACTTAGAATCACTCAAGCAAAAGCTAGTGCTGACAAATCTCAAATTTTGATTACCTTGCAAACAGTCTGCAAATTTAATTGCTTCTCTATGTAACTGAAAATCTGGATCCAAAAAACCCATACATTTGGTAAACCCTAAAAGAGGGTGGAACAGCATGGGATTAGATGATGTCTGTCTTTCACTCACTGCATATGATAATGGTTTTCACACGTTACAAAGAAGTCTGTGCAAAATCTCTCAAAGGACTCACACTTCTACTTTGAAGCGATTCTGTTGGTTGTGTAAAATGGCTAGCCAGACTGACTTTTTAATACAACAACAAATTCTGCATTTAAAGACATATCTTTGTTCTGTCTCATATAGTTTCTATGCAGGCCCTGCATTACTGTCATATTAACCAAGAATCATTAAAAAAAAAGTCACAAAAATAAACCTTAACTGTGCATCCAAAAATCTGAGTATAGAAACATGTGCAAAGAGGTGATTCTACCCTTGTGTAGTGAACATACAAGTGAGCCACCACGACATATCTAAATTTCATGTACAAATGCTTAAAGTGGAATAAAAGAGCGGAGAAAAATTATTGCTTCAGTTCGGTAGTTTTGCTCCCACACAGATGACAAAGCCAACTAAATGCTGCACAGTGGAGGTATTCTTGTAAATATAAACATCATCCACACATACTGTGCTGTCTGAAAACTGACATCTTTGAGAACATGCAAGAAAATCAAATTTGAGATGTCACAATTCTAAGGCAACGTAATTCTGTACTCTGTATTAGTAATTTACAAATTTGTAGATTAGTATCTACTGCCATATTTAATGCTATATTTAATATAATCAAATGCAAAAAAAAATCAACATTATAAACACTTAAAAAATATATATTGCCTGGCATTTAATTAAAGTGCCAAGGCAATATGCAAGGCACTTTGATTATGAAATACTTAGGCTTAACAAAATACTAGAAAGCTAATGACCGAACTTAAAAGGACAAGAATCTCACATTGAGGTTAATAACTATTAGTAAAAAGTCAGGGGGAACTGTTTGTTTAGGAAAGTCTTGGTTAAATAACATAATTTTTTTAACTATATGAAATGTGAAATTATATAAGCATAGTAGTGACAGCTTGAGGCCACACAAAACCGTGGCACTTGTGACTGAAACCTGAGATCCTCTAGCAACGGGCAGTTCTAATTCCTAATAAGCCAACAGGATTGCAAATCCTTTTTCAAATTACTTTCAAACTGCCATTCTGTTTATAGGCAGGACAAGGATAGACAACCACTACTGAAATAAAGCACCCAAAACGTTCAGAATAATCTTCCATTGCTTCTAGACCAGATACAAACACAAATTTATGCTCATTTATTACTGAAAAATGTCCATTTTGTACCATAATCTCACGTGATTTTACGTAAATTGTAAAAATAAAAAAAAAAAAAAAAAAAAGAAAAGACAAATCCAAGAAACAGATTTCACCTATGTACTCAAGGAAGTGAAAACACCCTTAATTTGAAAGTAATTTTTCCCGTCATTCTGCAAGAACAAACCAAAGTCATAGACAGATTTCCCTGGAGTATTCATGAACCACAGGCCAGAATTACAGAATTGTATTTTGCCTTGAACTTCACAAAGTCAGCGCAAACAATAGATTTTATCAAAGAACAAATCCCTACCTACAATGTGTTCCCAGACACACCTTGCAGGAGTGTCTTGTGGACACTGGAGAGGAAAAGGGGAACGTAATAGCTCAGAGTAAGTCACACATTTCTTGAGGGCCTAGCCTGCAAACCTAGCTTGCAAGTGAACTCCAACAGCAACCTGGGTTACAGGACAGGAAAGAACCTGAGCCCTAGGCAGGTGACCTTTCCTGTGCTTCCATCTCCCTATAAACCCGGAACAGAAACAACCTTAAAATCCCCCAGTTTTCCATTTCATTTACAACCCTGCAATTTCATTAAATACTTCTGTAATCCACAGAAGTGCTTGAGATTCAAAACATTTAAAATACTTGCCTTTTAACAGAAAGGCCATACTTGCATGAACAAATTTAAATACGACTATAACTATCAACCAGAACTGCCACCATTCAGGGCATATTAAAAAAAATACAGTCTTCTGCACTCAGTTTTGGTTTTTTTTATATATTAAGGAAGGGATCATATTCTTTCCGGCAGCACCATGATAGCTGCAGAAGTCAACTGAGTGCATTTATTCTAGGATTCTATGATTTTTAATAACAAAATCTAACTTGTAAGGCACGAAAATAATCCAATGCATGAGAATAGACAGTAGAGTCCATAAAATGACATCAAGCTAATCAGGAATATCTTCCTTTCCTTTGGAAGCTATAGGTCTGCATTCTTCAGAAGTGCTTGTATTTTAAAACTCACCTCTTACAGATCTGCAGCAAAGGGTTCCGGTCAGAAGGTAGCCACTAGCCAAATGACCTCATGAATTCAGGATTTATGAAGTTTTAGTTCATTTGCATGGAAACAGCAAAAAGATTCCAATACAGATTTAACTGATCTTGTTTAGGACCTACCAACATTACTCTGTATTGGATTAATGTAACAAACAGTTCCTATGAATTACATGAAGCTATTTTTAATTTGGATGAAAATGCAGAGCTGACTATTTCCACACTACTAATGTCATTCTTCTTACTCAGTTATCCTCATTTGTTCACACTATCCCTCATCGTAAACCCCTATTTTATCACAAAATACTCTCAATAGCTCTATTGACTCCTAGAACACCACCTCCTCTACTCCTTTGCTTTTTTTGAATCCTGAAAACAGCTTCTACCCACCCACAACATTTGACATAGTATCCTAATTTAGTTTGGCTGATCATCTCTGATTATTTAGTATTGCCCACTCCTTATCTACTATACGCACCATCTTTCTGTGCTGTCCAATACATCACACTCAGATTTCTTTGAAGCTTTCAGGGTCCTCTATCCTTTAATTTCTATTTTCACTGTCAAATGTCACCATTTCCACATTGAATTTCCATGCCTTTCACCTTTTCTATTATATAACATATCTTTTTGTTCTTAGAGTTAAGACAGCTAGAGAGAACACAGAAAGAAAGTTCTACCCTCTTGAGTTTGTTATTTCTTCTCTTTTGCTGCTATTTCTTACTTCTACAGCTTCATATTTATTTCTTCTTACTAAAGGCCAATAACTAAACACCAAACACATTTCAATAGGATGCTTCATGGTTTAAGTCCACTGTTTATGGATCAGTATCCACTATGCTGTCAACTACATCCCTCCTCAGTTCCCAGCTGTCCAAAAAGTAGTATCTAAACTCTCAAGAAATATATTGTTGCAGTAAATAAAAACACAAACCCAAACAGTACTGCATTCCTGGAAGTCATTTGAGAGTGTTCTAGAGGCAATCTAGAACTCAAGCTCAGAAACTTCTTTTTGGAGACTTGGTAGGCATGTTATCCTTTCACAAATTACCTCTTTCAGGATGTCTGCTAAACATCCTGTGCTCACTATTCAGGCAATTCATGGATTGGAACAAGAGCTAGTAACCAGACACTTAGGACCACATAAAACTTCAGGGGAAAAAAAAAAATAGAAATCTTCAACTTGGTTACAATCAGTGTAAAGACTATTTTCTGTTTTTAAACAGAACTGCTCCCACTTACAGTGATCCTTACCCTTCTAACATTATTCTGATTCAAGAAGAAACTCAAATGGAGTTACCTAGTATTCTCCTGAAAAGTTACATTACAGGTTAAAAAAACAACAAAAAAATTTAAAACATCAGCATCAAAAGGAAGGTCATTTCATGCATGGTCTAAGCAAACACTGCTGCTAAAAGAAGCCAACCTATTCTTCCCCTTCTCCTTTGTTATTTGTTTCTAGGACTACATTCTCCTTGTGAATGCTTCTGCTGGGAAGCAATTTTCTCCAATCCTTAGGCTCAAGCATGCAGCCAGCCACTTCATCCTGCCATAGAATGACACTACAATAAAGTGCTTTGTGAGGCTTTGTCTTTTTTGAATAACGCAATATACAAACCATCACTTCTGTACATGTTCTCACTTACTCTTAATGCTCCAAAAAGGAGAAAGATTAGTTCAATCAATTGTCCTTTGCACCTTGTTACAAAGTTCTACTCAAAATTAAATATTAACAGTGAACTTTTCTGCTTACTGATAAAAATTGATACTTAAATCCACTTTATTTGAAACCTTTCCAGAAAGTGTAAGAATTTCCTCATTATATACTTTAATCTTTTAAAATTATATTCTGAATTTAATAGAAAACTTCTTATCAAGAAGTGTACTTTACATTCTAGGTTTTGACAAGAAATCATTAATATTAATTATATTTTTTAAATTATTATCTTGAAAGCAAGGAACCTTAGATGACTGGGTTGCCAGAAATATCTATTACAATATTAATAATTTAAAAAAAAAAGTGAGGTTGATCTGAAAGATCTCTAAGGAGCTATTGCACAATCTTTGCAAAGATCTTAATTTTTTTTATATAGCTGTTCAGATGAAAAATAAAGCTAAAATGAGAAAAGGATATTAAAAGCTAAGAATGTGTGAGTGAATATATGATCTCAATTTTCTATATGCAGTTGCTGCACATTTGAAAGAGACTATGCCTAACACTAGTATAGTAATTATTTTAAATTATTATTGGGGGGGATGCAAATCATGTTTGACTTTTCAGTAAAACAAAAAGAACAAGAATATTGAAAAAAATGCCTTCTTTCTTATGAACATCTTTATTCATATACTTATGACATAAGACATCCCACTGAGCTGTGGATGTATGCACACATACACACAGCACACAGAAATCAGGTAAGGTGCAAATGAGGCATGCGTTCTTATACAAATGAAACTGCAATGTATAGTGTTTCTGAAGTAAATTAAGTAATACTCTGTGGGCATGTAGGATATATATGAGGATATAGGGGAAAAAAAAAAAAAAATCAAGAAAACAGATAATAACCCTCAATATCTGTAATGGGAACACCAACCTCCAGCCTATGAAATAGTGAAGTCCTTATAATGCACACCTGCCCTAGTCAGGTTGCAAGCAGAAAAAAACACCTATATGGCCAGGTAGCTACCATCCTTAACTTTAGAGAAAAGAAAAAGCCTTCTTCCAAGGCTAAGACAAGACATTGTAAACTCAAGGGGGTTTTTTCCATCATCATAATTAGTACCCTGAAAAGAAAAAGAAAGAAAAAGAATGAAGAGATTTATTTAGAACAACTGCAAATGACTCATTTAACCTGCATATCCACTAGGACAGATAACTTCTAGGCAGATAACTCTAAATGCAGTTTCCATGAGAACAGAGTCACATCATGATATTTTTAATGTCTTCTCTTAGGAAGTAATCTACATTTAAAATATGGAAACTAGCATTAGGAAGCTAAACCAAAGTTAAACTTAGGTTCATACCCCAGTGGAATACTTTTACTCTTACAATAAAATAAAGCCGTTCTATTATAGTACCAAGAGGAGAATATCCACATTATTAGTAATTGTGCTACATTCATCAAATTCTGGAACAGCGCTTTACTCTTCCCAGTAAGAAGCAATACAAAAAAAAAAAGTATTCAAGTAATTACTTAAACCCTATCCTATCAAACAAGCTCCAGAAAACATTCTGACTGTACAAAAACATCCAGGAAGCAAAAAACACCCACAGATGTTGAACTATGCTACACTGAACCACAAGACCCAAAGGTCAAATCTGAAATAATCCTTGCTATGAACAGTAAAGTAATCCCAAATACCAATTAAATATAAAAGCTCCTTTAGAGAAAACAGTATTTTTACTATTCAGAAGCAGTGCTTGATACAAAGGAGGGGATAACAGTCAATGCCCATCCTGCTCCCTCCCACGAATCAGGAGAAGGTTTTCAGTTCACCAAAGAGCACTTGGCTGGGGGTTTTGTAAGGCTGGTGTCACCTGCAATATGTGGGGTTTTCTGTTTGTAACTGGAAGAGAGTAACCATGTAAGCATACCTGTCTGCTCCTGACCATGTTAATCACAGCGTTCCAATTCATATTGCATAAACTAATATCCAACTACTTACCTACAAGAATCAAGAAGGAATTTTTCCACTGTAGTAAGTGAGACTTTTTATAGTATTGACAGAACAGTGCCAGAAATTTGAAGAATAACTTTGTAAAACTCTCACGAGTTCTGGTAGGTCTGATATCCAGATCAAAAATGGCACATAGAAAGCCCATTCTGAATGCTATAGGCTAACCCTCAGAGCAGAATGAGATGACAGTAGGCCAAGGGCCTTCAAGAAAACAAACAAACAAACAAAACAAAACACCAGTGGGAAAGACACGGAAGTACTGTTAGCTTTGGAAGGGGCAGGCAAACATGCTGAGTCCATGAACCGCAGCAATCCCCAACTGAACCAGGAGGTACTTTGATAAGCCCTAGTTATAAAGGAAGGAAAACGAATCACATGCTAAGCAGACAGTTTGGGAGTGGGGGAATTCCCCATATGACTCTGTCTGGGATTTTTTTGTTTGTTTTTCTTTACAAACAGGCATCTAAAGCCATCCATTTCAAAGCCCATTTCAATGCCGTCCTTTAGCAGCACATTCAAGGCAAATGGCTTCTGATCAGAAGAAAATTCGTCTAGAAGAGGTTTTTCTATCTTGTAAGCAGAGCACAAATGAACCAGTAACACATTCTGAAGCACACAGAAAAATGCACATGCCTTTGCTGCTGCTGCTGCTGCTACTGGAAGAACTCCAAATAACGCGTTGGTAAAAATGCCATTACTAAAGAACTGCTGCTAGAAAAAAAGTTCTGTGTGTGATCTTTTTGTCTAAAACAGTTGCATTTCTAAGAGACACAAATAGGAAGAATTAAATGAGTAAATTAACAGCAGAAATGTAATAGTACTATTTATGGGAATGGTAAGTGCTCATTTCTCATTTATTCTTACCTTCTTCTGCCTCATCCTCCTGGGATGACATAGGCCCTCCTCCACTTGTTGGGCTGACCAATTCTTCCTCTTTTGTAGATTCTCTTTGTAGACTGACAACTTCATAAATTGCATCCCCAGCACTTGTGTGGCTTTTTCCTTCAGACTAAAACAAAATATGCGTATGTATTAGGTCCCCACTGTTTATAAGTGCGGTTCTAACACTATGCCAAAACCAAACCCAAAACACATGCAAACAAATCTGGTATCAAGGCTAAACAATAGTTTGGGCAAGACTCCCTCAGATTTCTTTGCAATGGCACACGTAGACTAGCAGTAATTGACAGCTCTGTTTCTCTTTTAAGTTTTATAGGTAGAAAATATAAATAAAACTGCATTATTTGCAAACCTGCCTCCTAATAACTATTTTAAATATTGTTCAGAATGATGATAAAAAAGCTTCCCAATTTAAATAGCTATAACGAGATGAGGTCAAAGAGAAACCACAGCAAAAGAAAAGAGGAAAGAACAAGCAGGAAAAATATTGGAGTAACTGACATCATGGAAACAGGGATTGAATGCCTGAGGGGGGGGGGGGAATTTAATGATAAGAGTTTTTATTAGGTAAAGACAAGACTAAAGAAGAAACAAAACCTTATGCTTTTTGAAAGCTGAAAATTGTGAAAAGCTCTTTGTAGTGTTTTATGCATTAAAAAAACAGAAAAATTCATCTTTCTTCAGCAAGTATAATTTGTAATATACCCCTTTCAATGGTGACATGTATTGGCTGTACCTAGCTATACAATTTGTGTTTGTAGCCCAAGTTTTATTTATTTCTGACTATTATATATGTGCGCGTGTGTCTGTGTGTGCGCACGTGTACAAATCATGAATATCTGTCAATCTAACAGTTAATTTAAACTTGGAAATTTGCATGTTATATCTGTAACTATATATATTTGAAGTCAGGGTATTTTCAGTGGAAATCATTTTGTCCTGTAAAAGCAGTTTTTCTTCCAAATCTCTCTCCAGGAATTTGACAACTTTCAAGGCAAACTACCTCAAAGGTTGGGGGTCAGGGGGTAGTTGTTTGTTTTCTTTTTACTTCAAGCTGGAAAAGTTCAGAGTTTAATCTAAGTCTTTCAAGTTCAATGGACTTTCACATGAAAAAGAAGTTAGTTACCTATACTTTGAGCACTGGATACAAGGTTGCAAGCTTTAAAAGGAGTATTAGTTTCTCCTTTGAGTTACAGTTCTGAACACAATTCTTATTCAGTGACATGCAGTGATTAATATATTTGCAAACAATTGTATAAAATTGCAAACTAATGATTGTATTAAATGAACCAGCCCAAAATGTTGTGCTATTTTGTTCTATGTGCATCTTGCCTAATCAGTTTAAACAAGGTTATTTTTTGAACATATTAAAAACATCAAATTGACCATGAAAAAGAAAAAGAACAGAGTTTCAGTTAAATAATATTCAATTTGTTTAAAAAAACCAAAATTACAGTAAAGGTGGAAGACTCCATGACACCTTCGGGGGAGATACACAGGAAATGCTGACCAGCACTTGCCATTTCAACAAGCTGGTAAAATTATGCAGATGGGTAGTTTAAATAGGGACTGCATGGACTGACACAATATAAACAATTTTATACTGAGAAAACTTTCCTACTGTATTTTAGATTAATCATTCAGATCTGCTTCCTTTAAAGCTGATAATCCCTGGAAGCAGTGGCTCCAACGATCAGCAAGTTTTGCTGACTGAACTTCGCATGAAGACGGCTTAATGAACTTCAGGGTGCAGGCATAAATACCCTGCATTTTGTAACATTTAGCAGGATGATATTAGAGCCATTATCCCTATTTTATTCTCAGAAAACACCATTATCAAGTAATTCCAAAGTACTTTGTTAAATCAATCAAGTATTGATGCCACTAATATTATTAACCATCGCTTTCTGTAGCTTTTATTTTTGAGGAAGTAAGGCATGAGATACCATGGATTTTGTTGTATGTTATAAGTTCAGCTCCTTGCATGTGTTCTGCTTAACTGCAAGACACATCTCTGTAAAATGCAGGTAATTTGGTTATTTGTTTTTTCTGAAGCACAAATTTGCTATCTACAGGAATCAACCTTTACAAAGATCATGTTC
This sequence comes from Sagittarius serpentarius, assembly GCA_034782735.1. Taxonomy (NCBI): domain Eukaryota; kingdom Metazoa; phylum Chordata; class Aves; order Accipitriformes; family Sagittariidae; genus Sagittarius; species Sagittarius serpentarius. The sequence continues at coordinate 31,581,107 of JAVKLA010000090.1, read as the reverse complement.
TAACGATGAAAATGTGCATGAGTAACACAGTGACATACAGAGAGACAGACAGATAAAACAATCCTAAATCACACAGCAACCTGCATTTATGTCATTCCTCCTATCTGACTGCACCTCACCAATCTCGGTTCAGACTATTAAATCTAGCCGAATCCTTCCTCAGAAGAGTTCTCATTTTAATCTGCCAATACAGACAGGTCCCAGTTACCCCTGGCAGGAAAATGCCGTTTCATTGCTTGCTTCCTTTTGGAACACCAGTAATGGATGCTTCCTTACTGGAATGGGCACCTTGCTGAGCCCCAAGTCTAAAGTTTCCTGCCCAGAGCTCTGCATGCTAGAACTTAGGACTGGGCAGACTGCATGCATGAATTTCTCACCCACAGTCAAACACACTACATTTGCACAATGACCAGTAGCATTGTCACGATTTTACATCGGAAGGAAATTATACCATGGGATTCACTGTCCTGCACAGAGAAGCTACCTATCTTTGGAGCTGAGGCTTTTGATATTAATCCACTGTTACGTTCCCTAGAATCTATTTATGCTCAACTGCTTTCCCAAAAAGTTCACAAATGGCCAATCCCAATACCATCTGCAAAGTTATTTTCCAAGGAGTAGGAGTGCCTTGAAGTACAGTGTCTTTCAGAGGTATTGGCAGGAACAGCTATTGCAATACAAACTGTCCAGCTCATAATTGGCTAAGTAAAGACTTGCTACAGATCAACCAGAAAGATCCTGTCATCCATAATCAGGACGTAATCTTGTAGAAAGATTACAAAGATAAAAAGCATTCCTTTCCCAAAAATCTGCAGAACAGCTCCTCAGAATTTTACAGCAGGAAGAAACGCGTGTGTTTCTTCAGGGACGGGAGGCATGTGTACGTATGTCACGTTATAAGGGGTGAGAAAGGAAAAGAAAAAAGAAAGCATCCATATTACTCAATTAAAAATGGTACAGTTGTAAGTGATTTAAAAGGAAAGCTTAACTACTTATAGAGAAGTATCAAACAGTTGAGAATGTAATATTTTCAAATGTATTTTCTTTAAATTTCAAATGTAGATATTATCAACATTTGCATGTAACAGTTGGTTTTCTCAGATTTTCTTAAATTCTAAGTTGCTATGCTAATCTCTAAAAGAAATACAGAAACAGCATTGCATGAGATTTATTTACTCACTAAGTGTTAAACACAGTGGCACTTTTGCCACGTAATACCAACATAGCTTCTTTTTCAGACCTATTACTGTACCCCACAGGAAGATGACAACTCAAATATTCACATTAGGCTCGGTAAAATTAAAGCACTGCTCTTTGGTTTCATTAGTCAAAGATGATGGACCACTATTCCAACGCAAATGGTACAGTTAGCCCCTGCTGTTCACTTTTTGAACCAATACCACAACACAAGTCTTTGGAGAAAGGAGGTCAACAGTTGCTGCAGGAGGATTCAGTTGAGCATCATCCTACATGATAGTGGACAGACATACGTACTTTAGGTACATCACCCAATGCCAAAATGGGAAGAGACTTTAGCATTCTAATCAACATATAACTGTTCAACAAACATTACCAGATGAGATGGATATATCATCTCTCAATGCTTGAGGAAGAAATAAATGCATATTAATTACACAAGCACAGGACTGGGAAAGCTAACATAGAGGGAATACACAACTACGCATTCAGCTTCATCTTAACTGCTTCCCCCCTCTGCAGATTCGAGCAGCGTTTGTACAACTTGACTTAAAAGCCGAACTCCAAGGGACTGGCAAACTGAAATACTTCAGAGAAGAGTGTCTGGTAAAAATGGTTATTTCTTTACTGCTATTTGAACATTTCGTAAGGTTACAATCACCAGCAAGAAATCACATGAACAATGCTAATTTAATGAATCATTGCAACAACAATGCCCTTAGCCTCACGTTTCATAAAGCCCTGAGGCAGTGAAGGACAAGAACGTAGTTCATTTTATACCCTCATCAGCAACCACGAGGGTGAAAACATGGCAACTCCTCCATGCAGCAGAACTTACTCTTCCAGATAATCTTCTTCCAAATTTTTATTTTTGAAAACATGGAGAAATCTACCTTCTCAGATACTTTGAAAAAACAACAGTAATAGCCTAATTCTTTTAAACCTCTGCATTAGGTTCCTTTGCTTTTAACGGAGTACATTCTTACAGCCACCTACCTTCACATTTTGAACCTCAGGAGCCAGAATTTCCCTTTGTTACATTAGATGATTTTACAGTGAATAATTAAAGAATTTAATTTCCCAATTTTACCAGTCAAATGGACTTGCTTTAGATGTCTGCACAAAGGTCAGACTGCATGAAATTATAGAGAATTCAATAGGTAGGTTCAAAATTGTTTAAGCCCACAAAGCCAATGACTTATGAGTCATTACAATTCCGTTTACAAAGACAATGAAAATTAATATGCTGCTCAACCATTATACATTTAAGCACCTCAGAAAAAAACAGTTAAAAAACAAACTACTGAGGTGCAGGCACCATGCTAACTTTTATAAAGGCCAAATTAAGACAGACAAAACAAATGCTCCCAGCATCAAGTTTTCTTTAAAAAACAAACATGCATTACCTGTTTTAGCTTCATATAAAAAGTTTCTGTGAAGGTTTTTCTGCTGAAGTACCAGAAGCGTTCATTGGCAGGATACACACGCACAACAGTCTCCAGCAAAAAGCGGACTGGCTCTACTACTTCAGTAACAACCATATCCACTGCCACAGTCATGAATACACGCTTATCTAAAACACAGAAATAAGTCACATATGGAAAAATTAGTCAAAGTTCAAATTTCTCAAAACAATAAATGACAGAAGTAAACTATTGTTCAAATTGAAACCCCCTTCTATATAATTAACTCTATTGCACCCATTTTGTTTACCTGAGTTCTACATCCTACACACCTGCTGCACAGAATAAGAGTATGCATTACACAGTGTACCAAGTAACTCTGATAACTTTCTAAAACAAAGACAGTATGTCTTTGTTTTAAAGACAGGAGCAAAACATCATGCAAATAAAACAGCATTAAGATACATGATCCCCATCAGACAAAAGGAACATGCACAGGATAAGGTCGCATTTTAAAGAGTAAATTTACTGCTGAGAGAATGTATATATGCATAGCAAATCACTGTCAAGGATCTCCTACAGCATTTTTTGTCCCAAATCCTCTCGTAACACTACGAAACACTTCAGATAATTTTTTATGTCCATGCTCATACTCCATCAGTTAAAAGGACTCAAAACATTTTATCCCCTCCCCGTCCCACTCTCTGGGTCAGACAGTCCTCATAGCAGAGCAGAATGCAGGATCAACGGACCAGAGGATGAGACTGAAATAGCCCAAGTGTATCTTGCAAGAAAAGGTTTGCTGCTTCTGGAAACATTCATCACAGAGAGAGGCAGTAACCACCACATTGCATCACAACCGGTATCCTTCTTGCAGGAAGCACAGGTTTTTAAAATAACATTGAGAATCAGACATTACAGATCCCTAGGTTCCCTTGTCTTATCAGACCAAAGAACCAAGTGGGCATTTAAAAAAAAAAAAAAAAAAAAAAAAAGGGAAAAAAAGAAGAAAAAAAAGAAGAAACACCACACAAAAAAACCCACACCACAAAACCAAACCATACCACACATGCATGGAGTCATATCACAAAACAGAAACTGTGTCCAAAACTTTTGCCTATACGCTACTACAAATAACATGGTTTGAAAATCCATCAGCAAGAACAGTGACACTGGCTGTATGTACTTGGATATGCCTTTAAGCAACTGATGTGAGCTCTGTCTTGGGATAGGAAATGAACTCCATATTTCCATTCAAACCTTTTACATCACATCAGAGAACATAAATTCTAGCAATAGGAAACTGTGCTATATAATCAAGTACTTCAGTGCGTCACTTCCAGCTGCCCCAAGATGAAGGGGATGTAATGCTATTCGTAATCAACTCACCTCAGAACTAAAAGAAAGAGAATAGCAATGCCTACTATTTATGCTTTGCTGAGTACAGAAGGTGGAAAACAACTTCTGCATACTTAGGACCAAAAAATCCCAATAACCAGGAAATAGGCACATAAGCCCCAAACACTAATTTAATATCTCCAAATCAGCAACACACAGTTCTAGGAACAACTATTCACATTTCTGTTGTGTATGTTTATACAGAAAAGTTCCTAGCCACGGACTCTTGGAACATAATGGTATATGTACGCAGACAGATGCACCATGATTCCCAGGAGAAAATACATACACCAAACCCATGTCGGGTAAAACAAATTTACAAATTAGATTAAATTACCTTTAGGAGTTTCCTCATTAAGTACTAGAAACATGGGTGCATTAGGATTCCACATTCCAGTAATTACATAAGCCTTCCCATCAGAACTCTTTCCCATGGATTCCTAAAAATAAAAACATACAGGATTCTATTAGTCTCATGGTTGAGATCAAAGAAATTGAGCAGGGGGGCGGGGTGAGAATAGTTCTAGGGACTTCAGAATAATAGTGTTCCATATAGAGAACAATCTAAATAAAGAATATGAAATAATGGATTGAAAAAGGTTATAGGGAAATGGAAGAGAAAGAAGAAACATTAGAAGAGAAGAGAAACATTATATAAGAAACAGAAGGCAAGATAGTTTATCAACATATTTTTTTAATGCTTATTATAAGCATGAAAGCATGGTGAGATGTCTGCCACTACTTTCTGAGCAGCTGAGATGGTTGTTAGGAGAGAACAAGTTATAAGACTTCATAAAATTAAACTAGCCCCACAGTATACACAGAAATGATCCAGGAGGAAAAAAAAAAAAAAAAAAACAAAACACCAAAAAAACCCCCCAAACAATAAAACTTAACAGAATAAGACCATAACAACTTCAGCCCAAAGGTCACTCCCATTTTTCCCAATCCATAATTATACCTCTGCCAGATTTTTCCCCGAGTTGCTCTCACGTGGACTTACAAATGTAAGTATGTCAATGGACTGAAATTCCAGTCCATAGGAACTTGAGATTTAAAGAACCAAATTTCAGGACAATATGCAAATAAAGTCAAAACAGCCACATAGCATAAAGTTAGTACTAACAGCAATGCCTCTATATCTGGTTAAAATAATCTCATGCTACACATCCCTTATATCTACAAATATTTCTTATAGACCTGCTAGGAATAAGCACGTACGAGCTATTACTAGTATGGGGCAAGTACATGCTTCCTCAAGTTTTCTGGGACAGTTCCTACAGATCCAAGAGGCCTGTATGGTAGCCTCTTTGCAGATGAAAGGAGACTGACATTCCTACTCTGCAATCCAATTTGTGGTAGAGCAATAAAAGTGACCAAGTTCTCCAGATTTAAATAGGGAGAAAGGGGGTTGAAAGGAAAACACGAATTTATGTATTTATGCTATAAACAAGAAACGAACTAATAAGCCATTACATCCCGCAGTTAAATGTACTTGGAATGTAAATCTAAATAGAATTATAGGTGAAATAAAGACAGGAGTTCAAATAGACAGTCCATACAGTAAAAAGGTGTTATGTAGATTAATAGAAGCCAATTCATTATGCTCCATAACTCACTATGATTTACTCAACTTTCTAATCAAATAATAAAAACGGAAAATTGGAACTAATGTCAGCAAATAAAACCAGAAAAAATGAGCTAGTAGATACAAACAGGCAAATAAAAGTCTGACACGAGACCTAAATACTGATAGCTAGAATCATCCACACAAGTAAAGAAATGGGCTAGGCAAAACTGGGATAACTGTATAGCCACAGAATGTCTGATTGGTTTAACTCAAGCACTTCTTGACTTGAAAAATGGTCGTATTCTTATCCACAGTGTGAAAGTAAATTGATATTATCACAGAAAGTATCATAGTATTTTGTAGTTCTCTTAGAAGCAACTCATAAGAAATGAACATTGTGGAAGACAAGTGAACACCTCAAACTCTGAGCAAGAATTTAAATTAAAAGGAAGCAAATGAAGGCAAAGTTTCCAGTGCCTTGGAAAAATAAGACCACTTCCCTGACGCCCAAATGTAAAAACAATCATTTGCTCTAAATTTTTAGGCATAATGCTTAACACAATACACAAAGTTTAGTCATTTGTAACAACCAGTTGTCAGCTGACCTAATCAGTGCTTCACCAGTTAAACAGAAAACAGCTGTCACAGGTTTTGACATTAATTGAAATGCTCTGTCCATTGTATGCAACAAGTTCGTTTCTAGTTTGAAGATATAAACCCCAGGATTTAAGAAACAAAAACCAAACAAAACCAAACAGTTAAGAGGTTTGTTTTGTTGGGTTTTGTTTGCTTTTTTTAAAATCGCCTCTATCTTACTGAACAGGTTATTAGAACTAAGTATTACCATGTCTAGTAAATGCATGTCACTGTTCTTCACATTTCGTCCAGGGCTTAGTAGCATCCCAAAGCATCTGTGAAGTTTATTTAAAAAAAAAAGAAAAAAAAGAAAAAAAAAGAATATAGATATTAGCTTTTCAAAATACAAAAGTATTTTCTTGAACATAATGGCACAGACAACTACTGCTTCTAATTTAAAGAAAACCTTTCTTAACAAGTTTTTGTTAGTGTTATGGCAACGCTCACAAAACATCAAAATATGTATTATAGAAATGACAATGACATTATTTTCCAGAATGAAGATGACAGAAATTAGTGTCTGACCTATGAACAATCCATTATTCTTAAAGACAACTTAGAACATTGAGTTTAAAGATACCAACAATTCCTATACATTAGTGATGGAGACTGGCAAGAAGAAATTCACCTTCTCCCCAGCCCATTTTAAAAATTGTTTTCATACAATCACATGAAAAGTTACAAATTCACCCATTCTATCACCCATAATGCCACCAGTGTAAAACATCATGTAGCATCACGGGCCCTTAAAAAAAACCAGTTTGCTCAATCTTTAGACTTTCATTCTTTATTTTTCAAGACTGAATTTCTGTATTATACAGGGCCTTGAATTCCAGAATTCCAATCCAATCATTTAACAAGAAAATGTTCTTAATAGTTTTCAGAGTGAAAAAATCAAAAAACATTCTTAAAACATTCAGAATTTTGAACTTTCTGAATATTGAAAGCACAAATTCAGGTCTGAAGTTTCTGCAAATCATCTTTATCTTTCTCTCCTTTGAACATACTCCATTATGAATAAAAAAATACCCAACAGAATTACGCATTTGTAACATAAGGTGCAAGCTGTTTTGCACAGACTTTTAAAAATGTTAGATCTCAAATAAGGAAAAAAAAAACCAAACAACCGGAAACCTATCGCATCATGAAAAATTGGGGTCGTATTTCAGAGGGTTTTGTTTTGAGAATTTTTCTTCTGTACAGCTCAATTCTTTAATAATCAGACGTACCACTTTTTATCACTGACTCTCAGAACAACGTAAACTAGAAGCGGTCTCTACAAGCAATCTGACCCAAACCTTTACTCAAAAGAGGACCAACTTGAATTGGGTTGTCCAGGCCTTTGTTAAGTCACGTTCTGAGCACCTCCGAGAACAGAGAATGAATGATCTCTTTTGGCAACCTGTTCCAATACGCGATACCCTTTGTATTGACAACAACTGGCTCAATTCAACTGAGGCACTTCCAGTGAAATCGGAACTCGTGTCCATTGACTCCAATTCTACCGTTCTGCACCTGCAAGAAGAGTCTGGCTCCATCTCCTCCGCACGCTTCCACCACCTATTTGAATGCACCAGGAAGAGCCCCCCATTCCCACCTTCTCTAATTCTAAACAGAAGTCTCTCATCTGGGCAACCCACTTATCCAAACGAAAATTTAGATTTTTCAGCAGACATAAACTGTACGAGATTATTTGAACATTCATAGGTTAGCAATGAAGATAGAATACTTTTACAGCTTTCAGGCAAGCACACTGTATCATGAACAGTGACATAATAGCAACTATCATTTCAATAATGCTATTAACCATAAAAGTCTTAAGATATGCAATTACTACACCATCTAGTAAGTTTGCCCCTATTACATTTGGGTATATGATTTTCATTTTCCACCTCATTAGACTTCAACAGTAACTTACATCCACAACTGTGTTTTTCCTTCTCCATCCTCTTTCGCTACTAGAATCTTAAAAATCAAAGTGGGAAATAAAACAGTAGACAACAATTTTGATTTATCTGCATAGCATAACACAGTGCCATATAAAGCAATCAAGGTAGCTGGGATGCTAGGACTTGTATTTAATCACACAAGCAGGCTTCTCTGTGAGACTAACTAGACCAGGCAGAACATTACAGTAGACTGACTTACTGCTTTTTGCTCCTGGGGTAGAAATAGCTCTGAGAGGGCTATAATTTAAAACAGTAGAGCGGTCACTAGCTTCTGGTACATCTGCTATAGAAAACTGTAAGGCTAAGATGCAGAGGCAGGCAAAATATCTGTGCTTTTCAAAGACAACAGCTCACAGATCCTAGCTCTTGCTGTGCAACTCTCAGATATACACAAGTTCTAATTTGTGCCAGCCAAAATTTTTGCCAAGTGTGCTTCCAAAAGAGTGGTACTCAGGAATAAGTAACCCCTGCCTCTCACCGGAGCAGATACTTAAGATGACTGGCAGCATCCTACTACTAGAAGAGTCAGGGCTTCTCTTCCCACTACGTTCAAAGAGCAAAATGAGTTCAAATGAGTTCAGGACCCTCACTTGCAGAGGAGCTAGATTTTGCACAAACAGTTGTCAACACATTCAGCCTCTAATTTGAGGAGGCTGAACCACACACCCAGGATTCAGAAGGACCTGCACAGGCTGTGCGCCTCAGTCTTGCCACTTCTGACGTGTTGGGTTTTCTGCACTTACAGCTGGCTACCGAGTGGCTACGTGCAGGTGCACTATTCTGTGTAAATTCAGCTAGTTTCTAGAACTTCAAAAGAACTACTGAAATTATTCTTCACTAATATATATTTCCATTTATATAAATACTAATGCCACCCACAGACAAGGCTCATGGTACTAACTTAACATAGCATCATCATCTTTAAGAGTTTCCACTACTGAGCAACCAACCAATATTCTGTACATCAGTCCTAAGGACACCATCTTGACTTTAACCTAAACTATAACTACATAATTGGGTATTAACTTTCCTGTATGTCTGGTAGCATACTGTATTTAAACACTACTGTATTAGGAACAGAGTCAATCCTCTCATTTCTCAGAATGAAAGGCTCTTCCACTCTTTAGAACAACTTTCTTAAAGCCCCCAATCATTAACTAGAATTTTCTTCTTGAATCCTGTAAACAACTGAGACTTCATATCCCACATTGTGGGACTGAACCGATGTAGTGCCACACGACTCAAACCTGGGAGACAAGAACGAACATCATTTCTTTACCTGCTTTGACCTAGATAAAACCAGGCAAAAACCAGGTCAAACAGGCCACAAAGGTAGGACGGGCCAAAGTAACTCAACTGAGAGTAACCTACTCTACCAACCTAACCCAGCCACAGGCCCTATCGGCATACCGGGAGGTGGCAAGTTTCTCTGAGTGATACCAGGTTTACTCTACTGAGACCATGAAGAAAGATTCTTGAACTCTGAAGATCAGAGACCAAATTTCTTTAGCACCAACATTTTTTCGCATTATAATTTCCACTTAGAAATACTTTTGAAGACATGTTAAATTGCTTCGAAGCTCACTGTCTGAGCTTCTATCTGTTGGTCTTTCATACCGGTTTTTAATTTTACTATTATGCAGGGTAAGTACATAAAATTACTTACAAGCCTGTGTATGTCATGTCAATTAAATAATTTTTTATCAGCAAAGCTTGTGGTGGTAAAAATAACATCCTAATTGAATATCCTAAACATCATCAAAATAAAGGCTAATTTCTAAGGAAGGTAGCTATACTTTTGGGGGGAAAAAAAACAACAATCAAATGCTATTCAGAAATGCTTAAAAAGACTTCATCATTCATTAACTGAATTCTGAAGCCAAAATTATTTTAATTAAAAACACATTGAAAATAGGATTTTTTTTTTTAAGCCAATGACTAGCAAAAGCACTATTTTATAACGCAATAGAATGATGATAAAAAAACTCTGCTGTACATTCCCTGTCTAAAATTTTAGTTTCATTTTTGAAATAAGAGCTTGAAAGCAAGTCAAGACATCAATCTTAGGTTTTGGGAGGGTTGTGGGGTTTTTTTCTTGATCCTCCTGTTATCCTGAATTCCCTTTTCACTAAAATTGAATTTTCCTATTGTTACTCTTTTGATAAGACTGCCATCTGGTGGCGTTCGCTATTTTTAAAAACTGAGCTACTGAGAAGGAATTTTCCAATTTAAATTAATACAATACCTACTAGTACTGTAGTAACAAGTCTACCGTTAACGAGCACATTAACTAACACTTAGTCTTCACACCCATGGTCCACCTATTGTGCAAATGCTTTGCGCAAAAGCTCAGATTTTACTATCCAAAACGGATCCCCCTCATGTAATTTCCAGGAAATGCAACACGAGTCACCAGCCATTCCCAAGCTCTTCACCATCACTTCAAGATAAACATTAGAAGCATATTATAAACAAAACTACAAAGGAATCCTACTCATCTTGAAGACTCCACCAGAAGATTGCTTCTTCTAACCAGCAGGTTGAGTCCAAACTTGTAGTGTTCCAGCACATTGATCTAACAGGTTAATAAGCTCCAAGGTTTAAAACACAGCTCAGACAACCTAGCTCGGTTACTTTTACTAAACAGTGAGATGCTGGTAATGCAGGATTACAATAAACGCATGTTTTTGCACTACTTAAAAAAAACCAGAAAGCAAAGTCAAAAGCATTTGAATGTCGTAAGTATCCTAACACCACATTCAAAAAGACAAAAGGCAAAAAACCAAGAATGTTTGAGTATTACAGGCTATGTTTCTTGTTTTCACCTAAAAATCACAAATACTTCGAAAGAAATTTGAAACTGAACTGCGCACCTATAAATTAATTATATTATGCAATAATACTTTCTATGCTACTGTTATATTTTTTTCCTGTCACGTAACTGGCACAGCCAGGGAAAAGTACATTAAATAACTGTTCTCTCAAAAACTTGACCTGCATTATTTTTGTAAGAATCTTACCTTTCAATGGCTAGTTCTTTGTTCGAAAGTTGTTGAACTGTAATCACCACTTTCTTCTCAATTCCTTGTTTAAGCTTGAAATATAATTTCTCTCTATCCTTTGGCACAGGGCTAAAAGAGTAAAGAAACAAGTTTCTTTAGCATAGGTATAGAATATTAACTGTGAAATACAGAAAAGAGAGTAGCAGCCCACTTAAACTGTTAATGGCTCAACTCATTTGAGAGACCTGCTCTCCATTTATTCACAAGTTAATAAAGCAGCACTGAAGAAAAACAGACTATAGGCTCACACTTAGTATGATAACTGTCTGGGGGATTTATCAGACGCATGGGGTATTTTGGGTTTTAAAATTATAGAAAATATGCTACATACTGGCTGTGCAGCAAAAAATAAATAGGACATTTTCACATAATTAAGTCTTATGATCAACTCTCTCTTCCATTCCAAAAAGTCTTGTAATTAACTGTTAAGCAAACAATACTTTGCTCCCCTGTCCCCTGTAATGCTTAGAGAAGTCTGTATTTTCTAAATCTTCAATAAAAATTTGAATAAAGTTTTTAACAGACTTCCTACTATTTTTTCCATTTACACAGGCATCACCTTGAGCATCCCTACCAGAAATCATGTATTTAAAAGAAACTAACTTGAAAAAGGTATCCTGATTTTTAATCTTTTTACAGAAAAGATAGAGAAGAAAATTGTAAAAGCAAAGCAACAGCTTCCTTTTTATAACAAGCCTACTTATAAAAAAAAGGCCAAATCAATTTTATTGCAACACAGTAGCTGTGCATTCTGCAAGCAACTATATGCTTTCTTCAAAGAGATCTCTACTTTTGCATTTCCATTCAGATTACCTAAAATTTCCTTTTCCATCATCTTCTTTGACTTCTAAGGAAACACTGAAAGTGTACACATCACTATCTGGAGTAGGAAGAATGAAGTCCTTAACATGATCAGATGCTTGTTTGGAAGAACGTTTGAATGCTGTTGAGAAACTATATAAAATTCGGCTGACCTGCAGAAAAGCAAAGAATTAATAGTTTTATCAAAAAATAGAAGAGTATTTTTAATGGGGTATTGTGATGTGTTTTTGAAGATCATAGAATTACTGTCATTTGCCTCTTATACTGAACACAAATCATGCCTCATATAACATAAAAGATTCAGGTCGGGTGTTTAATAACCAAGCAAATTCAGTAACATTATCTCCTATTTCCATTCACGGCACATTCACTGCTCCTGTAATGTTCAGGAAGTTTTTATATATATATATATATATATATATATATATATATATTACAAGATTAGGAACGCAACTCACTAGAGGACCTGAATAATGTACTTTTCAGGTTGTGTATTTAACAACACAACTTAAAACTTGCTCTTGCAGATGTCAAAAAACAAGGAGATTTCTTCTTTTTCATCCTCTATTTTTCCACCCTAGAAAATCCTTTTCTCCCAAACTATCACGTAGGTCTTAATACAATATCCAGGGCAGAGTACTGTAAAATGCTTCTTTGTAACTCACGAGGTCTACACTGCAACTTTAGCCTGAAACATACCCAAATGAGGCCCAAAAATCAGAATACTTGTCTTAAACTTAGGCTTTCTAAATCTCCCCATTACAGTGCACTTTGGAATTTTACTGAAATACTAAAAGAAAAAGAAAAAAGTTACATTATATTAATAGTCATGTATGACTAGCTGCACTTACTCTGAAACTCATTATATGTATTTGTTAACATATTTTTCAACGCACTATATGCCATTTCCACCTCTGGAATAACTTCTTAAAATACTGCTTGTTTCCTTTTTACCAGTCAGTGTACAAAATTTAATACTTACTGCCTCTTTAATCTCACAGGAGAAAACATGAATCTGGAACTCTTCTGTTCCACAGCTACTTTCAGTAAATGCAAAACAGTCACTCTCTGAAGTCCCATTTTGCCCACGCACACAAAACAACACCTTATAGATTGGAAAAGAGGCTATCTCCATATTGCTTGACTGATCTATTATTCTGTCAAGGAAAGGAACAGGGAAGATCAAAGGAAAAGGTCAGTAAAACAAACAGGCGTACCTAAAAGGCTTTTCTGCAATTAAATAAACAAATATCTAAACTGTAATTACTACTAAATTCAAGTACACAAGATGGGCAGTAGGAACAGAAATGTCAGGCTTTCCAAATTTAAGATGCAAATGTTTCTGGTTGGAACACTGGCTTAATTTCTTTTATACTCCATAATACAGACAAATATAGTACCATGCAATAAAAATGACCATCATTTCTCCGCAATCGTTCATGAAAAACGCAAGAGTAGAAATGTAGAAGCCACAGCAACCGTGAAAATGCGATTTGCATACAAAGATGAAAGAAAATTCAACATTCTAGAAGATTTTAAATCTCTGTTTAAGAAAACATTATTTATTCAGAATGTACAGGACTATATAGTTTAGCAAATGCTTGCTGCCATGTTCAGGTGAATAATAATCACAGATCTCAGGGCTCATACAAAATTTTAAATTCCTCTCAAACTCAGAACCCGAAGAATATTTCGGAAACTTTAAAGAAGACAATAGGGACAGTGGTCTCAGAATGGACTACTAGACAGTGAGTTTCAAAGAATAATAGAGCTACACAGTTCTCCTCTGTCCTTTCACTACTTGTCCATATGCACATTCACATCAAGGGTGAATAAACATGAGTTACCAGGAACAGAATCCCAAGTCTGTAGCAGTAAAAATAAAGGACTAATCTTCTAGAGGCAAGAAAAGCCCAGAGAGGATCCGGAATACTGTAATATTGGTGGGACATGTTAAATGGAACCCCATATGACAAGTGTTCAGATACCAAGAATGGAAACACTCCTCAAAGATGACACTGGTGTCACTTGAAAGTATATTATGTCACACATGGATTCACCTTTACAGTTCTGTGCAGATTCTTTGGCAGTCCTTCACTTAATGATGTCCTCTGCAATTAAAGACCAAAGGAACCTGCAGTTTCACTTGCAAAACCACCTTCTTGAATGGCCACGATGGCTATGAAAACAGGTACAGCACACCTAACATCTCGTGTCTATGTGACAGTTACCATCATAAAAGTATGCAGCATAATTTCCTAACTCAAATCAAATATTGCCATGACATCAAACAAAATCTTAAATTGGGTTCAAAGAGCAAAATGGAAGAAAATAATACATGTGCTTGAAGGTCCTTCTGTCTTTCTGCACATAGTCAATACATGGGCAGAGCACAGCAAAGGAAGGAAATCTAACCCTATCCTTCAGATATCTTGGTATCAGAGTTTAAAAATAAAAATAAAAATCTTGAATATGGAGATGCTCCCTACATCTGGATGCAAGACTGCTGCAGGTGCACCTTTAGTGCACCCTGATTAAGAACCTTTGACTCTCTCACCACTAATCAAAAGACTCTTCTCACATGGCACAGGTTTTCTAGTATCTAGAGGCTATCAGCATATGCATCATGAGGCAGACACAGCTGAGAGCTGGCTTTTGCATAGCAATGTCTGGAAATAGAGATAAGCATCTCAAGTCCTCACCATATCTGGAAGAGTCTAAAACTGAAACATCCTCAGCTAACCCAAGGCCAGCAGGACTACTACTACTGTCTTCACTTATTTACCTTGGAGGTGATGACAGACTAGGGACGTTGGGAGAAAACAAGCATTATCAGCTCTCCCTTTCCAGTGTATCTCTCATTATCACATTTGAACAGAGATGCAGGTAGGAAGATACGCTTTTATTGACACTGTATGGCAACCGCTACCACCAGCTATGTACTGCAAGTTAAATTTGAGCATGCATTTTGTTGGTTCTGAGGAATTTCTCAAAAATAACTTGTCTTCTGCAAGAACCTGAGGCACAAATCCAGCAATTCTACTTCCCAGTGCGAGTAACAAAGTCAGAATCCACCTTTTATGTCTCTGCAAGTAACAAAAGAAACATTTATATGTTACCTTACAGAGCCTTCTGGAACATTTGGAACATAAAGCGTTACAGGTAGAGGGGCCTGACTTGTGGATTTCATGTTTGCCATGGCATGTAGAGCTTCTGGTTCATTTCGAGGGGCAGACACCTTTGTGCAACCTAAATAAGTCAGTTTGTTAAACAATACGCTGTCCTCTTCCAGGGGTTCACTGGGAGAAGATGGCCTTGGCGCAGAGATCTCTGAAAATGAAGAAACCACTTCTTTAACTGTTTGCTTTTATTTTTATATGTTGTTTTCTGAATGAGTTCCATAGCAAAATCTCCTGCTTTTTCTGAGAATGGACATGGGAGTCAGAAGCTCCATGGAGGTCAAGCTCCAACAGTAAGAAATCCATTTGGCAGCTTAATATTAAGTCTATTCTATTCTAATGCATGTTTCCAAATATGGCATAGGGACAAACTGCCTTTCGATTCTTTTTAGCAGTGCTAGAACACAGTTTTTCGTTAAGTTCCATTCCCCAGATGTTCTTTTCTTCAGTTTGCTTATACCTCCTTCCAATTCTGACTCATCATTTTGCATAAAGATGCCTCTAATTCCCTTCTCTCCCATGTCTTTGCAGCTTGTGTAGAATTAAAAAACGTGGTTCACATTCCTGGGATAGCTATATTAACTGCATGAAACCATCAGGGAGCTGGAGAAAAGAAAAAGGATATCTGTTTGTTCCTCTACTCAGCAGAAGAGAAGCGTTGTTTTTCCACTATCACACTATTATGGACAGGGGCGATCTTGAGGGATCTTTTAGGAGTTTTGCTGCTGTTGTTTTCTGGTGGGCTTTTTTAAGGCATTCTGACATTTGAGAAACAAGAAGAGAAGTGGAAGAAAAATTTAAGTATGGAATCAGAGTAATCTAGGTTGGAAAAGACCTCTAGAGGTCACCTAGCTTTAACTCCTGCTCAAGGACAGATCAGGTTAGATTAGGGCTAGTTTCAAAACTGGATCAGGTTACTCAGGGCCCTGTCCAGCTGAGTTTTGGTATCTCCAAAGAACAGACATTCCAAACCTTTCTAAGCAACCTGCCCTGTTATTTCTATTTCTTATTACTATAGCTAGTTTTTCCATAACACTTACATCATAAAGGTTGCAAAATTGAATTATTCCTATTGCGGGAGGGGGTAGGGGGCAGAATGTATCTGCAAGTATTTCTTTGTTCATTCATGCTAAGGGTTGTGTTCTGTTTGAAGCACGTCCAACAGAGAGGCAGTAAGGTAAGTTTCTCAAAAATACAGCACTCGTGTAATTAAGAGAAGGGTGTTTCTATTATGCATAAAGTGTCTATCTTACTCTACCACAAAAACTTCCTTTTTTTTTCCCCACTTCCCAAACAGATGCTATGAGAACTATCTGACACAATGCCGCAGAAGTGCTCTGCATACTACTAAGGGAAAAAGAATGCTCATTCAAGGCCCACAGAGATGGCCAACAGCCTTGTATTCCTAATATATACATAAAAATTTTTAAAAAGCTGCAATTTTTTTTACATAAAATACATACGATATAGTTTACATAACAAGCTTTCAGTCCTCCCTTTTTCACCAAAACTTCAAATACCAGAAAAGTACAACAACCATTTCTAGTAAATATCAAATCTAAAGCTGTCTTTACTGATATCTGCTGACAGAACCAGAGCTGAAAAGTTTATCGGCTTGCTCAGGGTATATTTCAATTGCAGCTAGTACTGTCGGTGAACACTGCCCTGAAACTTCTCATACTCCATCAGTAGCATCTCTACCTCAACTATATAGTCCATTCAGAAAGTTACACAATACTTGGTCCTAACTCATCTAGGGCTGGAAACAAAATGAAAGTTATCTTGACCAGAGCAGCACAGGGTATCAATCTGATGATAATCTATTCCTGTCTATAATCCTCAACTAATCAGAAAAGGAGAGGAGGCCCCAGAGTATTCTCCAGTATAGTTTTGGAATGAAGCTCCAGAAAGCTTTATATTCGTTTTAAAGTTAAATTGAAACTGCCATATATGATTCAGGAGGTAAGCACTTTAGCAATACCTGTAGTAGAAGGGTCTAAAACAAGGTGCAAAGATGGCTGATTTGTTTGACTTGCATCACTGCTTGCATCACTGGAACCTTCTTGGACAGCAGTGAAATTGTGCTGGTCTTTTTCAGAATCCCTCAGTATCTCTTCCATTGCCTTCTCCAGCTGATCATCTCCATTTGAAAAAACCTGTAAGCAGAAGATGACATTTTTTTCAAGATACTTGTAGTTTTACTTTCACTATTATTTTTCAAACATACAGTCTTACTCGTTGTAAAAGTTAAGAAACTTTGCTAAACAAGACAATAGAGTCAACAAAATTAAATCAAATATACTCCAACATCCCATCCCTTTACATATAATGCACGTATTCTCACTGCTGCTCCAACAACTATCCATCTAATAACTACAGACATCTCTTAAAACAGGTTTGCATGTTTAGATCCTCCATTCAGAACAAAGATCAACAGACTTTGTTACAGATTAGTCTTAAAGAAAATTTTACTTTCTTAGTCATATCCAATGCATTTCAGTTGTTTCACCAATTGTTCCATACATGGGAGAGGTGCAAGACTAAGGAAATGGCAAGAAAATAGTGAGACACATTCCCTAGGAAAAAAACAAACAAAAAAACCCCCCAACAAAACCAAAAAACAAACCCCACAGCCTTTCGTAAGTACTCACTTTTCAGACCAAAAAACCACCCCCATGGCCAATAATAAAGTTGCATCATGGATTCTACCTCCTGTTCACCTGCCTCTTTCCAAAAATAATTACTAAAGAAGCAGCTAGTGTTTAATACAGACCAAAATCATCCGTTGTAAATAACTGCCAAACAGTTACGCAAAGACAGACCAAGTACTTATTGTCATTTCAAGGGGAACAAATTCCTATTGTTCCAAGTGGACCAAAACCAGTAAATCAGCTACTGCAACTCAAGTGGGGAAATTTGTAATTAGCCAATCAGCTGTCACCCAAATGCTAAAATATTCTGCTATTTAGAGGTAGAAAGCTTTTAGAAAAGGTCTTAGTCATGCCTAAAGTAGCACTAAGCAGGAAAACTACATTAAAAACTAAAACCCAAGACCCTCTGTGGTCTATTTCTATGCAGCCTAATTATGTGCTTTTAAGATAACAACATTTAGAGTCTCTGATCCCTAAATAGAGAGTATTTCCCAAGCTTTAATGTAAAGCTCTTTCTTTGAAAAGAACTTTTTAGTCCTTTACTAATGTATAAATCCACAGAATACTAACAAAGCTGGCCCCCAAAGAAGTTATTAAAAGAAAAACTGAACTGCCACTTTTGGACAGATTTGCTTAATCTGAGCGGTTAATTTCACTGCTAATAATCAAGGACAAAAATAACAGTCTAAGAGTCTCCTGAAGCACACACAAGTACGTTTAATTAAATATTCAAAAGAAGTTGCAATCTTTTGATCAATACAAATCTTACTACACATTTAAAATAAAGTAATAGTAAACCTTTAGCTGAGGTTTTTCATCTTTTCCAGAGGTGTCCTCAGATTGCTGTTGAACCAGGACAAATTCTTCATTAATTAATGTGGATACAGTTTCAGGAATCCTACTGGCTTTGCTAAATGATGTTTTGACTTCCATCTCAGGTCAGTATTCTTCTCCTACCACAAGAACCTAAGAAAGGAGGAAAAATATTAAATAATTAGTTTTGAAGCTGTAACCAATATGTAAATAGGTATAATATGAAGTTATTGTGGAAGAATATAATACTGTAAGTTAAATGAATGTATCACACTATATTCCTCAAACTGTGATTTCATTGGTATAAGGAACCTTTTTTTAAATAGCAAGTATGATTTTTAGAGTGTGTTTAAAAATCCTATGATTTAACAGCAGTGACTGTTATCTATGTGTATAGATAACATATGAGAAAGTTCACCTCAGCGCTTCCACTTCCCCTGTTTTAAGTCTTCCAGAGTCTGCTCCCTCTACCTTCGTAACTCCTGCCCTTTGTTCTCCCTCATACAGGTATATTTCTTACCCAGGGTGTCACGCAGGCTGTGTGAACATACAGATTACCTGAAGACTAATTTTCTAAAAACTGCATATCAAAGTGCATGCTTTCCACATGAAAACATATTTACCAATCTATTATGTTAGTTTTTATTATTCTTTATACCTATAGGTGATGAAGTCAAAGGTCATACTAAACCACAATCACATGCTTCTCAGCAAATTTCTCCGAGACCACCTGCAACAGAGTTAAAATTAAACATGCCACTTAAAAAAACCAACACCAAAAAAACCAAACACACCCCCACACCAAACTCCCCCACCCCAAAACAACCAAACAAAACCACCCCACAACCAACTATAAATATTATGGAAACCGAGAACAAGTTTTCCCTTGTCTGCACAGCAAAAAATAAATCTAGAAACAACAAAAAAGGGCAGAATAACGGTCAGCCTATAAATTACAAGTTCATATACAAATACAGAACCAAAACCATTCCTAGCACTTCAGAATGAGGACAGCTACTGTAGGTATCCACCAAGTAAAGACAGTATCACCTTCGTTAATTCAGAATGTCTTCCCTGAATCTTTAGGGAATGAACAGTTAGAATGAGGAACATTGTATATTAGTATTTTTATATTTTCTGTGTTAAAAAAGAGAAAACATATTTTCAGATAGACTTTATAAATAGCATGCACTTCCAGAGATGGTCTATTTCCATTTCATATTTCCATTTCAGTTTCCTGAAGAATACTACTCTGGCTGAGGCTGGGATTTATTGTGCTTAAGACTCAGAGTTCGGAAGAGTCACATATAGCACAGGGGAAAAAAACCTTCTATTGTCACCTTTGCAAGGCTGGAAAGTGCCCGAAGAGGGGTAGCTCAACCAAACGTCTGTTGCGACCGATGAACAGGGACAGGTTTAGCTTCACATTGCCTTTCACAACAGTACCAAGGTGCAAAACTGTGCCACACTTGCTTCTAAGTTACAGTTCCAAAACACCAAGTGATCAAGAAAATAATGCAAATTTAGCTCTAGGTATAGGGAACCATAAAAACAGCACTTGAAAAAAAGACACGCATGTTCTCCACCACTCTGAACAGGCATTACACTTAACATGCTAGCCACAAGAAGCAGTTTAGCAACTTCAGACCAAAAAATAAGTGTAGGAACTAGACTACTTTCAAAACAAAAATATTTTGTATCACTTTGGAAACTACAGTCAACATGCTTTTGCTCTTTCAAAGACTTGGCTTTTCATAACCATTTATACATGCAACTCTACAAAAAGATTTTCCCCCTCCCTAACCTAGCCACAATTTTACCCATCAACCCAGTGAAGGTGTTATATTAGAAATCCAAGAATAAGTAAAGAACTCAAGTTCTTGAGATAACTGACTTGTATTGCATAAAAACTTGTTAGAAGATTAACATTATAAAAAAGCCACTAAACAACGCTGTAATATTCAGAGAATGATTACAAATTTGGATAAGCAGTTTAGCACGTTCTGTTGTCTTTCATATCTCCAGACTAAGCATGAACTCACAAGCATGAATATTTTTCAGACAGATGACGTAATCTGAGCTCCACCCAAGCCTAGGTAATGGATTCACCACTGGAATAAGTTTTGTTTCAGTTTTTTCACAGCATCTTTGCTGTAAAGATCTTCCTGGCAAAAGAAAGACAAAGTTCTAACACACAAGATTTTAAGTATGTTATAAACAGTTTATTAACTCCACGTATTTTTTAACAAATGTCATGTTGTAAAAATCTTGCTGAAGAGCTTGTGTATTATTTGCAAAAAACAGCAAGTCTAGCTCAAAATTAATATTAATTTCAAAGTAAATCCTCAATAAAAAAGCAACGGTCCACTATTATAGAAACCTTTGAAGGCAATGAAAGGACATAAAATGATGCTCCCCAAATACAGCATATCCTGAACAATCATTAGCTCTGCAGTTACACCACCATGGGAGAAAACAGCAGAGGATGACTGTCAGGAGCAAAGATCTACTCTACCAGAAACCTCTCTCCCTCCCATGCCATACCTACTATTGCTGGACTTACTGAAGATGACAACAACAAAGACTGACCACTACTTCTGGCACATTTGCAGAAAGGAGGGATCACAAGATATGCTATTTTGACAGTTTTTTTGTGGTTTAGTCTATTTAGTTTATTATTTGTGCTTACTTATGGGAAAGTAACACAGGAACTCCAATGTATGATGGTTCTACTATATCGACTATCTAAAGACAAATGCAAGCTGCTAACCTTAGCATATCACCAGTTCTTTCTGCAGCAAAGAAAGAACTGACAGGCACACTGTGAACTAGGAAAAGTTTTTTGTAGCAATATTTAATAATAAAACCAGGGAAAATGTAACATTTGTAAAGCCAAAGAAAATTATGATTATGCAACTAGAGCAGCATACTGGATGTACAAAGTATTTGTTCTTGCT
This sequence comes from Sagittarius serpentarius, assembly GCA_034782735.1. Classification (NCBI taxonomy): domain Eukaryota; kingdom Metazoa; phylum Chordata; class Aves; order Accipitriformes; family Sagittariidae; genus Sagittarius; species Sagittarius serpentarius. The sequence continues at coordinate 31,559,470 of JAVKLA010000090.1, read as the reverse complement.
CTATGTAGATGAAGGCAGCTTAAGAGAATTTCTACTTCCTAAATTTTAATCTGAAAGACAAAGGAAATATTATAAACATTAGATGACTGCAAGGAGCTTCTCATTCAGATCAGATACTTAAAAGCATACCATACACATTCTTGCAATTACATTTGAGTTGCAAGGCCTTTAATATCCTTAAAAGTGTACTCCAAGCTTGTCTTCACAATCAGCTTAAACCACCACATCCACTGCAGACACATACCTTTTTCCATACGCAACTATGTTAGCTGAATAAATTACCACCCCAGAACCCCTAATTCCAGCCTTTCATTATCACCTACTCCAACCTGCCATCAGTGTTATTCAAGTGAATGCCCTCTATCCCATTTCTGTCAAAACAAAGCCACATTACTTTCAGTTTCGTAGTAAAACACAAACAGGTCAGACATTCAGGAAGCGAACACCTCAACAGGAAGAATGCAGTTCTACAATCGTCAGCTCACACACAAGTTACAAGAGCAAGTCTACAAACCCCTCAGGTCTTCTGCTAAGACAACCTCTTGATGCCCATGCTAGAGAACAAATTAATAGCAGTGCTCTAGATCATTCATGGAAAATGTGTGTACTAAAAACGAAAATCTCAGAGTGAACAGACTGTTCATTTCCTCCCCCATTCTAGTCACATGCTATTTAGAAAGCAAAAGCTTTATACACAATATTTTATGATCAGTCTTTGTTGAAAAACCATTTTTAACGCCAAACTAAGTACCAAAAATCACGATCAAGTCATTTTTCAAATTAAACAACTTGAGTAAAGCTCATGTCAGAGTTTAAGAATGTAACTGTGAGTCTCATGAAGATTAGTGAGATTTATACCATCTTAAGTAGTAAGCTACTTAGAGAGAAAAAGTTTCCATTTTTACATTATAAAGGCGTATGATCCAATACTTCAGCTAAGCACTTTTGAGGAAAAGCACTAAAAAGGATAAAAACCTCTCTGAAAGAATCATGCACTAAGGTTATTTGGAGAAGGGAAGGAATAGAACATCTGAAGCAGGTTTTTTGTTCTTTAATAACAAGAACAGACACATGTGCATTCTGGACTTTCCAGTCACCTCCAGTCACTAGATGGTTATGTCATTTCCCTTTTGTTGCTAGCTTTAGTCCTACTGAGGAGTTACTCCTTTTTTACTCGTTACTGAGCTCTACACTTGAACTACGTTTTTTCCTACAAAAGGTAAAGAACAAATGACAGTGTCACCTATTAGACATGTACAAAATCTAAGAACAAGACCCTTAACACTAAACTCATAAATAAGTCTCATTTTTTTGATCATCCTTTCTGACGAAAAGCTGAAAGTTAAGAATGTAAGAATTTATTCTTGATTGCATCAGTCAGAACATATAGACAGTTGTACAGTTTACAATCATGTTAAGTTTATTCCCTGAAGTTGGCAGCAGACAATCCTGGAGCCGAATGCTTTCTTAGAATATTGATGAAAGAGGTTTAGCATTTGCTTTATCAGTTTAAAGCTACTGGGAGGGCAGTAACCAGCAGAGAGGGGCTGACAGCCAGGGACAGGAAAGTCAGCAAACATAATGCACCTCAGCTACTTCTGCATGAAGTCCAGAAGCTTAGTTTAAGCTGCTAGTGCAGTTTAGTTCCAAATGAACAAATGTGGCCAAGGTGTGAATACACTTTCTGTTCTGCCAACACTGCTCCAAGGACTGAAACCTCAGACCAGATGGTAACTTCCCAAACCACCAGAGCCAAGAGTCAGAACTGCTCTTCCAGCAATCCATTCAGAAAGACAACAACAAACCGTGCTTTCAAAGTTCTCTTCAGAGGAAGAAATACTGGGAAGGATGTACTACTACCGCAAGGAAGTAATTTCTACTAAATAAGTATCTCTTTCCTATAGAGAAGATAATTCTTCCTCCACACTGTCATGAACAATACCACACAGAAAGTTCAGAAACCAGCAACAAATACACAGAAGGAAATTTTTCTAAACTCAGCTAAATAAAGCCTACTGTGAGAAAAGCATTAAACATTTTAAAAAGTAACAATTTCAGAAAAGGCTTTCTGACAAACAGATTTTCAGACCAAGGGATTTTGGAGATACAAAGTAATTAATCAGACTCCCCTAGTTTTAAAAGGGGGGGTGGGGGGTGGATCTAGCTCCGAAAAATATCTTAAGCTATAGGGATACTGCAATAACTGAAGAAAAACTGTTGCTTTTCTCTGTAAGCTTTATTGTGTAGTTTTGGGCAAGTCATTTAATCTCCCTGCTGTGCTTCAGTTCCCAGTGTTTTGCTTAGACAAAGTCCTGGATAAAAGCTAAGTCATACTACTTGGAATATAGGTGTTTTGGGGCCAGAGACCGCAACTTACTACACCTATGTACAGTACTAAGCTTTAGGAGGTCCAAACCTAGCAGCTTCCACACTTCATTCCAGAAGGGCATCCCAGGTTCACTGCAGCTCCTTTATAAAGCAGCCTAAGTGGCTGAAGAGCAATGGAAGCTGAAGAACAGCAATCCTGGAAGACCCAGGTGGATTATTCAGCACTGAATCAGAGTAAGGGACACAGGACAGAAATGCTCCTAATTCCTTCCCTCCCTAACTCTTCCATGTATTCCATATTGTATCCAGACTTGCTAAAAACAACATACAGAAACGCAAATACCTAGGTAGTGATGTATGGCCGTGGGATTGCGGGGCAGAGTAGCTCAGGACAGGGCACTGCTGGCAACACACAGTCACTATCACAGGTAGAGTCACTGACTTTCCAGAAGGCAGCTGCTTTGCAGACCTGTTTAGATTCAAAAACTTCCTCATCAAACTGATGCCTAAAAGTAAGTATCAATGTTTATATGAACCAATCTTCTGAAGCAGTTACCAGAGATTTTTGGGCTTACTTCCAGTTTGTGTGTATTTCAAAGTTACTGCTCAAGCTCACTGTTGGTTTGGGGGGGGGGGGGGAATAATTCTTTTTGTTTCAGCATTATAACCAAAAAAAAAAAAAAAACCACCAAAAAATTGATAAAATGTAGAGCTATGAAAAGACAACAAACAAGCAAGGTAAATGTTGATCTATCTATTTTCAGTAAGCAACAAGAACCATGTTTTAAAAGGAAGCTTCTTGCCTTCTTTAAGAAGGCAATCAAGAGCAGGCTAATTCGTATTTCCTTTACCAGACAAACGAAATCGGGTCCTGTATTAAAGACAGGCTTTCAACGCCATATAGTTTGCCTGATGATCTCAAATCCCCAGTAAGACACTGGTAAATAAGTTCTACCTATGTTCAGAACCAAGGTTCCTCAAGAGAATCTCTGGGACCTTTCTGAAGAGGAAGATCCAATACGGCTATGCAGAGATTCATCTTCTGCTAACAGATGTCTGCAGTACAAATGTACACTGAAAAGCGTAGTTTATTCCCTTTTTTTGAGCTACACAATACAACGCATGACAGCAGAAAGAGCATTAAGCTAACTGAACTTGAAATCACAGACACTACGTGACTCAGATTTCCAGTTTCCTGAAGTGATGTGGTTACATTCTAACTTGCTGCTTAGGGAACTGGAAACTGGACAGACGCTGACAGTTACACACACACACATGCAACTGTCTTGACCACAGCATTTTACTTTTAAGAAATGTGTCAAAACTATGTGTTACCATAGCTCTCACCCCATAAGCTTGCTAACTTTAATGAGAGACATACCTTCCCCAAAAAGCTAGCAAATGCTTCAAATACATTAGGCTTTACCTTTTCAATGCTTTTTCACTGAAAGACTAAACAACCTTATAAAATTCCTTATTATATTGTATTGATGCAGTACAGCTAACCATCTTCCCCCAAACCCTTTTCTCTATGGACTGAACACATGCAGAAGAAAATCCTAGGTGTCATAAAATCAATTTGTTTAAATCTCACTGACAACAGCAGCACTACAATTTTATCCTTAATCTCAACTTCTCTTTGCATAATCTTTATGTAAGAAGCTAAATCTCTATGTTCATACTAACTACTGGTTTATTATCCATAAATTGTTTCCCAGTGTCTTATCTCTGGCAGTGAAAGACTATGTAAAGCACATAAGGGAAAACCAGACAAACAAGCAAGCATTTACTTGGCTTACTGATACTGTTTCCCAAAATTAAAATCAACCTAATACAGAGACATGACTGCTGTATCACTCTATTTTAAAATACATATACGTATATGTATATAAAAATTCTTCTAATTTCCAGAAAAGCAATGTTAAGAACAAGAGTCTTTCAAAGAAAACAAAAAAAATCAAAACCAAACAACAACAACAAAACAAACAAACAACAAAAGAAACAATTCAAAAGCACCCCACAATTAGAAAGTAACCACAGAGCTTATTTTGGCAACAGTCTCCACTGCAAAAGCAAATCTCTGCTGTGTAGGCAACAGCAAATAATTAGTCTCTTCACAGATAGCAAACAGTTTATAATTGTTGTACCGAGTGCCTAGATACACAGGTTTTGCAGACTGTTTTTACACATCGATCTTATAGCCCAGGAATAACAATTTAAGGAAAACACAATCAAAAGAGAACTACATAAACAAGAAAATGTTTGTTCTCCTTCAAAAACATACTACATCCACATCTTCTCAAATAAATTCTAACCAGCACTTTTAAACACATCGCATTATGAATACTGCGACATTTATTACAAAGGAGAGAAATAGTTTTCCTGACTTGAATCTGGATTATGCATAAGCCACTGAACCACTTAAACGTTACAAAGATTTGGAGTCACTCAGGGAAAAAAATATTTGTTTTATTTATCTTAACTTTAAGATCATCAGGGTGGAGAACCCTCCTAGAGGAATAGCAGGCATGTCGTTGGTACTTAACTGGAGCATGACTCAGGCAAAGAAGTGGCCGACATTTACAGCCAGAGAAGCACCATCTCTCCTCTTCAGCAGAGATCATCAAACACTGCAAGTCAAAAGGCATGAAGGGGGACGAGAAGCAAATTTAAAAACAAAACAAACCCACTGATCTGAACCCCTAAAATTTACATATTGGGTGGAAGAAGCATCATGAACACAAGATGAAGTATCAGTCCAGATCAGGTAAGCTGCTAGCTACGAAGGTAGACTCCCATCAAGTTGGGTACTTCCTGTTTTTTTTTTTTTTTTTTTTGTGCTGTTTGAGCAAGTAAGAGTCATGGAGGACAAGCGACACTCTAGACAAAACAGAGTTAGAAGTGAGGTTGGGGGGATTCTTGTTAACAATCATTTAAACAATTATTCAGGCCTAAGATTTGTCCACACACAGAAGTTAGTGGCATAAGAGACATCAGTTGAAAGATAGATTACACTAGCATATGTGCCTGTTGCTGACATTAATTTATGCTGTTTACAACTATAATCAATGCTAGCTAAGCCAATTAGTGTTTAACCAATTTAAGGAAATACATTTTATTTTCTGCCAATTAAAAGAAAAATCTCTCTCCTCTCTATCCCTTTCCAAAAAGTACAACTTAGAAATAAGCGTAAATAAGAAGACACCTGCTACTCTAGAGATGTTATCGGTCTCCATGTGTATCTCGGGGCGGGGGGGGGGGGGGGGGGGGGCCCCCCCAGGACAGCAGGACAGAAAACCACATCAAGTTCTGACAAACAAGTTTACTCAGTAGTGTACCAGAATTTCAAACAAGCTTAAGCGCAGTAGCTCATTCTGCCTCAAGGATAAAGCAAACAATGCAAATAATGCAGCTCTAGTACACCTTCACACTGTTTCCCTGTCATCAACGAAACAGTAACACTTCAGCTTCCCAAGCCAGTAATTAATTTTTAACTTCAGAAAATATAAAGCAGCAACAAAGAGTATCCAATTTTTCATAGCTGGAGTTTGACAAACTTGGGTTTCCTACTTTTTTTCATTGCTACATGATGCTTGCAGGCAGCATTCAAACTGAAACCGAGCACCAGCCGATTTACTGAACTGTATGGCCACTCACTCAAAAGTATGACCTATATTCCAGAGGAAGGCAGTAGTGTAAGACAATCACTGTTTTAAAGAGATGATTTCATGGTTTATTCCTTAACAGTAAAAATAACAGTGCTGGTCTAATTTAGCCAATAGAACAATCTCTCTCCATTAAATATATTGAATATTTCAACCAGGTATTTCTGCCACAAGCTATTATTTCCACTAAGAATTACAAGATGTAAAGCAAGAGAGACCATATGGAACAGAAGTATGATCCCACGCAGCAGTGATCCTGGGTGCCAATCTTTCTCCCTGCCAAACAAGTGCCTTAAGAAGCACCACTTTGGACATCAGTGAAACACACAAGAAATCCGGATTCATTGCCTAGCCCAGACTACCTTCAGAGTTGTTCCTCAAAGCCAGAATTGTAAGTTATGACAATTGTTACCTTGAGATTTGCAACATGCATTTTGGGAATACTAGGGTTTGCAGATGTCACTTGAAATCACAAAGTTTTGTTCTTAAGCACAGAAGCTACCTTTATACTACCAGCCACAGACAATGAGATTGCTATTTCTCACAATATTTCTCAAAAACTGTTAAACTGTAGTCAGTCCAGCACTGCACTGTGGGATGGACCAGAAAATGTTTCATGCTCTCTTCTAATCTCATTTTCTTTAGATATTTTTCTTAATCTTAAGTCTTTCATTCCAGCAGTTGTCAAAAGCAACTGTGAGTTGTAAATGAATAACCACACCAGACTTTTTTTTTTATTATTCAGTTCCAGATTTTCTAAAATCACAAGGACTATTAGTTTTTGATTTGACAGGCATCTAGACTTCTACTGCTTTTGTATCAAAACAGTATGGTTTCAACAGTGCACCCAATACTTCACATGGAAGAAAAACATTTCCTTTATAAAATGAAACAAAACCAAGCTTCTTGTTAAAAATAAATACTTCCACATACATGACACACTAGAAATCCTTTAGGATCCAAAGCTAAGATCTTAAATTGTCACTTGAAAATTTAAGTATTTAGATGTAACATGAAAAGATGGGAGAGAGAAATCACAGTTATTTTAAAGACCAAGATTAACTGAAAGTGAAACTTCCTGGAAGTTAACTGCTTGAAATTGAGAAATATAGAAAGGTGCACATGACAATTAAAAGCTACACCAAATGACCCTCTTTGTAACTATTGCTTCTCTTAATCCTATGCATGATGAAGTGTAGTGGTTCAACTATGCGTTCTAATTTTTATTTTACCAGTAAATTCTGAAAGCCTTCTGCATGCCAGAACTAATCTGCCAGCATTCCACATTCCTAGGGCAAGTTTTTATAAATATATTCCGCGATACAGCTCTATTGCTTATTTCAAAGGCCTTGACAGGTTTTAAAAAATGGAAAATGGAAATTCATAAAAGACAATAAAACTGTTTCCTTAATAGAAAAATGATCTTCCATTGGTAAGAACAGATCAGTATGTAATCAGATATACCTGGTACTAATACACCACTCTATCCCCCCTAATCACAACAGAATAAAAAAAATAAAAGAAGGCTTTCCTTCATTTTTTGCTTTTTCCATTTAAAGTCTGAAGAATCAAAACAATTTGCCCATGTCATTGATCAAAAGGAAAAAAACAATATTTGGCCTCAACATACAGATCACTGTTAACGTTTTCCAAAGCACCAAAACTCTTCTATGAACTGGTATGAGATATGTATATGAAAGTTTCTGAAAGACATGTACCAAGGAATAATGCGTATCTTCCTCTCCTATGAGGACAGACTGAAAGAGTTGGGGTTGTTCAGCCTGGAGAAGAGAAGGCTCCGGGGAGACCTTATTGCGGCCTTCCTATACTTAAAGGGGGCCTATAAGAAAGATGGGGAGAAACTTTTCAGCAGGCCCTGTAGTGACAGGACATGGGGAAATGGCATTAAACTAAACGAGGGCAGATTTAGACTAGATATAAGGAAGACACTTTTCACAGTGAGGGTGGTGAAACACCGGCCCAGGTTGCCCAGAGAGGTGGTAGAAGCCCCATCCCTGGGAACACTCAAGGCCAGGCTGGACGGGGCTCTGAGCCACCTGATCTAGTCAAAGGTGTCCCCGCTCACCGCAGGGCGGTTGGACTAGATGGCCTTTGGTGGTCCCTTCCAACCCAAGCCATTCTGTGATTCTATGAAACAGAACTTTTTTTTTTTTTAATGACAGCATGTTCTTTGAGAGGATTTCTCTGTGTGATCAACTTCACTAACCAAATTATTCCAAATCTATTCTGTAATTCAAGAAAGAACTACTGCTTGGAAAGGTAGTATGAAAAAAATCAACTGACTCCTATACAAAAGCCTGTTCATTCAGTTAATAAACTACTAAGAATATTTTATAATTCTGACAAAAAAAATGACTTGACCTGAAGGAAGTATCCTTCAAAGCTGTATGATCAAGTAACGGGGGGGCGGGGAGGGGAACCACAAAGAAAGATGTTTCTGTTGCATTACTTGAAGTTACCTTCAAATTCTAACCCAAGAATGGTGTGTGCACGTGTATGTGTATATATAATCTCACACTGGCAGATTGCATATGACCCTGATTTTCAGAAGATGCTATGCATAATGTTCCCTTCCAAAACATTTTTCATACCAAGCCCTGGAAAGCTTAAGAATTTCTTAAGCTCGGTATTTCCTCCACACACTCCCCGGAAAGGGAAATGGGAAATAGAAAGAATACACCTGCCCTTTTTCTAAGACACAATTTCTCTTCTTTCATCCCAGACATCCATAATGATCAGAATTTATTTTTCCTCCTAAAGAATTAAAGAAAAAACTAACTTTAAAAAAAAATATTAAACCCCATGTAATCAAAAGACAGGTATGATCTTTTGATCACTATTTCACATTCCTGTTTTAAAAATTCCTTGTAACAGCTGACAAGTACATTTCAAGGTATTATAGAAAAGCCACTCAAAAAATCTACCTTTAACCAATGATTACAAGAAAGAAAAGTTTTCAATAGATAAATTAATCTGGGCCTGCCAAAGAAAGTTTTTGGTTTGTTTTTGCAGCTTTTTTCCAGTAATCAAATCTGGCAAGCAGAATTGCTTTAAAGCATAAATTCCACATTAAAAACATCATGACAAAAAGACTTTAGTTCCTTCTTATGGTGAAACTATCACTGGACTCAAAGAAAAACAGTTCAAAAAACATTTTTTTGTAATTAACTTAGCCTCTTGGTCCAATCACCATTATCTAGATCTTATGCACCTTGTTTATTAAACTGAATGACTCTCATTGATTATATTTGGTGTAAGCCTCGGGCTAATTTAGACCAGTCTATAAAATCACAGAAAAGGTATTTAAAATAATACAATATCGTCACTCATATCAACACCAGGTGTAACCACAAGAATCTTGCAAAAAAGTATGACAGAATTTTCTTCATGCAATCATCTTTTCTAACATTACCCAACAACCATAAACAAAACCAGTATTTGCCTGTTGAGACCGGCTGTCCGGAGTAGCTTGAATTTTAAGTGTTATACCATATTTCTAATTTGATAAATTCACCTGCTTGCATAAAACAAAAAATCTTGAGAAGCCAAAAAGCTGTATCTGCAATTGCTATACCTTTTTTCTTTTTTTTTTTTTTTTTTTTAAATCACAATATCTGCCTCTCAAAGTTTAAAATAGCTTCCCAAATATAAGCATGATTTACTATTGGTTTCAATACAAGTGATACATGATTGTCATTAAATGCAGATATGAAAGCTTACTATCAACGTTTACATAGTAACTACTCCCACAGAACACTTTTACTTCTGGAAACAAAGGGAGGAAGTTACAGGCAACTAATCTAAAATATAAAATTCACAGAAATGTGAAGAAATATGAAAGGTCACGTTCTATTAAGTAGTTACATAAGCATATCACTTCCACAACAGTATTTTCAGCATACTACCTTGGTCTCCATTAAGGGAGAGTGTTAAGTTACGAAGTCCCTGTACACAGTACAAGCTACCAAAATGATAAACACACAGTTGAGAGATTGCGACTAACAAAGGCGGGCTACTCCAAACAGCCTCGGAGCCAAAGCGTTAGAATGGGTAGAGTTGGCACCACCAGGGACAAACCCATGGCATAAGTAAACCATTTAGAATACAAAGAATCCAAACTCAAAATATGAAGTGCAACCTAGATGAGCACCAGCATGCCACCACACGTTCAGGTCAAAGCCGAGTCTTCAACAAGCCCAACAAAGCACCCAAGCCCCAGCTGTGCAAAATTAAAAGTCCGCTGTTCAGAAGCCCCAGCAAAACAGACGATACTAACTGCACATCTACACAGTGTAAGAATGTAACCTTATTGTGGCACCTCACATGAATTTTGTGGGAAATGTACAGGATAATGCAACTACTTTTTCCATACTCCACAGTAAGACCCCAGGAGTTCACTTACAACCAGAAAGAACAAAAAGGAGAATCAGAGAGGCCAAGGAGAGGAACTGGGAGGGTCTGTTGGAACAAGGATCACTTGTATTTGTCATCTTACACCCTTTGATTTCTCTGGCTACTATCAAAAGCTAGATACTAAACTACACTTCAGTCTGACCCCTTTATAGTCAGTCTCACTTTCTGACATCTCAATGTGATGAAAGAAAAGAAGAATCAGAAAAGGGAAGGTAAAAAGGTCAAATGCAAATTAGCACTCAAAACAACTATCAGGAACTTCCAACTTCATGTTACACTTTTGGGGCTTGACAAAGTATTTTCTTGGACATTGTGATCAACTCTTTCCCCCCTCCCCTCACAGTTTTTATACATTCCTATAGCAATAAACAGCAACAATTAACATCCAGAACAATGTAAAAATCAGTTATTGACTTTTCTACGGTGCCCTTCGTCATTTTCATTCCTTACTCCTTTCCTCAAAATCACTGAACAGTTTCTCCACGAAAAATTCTAGCTAGCAGTTCCCAATTTCTTGGAAGTTCATACTGCCAACATTAACTATTAACAATCAGGATCAAGTACAACAGGAATAAAAATACTTTTTTTATGACAGAAGTGTACATCTATGAGCAAACACAAACTCTGTCTACATGAACAGAAAAGACTAGTATCTCCAAGGGCTAGTGGTTGCTGCACCACCTGATCCGAGTTCCAATTCAAGTTTTACTCCCAGACCAACTGCTGGCACACACAAAAAGTTCTCTTTAAACTCCACCGCTGTTCTGCACTCCAATGCTCACAAACACTTAAATCCAAGCTGAAAATATTGATACTTACAAGCTACAGATATTTCAGCAATACCTTGGGGATGCAGGAGGTGAAGAACTACCTAAAAAAGCTGCAACTCTTCCCACTTTCTCTGCTAAGATTGCCCAAGTATCCAGGCAGTCACACACTGAAAGAGACTGGACAGCTTAAGGGACTGACAATTAACCTCAGAGAAAGGAGGATTAGAGCATTTCTTCAGCCAGATCAACACTTGACTACACAAGCACGTATGTTAGCACAATAAATGCACAGAACACAGACAAAAACAAGCAGCGAGGACTGGGGACAGCTATTGCTTATCCAGCACTGCCACCAGAAAGTTACTTGTGAGTGTTGTCTTCAAAATAACAGGAAATAATGAAAGTGTGCATCAGTGGAACAAAATAAAACAAAAGGGTTCACAGAATGGAGAAAAAAAAAAATCCTTTTTCTCCCACATGCATTTCAGATGGCTCAGTCTAAATCATATAATCTAGTATTTGTTTCTCAGTAAAATCTAAAAAAAAGTATGAAATTGCAGCATTCAAATGCTTAATAAGGGGAAATACACCAGTACCTTCTTTTAAGTACAAAGAAAAAAACTCCAAATTATTTTTGCAGGCTTATTTTAAAAGTTTAGACAGTTATTGAACTTCTCCACCTACTTCCAAATTAAAATTCTGAATCTTGTAGTTTGTATCTAAATACGCACACACAAAGATAATGCATTAGATTAAGATTATTTGCATTTTATTTTCACACTGATTTGCCTGCCATGGCCTAAGAACTGAAAAGGCATAGCAGAACCTTCATCCGAAGTTAAAATTTTGGGAGGGGACTAAAGAGTTAGACAGTGAAGAGAAAAAATTAACATACTTTTTTTATTGTAACATACGTGTTAGAAATACAAATATGTGTATACAAAAGGTGTACACAATACACAAATGTGTATTGGAACAAATCTGTAATCTCAGCAAAATCATTCTGTCTAATTTCAGAAAAAAAACACAATAATAGTTTGCATACACAACAGAAGCACAAATTAGAACCAGCTTGCTTACTAAGCTGAAATAGTAGATAACAAGATTCTAGATCTCTGTGAAATGCAGTAATCAAGTCAACGTATCTAAATTGAGTTACTTTGAAGTGTTTTCCACTGGAGAAATTTCATTAACTGCATATTGCTATAGAATTTATAATCAAAACATTCAAAAACACCTGGAGACAAGCCACTATTATACTACTGTAAGGCCACAACACTACATGAGTAATCACGCTGAATAGAAAAGCAGCTTATTTCAATGTAACTACTTTTTAAATAAAACATTGCTGGGGGGTAAGGGGGGGGAGATGCATTTCTAGTTAAGACTGAAACCAGTTTACAATAAAAGGATCTATTTCCCTAAATAGTAGTAGAGATTATCAAAATTAAATAAACAATTAGTTCACACTAAGAGCCAATCCTTAAAATAAGATTCTTGGACAAAGCCTTAACTCTCATTCTTTTTCCTTCCAACAGGAAAAATAAGGCTAGCCTATCAAATGCATGGACAACTGCAACAGATCGGCATCTGCAATATGCTTCCTACCCCCAAAAAAATCTGGTTGCGTGTCTTAAGGTACATACAACAGACATGACCTAATCAGAAAGGTTAGCTATACTTGAAAGTACAGCTACTTAACTTAGCTCAGCACCCAGAAAATACAGAGGTTTAAGAATCACTTATCACTGAAAAGAAGTGTATCTTCAAGACTATTCCACAACTATTAAGTAACTGTCCTCTGAAAACTTACACCATCACATCTTGCAATACAAAACTTGCCATATAGAAGTTTTGGTGAGGAAAGAATAAATATATATATATATATATGCGTAATGTAAGAGACGTTCCAACAACTGTATTTGTCTGCAAGAAAAGACCAGGGATTGGTCATGAATGGTAAGTTACTCAAAACTGATTCCTTACATTAAAAGGATTACTACTACACGAGTTTTATAGCAAGTACTAAGAAAGGACTTTGTTGTCACTTACATTCACGTCCATTTCATTCCTCACCCATGTCACTGCCTTACTATATGACATCGAGCAAGTTACTTCCCTTCTAAGCCCAACAGTAACACAGAAATTATACTCAGCCACTTAGCAAATGGCCTTCAAGATCCACTCTTAAATTCAGTCACTGACTGAAATCCTGTTCTAACTGACAATTTACCAGTTATTAAAAATACCTTTCACTTTCTTCTGCCCTTTGACCTTTTCTTTCCTATTTAGAAATCATACAGGAGATACTAAGAATTTGAGCAATTAAGCCAAGGAGTTGTCCACCATCGTTAGTAATGAGCTTCACTATTTAAGAGTCTGCCAGTAGCCTAATGTAAAATGAAGGATCGCATTTGAAAGGCAAATGTGCAGACTGGAATTTTACCATTAACTACTGCAGTTACTGAGCGTTGTTTTGCACAAAAATGTAACTCCACTCAAGTGCCTTTCTACTATATTAGAAATCAACTCAGAACTCCCAACCATGCTAAAAATTTCTAGTCCAGATACCAAACACTTATTCAGACAGAAAAGCTAGGCTAGTAACTGACATACCTGAGCCTAGAATCAAGACTTTATCTTGCTACTGATAAGTCAACAAAAGTACATCAGGACAAATCACACCACTTACACCAGTTCAGAAACTGCAGGCGAGGTCAAGCACACGCGGAGGCTTTAAGCCAATTAAGAACTTTGTTTCAAACTGTTTGCACAGACTATAAGTCACCAACTCTCTCCCTTACTTTCCTTGAAGAACTGAGAAACACAGAACTCAAATGTAACAACTGAGGGCTCAAATGAATGCACGAAATAAATGATCCCTGTACTGGGTTTGCATGGCAAGGTTTTGGTAGCGGGGGCTACATGGGTGGCTTCTGTGAGAAGCTGCTAGAAGCTTCCCCTATGTCTGACAAAGCCAGTGCCTGCTGTCTCCAAGATGGACCCGCCGCTGGCCAAGGCCGAACCCATCAGCAACAGTGGTAGCGCATGTGGGGTAACAGATTTAAGAAGGGGAAGACGTTGCTGCACAACGGTGATTGCAGCCAGAGAGAGGAGCGAGAACATGTGAGAGAAACATCTCCGCAGACCCCCAGGTCAGTGCAGAAGGAGGGGCAGGAGGTGCT
>JAVKLA010000090.1:31520515-31537722 GCA_034782735.1 Sagittarius serpentarius | reverse complement strand
CCCTCCCCTCCCCTCCCCTCCCCCTGCTGACACGGCGCGAACGCCGGCAGGGGAGGCAGCTGCTTCCCGCCGCCCCTCCGGTCGGTCGGTCTGTCCGGCTGCTCGGACGAGGTGGCGGCCGCCGCGATGAGGCGGGGAGGGGGGGAGGATCTGGCGGCCGAGAGGAACTCGGTGTGCGAGCAGCGGCGGGTGCGAGCTGCCCCGAGTTAGGCCGCCTGCGCCGGGACCGCTGCCGGCCTGAGGGGGCTGGCTGTCCCGCGGGGGCTCGGAGCCGGTCTTCGGGTTCGGTGGGGTTTGATGGGAGTGCTCGCTGGGGAAAGCGTTTCTCTTCGGCCCTTCGGAAACGATCCCGCTGGCAGAAAGGCTGACGCCTGAACGCGTCAAAATTCTTGACCGCAACTGAAGAACAATGGGGGTCTTTAAAAAAAAAAAAGAAAACCACTGTTGTTTGCCTTTTGATTTTGTACCCCAGTCTCACCACGTGGTAGACTCTGTTTGCTTGTCAACAGTGGTTTTGTATGGTTAAAGAAATATTTAATATTTAAATAGTAAATATATGCGTGTGTTTAAATAAAAATCAGCATTGTTTATGCTTAAATAAAACATGTTTAAATAATGTCCTGTTGGTTTCTTTTCTCTTTTTTTTGTCTCTTGCATGCGAAACAAATTACATTTAAATCAACCACAAAACGTATACAGCTTGTCTGTGTTCTTTCCATTTCAGATGTGGATCAGCAAAACCTTAAGGAACGTCAGACCCCAGCCTCAAATAAAAGGACTGTCGTGTGAAAGCCAGCAGGCTGTGTCCAGTCACCCCGGGACAGCCGGATTCCCCGCGCGGGCGCTGTTTGTACGTTGTTTTCCCGTCACTGGGGTCGAGAGCTGGGAACGGAACGCCGCGCTCCTCGGGAGGACAGAGAGATGACGGCTCGTGTCCAAAGGGCAGGGGTATTGAAGCGGCAGGAGGCTGGCCGCAGCGCTTCTGGCCTCCCTCGCCCGTCACTGCTGCCCACTACGGAGGTGCGCTGCTGGGAAACCTTAGGGGAGAGGTTGAAGCAGAATTACTTGTAGCAACAAAACCACAGAAGTCTGATTTTGGAGATATTTTTAATGCACTGAAGGAGCACAGCTACTGAAAGCTGATCCGTCCAAGCGTTTGATTCTCCTTAGTGCTCATTCCTATGCTGTAGGAAAAGCAAAGCAAATTCTGAATATGCAAACGGACAGAGAGATGGTTTATTTGTTACATGGTCTTTTTCCATTGTAATGCTGTAACAAACCAGTCTGGAAGCTGGCAAGGGGAGCGACAAAGGGGAGCGTTTCCCAGAGAAAAGCAACGCAGGACTACTTGGCCAGTGGTACGGTATGCTACGCCACGCCAGTCCCCTGCTTCATCGCTGTTAAATATTACATATCTTTCCTAGTTGTCCGCGGCTGGTGTAAATTAAATTATCTTCAGATTATTTTTATCACATCACAGGGTTCAGATAAACCACAAAAGCATGGGGAAAGAAGAAAAATTAAGGGGGAGGAGGGGAACGATTTTACTGAATATTACAATAGAGGAATAATAAGAAAGAAGTTTCCCTGGCATTGTACTCAGATGCTGTACACTTATGTAAGCATATCCGTAGTAAAAGAGGAGGAACTGAAAGTCGTCATATCCACAACCAAAATGGTGAATAAATTGTCATAACTGGTTATTGTTACGGAAATGTAGACTTTGTTCAGGAAGCGTAAGTAGGAAAAAAGGAACATAGGGCACAGAGCTAGTGAAAATATTTAGATAATGGCAAAAAGGAAAGGAAAAGAACAGTGTCACAGCAAAGACCCACTAGCAACCACAAATGAAAAAGATCAAGTGCACGGTACTTTAATCTGAAGAAAATCATCCAAAAGCATCAGAACTGGTGACAATGAGACTTGCAACAGCAAGATACCTACTCGGAAAGGAATTTGGGAGACCATATGGGTGATGGTGGTCGTTAAGTAAGTTAACGACTCTTCAAAAGGGAAGCAAGGAAAAGCAAACCAACAGGCTTAATTATTACAAATTAATAAGCAAATTATTTGTAAGGCCTTGGATGATAAGATTAGTAATAAACAACAGTAACACCTCAAAAACGAATCATGGAATTTTGACTTCAGCAAGGCTTCTGACAATGTATCATCTAATACTCTCACAAGAAGGGCAAAGGAGCATTGGCTACAGAAAACTTACGTGAAACGGTTAGAAAATGGCACTCGGAAGTGGTGTCAAGTGATTCACAATCAAATAAAAAGTTTATAGCGAGTGAGATCTCCAGATGCTTACATCCTCAGTCCTGAACTGCTTCTGTGATGCAATAGGATAGGGAATATTTTTATCATATTTGTGGAGGATATCCCGTTCAGGTGAGAGCTGCAAGCATTTGGGAAGATGTAATTAGAATTGAACAAATCATGATAAGTTGGAACAAAGACCTGAAGTAAACACGGTGTAATTCAATGAGGCGAGAAACTATTACGTATAGCTGGGAATAACTGACTGCAAAAATGTAAGCTGGAGACAAACTGGCTAAGCGGTTACTTTACAGAACAAGTCTAATTTCACAGCAGTTCACAAATAGAAAATGAGTAAAGAGTGATTTGGTGTTGCAAAAAATGTGATGGCTCTACTGAAATGTAGACAAAGACTGTTAAACACAAGAACAGCAAAATAATTCTTCCACTCCACTGAGCTCGAAAAGGCTTTCAGTGATGAACAGTTCTCAGTTTTGGGCACCTCCTTTCAATTAAGGAGATCTCTGTGGAGAACGTACAGACCTACCAGAAGTCTGGACAACTTGACCTTGAGTCATACTCAAGTATGGCTGAAAGAAGTTCACTTGGATGTCTGAAAAGCCAAAGACATGTGAATGTACAGCCTAGAAAAATAGGAGAATTTGTGTGCAGAAAGCAGTCTGTATGTATACAAGAGAAGTGAATACACATACCAGCCCATCTGTTTGATAATGGCAATAATTCTTTTGCTGCATAATGAACTCTCAAGCTAAAACACTTAATGAGACTTTTTTTTTTTTTTTAGTATACTTAAATCCTTACATCCTTAATATCCTGAGGTGTGATAAAAATCCTGAAGATGTCGAGCATCCATACACTGGGAGAAAAATAACTTCTTTTAAAATCCACCAAGAAAAAAAATCAATGCCGGGCCTCTCCTGCATTACCCACTATGGGGAGCTGAAGCGTAATATTGCTGGACAGATGGTGATAAAGGAATCCAGTTGTGCACTTAATTGGAGCTATAAAGTCCATGTGTATTAATTTCCACAACCTGACCTCTACAGAGCTCACATATAAATATCTGTCTTGACAGAGGGAATTCCATTTAACCTTCTCTGAAGGATAACGGAAAGCCAAGGTCGTCCGGCCTGTGCTCAGAATGGGCATCTCCCACAACTAGGCCTTCGGCCACTGCCAGAGACCTGTCTCCATCAGAAACCAGGGGAGTACTGGCTCTCTCTTGGGAGGTCTGAAAACAGGCTTGCAGAAGAATTCCTGTTTAGGAGGCAATTAAGCCTATCCCCATAAATAATAGGAAGGAAATACAGAGTTCAGAATAAAAGCACCAAATTTGGGGGCAGGAATGCTGGGAAAGATATTTACACATCTATTTTAGAAGATACTCCTGTGCGACTTGTATGGATGGAATGGTCCCAGCAACCTTTTGTATGTTCGTATCATTCTTGTTAAATCAGGATTTCCAAAATAAAACTGAAACTTTAGTGAGTGTTTATAACTGATCCTGCTGTGGTCTGTTTCTCCTGCAGCTCGGGCACTAACGTTATCCCAGGGACCTTGCCTCAGGTCTTTACAGTATGTTTGAGCACACTAGCCTAACATATTGATCTTGCCGCTGGAGTAAGCTTTAAAACCCAGAAGAGTGAGTGACTTCTTGCAGCGTTAGAACTAATGGCATTGGATGCAAATACTTAGGAATAGCTCATGCAGTGACTTTTCTCTCGGGAGGTTTGATACCCTTAAAATCATAGGGCTGGTGCCAAACATTGTATGCCAGAAGTAAAATGGAGTCAAATTCCCTTCAACGGGTAATTAATCAATACTAGAACTTTATGGGAAGTACTTCACTTTTTGAACACTTATTGAGACTTTCTAGATACAAACTGTGGAGAACTTAATTTCGATGCATTAAAGATGTTCAGCACATTTCAAATATTCTAATTAAACAGTGACACAGCCCTAAATAAACACACTGTCCACGTAATCAAGAACAGAATATAGATAATCTATTTTATAATGTGGTGGTTAGTTTCCCATATTCGGTGGTTCAATAGTACAGAAATGAGTTTACAAGTTATTTCTGACAGAAGGAATCGATAAGAATCTGACAATAATTGCAACTGAAGCAATAGCTTATTTTCAGTGGTATTAAGTGGGAGAAAACACACAGTAAATGTTCTTTCTAGAGTTTTTAAGATGAAAATGTGGCCTTTGTGTTAAGTTACAGCTACAGACTGAATTTCCAAATTCCTTCACCTTTAGCTGCCTCAAAAAACAGTATCATTCTATTTCACAGAGAATAAATTGAGATCTACACTACCCACAGTCACTCAGAACTGAGATGGAATGGAATTTAGTCCTGGATTCCTAATGAACAACTATAAAGCATTTTGACATTTTAATGAGATCGTGTATAAATGCATGACCATACAAATAAATTTTAACTAAAAGTGAGATCGTGTCTACTGAGAGGTAAAAAATTACCAACATTCTTTTTGTAGAAACTAAACAATTATTTGTTATTCTTAGGTATTACTGCTATATTTTAATGAGATGCGGTATGAGCTTTTTGTACGTTGCAGATTTACCAATTCAGGGCTTAATTTCCATGTTACTTTTGCATGATTCATTTAGCAGTGCAGTTACTCTTTAGAACAGCAGTACCTTGCAGACTGCAGTTATCATTATAACAGAAATATAAAGGCCTATGAGGAATTACTGACAAAAGATGACTTGTGTAACTTCACTAAAATATGCATCCAGAAAAACAATAGGAAGGAATGAGATAGCTTGAATGATAAGAGCATTATAACAATTCTGTGAATTAGACACAATTCACTAATTGAGAACCACTGAAAACTACATCCAGAAGGACTCCTGTGGTATATAAATGCTTCACGATGTTAATATAATTTTAATTACAAGTGCTAAATCCTTTCTGCTGAGATTCTAAATGGTAAAAAAGAGCAGCAACCCTTCTGTAGCTACACACTTTTTAGAGCTGTAATCTGTAGTTTGCAAGACATAGCTGAAGACATCTGCATAACACCACGAACATGTAAAATCCTTTTGCTACCCATCAACATGTCCTGTGCCTGTGTGATGAGAAACAGTGTCCCTGTCTCTCACTAGGCTCAGCAGAAGACTTTTCTAGCTGTTACATTCCTGATGGGAATAAGGTTTCCTTTCACTTCTAAATTTCTCATAATAAATTTAATTTTTTACTGTCTTTCAGCCAATTATAACTATGTATGACTACATACAGGACTGCAAGCTTGCAAAGGCACTGCGCTCGACCTTCCTGTGTGTTGGGAAAGAGCAACCGGGATGTTTGTGGCCACCTTGGCCCTGCCCTGTAACCTCTGAATTGAGTGCCAGGCTTCAAATGGCATTGCTAAATTGCAGGGCTCAGCTCCCTAAATGGTCAGCAGAATGGAAGGAACATCCCTTCTTCTTTTTTGGGGTGGGGAGTGGAACAGAGGAGGTACCAAGGAAACTGCCTCCCTCTGAGAAACGTGGATTTGATGATTTAATTAGTATTTAGCTCAGTTTTGATGGCAGAATCTGAGAGAAAAGGTGATTTTTACACTTTTAAGTATCTCAGGGTAAAATTTTTATATGAAATGGGGCTGGAAAAATTAGGTCATTTTTATGGAAAAGCTGATGAGGATTACATTGATCTTCTGTAGACCTCCTGTGCCACGTAAGCTATCGCTTCACTTGACAATGTATGTTTTACGGAGGTCTTATCACTGACTTCTAATCTTTCTCTCTCTTTCTTGTGTATGGCATTATGAAAAAGCAACAATTGGGTCTAAATCGCTATCAAAATTCCCAAAACATTAAACAGAGCGTGGGGAAGTCAGATCCATTTTCCTTATATATTTTGCATAACTGTTGTATGTGTTACACAGTGCACAACTTAGTATTAGAGGTGCGCACTCACGTGCTGTAGCCAATTATGTATCCATCACTTAATGTAGACTATAATACTGCTTTCCTTGAGTTGCTCAGGTCATTATAGCTTTATATCTAAAAAAAAAAAAAAAGGAAAATCTTTTCTAGGGTCAACAATAATTTTTTCCTGGTACTTACATAGTTCCAATGTTTACATTTCATGCTGCTGAGTTGGAAGATCTTTATCTTGCTTCAGCTATAAGAAACAAATCTAGGTTAAGTGCAAAAATCTGTAACAGGAAATGCTGCCATCCCATCACCAAGTTCTCTGATGTTCATACACATACACTAAGTATATCTATACATACTCCTATATATAGAGATATAAAAACATACAGCCATACCCACGTAAACACTGTGTGTATTGTACACATTCTCTGATCTTGGTACCTAGGACTCTTCTGTTGCTGCATCTATACTCTTCTGCCTTTAAAGCCATGTGTCCATAAATCCAAATGTGTTGAACTCCTTAAAAAATGCAAGATGTGCCTAAGAAGCTGCCTTAAAATGCTGCTTCTGAATCTTAACAACAGCAAAGCTTCTGTAACTTTAGGCCCTTCTGTGGTAAACTGCAATTGGTAGGCTTCGCTAGGGAAGCCTAACAAAGGTGTAAGAACTAAGGGAAGTCTGTCTTTGCATGGTACAAAAGGCAAGGGGAAAATAAAGCCTTCCCTACTGTCAGCATGTCTCTACTGAACAGTGTGTGTATCTCTATGAGAACCCCTTCATCTGCAACCCTTCAAAGCAACCCCTTCATCTGCAAGTTCTGAAGAATAAGAAAACTGGAAGTTGTGTGAGAAACTGTTTTCTAAGGAAAATACCCATCACTTGGCTGTGGTATGATCTGATACCGAAACAAGACAGCTGAGCAGCAATGGCTATGACATTCAAGGTTAACAGAGTGCAAATCTCTTCCAGGCTTCACATAAAAGCTGAAAAATGAAGAGCAACCAAGCAGTTCTAGTCTGATGAAATAGCAGATTTCTGTGACAGAGAACTTCCAAGAACTTGAAAAGCAATAATTTACTATGGTATCCTGTAGCTCAGTATTTAATAATCATACAGAATTACAGGGACCGGTCGCGGATTTCAGGTGGGAGTGGTGGATCCAACTAGATTTTCTTTCCACCTTTACTGCTGAGAAAGGTTAGCGATACCAAAAATGGTCTCTCCCACCGAGGAGGTAAGTTATCCTGCTGTGCACTTTCACCCTCATGTAATTCCCTAGATTGAAAGGGTGCAAAGCCCCTTCTAGAAGTATTGGTTGTATAAGCTGTGCCCGGGCCCAACTGCATTTTAGTAATCTATGAACTTGTAAAATATACTAGATTATGTTTTTATCTCCTGCTAATAAACTTACATGGGCAGATACATCAGTTCCAGGGAGTTGCCTCGTTCTTCCAAATAGTATTTCATAGGGAGACAGTTTTGTTGTTTGTTGAGGTCTTTACCAACCCACTCATTTACTGCCCGAAGATCTCACACAAACTGTTAAACCTGTTTTCTGATTGGCAGGACACGAGTACTGCAAGGAGACTGACTTTCTACCATTATTCCCTTTTTTATGCCTCTCTTTGTGGCACTGCACCTGCTATGGCTTTGGTAGGCAACTGATATTGTCAGATCAAGGGCAAGTTACCGCCTTTAGTTTGAAGTGTGGCCGATTTGAGCAAGCCCCTATCCATGGGGTCCCATCCCCACAACAAAATCGGTATGTCTTCAATTCCCTCCCCGGGAACCATCCCCCCAAGACCTAGGTCTCTCCTGGGAACCCCCCTCCCAAGCCTGGGTCCTCTTGGTAATCATCCTGGACACCTGGGCCTGCCCAAGCAGCTGGGCCCTACCGGGAGCCCCAGATCCTGCATGCCTGGGTCCCCCCCGCTGACCCTTGTGTCCCCCCAGTTCTCATTCACCATAAACCTGTTCATGGCCATGGCTGGAGCCATGTTCAGCCTCCAGCTGCACCACACCTTCAGGGGCAACCTAGTCCTGCTGTGCCTGAGTAAGGGGGCCCAGATGCCTGGGTCCAGTGCAGAGGGGTTGGGGACAGGAGCAAGCGAGTCCCCAACTCCCCGCCACGTGTCCCATCTGTCCCCACAGGCACCACCATCCTGCTATATTTCATCCAGGCTGTGGTCTTCACTGTGGGGCTGGGACTCTTCCAGGAAAACTAGAGGGGAAGCAGGAGCCCTAGCCCCTCAGTGGGGGACCCAGGCATGCCCCTAATGTATTACAAATTGTTATATATTGTTAGAAATTGCTTATTTTTATAAACTGTTATAAATGCATATGTAAATTATTAAACATTATTAGAAAATTATTCTGTATTTACTACAAATCAATTTATTGACAGTTGCCATTTATTCTGAATCTCTCTCTTCAGGTCCTAGGCCCTGCAGTGACAATTCACCTCATGGCTCCTGGTTCTGCCACTGGCTCCTGCCCCGGGGCAGGATTTGCCACCCCCCAGGGTGGAGAGGGTGCATTTACCCCCCCCCCCAGCTGCCCCACACAGAGCTCAGGGTGGGTATCTGCCCCTAGGGGGGAATACCTGCCCCTGGGCAGGGCATCTACACATAGGGAGGGGATATCTGCCCCTGTGGGGATGATTTGCCCTTTGGGGGTGTATCTACCCCTGGGGGGCAACCTACCCCTGGGGGGGGCAGGGCGTTACTTGCCCCTGGGGAAGGAGCACCACCCCTCCTTCCTGCCCACACATTTGCCCCGCAGTGCCCCTGATCTGCCCTAGGACCCCCATCTGCCCCCAGCACAGGCACCGTCGGCAGGGAACCTACAGGGACACTGGCTCCACAGCGTCCAACCAGAACTGGCCCCTAACCACTGTTATCCCCTCAGGGTAACACTGGAAGGTAGACTGAGGGTCAGATTTTTAGAATTTTAATATTGCATTCCCAGGATTCTCCTTTAGATTTGTGAGCTTCAGAAGTGCAAGACAAAGCCAGTTTGTTTCGTCTCTGTCTCCTGACACTTCTGAGTTGTAGCTGTTATACCTGAGAGATTAGTGAATGAATATGTTTGTTCTCAACTGGTTTTCAATGTTTGGCTCACCTAAGTAAGGTAGGAACGGTTTTATCTTGTCTATGTCATATGCAAGTAAGTGTATATAGGCATATGTGCTTCCTGTGGAAAGAACCCTAAGGAGAAGGTGGGGTTTGTGTATGAAAATACAAGAACGCTTTTTTTTTTTTTTCTTTCTCTTTTTTTGCAGAGCACTGCATGTTAATGGAAACACTGATAAGAAGAGTTGCTGCCTGGGAGAGACAGTGATAAACTGCAACATAAACAACCTTCCGATATCAAATTGCTGAACTGAAGTTCAACTACAGTCAAGTTGTAAAGTCTGAGGACTTTACGAGGAAGATGAGTAACTTACTTTCTGACTTCTGTTTTTATGTGCAGGTAGCACTTGTCTGCCTAGTACAGCCACCAGAACACCAAAAGCATTGGGGACAAATAGACTGGAGATACCGTGGCCTCATGTATGAGAATGAGAAACTTTCCTAACAAAAGAGAAAGTGTGCTTCTCAAAATATTTTGGTTTTGTTAACAGGCTAAAACTTTTGCCCATACCATAGCTTTCCGTGTGCCTCAATGAGTATGCAATAAATGTCCATTAATCTCTGAGAAACTGATGTCACTCTTGCTAAAATGGAATTAATTGAATGTCTTAAATATGTATATACAATGCAAGCTCCATCTGTGCTCACAGTATGTTCTGATCCTTTCACTGTTGTTTCTTTAGCAACTATATTAGTAGCTTGGGTAGAAAAATAACACCAAAAGTAGTTAACTAGCCAAACCACAAATACTACATCTTCCTGTCTGGTAATGACAGCTAATTCCACTATTAGTTACTACTTTTCATTCAACTTACTGATTCCATTTAGTGAATTTCCTTTTTCTTCTTCTGTAAATGCCACCTCCTACACCTGCTGAAATCAAAGAAGAGTAGGCAGCATCACATGGCATGTCAGATTACTACAGCCTTCAACAAACGAATCACCAAGTTTGAGAAAAAATCTTATTTTATTAACAATAAAAGATAGCAACTTCTTTTTACAAAACCTGTGTTCTTTTTAGCCAAGTTAAAACTGAAATTTAGTAGTTGGAACATTAAATTAAAAAAAAAATATTTCAAGGTTAGGATTAATGATGTGATTCTTGATGAAAATTTACCAAAAACAGATGAACATACACACCAGGAACAAATTATACTGTACATTTACAATTCAGAAATTTGTTTCCTGCTGAAATTGAATTGCTGGAATGGTGTGTAACAGCTTTTTACCAGTACAGTAACAGAAGACAGGAAACCGAGACTACTGTGCTGAAAAGAAATTTAAAAGTGGAGGAGGAAATTCCTAGTAAAAAGGTAGGGTTTTGCGTGTGTAAGAATTTGCCTGTCAAAGTAGACATGATATGTAGAATCTGGTAAAAGAATGAAGGAAGTTACCATACAGCTATGATCTCCAAAAAATAATCTCAGCCTATGTAAAGAAATTTGACGTTTCCACTAAAAATAATCTTTTTGTAAAGTGCTTATCAAGCATGTACTGCAGCTACACATTATAAAATTGGTTTTTGTTTATAGGTCTCTTCTCAAAAACCACCGAGGGATGAAATGTAAAAAATGTCCCCCTGCAATGATCTGAGCAACATACTTTCTAAAAACTGCTACAATTGAGATCTGAATAAGCAGCAGCTACTTGAGATCCACACTAATATAAAAACACCTAAACCTGCTTTATGCAGTTATTCATATGTTAGGATTAGCTAAGGTTGGTCCATTACTTTTATTTTCCTGTAGTAATTGATTGTCCCATTTGTTGGAAGATGCACTGGGGGAGTCTTGTATCAGGTGTTCTCAAACCAAACCAGTACAGACTTTGAGTCCTTAGGGGTGATACCAAGCAGGGATAACTCCAGGAAATAGTTAGCATGTTTTCTTTTACTGCAGAAATGTGATGTGACTACAGAGATGTAAGATAGTCCCACTTTTTACTTGTAGTATGAGTGCTCTACCTGGGAAATCTGATTTGGAAAAATTACTAAAGATAGCAGTTTAGTCATAACGTAATTACTGTAACTTGCACAAGTGTGGAGGATGCATAAGGTCTAGTGGTTGGAACAGGAGACCAGACCACGGGCTTTATTCCTCATCTTGCCACTGCTTGCTATGTGAACCTGAAAAGTTGCTTAACCTCTACAATTTAGCTTCCCCTGCAAAACAAGAGTAAAGGCTGTGGTTTTACGTGCAGCTAAACAAAGGTACTGACTTGCCGTAGAAAAACCGTGCTGATTGTATCACCCTACCTGTCTTTCATTTTCTCCCAGTTCTACAGTACGTGAGGAAATCTGCCAGAACGGAACAAAAATTACATTGCTAATTTAGGTGGTTCTCGGTTTTATATACACACGAGCTGGAATGCTTATAAAATGTAATTTTCTTAATTCTTTATCGTCTTAACTCATATGTTACTTTCCTAAGCTCAATAAAAGGCTGTTGTAAAATACGAGGCAACAATATTATGAAGGAAGAGAAAATAACAAATTTCAACATAAGTACCAGTGGAGGAAGGAAAGGAAATAAAGCATCGTACTTCTGCTTTTTGTTGAGACAGAATAGAAAAGGAAATAAATCAAGGAACTAAAGGGCAAGATAAAGAGGTGGCAGCATATGGCACTTGGCAGAGGCTCTTGACCCTCCCGGGGTGGGGGGCAGATTCAGAAGCCAAACAGATGGTTATTTCAGCAGAGGGCACCAGAACAACAAGTATCTGGTAGCGACTTTGACTTGCTCTGCCCAGCGAACATTAAATCTCTCATATCCTCACAGCCTCCAAGTGGGTCTGCATTCTTGTTACCCTGCATAATGCTTCAAAATTTTGTCATGCTTAGAGAGAGATGTTGCTGAATGACACTGAAAGCTCTGGGATTAAAGCAAACCAGGCAATTGCATGTAAGCAGAAAGACAGCAAGGAGTACCATGAGAACCTGTGGCACCTACTACTAAGCCAGCATATTGCATCTCTAAATGTCAGACAAGGAGGACAACAAGATGGGACAGTTAAGTGAAACTTCTAAAGAGAAATCATCAAATGGAATTTTCTTACTTCCCTTATCATTCCTTCTTTTTTCACAGCAACTGAAGCCACAGGGTATACTTACATAGATTTTTTGCATTCCTAGTAGTCTGAAACACAAACATTAATCACTGCACTGATATTCTGCAAATCTATTACATCAAAGAACTGCAAAAAGGTTTACAAATTTTTTAAACAAGTCTGATAGTGTTTCGTGGGTTATATAGTATTATTTGCTTGGGCAAACTGAATGGTTGAGAGAGAAGCATTCATGGAGGAATATTGATTTTACACATGCCCTTCACATTGCTTTACATCATTCAGGCTTCTGTTGTATAAAGGAAATCTGAACTTTCTATGTTATGGTCGAGATACTGAGCATGCCATTCCACAGTGGAAGGCTTTATTTTGCTATCATCCTCTTATTTAAAACAAGCATGTATAACTAGTTCTACAAACTGCATCCCAATTACACGGGCTTGGATGATAATGGTTTTTTTGGCAATGATTTCATTGGGCGGATATGCTTCGGTCTTCTGCTTTTTGCCAGTGGAATTTTATAAAAGTGAAGGAATTTTAGGTTTTGTTAACATGATGGTCAAGCACACAAAAGTGCTAAAGATTTTCTTTTTTGTTATCTTTTGGTTTATATGATATATGCAAGAATCTTGGCTGTGTGAAATAACGAGGACATTTTTTAAATGCTTGCAGCCTGTTGGAAAAATATTTAATTCTCACCTTTCATTCTGATATCACAGGTTTCAAAATGAGAAATTTTCCATTATTATCAGCTTTACAGGTGACATAGATAACTAAAATAGCAAACTGAGACATTGCAAACACATTTAAAAAAAAAATCTTTTTCTGAAGACAGCTATTCTGTTACCAATTCTATGTTTTATATAGAAAGAGTAATATAAAAATTGAATCATCAGATGATACCATTTGACAGCTACACTGATATTTTACCTATTTTTTCTCAGTTATGCAGGCTAATATAGGGATTAATTTCTAATCTATAATCTGAAGAACATTACTAGGTTGGCCAGAAATGTAAAATCCTAGAACCATGCCTATACATTATCCCCTTTTGGAAGCAAAAAAAGAAAAAGAAGGAGTGAAAAACTGACACTATATGTTATAAAATCAAAACTAATTCCTGTGGGTTTTTAAGGACATAAAAGAAAGAACAATGTGAATAACTGGAGATAAATTACACCAGATTTATTAATAGGCTGAAATGAGACATGAAAACAGTAACCCTAAAAGCAAATACTGTTCTGTATTTCACATGCTAAAGCAGTGTGTCATGCAGGAAGAAATGATGGATAACTCGAGAAAGCAAGCATTAAAAATAATCTAGGTATCCAGTGGAATCAGTTCCCAAAGAGAGAACAAGCTCATTTGCAAATTTGTCAACTTTTAAAATCCAGAATAAAGACCAGTCATTAGAAAAGTTTTACTCTAATGGAGGTTTAAAATGGGTTTTGAGATTTAGAGTACTCATCCTTGCAATGTTACTTAATAAGAACTATAGGTCATTTCAGATCCCACTTCTTTAAATTCAAACAATGCAGTACTGTGGTAAAGCTACATTGTAATACTGTAAATTGTTGTTAGCAAGTAAATACTGGTAACAGAATTTACTAAGTGGTAACAGAATTAAATGCTGAGGGAAAATATAAGCTACCTGAAAATGAAAACCTTTGAGCAATATAGGAACTGTACATAGGAACCAAGTATAGGAAGTTGTTAAATTCTCCAGATTGGAGTATTAAAAACCAGACTGAACAGAAAACCAGAATGATGGATGTACTGTGTACAATCACCTGCTATAAACCAGGAAGTAAGAGCATGGCCTCAGGCCTTGCCCATTTCTAGTTTCTGTGTCTTTAAACAAAGGTTGCAGACAACACCTACCATTTTAGCTCCTAGTGCTGACTTCTGTGTGGGAACAGGATACCACTTCAATAAGGTTCACATTTCTAGCGTGACATTTAGAAGAGCAGTCTGCAAAAGATGGCTCTTGCTGACTGAAAATTTTCTGTAGTATGTACAGTTTTAAATTAGAATAATAGGATGAAGACAATAATTAAATTGATCTATAATAACATGCAGAGATACTACTCCTTCCAAGAGGGAGGAGTAATTAGATAGGAGTATAATGATTCAGATTTTTTTTTTTTTTAACAAACTATGCTGTCATTTGCCAATTGGTTATATGAAAGATTGTGCTTCAGGACAAAGACTCTTACATAATTTATACAGTCATTAAGAACAAGTGGTATTAATGTTTCATTGGGGCACTGCAGGAAGAATTACAATGCCAATATAATGATAAGAATATAATAATGTACTAATCTCTGATCATCCCTGACTTCCAAATCTGGCTAACTATGATATTCTTGATTAAATCATTCATTCAGTTATTTTATTGCGTAATGATGGTACTAAAGATTCTGATGCTTGCAAACATTGATTGTTTCAGACTTCTGTTTATAGACTTCTAAATCTTTCCTGTTAATCTCCTTGAAATAACAGTAAAACAGCCATAATGCTTAAGATTCACACTTCCATGTTAAACTTCCCAATTTATACTTCCTTTGTAACTCACAGTTAGTTAAATGGGGTCTTTGTAAATATTTTAGCCTTCTGTGTTCCGAAGATCCCAAATGCCGGCAAGAAAACCCTGTTCTCAGAAATGCTTTTAATAGCTGTTCTTAATATTATTTTATTCAAGCACTAATCCTTGATAAGCATTAAGCTTAATTGTTTTGCTGGAAAAGACTAAATAATAACAGATACAAGTTCTTCAGCAAAACTGAGAGAAGTAATACATTTAGCTACTATCACCACATTTCTTATAACGTTAACATGATAACCTCTCTGCAATCAATACAAGAGTCAGAAATGGGAGCTGAAGATTAAACTCTCCCTATGTAGACTTTCCCTCGTGTCCAGGAGTTCGGCTCTGTTATTTGTTTCCGTGTTTCTGTCTGCATGTCACGACTCAGCTTCCTTTTGCAGGTTGCTGTCTCAAGCCCCTGGCTCTGGGGCCCAGTTACTTCTGACCTGACATTGCACTGTTTTAATGGTATGTCAAGGTCACATAGTCCTCTGCAGTTCGGATGGTGAAGTGATAATACAATGCATGCTCCTTGCAGTGTTAAAGTGTTTAGAAAATGCAGTGATTCCATATGTAGCATCCTGCACAATAACCTCACATCAGCAGAGATCCCACAGAGCCTCTAGCTGGGCAATATACATGATAAAATATCTGGGGAATAGGATGGGACCACCAAACCTCATTTTTGTTGTTAAATTTGGAAATAAATTTGGACAAATTCCTTCGTATTTTACACCACAGTTCATGTTTTCATAAAACAGGAATCGGTTCGATGCTACCTTGAAATATCTTGATGTTAAGTAGTTCTCAAAACATTTTAAAATTATCAGTATGTGCTAACTAAATGCAGCAAGTCACTATGAGTAACTGTAAGATATAACTTCATTTTAAAATTTCTTCAGTAGCCCAACTGTAGTTTAGCTACTGTGTGATACAGCAAGGCTTTGTGGGGGCCCCAACACATCTTACCTGTAGTGTTGGTTGAGGTTAAGGCTGAATTAAATGTGTCCTGCAGCAAAGCAAGCTACCAGGGACCGTCTCCAGCAGCAAGCCCAGCTCTGCGCCTTCCCACGGGCCTGCTGGGCAAAGCAACAGCATCTTTGCCCTCCACAGCCACCCAAGTGTGCCTGGATGGGGAATGGCATTCGTGGTTTTTTTTTCCTCTGAGTAAGAAAATAAAGCAACCCTCGAGCTCTAAGGTTTGATAGCATGAGGCAATCACAGCGGGGAACAAGACGGGAACGGCAGTGTACCCCGAAGAGAGGAAGCCCACCCCCTGCTGTGGGCGCTGAGGGGGAGAAAATGGCGGGCTAGGGGCTCTGGGAGGCTCCGAGCATGCAAAGAGTTCTTCAGGCTATACTTAGAAAGTCACAACCACAACACCCTCACCGCGCCCGCAGTTATCACTGACGACGAAAAGATGAGGTAGAAGAGCAAAAAACCCACCCAAAAAGCAAAGCAAAGCAAAGCAAGGCAAAGCAAAGCAGGGCAGAGCGGAGTACGCACCATCCCTGACAGGAACTCAGGACGGCCTCCCCGCGGCGGAGGGTGCCGCCAGCACCACCCACCACCCCGGCCCCTCACCCTGCCCAGCTCTCCTGGCGCTCCAGCCTGTGACTCGGCTTTTTCTCCCAGTCCCGCCCCGCCGGCCCGGGGGGCCGGGCAGCAGGAAGGGGCGGGCAGCGGGCAGCAGGCAGCGGTGAGGCGGTGCGGGGAGAGAGGCGGTGAGGGGAGGCAGCCGACGCACAAGATGGCCGCTGCTGCAGCGGCGGTAGCGGAGGGGCGGCAGGCGACGGCGGTAGGGGGGCCCCGGGGCCTGCGGGTGCTGGAGAAGCAGGGCGCTGTGGCCGCCCCCGTGTGCCGTAGCTGAGGGGGCCGGTGGCCGCTGCGGGGAGCCCGGCCCGTGTGGTGAGTACGCTGTCTCCTCTGCTGCCCGCTGCTGGGCTCGGCTGCAGGGAGCGAAGAGCCTGGGGTGCAGGAAACAATGGGGCTGGCCTCGGGGGTGCTGGCGGGGGTGGGAGGGCTCTGCCCCCCTTCTTGGGGAAGGGAGGCGGAGGGACGGGTGTTGTGTTTGCTTCTCGGCCCTGTGCCGCTGCCTGCCTCACTAGGCCTTAGGCTTCTGCCGGGCTCGATTTCCGAGCGCCCTGGGCAGGCACGCAGGGAGGGAGCTGTGGAGGTCGCCGTCCCTGGTGCGGGGAGGCGGCGGGGGGCGGGGAGGGCCCCGCGGTTGGGTCCGG